>JAQQAC010002837.1:23274589-23335872 GCA_029783875.1 Phataginus tricuspis | reverse complement strand
TAGGAGGTGAGCAGGCTGATAGGTGGTGGGCAGGCAGGTAGGAGGTGAGCAGGCCCTAGGAGGTGAGCAGGCTGATAGGTGGTGGGCAGGCTGATAGGTGGCAGGCAAGCTGGTGGGTGAACTGGTTGGTGGGAGCTGAGCAGGTTGGCACAAAGTGACAGGCTAATAGGAGGTGAGCAGGCTGTAGGAGGTGTGCAGTCTGGCAGGAGATAAGCAGGCTGTCCAGGTAGTCTTGGACCTCATGGCTGCCCAAGGAAAGGGGACTTTGGGGTGGGGCAGGCCTTGCCAGGGGGCACTAACTTTCTCATGCAGCCCAGGGGGCAGGCGAGTGTCTGTGTGTCCTGGGCATGGCTGTGTCTGCTCAGCCCCGTCCCAGGCCCCATGGTGGCACCTGCGGGAGCAGCCGTGTGAACCTGGGACCTTCCTCTGGGCTTGGCCCCAGGTGCTTTTCAGTGCGGATGTTGCATGACTGACACAGGGAAGGAGACACGGGGAACTATGACCACCGTGGACTCTGGGAGGGGTGGTGGAGGAGCTCGGGCGGGTGCCAGTGAAAGCCTGGACCCTCCCTGGCCAAGGAAGGGCATGGTCCTGGCTCCCTGGTGCTCATGTCCCCATGGTTCCCTCATCTTTGAGTGTGCTGGCGCCCAGCCTGTGCTGGACACATTAAAGTCACCCAGGACCCCTCAGTGAGGTGCAGTGGAAAGATTCTAGAATTTAGAGTCAGGCAGGCTGGGGCTGCTGAATCCTGGCCTGGCTGCTCACTGTGGGGTCTCAGGTTAGTGGCTTCACTTCCTCCAGCCTCTGTCCTCACATCTGGGACATGGCGCCATCACCCAGCCCAGGTCCCACAGTTGCGCAGCGCAGTCACCTGGCTCACTGTGGGAACTCGGTGACCGCCATGTCCTTCTTCCCAAAGCACAGTGATGAGAGGCTCCCGAGCGTCACAACTGTCAGTTTGTCTGTCCTCAGGTAAGTGATGAGAGTTGCTCACTCTGAGGAACGCCTCCCTTTGGGCCTCAAAGGCTGCTCAGAGGCCCCTGAGAAATGCCGCCATCGCTGGAGTCCCACCCCTAAGCCTCTGTGAGCTGGTGACCCATGTGGACTGGGGACCCATGTGACAGGGTCTTCATCTGTAAAACGGGGCCAGTAGCAGAATCTATAGTAGACCAATGGGATAAATGAGAAAACAGATCCGGAGAGCTTAGCACAGGGCCAGGTTGGGAGGGATGCTCCGTAGAGTTGGTTACTGTTATATCGTTCCTTGTGCTGGAGTCAGGGAAGGTGGGGTGGGCAGGGAAGAGGGCGTGAGCAGGGCCTGGAGGGGGCAGGTCTGTTGGGCACCTGCTCCCAGGTCAGGAAGGTACTCTCTGCAGCTTGGTTTCTCATTCGCTCCTCATAGCAGCTCTGAGAGAGGTAAGTGTCGGCCTATTTTCCAGAGGGGAAATAGGCTTAGCCATGTTACCTACATTCATGCCCAAAGACACAGAGCCAGTAACTGGCTGCAACCAGGAACTCCAAGCTTTGGAGTTTGCCTGACTCCAAAGTCCTCGTCCTGCGGATGGGTGGCTTAGGTCAACCCGCTGGTCCCTAGGTAGAAGGGGCAAGGACATTTTAGGACCCACTGGGCCCTGTCTAGCGCTGCTGAGAGTTTATCCAGATGTGTCATTACCTGGCTGAATCGTTTCTGCAACAGCTGATCAGTCCTAACGGGATCGGTAATTGATCAGGAGCAGAGTTTCTTCCTGGCACCTGGGGTTTCCTCCCCTAGGTTTTTCCCTGGGACCCAGGCTGTGCCTGCAGCAGAAGGGGACCAGGACACCCAGTCCATCAGAGGCCTGCTCTGACGGCCAGAAAATGTGGCCCAGCCCTCCCCACCGCCCAACCTGACCCGTCCACAAAGCCTGTTCCAGCCTCAGCTCTGCTCTGGGTGAGTCCCCTGGACCCTCAGGCTTGCAGACAGCCCTTTACTCCCCATCTCTCCCCGGCCCCACCCACTTCCCTTCCCCAGTCCCCACCTTGTTTGCTCTTGGTCATGGCCCATGGACACCAGCCAGCCCCTGCCTGTCCCCTCCCCTCATGGTCATCTTGGGGAGAGGGGACCCCAACCCGGGGGACTGTGCTGGTCTGGCCTCTCACTAGCATATGCAGGTAAGAAGGAAAGACAGGGAAGAATGAGGCCAAAGCGCTTGACTCTGGATGAAACAGAGGTTCGTCCAATGGCTAACAGTTCTCCTGGTGGGATGTGTTTTGTTTAGTACCTTGATCTCTTGTCTGCTGGAAAAATGAATTCTGTCAAACCCCTTGAAGCCAACTGTCAAAGTAAGGCATCTGGGGAGACAGATCTCTTACTCTGATGGCAAAATTCATTTGATTTGATTCTTTAATCCAGCCTCCTTGCAAAACCTGGAGCTGCCGCGTTAAGTCTGTTCACCTTCACTGGTTTTTCTCGCCTCTCCCGCCGCCTCCTCTCCTGGTGCCCCATTCTTCGGCTCTTACAAAATAATGCAGCAGAGAATTGCAGTCGGCGTGATGATAACCATTTGGTTTCTCACAGCAATTTTTCAGGGGGAAAATGACAGAGCACAAAGCCTTGTCTCTCAGTGTCTGGGGAGAGAGGTGCTCTCTTCAAAGGCCCCACAGCCCAGGGGAATGACTGCATGTGGGGTCGGTGGGATTTGACACGCCGCACGTCTGTGCGTCTGTGCCAGCAGGATGGAGAGGCAGGGGCGGGGGTGTCTGGGGCATGGCAGCACCTCATTCCTGCTGGAACCAGGGCTGCTGCTTTTTCTCTAATCCCTGCTTTCCTCCCTGTACCCCTTCCATCCCATCTGTGCCCCTCTCAGAACCTAACCCTGCAGTTGGGCCCAGCACATTTCAGTTTACAAAGCACTTCATTTGTTCATTCATTCACACTATTCATACACATTATTTGCACCAATGTATTGGGGCTCACCATTGGTCATGATCTGTAAGACTCTCTGGGGTTACAGAGGCCACCTGCCTCTGGGATTGTAGGGTTTGACAGGGGGGACAGGATGTAGTCAAATGTCCATAACTCTTGTGAAAGATGTGTGCCTGGCACATGAGAGACGCTTCCTTCAGTTAGAATGTGCTGGGCCGCATGTAACAGGAAACCAAACCAGAATGGCTCAAGTGATAAAGACCTGAAATGCTCTCCCGTTACCAGCTGTTTCAGAGCAGGGGCTAATGAGTTGTCCCAGTCTGGCCTACTGCATTATATATGGTCTAAGAACTAAGAGTGGTTTTTACAGATGAACATTTGCAATTGATTGGATGAGAGGGAAAACTAACTTTGATCTCCAAATAGAATGTTATCCTCCTGTAGAAAAGAATTATATTCTCATTAGTAGATCTGTTATAAAAAAGTATATATTCTGAATTTCACCACTAAAAGAATTATGGATATCTTCTCTCTTGTTAAAGAAATAAATACTTATAAAATATCCTTGATTTTGCCTCTTGGTTCACAAAGCCTAAACTATTTACTATCTTCCCCTCTACAGAAAATACTTACTGACCCCTGTTCTCAAGGGATGTGGCTCCAGCTTGTGCAGATGCTCAGAGATGCCAACAAACACTGTGTTGGCTTTTTGTCCTTAACTTTTTGCTTCATGATTGCAAGACGGCTGCCATAGCTCCAAGCATCATGTGCTTTCATGATAGCATTCTAATCAGAAAGAAGGAGGTAAAGCAGAAAAGGATACTTCTTGGGAACAGCTCTTTCCTATGAGTAGATTTCCCTCACATCTCAATGACCAGATCTGGGTCACATGCCCAACACTAAAACAATCTCTGGAGAAGGGGATGGCATGCCAGGCGCGGCTTCACTTCTGATCTAGGGAGGCCCACGAGGTCTGAGCCTGCTGCTGAAGGACAAACTCAGGGTTCTGAGAATGAAGGAAAGAAGGGGACAGGGTACTGGGTGGGCAGCCACATGTGTCACCACCCTCTCATCCATGCCTGTGACTGAGGGTCCCAGGCACTGAGTGTGGGTTCTGTGCTGAGCCTCTGTCCCCCTGGCTATGTGAGTTGGGGAGCCCTTGACCTGCCCGCAGCACAGCCTCCCCCTGTGCAGTGGGGACCACAACAGCACCTGCATGTAGGGTGGTCGTGAAGGTGACATGGTCATCGTGTAGGCGCCTGGGGCATGGGGGTGTTAGCAGCTGGTAGCTATTGCAGCGAGGAGCCCCATCTTGGGCCCATCGTGCCTCCTCTGTGGCAGACTGGGGGTGACAGTAGCAGGAGGATCAGTTCATACACGGGACACCCCTAGTGCACTGAGCACCCTTCACATGCACTCGCTCACTTAATCCTCTTAACTGCCTGGTGAGAAGGGAGCTGTTCCCGCCCCATTTTACAGCTGAGGACACTGAGGCCCAGGGGGTGGCCCAGGTGGTTGAGGGCAGCTGGGCTCCAGGATGTCATATTCCACTGAATCTGTGCTTGGACCCACTGCAGGGCCTGGGTGGAGGTAACTCCTCCCCACCCTGCGGACTGTCACCTGGGTGCAGGCTGGTGGCTGGGACTGACCTCTGCCCTGACCCAGCTCTCTGTCCCTCCCAGAGCTCCAGGGCCCCAGAACCTGCCTGTGGCATGGGGAGATTTGCCCACCATCCAAGCTGCTCCTTCTCCCCAGGACAATGAATGGACATGTTCTCTGTCATTGTGGTGGGGGACGCATGATTGTCAGGTGGGTGTCACAGTGTCTTGCTAGTGAGTTGGCAACTTGCATTCTTGGGGAAATAATGCATACTTAGGCAGAATATAAGAATATGCTAAAGATGGATAATCACACTCCATATTTATAGATTTATCAAAATATGCAAAACCACTTCTGCCAGTTACACACCTACAGGCACATCACAGCTAATGACTGCGCACGGGGCTCCTGGGCCGCACCGGGCTGTAAGCTCGGGCACCAGCGTGAAACCAAACATGCAGCTCAGCCCTGCTGGGGCCCTGCTGTCCCTGCTACCTGGCCACCAGTCAGACCTGCACCCAAAGCTGCCCCTTCAGCTGTCCTGGTCCTCCCGGCTGCCCAAAGGGACTGGCCTAGTCTGCGGAGGCTCCAGGCAAAGTAACAGCAGTGGCGGCCGAGAGGCTGAGGGGGGGCTTGGTGACAGAGGCCCTGGGGCACGCTCTGGCTGGGCAGTGTTTGGGCTTGGGGAAGGGACGCTGGAGGGGGTTGGGTGGGTGGGGGCCGGGCCTCAGGGGTAGAGTCAGGAGTGAGGTGGGAAAGACTAGCTGCATTCTGGAGGGGCAAGGAGACGCTTGTCTCTGTTCTCCCCTCCCCTCATCCACGGGAGCCTAGGGAATGAACCCGAACTCCCAGGCTCTGGGCAGAGGCTGAGAACTGGGTGCTGGGGTCAAGAAGGAAGGAGGTAAGGAGCAGAGAGGGTGTGCCTGAAGCTCAGTCTTTTAGGGGGATTTTCTGTCATCAGATGGGGGATTCAACAGGGGGACTTATTTCCTGGGGCCCAGCTACTTCTGACTTCCTCACCGAATGCAAATTGAGCAACAGCAGAGGTGGACATACTGGATCTGCCAAGCACAAGGACACGTGCTGACAGTGAACCATGCTGCCATGTAAACAGCAATTTCAATAGATGCAGAGATACGTTTGCCACCGGCAAGCCTCTTGCGTTTCCTTTATCAGAACCACACTTGGTGCAAAGCTGCCTCATCTCCTTCCAGCCCTTCCCTCCCCTCCTCTCCTGCCCTAGATGAGATAATTCCTCGCGGATTTTGGAGAAATCCTCAGAGCGCCATTTCCCTAATGCCGACCTGAGGTTTGTCTTCATCTGTATCATCTGGGGAGCTCTGAAAGATACAGACTTCCAGGTTCCGTCCCAGGAAATCTCAAGTTAGCGGGTTTCGGGGACCCCTCTGTTGCATTTCTAACCAGCACTCTCCCAGTAGTTCTGTGGCGGCTGAGCCCCCAGAGTGCTCACATTTCCCAGCCCTGCCCTGCTCAGAGACACCCACCTGTTCCCTGTCACCTGTTGGAAAAATCCACGTGCCCCATCCTGGCATTTAGGAACTCACTTCATTCTATTCCCCACCCTCTCACCACTTCCCTGTGGGAATTCCTGGCAGGGGGACTGATTGAATAGGATTTGATTAAATGAGAAGTTCCACAGCAGAACTGCTATATGCCCATCTCTGCAGCTCTGAGGCTGGCACTGCTCCTCCATTTCACTGCTGGTGAAACAGAGATGCAGGGGTCACAGGATGAGAGTTCAACTCCCATCTTCATCCACAGCCGCAGCTGCTGCTCTTCCCACCTCGGAAGCGCCCTTCCTTCCTTCTTTCGTTTGTACATTCACCAAGTATTTATGGAGCACCTGGCGCATGGTTGGCTCTTTTCTGGGTGCCAGGGATGCCACAGGGAACACAGGAGACACAGCCCGTCGCGGAGGGTTGTTTGATTTGATTGGGGATTTCAGACAATTTATTGCTTAGACAGCAAAGTCAAGATGGGCAAAGGTGCCATTTACCTGTGTCCCATGTGCCACAGGATGACACCAAAACAAAAGGGGTCAGATGACAGCCGGGGCAGCATGGGCAGTGGCGTGATCTGGTGACAAGGAGCCCGCGTCATGCTCTGGTTGTGCAGCTGTGTGTCACTGCAGCTGTTCCCCAAAGAACATGCCCTCGCATTCTAGGAGGACCACAGACACTCAGCAAGACTTACCAGCTGTGCTTATCTTGCCCTCATGGCTTACGTGGAGAGCACAGGGTGGCCCTTACACGGCCCTGCTTCCACGTGGCCAGAGTGTCAGGTTGTTTTAAATCCCCTGGGTAATTCTACTGGGCGATCTGAGGTGGGAGCCCCAGTCTAGATTATGTGTGATCTCTGAGAATTCCTTCTAGCCCCACCTGACACATACGCACACACCCATATTCACACGCACGTGCACACACACACACCAGTCATATACTATGTATCAAATACAGTATATACGCATATAACTATATCTTGATCTCTCTCTTTCGTCTCTATACTAACCACCATTCTCCCATTACACCATGCCATTTAGGACTCATCTACTCTATGTAGTAGCCCCCCTACTTTTTAGATGAGAGCTAGTAAGTGGCAAGGCCAAGATTTAAACCCAGGCCTGTTCCCTTGGCCGCACCCCCGCCCCAGCCCCAGTCCTCACACTCCTCACCTCCCAGCCTAATGCTGACGGGCTGTGTCCAAGGGTCTGTGACATTCTAAGCACCAGTAATGTCAGTTCTAACACCCACCTATTTTATAGTTTTGTGAACCTTACTCTGTGATTTTGACAGTTCTACTATCTTAATGCTATGCATTTTTATGTCCAACAAATATAAAATTATTTTGTCACTTAAATATTTTCGATATTAAACTATTTCAATTTTCACTTTATTTTTTGCACTCTAATACTCAGTGAGGGCTGCCTTCCGGGACCGTGAAATGCCTCACCTCCAGGTCAGGCAGCCAGTCCCCCACCCTGAGTCTCCCCCAAGGCTTCAGCTTACCCCTGCTTCCCTTTCAAATCCCATCTAAACCACTTCCAGGCCTCTCCCTTCTCTGGGCCCCACTTCAGACTTTCTGAGTTTATGGCTGTCACAAAATGTTATTAGCTGTGACAATGACAATTAGAATCAGTATGCTGGGCGAGAAACTCCCACCAGACTTAGGGCCTGCAGTGAGTGCCGCCCTGGAGCCCAGGCGGCCACCTTCCACCTGGCTTCCACCAGGCAGGCAGCACTGGACACAGTCACAAAGCAATGCTGTTCCTCTTGAGCAGGGCTGCCTGTGTCACCCGGGGTCCCTGCGGGGGAGCCCACCCAGGCTTGGGGTCCCAGGCCCTTCCCTTCCCTGCTCTGAGCCTCCTGCTCCCCCTACTCCCTGCTCTCAGGACAGCATCTGACCACTGATCTCTGGGGGCCTCTCCTGGAGTGGTCTTACATTCTGATTCCAAACCCTGATGGAGGAGGCTTAGCCCCTGTTAACAGTGGAGGGAGACAGAGAGGCCCAGTGGTTAGGCCACAGGCTTTGGCTAACCGTGGTTTCCAGTCTGGGCTCTGCCACTTGCTGGCCGTGAGACCTCAGGAAGGTTACTTCCCCTCTCTGAGTTCAGTGCCCTCACAGGTGAGTTGAAGGTAATGAAAGAGCCTTATGGGGTGGAGGCCAGACTAATATGTGATAATATAGTCACGAGGGCAGCAATAAACACCAGAAAGCACTCCATGGATGAGGGCTATCATTATTATTACTATTGCTATTGTTGTGTCAAGAACACACAACAATGTTGATCTCTTCTGCTCCAGGTGAGCAGCTCCTCCTGCACCTGGAGGGTGCCCTCCCCTCCTGGGTTTCCATCATCCCAGCGGTGAGAAGAGAACGAGCCTCAGATCCCATAGACCTGGGGTCAGAGTCAGCCTTCACTGGTTACTCCCCGTGTGAATGGGGCAAGGGGCTTAACCTCCGTGGGACGCATCCGCTTTCCCCTCTGTAAAACCGGTACAATAATAACCGACTGCTTGGAGTTAAGGATTTGATGAGAATCTGCTGGAGTCAGATTCTTGGGCTCAAATCATTGCAGCATGTGACTTTGGGCAAAATTTTCCACCTCTCTGTGCCTCAGATCTTCATCTGTAGAACAGTATTTTCTTTATAGCCTGCTTTTGTTAATTCAGACCCTGAGGGAGAAGCCCCTGAAGGTCTCCCTTTCTGCCACCACTGCACTTAAGAGATGAAGAAATGAGTCCAAGAGACACTAAATTAAATGCTTGAGAACAAGACAGTATATGACCGGGTTAAATTATGCAAAGCAGATAATGAGAGAACAAAACGATCTATAAGAAAAGGCTAATTGGACGGGACAGATGCTCAGCGCACAGGAGCCCGAGATGAGGTAGAGAAACTGCAGCCTGGGACAGGGACGGCCAGGGCCCAGGTGTTTCCTTAATTACACTGAGATTTTCTCCTAATGTATGTAATGCACACTTATGGTGAAGTATTTGGAAAGTACAAAATGGTAAATATGAAAGTACTGTGGGTAAAATTGCAGTATTTCCAGAATCTCTCACCTGGCCTTGTACATCTCCATATCAACAGGTGTTTCCAAGGGTGCAGAGAAGTACATCTCCATATCAGTAGGTGATTACAAGGGTCAGGGGAGTGAGGGTATAACTGGACCAGTCCCTTTTTTTGCACAGGGGTGAGCAGAAGTGGACGACTGCTTGTAAACAATAAATGAGCTTCTCTCCCACTTTGTTCTCCCTTTGACTGATTTCAGATTCAAAGATAATTTGCCCTGGGCTGGGAGAAAGATTTTCCCCCATGGTGTTACAGTACCTAAAGCTTCTTGCCCCACCTCCCAAAGACACTAGTTTTTGCATACTTATAACTTCTCTTCAGTCCCTTTTCTATTCATATCCAAGTGTATGTAATTGTCACATTGGTGTGACTGTCAGGATAAGGCAGGATATGATGCAATAACAAGCAATCCTCCCAAACACTAAAGGTTATTACTCGCTCATGTTACACGTCCACTGAGGTCAACAGGGAGGGCTTTGCTCATCACAGGTGTCCAGAGACTTGTACTGATGGAGGTTCTGTTATTGGCTGAAATGCTGTTTTTCCCAGGATCATGTCTTGGAGGTGACAGAGAATGATGTCAACAGACAAGAGCACAGAGCAACCAGCAAAGCTTTTAATGAAGAGTGAAACAAATAGCCCCTGCCAATCAGGAGGGGAATACCGCTGGGGTGGCAGTGTCCAGGGGTTATAAGCACTGGAAGGGAGGAAGTCCACCTGGTTGCCTAAGACTTGTTGCTAGGGCTGGGCTGGGGCATCAGAAAAACCACTTTGTTTCTCAGGCTGACCATTTCAGGGAGTGGTTTCTTAGCCTGAAGATAAGTCTCTCCTGTTCTTATTATGCGAATCCTGGCAGTTTTGGGAAAATGAATCATGATGGTTGTCCCTATCTCACCTGCATTAGCTAGAGCAAGACTCAAGGTAAACCCAGATTCAGAGACTGACTCCCTGAGTTCTTGGTGGGCCCCACCCTCTTCTCATCCCACTCTTACCTGTCTTCCTGCCTAACAGCCCCACTGCCTTAGGATGTCGTCTCTCAGCGTGGGCTTCTGTGGCCCCTTCAGCAGGGGCAGAAAGGATGTGAGCGTGCACATGGGATCTTAAATGGTCCCACCTGGAAGGGACACCCCCATCTCTATCAGTGTTTCCTTAGCCAAAGCGAGTCTCATGACCACCTTGACATTAGGCGATGTGGACATGGTGGCCTCCTGTGGGGGCTCAGGAGGGGAGCTGTATCTTGGTGAGCCCCAGCTGTGCCCTCCACCTGCTGTGCATACAGACTGGGTCTTCCTTGCTTAACACTCTGGTCTGACCAGTTTTCCACCTCACGTGTTCTTGGAAATAGTCCACTTAATTAACATTCTAAATTTTATTGAACTGAACTCCCATTTAAAACATCTGGACGATTTCAATTATTTAACTCTCATGAATAACACTGCTAAGGGTTTCATTCGTGAATCTTTTTCCTATAAGGACATGTTCAGTAAATAGTATGAAGTTAAAAAAACTAAAATACTGAGTATTCATGGAATGAATAATCCTCAAGTCCTGTTTGTTCAACCTTCATGTAACCCCAGATCCAGGAGCTTCTCCTGCTCTCTGGGCTCCCACCCTGGTCCCTCCACCATCATGCCTGGACTGGAGCAGTGGCCTCCTGCCTGGTCCCTGCCTTTGCCCTGGCCCTGCTTCCATCACCCTCCCTATAGCAGCCAGGTGACCCTGTGAGTCACAGTGGGCAGCGGGGGACAAGGGTGTGCTGAAGGATGTGAACAGGTTCTACCTGCTCTGCTCATACTCGCCTAGATACCAGGATTCAACCAGAAGCCACAGCCCTCTGCAGGCAAGGGATGACATGCAGTGCGTAGCAGGAAGTCGTGGGTAATCAGGTCACGAGCCCTTCTTACAGAGCACGTATCATGGGGAGACAGTGAGGCTGGTGCATTAGGAAGTGAACAGAACTCATCCTTAGTGGAAATATAATTTAGTTAAATGACTCACTCACATCATTTCCCCGTAATCACCCTCAGGCTCTGTGGCTGCCTTTCCTCTTTCCACCTTCCTCTCCTTTGAGATGCTTTATCACTTTTCTTTCTCTTTTCTTTGCTTAAAGATAAGACAACCAAACAAGAAAGGAGGTGAGCAGAGCTGACAGGGTAGCCCTTTTCTCAGGAACCAAGGAAACCATTTTGCAAATTGCAGGAAATGAGTAGAAATAAAAATAGCATTTACATCACTTACAGCTGGAGATGGACAGAAAGGTGGTCTGGGAGGCAGGGCTGGAGCAGAGGCCCCCCCACCCCCCTTTGGTAATGGGGGCAGCATGGGCAGTAGAGATGGCACTGGACGGGGGCCTCAGTTGGGCCCCGGGCTTGAGTGAGCCCCTGCGGGCTCCACCCAGAACCTCTGTGTGTGCAGACAGGTGTGTAGCTATGCACAGTGCGTGCACAGACACACTCACACACAAACACCCCCCACACCCATGCCTCCAGGTACATACTCATCCTACGTGCACACACCCACCCAATCAGTTCATTCCTCTTCTTGATTCCTCTCAAGTCACCTGTTTTGTTTGTGCCCACTGCCATGACATTGTGTGACCTCCATCAGCTCCCACCTGGACCCCTGCATACCCACCTTGTCTTCACTATCACCCTTCCACAATCATTTGTTTATTCATTACATGTGCGTCAAGCCCCTCCTATGTGCCAGGTGCTGTCTGGGCACTCGGGGGACAGCAGTGCCTAAATGGAGTTCATATTCCACCATAGTCTGCTGCCCTCAAGCCCCTGGTCACCCCACAGTCCGCACCTGGCACACAAGCCCATGTCTCACGGTTTCCTTCCCCTCCAGCTGGGCTCTGACTGCACTGAGCTTCTTTCAACGTGGTGACCGCACTGCATGCTCTTGTTCCTCTGGGCCTTTGCACATGCTGTTCCTACTGCTTGAAACACTGTTTCAGCTCCATGTCAGAAGGGCAGTCTGCTCTGGTATCTCTGCCTGGGGAGAGTGTCTCTGATTGCCCCTCCTCCCCGGGCAGGTCACTTCCTCTTTTCTGGCCCTCCCGTTGTCCAGCTCTTACCCCATCAAAGCCCTGGGCCCCTGTTCTCAGTGTCTGAACACACAGCTGTTCCCCTCTCCCTGTGAGCCCCTAGAGGGCAAGGCTGGGTCTTGTTCATCTTCAAGGATACGCCAGAAAGCTGAAGGTGGTTACCAAGTGTGTTCCCTCCCCAACCTGTCCCTTGGCTCTCACTTTATCCCGCCCCCTCCCCCAAGCTCTCACCCTCTGTGACACCCCAGGCCCCTGTGCTCAGCTCTCTGGGCCATCCCCCCGCCCCGGGCCCCACCTCTGCGCCCTGAAGGCTGCCTGACCTGTTGCTCAGCTGGAGTCCTTGCATTTGGAGATAGGCTCGGAAAAGTCATTTGGACCCAGAGAAAGGTGGGATTTCAGGCACAGCAGGAAATCAGAACAGTAATTTTGGGTGTTGGGGAGGAAGTTCTTTCAGGTTTGTTTTAGATCACCACATGGGGTATCTGCCTGCTTTGCCTTCCTCTGAGCTTGCTGGGAGCAGATTATCCCAGTTTGGGCAACTCCCCTGCTTGAAACTCTGGTACCTTCCAGCTGCCTTTGGTGGGGCTCCTGGGGGTAAAGCCCATGAAAGTTTGGGGCCCCCTGAGACTGCAGGGACTGCACCCCACAATAGTCCACACTCAGCCTGCAGCATTTTATCAATATTACATTAAAGTGTTCTTGCCAGATTATAGTGACAAAGATTCTTTCCTGGACCAAACTCTACTTAGGCTCCTCTCAACTCTCTTCTCAAGTGGGCCCTGACTTTCGGGCTTCTGTTTTTTTGTCTCCGCATTGCCCAGTTTTAGCGAGAATCCTGCTAAGTCAGTTTAACTAGAGTCTTCTGTCTTGGACATCTGATCACCTGCCACACCTGACTGGGTGCCTCGCTCCCCCACTCCACGTCCTGGAGGTTGGTTTGGCCAGACCCCCTCTTACCTCTGATGTTTCCTCTGAGGAGTTTTTCATCCACTGACCCCTGACCTTGCTCTTTGGCTATAAATTCCCACTTTTTGTTGGGTTCGGAGCTGAGCCCAATCTCTTCCTCCCCTGCTACACAAGCCTATTGTAGTGCTGCACCCCCTCCCAATATAGCCTATCTTCTTTTTTTTTTTTAAACAAGTGTCATGATTCATTTTTTTCCTAACAATGACTCCAGTGGGTCTTGCTGTGCTCTCTCGTTGCCCCCATCTCTCCAGATTAGCCCTGAGAGGTGGCAATTTGCCCTCCAACCTCAGTTCTCTGATGAATCCAAGAAGTCATTGGTTTTCAGTTTGTCTGGCTTTTTCTTACCGTAAGGACAGGACTGAAGTTGGAAGGTGGTCCAGTTGCACTTGGAATAAAATTCAAACCTTTTGACTGAGACTCTGCCTGATCTAACCCCCGCCTGCTTCTTTGGTTACTCTCAGGGTTTAAGGGGCCAATAAATGGCATTTCTGTTCCTCACCCAAGTCTGGAACAAAGTGAGGCAAAGACACAGGAATAAGGTAGATTAAAAAGACCACCTTGATTATTGGTAAGGCTGTTGGAGAATGTAGCACAGGGAAGCGGTGCCAGTGAACTGTGAACACTCCGTTGAGTTGAACATAACCCTCTAAAAGAGCAGACCCCCACCCCCGACCTCTAGGGCCGTGGCCTGCTCACCAAGCTGACCATGTGACTTAAGGTGGGTTGAGAACCCCTGTCTGAGTGAAGACCCAAGGGAGGGCCTCGTGAGCTCACAGGAAGCCATAGGAAAGACAGTTACCATCATTTCCTAAATAGGTTGGTATGGGGTAGGGTTAGGAATACGGGCCCTGGCATCCGAAAACCTGAATTTAAAAGCAGCCTCTGACATTCACTAGGTCTTCGATCTTAAATTCATTAATAAATCTCTCTAGGCCTCAGAATCAACATCTGTAGAATAGGAATAATGATTCATATCTTTTGGGCTTGTTCAGAAGATTATATTAATTAACACAAGCAAAGTGCTTAGAATGGTGACTGGCCCATAACAAGCAGCACTTAGATTTTATTGAGTCTAATGGGAATCTGCTCCACTGTCTTTTTATCTTTCCCTGGATATAAGAAGCCTCAGGGCCTTTGCATTTGCTGTTCTTTCTTCCAGGCTCACTTTCCCAGATCTTAGCACGGCTGGTCCTCCTCATTATTCCAGTCTTTGCCCAAATGCCACCTGCTCCAAAAGGCTCTCCGTGGCCACCCAAGACAGTATCTGTCCCTCCAATACCTGAGTCCTCTATCACATTGCTCAGTTTTATTTTCCTCAAGCACTTGGTATCCTCTGAAATGGTTTTGTTTATGTACTGATTTCCTTTCTTATTGCTTTCCTTTTCTCCATCTTGTTTCTCTGGGAGGTAAGCCCCACACCTTGCATAGGACCTGAAACATAATAGGTGCTTAGCTTATTCTGAATGAATGAATGAATGAATGAATGAATGAATACTGCAGTGATATGGAAACTACTCTCTGAGCCTCATTTTTGGAGGTTTCCTACAGAGGCTTGGGGGCACTCGCTAATCCTGGGATCCTAATGTTGTTTTGTGCCAGCAAAATGTTTGAGCCTTCAGGGAATAACTTTTTCCTGTTATAGAAGGATGAGCTGAGGCCCAGTGCAGGTAGCAGAAAACCCAGAGCACACTGGCTTCAACTCTCAAGCTAGAGGTGGATTGGGTCTCAGGCAAGGATTGATCTAGCACCTCAGTCGTGCAACCGAGACCCAGTGTCTCTCCTTCCCTCTGCTTTGCCTCCCAGAGTATCAGCTTCACCTTCAGTCTGGCTGCTCATGTGGTTGCAGCATCAAAGTGGGCCACACATTTCCTCTTCCCCACTTACTAGAAGACATTGTCTCTCCCACCCAGCCAGAATGCAAAAGTTTGGGGCTTCTCTCTGGCTCATGTCAAGTAAGGTATCTACCTCCAAACTAGTCCTGTGCTTACTGGCCCTGGTCTGGGATATAGCTTGCCCCAATCAGGGACCAGCCTTGGAGGCAGAGGTGGGACCCAGTCTGCTACGTAAAGGGGGAGGCCTGGTCTGGATGTCAGAGGAATGATGGTGTCCCCTCTTCCCAAGGAGCCATAGCCACATGGCCAGGACAAGGGGCAGAGGTAGCTCTAGAACCCGGGGCTGAGGGGCAGCCCATGAGGCTGTGAGGCAGAAGAGAGGGGGCGGCTGTGTGTGTCAGCCTCTGGAATGTTCCTGCCTCAACCAACTCTCCGTCTGTGGGGGGAGATGGTGACGGTGGAGTTGGCTGGACTGGAGACGGTGAGACATGCCGGTCGAGGCTGCTGCGGCTGCCCTCACCCTCTCAGGAGCTGAGACGGATTCTGCTCCCAGTCAGATGAACCCCTACCACGAGCTCTGCCCCAGCTTTCTTACTGATGGCTTTTGTGACAGGCAGACACCACCCTCCAGGGGCAAGATGTGCCACTCCAGGTCCCGGCAACCCCGTGCTGTGGCCTGAGATGTGCCTGGCTGCTGCACTTATTGGAGACTTAGTAGGTGTTACAGCTGGGGGACTGCAGAGACCGCACACAGGGAAACCGAGGCCTGAGCAAGTTCCTGGTTTCTCTTCATAGAGCTGGGCTCTGCGTTCTTGCTCTCAGGCCGGGTTTTCCGCCATACCACACAGAGCGGCCCCTCCCACTACTCAGAGTTAAAACTGGAGGCCTCCCCTCACATCGACCCAGTCCCCCTGGCTTCCCTCACCCTCCAACTTGGGGCAGGCCAACCTCTCCAGCCTGTCTCCCCCAGCCACACCCCCTCTCCTCTTCTCCACCTCAGGCTTCAGTCATATTGAACTCTGGAAAGTTAGTAGTCTTAATGCATAATATTTATTGAGAATGTAGAATGTTCCAGGTGCTGAGCTGAGGAGTTTACATGCATCGTCTCATTCATCCTGGTAATGTATTTGTGATGTTTTCTATGTGTGACCTGCTGTGCCAGATGCACGGGAGAGAATCAAGAACAGAAACCCACTTCTTGGTCTCCTGGAGCTTCCAGTTTTGCTGGAGACAACAGACACCAGCTACAAAACAAAGAAGTAAAATTACAAAAGATTCCCGCTCTGAGCTGTAATGCGATCTATAACCCTACTAAAAATATCATTAATTTAGTCTTCCTTCATTTGTCGGGCACTCGCTGTTCCTTCCCGCGGCCAAGGGCCTGCGCCCGAGAGCAGAGGAGGGCTTATTGAGCACCTGTTGCCTGCCAGACACCGTCATCTCATTTTGTCCCCACAATGATGCCGCCAGGTAGACATTATTTTCTTCCCTTTGCAGGTGAGGAAGCTGGGGCTCGGGCCCAGGGCTCAGGCCTGAGGTCACACAGCTCCTGTTCGGGGTCTCCGGTCTGTCTAGTGAAGGTCGGACAGCCAGCAAAATCAGTTTCTCATCTCTGTCTCCCCAGGAAGAGGCTCCCACTCGGTTCGGGAGACTGTACTGTCATCATTATGATGATCACGTTAAACACTCCGCTGCAGAAACAGCCATAGTTACCCTTCCCTGTAGAGCCCACATGTGACTGTCCACGTGCAAAGCCCTTTGCTTACATGATGTCATTTAATCCATACAACAAATGGGTGAGGCAGGTACTGGCTCCACTTCACACACAAGGTGATGGCTCTGTGGGGATGAAGGACTAGTCAGGGGCAGGACCTGAACCCAGATTTGCCAGGTCTTTGAACAAAGGGTGTTTCATTCGTTCAGAGAGGGGGGACAGCCATTCCTACAACAGGAGAAGGGAAGCCAAGGAGCACTGGAAAGAAGGAAACAGATGTACAAAGAGAAACTTCCATGACAGACTGTGAGCCCCCGAATGCGAAGGGCTGGGCAGCCGCCTGGAGCCCCGAGGGGAGTTCCCGCTCCTGGTGCCGAAGTTTCCAGAGACACCCTTGAGGCCTGGTGCCCCTCCCCTTTTTCTTTGCTTAAATTACATGAGTACTTTTCTGTCTTTGCAAAAATCTCCTACTTTGATGGCAAAGAAATCTGTTTATTAAAAAAAATCTCGCTTAAAAAAGTATTCCAACAGTGAGTATCTCTTGTGCAGAGAGGCCTCATCAAATAAGAGGAACCAGGCTTTGCAAATCTATATGGAAATTAAACCCACAATCTGGGCACATACTTGTTTGACAAGTGATAATTAACTGCTGACAATATAATTTCAGTTCAGATGCAAATGTGTTTTTCATTAGAAAGTAATCAAAGAGGTACTTGCGTCTGAGAGTCCAGCCTCCAGCTGTGGGAGCTCAGCTTTTCTGCTGAAAGATTTTTAGGGCTGCAGATGAGTGCCCACCATCCCTGGCCAGGTGGACAGACCCCAAAAGACACTCTGGGAACGTGTCTCCACAGCAGCTTCCAGAAGGCAGCTCAGCCAGCACCTGTCATTAAGGGTCCAACATCCTCCTCTGGCCATTTCTGACTCCCAGTGTGCCTGGGGCTGCCTGGTAGGGGTTTAGGGCCGACCCCGGCCTCAGGGAGAGAGGAGGCATGCTCTTCTCTCCATCCTCTACTATGCCCAGGTTCTGCAGGGGTCACATCCCATCCCCCACTTTACAGAGGGGGACAACAAGACCACAGCTGGGGAGGGGCTACAGGACATGTGAACTCTGACCCATCCGACTCCCAAGTCTGTGCCCATTACCTCACCCATCTCCCTTTCATCTAATCAACTCGACTCCTTGATGCCTTAGTTTCCTCATCTGTAAAATGGGGATTACAGTGGTACTTAACCTCGTAAGCTTGTGAAACTTAAATAAATTAATACGCAGAATACTGCCTGGTACATAGAAATCACTTAATAGGTGTTAGCTATATATCTTTATCTATGTATCTATATATGTATTGATTAATTCAGATAATCAATTATCACAGTGATCAATAATATACTTATACCACCTTCACCTTCACCCCTCCTTCCTTTGGGATCAGCTGGCTCTATGCGTGCCATCATCTGAGTCCCACTCCAGACTCTGTCCAGACCTGCCTGCTCACCAACATGTGCAGCCCCAGGCTCAGAGTGAGTGTTTGCCTTCTGGCCTCTGAGGTCTGACTCCTGAGCGCAGACACCTCCTTGGTGGTTATCGTCACAAAACCTCCTCTTGTCCTGCGACTCAGCTTGTGGCCAAATATGAGCTGTGGGATTGTTTTCTCCACCGTTTTATCCCTTAAGTCTTCCTAGATGTCTGTGGAATCTGCACCCCCCTCTCACCACCTACACAGAACAACAAACTGCTTCTGGAACATTCCATACCTTTAACATCTCCAGCCTTTTGCCCATGCTGTGTTCTGTGCCTGGTAGGCCTCTCCTTCCCCTTCCTACTTGGTGAAATTTGATCTTTGAAGACCCAATTCAAGTATCATTTCCTTGATCACACATTGAGCCTGGATCTGTCTGACCTGGACACAGAGCAGGGGCTTTTCATGAATTTATTAGGCCACTCCTATATCTTGGCTTGGCACATCTGGATGTGTGTCATCCCAGTTAATCCTAACAGCCACATAGAAGGAGATCTGTATTATCCATTTTACAGATGAGGAAACCAAGTCTCAGAGAGGAGAAATGACTTGCCCAAAGTTACATATCTGATAAAAACCAGAGCCTGGGCTATTGATATAGACCCAAACTGTGTCCTTTCCATTTTAGCTCATATGAATCCACTTAATTCCTCCCCTAAGGGCAGCAGGATGTGGTAGTCCCTAAATTCACACTCATATTTTTCACTGATTCAGGCCTCAGACACAAAAGTACACACTTCCACCCACATAAGCTCAGGCACACGCGGGCAAAGGAGTAGACCCCAGACACATCCATATGGACATTTGCACTTTCCCAAGGATGTTAGCAAGCATATCTACTGTACACCAAATCTGTCCACACCCCGGCCCAATGTGCTGAGCTCTGACCCATATATCCAGCTGCCTCCTGAATACTTGGCCCTGGGTGACCTCAGGACCCTTAGCCACAGGGAGCCTTAATGAGCTCTGGGTGGGCAGGGCAGGGCACACACCAACACGGAGTTTGGGTTCTGACTTCTCCTGAAAACCTCCCCTCTACAAACCTCAGAAACACGGTAAAATATAAAAAAAAGGGAATGGGACATCTCCA
The DNA here is from genome assembly GCA_029783875.1 of Phataginus tricuspis. Classification (NCBI taxonomy): domain Eukaryota; kingdom Metazoa; phylum Chordata; class Mammalia; order Pholidota; family Manidae; genus Phataginus; species Phataginus tricuspis. Next base: position 23,316,607 of record JAQQAC010002837.1, on the reverse strand, counting down.
GGACGTGGAAAGGAGCTGACAATAAGGTAGTAGGTGTGTGAACTGGTGCAGTAGCTGCCTTATTGCGAAGGTTGTGGGGCATGGACGGTCACTTCTTGAGGGGTTGGGTTTTATGCCTTCCAGGGACACATTATGATGTTTTGGGTGCAATGCAGGAAGTTGCATAAAGCTGAGAACTTCAGACGGCTGAACATCAGAGAGAGAGTCTATAAGAAAAGTAATCTATTCCCAAGAACTGGGAAGCAACAGGGGAGCTTGTCAGTTTCTGCTTGGACCCTGAGAGAAATGAGAATCTCTTTGTGTGATAATGACTACAGGCCTGTGCCTTGTTTCAGTTTGTGGTTTGAATTTATATTGTAGATATTGTTCATAAACCCCAAATGAAGCAATTAACATACAATCAGTCCCAGGCTGGTGAAACTTCCGGGGCATCTGGAAGAAGCCAAAGCAGGGTAGTTTCAGAGGGGCACACCTTCCACTCAGGCTGTTCAGAATTCCTGCAAATAAAGCCTCACAGAAGATGAGCTAAAAATCTCAAGTTATAAACAAACAAGAAGATAATAAGTGAGAGTAGCCATAATTCAGGACAATAAAAACCCAAAGAACTTCAAATAATAGAGCAATTCTGATAGTAACTATAACAGAAATATTTTTAAAGTGATTAAAAGTGCAAAAAATTACGAAAGCACAAGAATAGAACACTATAAAAAAGAATGGCAAAAAAGAACAGTCTGACTAGAAAAAAAGAAAAGAAAATCTAGAAAGAAATTGATAATCATTGCAATTTAAGAAATGCTCAAAGGGTGGACTGGATAGTGGGTTAGGTAGAACTGTGGAAAGAATCAATTATCTGGAATATAGACAAGAGGAAATTACTCTGAATGTAGCACAAAGAAGAATGGAAAAGTAAAATATGGAGGAGAGGTTCAGAGACATGAAGGAGAGAAGGAGAAGGTCTAACAAACCTTTATTAGGAGTTTGAGAACATGAAAATAGAACTAGGAAAAGTCATACTCAAATCAATAAGGACCATAACTTTTACAGAATATATTAAAGACTTAACTCATAGTTTTAAGAAGAGATCAAGCAGCTGCAATACAAACAAATCCACAGGACTTCCTGTTTAAGCTCTGACATGTAAAGAACTTGGAAATGGTCACTTCTGTCCTTACAACAAAATACAGCTGTACATACAGAAAATCAACAACTTCTCTTGACTCCATTAGAGATATGAGGTTGCAGAATGAACTGTCACTCACAAATCTGGAGAGACAGGTAAATCCGGAGAGTCACAACTGAGACCTGTGTGCCTGGAGCAGAAACTTATGGAGCGGCAAACACACAGGAACACTTAAATGATAATTCTGACAAATTGCTGGAGGCTGAGCGTGAAGGTGAGGAACTCCTCAGGTACCAGTGTTGGATGGGGGCACACTAACTTTCGTGGGCTTTACCTTTAGGAACTTCAGCCGACTGAAAGAGCTACAAGGTATAGACTCCGAGGGAAAGGACTTAGGAAAGCCCAATGTCAAGAGGGAGATTAAAATAAGGACACTAAAGGAATTCAAAGCTTTTAATTTCTATAGTTATAGCAAGCACTAAATACAACCCAATTTCTTGCCAGACTAACATAAATGCTCACACTAGAGACCAGTTTACTTCAGTTCCTATTATTCAATACAACATGTCCGTCTTTCAAGCAAAAAATTCACAAAGCATGCCAAAAGGCAAGAAAAAACACAAATCTGAACAGACAAAGCAAATATCCAAATATGACTCAAATATGACACAGATGTTGGAGTTATCAGACAAGGAATTAAAAGGACTATGATTAATATTTTAAGAGCTATAAGGGATGAAGTAGACAACATGCAAGGACAGATGGTAATACAAGCAGAGAGATAAAAGTCCTGACAGAGAGCCAAAATGAAATACTATAACAAAAATGAAGGAAGTCTTTGATATGTTCATGCATAGACGAAACAGTTGAGGAAAGAATCAGTGAATTTGAAGATAGGTCATTAGAAACTTCCCAAACTGACATGAAAAGAGAAGAAAGAATGAAAAAAGAAAATAACAGAACACTCAAGAATTGTGGGAGGGTTTCAAAATATTTAACATATGTGTGACTGGAATGCCAGAAGAAGAAGTATGGAGCAAAAGAATTATTTGAAATAATAATGGCCAAGAACTTTCAAAATTAATAATAGACAGCACACCACAGATCACAGAAGCTCACTGAACACCAAACAGGACAAATACCAAAAAAATATACATCCAGGAATCTTATATTAAAACTGTAGAAAACCAAAGATAAAGAGAAAATCTGGGAAGAAGGTGGAGGGGAAAAAAATCACCTTACCTGTAAACAAGGAAAGAACTATAGCAGATTCTTGTTGAAACCATGCAAGCAAGAAGAGAGTGGAGTGAAGAATTTAAAGTGTTGAAAGCAAAAACTACCAACCTAGAATTAGATATATAGTGAAATGTTCCTTCAGAAGTGAAGGAGAAATAAATATTTTCTCAGACAAACAAAAACTGAAGGAGTTTGTCAACAGCAGATCTGCCCTGCAAGAAATATTAACCCATTTTCCTTAGACAGAAGGAAACTTGCATCTATATAAAGAAAGAAAGACCACTGGAGATGCAATAAATGATGGTAAAAGTAAATATTTTATTTTCTTCTTAATCTAAAGCTGTTTAATGTAGTAGTAATAGTAACTTTATACTTTATATTGGGTGATTATAACATACAAATAAGTGAAGTGAATGAAGATACTGTCATAGGGATAGGAGGGAAGAATTGGGAATGCCCTAATTTATCTGTACTACATGTGAAGTGAAATAGTATTTTGCAGTTGGACCTACATCAGTTAAAAGTGTGTATTATAAACTCTAGGAAAGTCACTAAAATTTCCTTTAAAAAGAGCTATAATTGATGTATTTAGAAAGATCAAAAGGAATCATAAAATAGTTAAAACTAGAGGAGGCTGGTAGATCTTAAAAGTTTTCGTTGCAAGGAAAAAAATTTTTTGGGACTATGTATGGTGATGTATGTTAACTAGATTTACTGTAGTGATCATTTTGCAATATACACAAATATCAAATCATTATGTTGTACACCTGAAACTAATATAATGTTACATATCAATTAAATCTCAATAAAAGAATAATGTGCCAACCAACAAAACAAAACAACAAAAAACCAAGCTAGAAAAGGCAGAAAAGGAAGCCTCTAGCAATGAAGAGAAAACAATTATAAACATGGTTAATATTAAGCCAAAAATATCAACAATCACCTTAAATGTGAATGGTCTAAATTCACCAGTTAAATGACAGAGATCTCCAGAGTTGATTAAAAACCAAGACTTGACTAAATGTTTTCTACCCCAAGAAATACACTTTATTTTCAATTTTATTATGAAATTTCTTTATTGAAGTATGGTTGTAATACAATAGTATGTTAATTTCAGTTATACGACATTAGCAATTTGACAAAATTAAGAAACCCATTTAAATATGAAGACTGATAGCTAAAAGTAAAGGGATGGATAAAGAAATATGATGTTAACACTAATCAAAAGAAAGCTGGAGTAGCATTGTTGATCTCAGACAAAATTGACTTCAGAACAAGGAAAATTGTTAGGGATGAAGCAGGATATTGCATTATGCTAATGAATTAATTCTCCAAGAAATCATAACAAATCTAACCATATATATGTGACAAACATCAGAGCATCAAAGTACAGAGGCAAAAACTGATAGAACTGGAAGGAGAAATAGACAAATCCATTATTATAGTTCAGCACTTCAACACATCCCTGTCTGTAATTGATGGATAAAGAAGCAGAAAGTCAATAAAGATATGCATTAGTTTTCTAGGGCTGCCATAAAAAAATTGCCACAAACTTTAAGGCTTAAATAACAGAATTGATTTTCTTATAGTTCTGGAGTCTGGAAGTTCAAGATCAGGGTGTCAGGGGTTTGGTTTCCGCTGAGGACTCTTTCCTTGGCATGGCCACCTCTTGCTGCCTGTTCACATTTTCAGCCTTCTGTGCAAATGCATCCCTGGTGTCTCTTTGTGTGTCCTAATCTTTTCTTCTTATAAAACACAATTCAGGTTGGATTAGAGACCACCTATGTGGCCTCACTTAACCAAAATTATCTCCTTAAAGACTCTAATTTCAAATATATAGTTGCATTCTGTATGTTCTAGAAGTACATTCTGAGGTATGGATTGGAAGAGATTACAAGAGGGATTCTTGGTTTGTTGGTAAAGTTTTGTATTTGTTTCATCCAGCTGAACACTTATGATTTGGACATTTTTCTGTATGTATATTATGCATCAATAAAAAGTTTGTATTAAAAACAGCAGCCAGAGGAAGACCTGATTACCTACCAAGGAAGACAATTAGATTGACAACAGACTTCTCAGTAGCAACGATAGAGATCAGGAAACAATGGGATAATCTTTTCTTTTTTTTTTTTATAATTTATTTTGTTATCATTAATCTACCATTACATGTGCAATATTATGGTGATTAAACTACCCCCTTTATCAGGTCCCTCCCACCAACCCCAGGGATAATCTTTTCAGTGCTAAGAGAAATACCCATCAAAGTAGAACTCTAGCCTCAGCTAAACTACTATTTAAACTTGAGGGACATACTTGTTGAAATGGGAAACAATAATATCCATCTGACCAGTGTTCTCTTAAAGCCATTTCCATGTTGATAATGACTCAATTTTTTTTCAGTCACTCCTGATAAATAACAAGTTTGAAGAAAGAAAAAATATCGGAAATACAAAAAAGCTAAGGGAGAAAGAAATATATTTTCAACAAAGTCTGAGTGATGTCACTCACAGGGCCATGCTGAGAGAACAGGTAAATGACACACTTCAGGGAGGACACTGGTCTGAGAAGGAAGGAGTAGGTCACAAATACAGCGCTGAACAGAGAAACCGGTCAACTTTCATTGATCATGTAACACAAGAGCAGAAACAACAATACTAGTGATGCAACTAACATGCAGTGTAAAGAAGGGGGGTCCCATAACTCTAAGATGGGGGGATGGAAATGATGTATTCTAAGATTCACGTATCATTCAGAGGGAGGGGAGAGATACTAGTTTACTTTAGACTGTGTTAAGTCAAGTATGCTTATTAAAATGTAAAGATTAACCAATAAAGAAGGTAAATAGAATGTATCATTTGCAAAGCAGTAAAGGGAAAGAAGGAATAAAAACTTGATTGATGCATGGCAGGAAATGAGCCAAAATGAAAAAAAGCAACAGATGAAATCCTGGTAAGATAAAGTACAAAGAAGAAGGTAGAATCCTGGCTCTGCCACTTATATTTGTGTGTGACTTTGGGCAAAGGATGGAATGACTCACCCTCTCTGGACCTCAGTTTCCTCATCTGCACAGTGGGAGGATTATGTCCCCTTGCAGCTATTGTGGGGCACAGTGAGACTCTGCTCATCCTGTCCTCACTGCAGGGAGACACAGGCAAAGGGGGGAATGGCTGCCTTTTGCCTCTCTGCAACCGGAGACCTTGTGTGAGAAATGGATTTTATGGACACTGCGGTGTGAGCATCTTTTTTCTTTTCTTCTTTGATGATAAAGCTTCTTGAAGTCAAGCTTTATTTTACCATAAGAATGAGAGATTATCAAGTTGGCTCAGGGAGTCTATGAAGGAAATTGCAAAAGGGACAAAAAGGCTGACAGCATCTCTCCCAAGAAAACCTGTGCTTTGTCTTCATTCCTTACTTAGTCAATAACAGCAGCAACCTTGTTTTGAATGCAATGTCCAGGTGCTGTGCTGTTTTACCCATGTTTCTTCATTTATACTTGAGACAGGTGTCATCTCCTACTTTAGAAATGAGGAAACAGAGGTTCGGAAGGTGAAGTGAAATCTGCCCAAGGACGTGGCTGAGCTGAGACTCATACCTGGGTCTGTCTAACTCTGAAGCCTCTGGTTCTTTTGCTCCTTAAATACCCAGAACACTCTAGTCACTTAATTATTGAAGAATTGACTCTAAGAGGAGTTAGTGCATCATATGAAGAAGACATTGACAGGGTTCATTGTTAATTATTGGTTCTTTCCACAGGAAACACCTGTCTATATTTCTTCTCTTTTTATAATTTCTTCCTCTGTCTCTTACAGTGATTGTAATGATCAAGGGCAATTGGAAGAATGTAGCAAACTTAAGAAGAGGAGCCCTGGTATCTCTCTGGTTGCCTGTGTCCTTGGAGGTGTCCTCAGCTATCTCATACCTAAAATGAGCAGGGAGCCCTTGATCCAGTTCCTGGGGAACCTTCCAGGGCTGCCCTGTGGGGCTGGATGCTACAGGAGAGCAGAGGGCGTGGAGGAGTCCCAGCCAGGACAGCCCGCTGGGCAGAGCCTGTGTAGGTGACCAGCTGGGATGGCGGCTTGGTCTCTGTGCCTGACATCATTGGCTGAGATGGGAGACAGTGGGTCCTGGAACTGGTGGAGGACCTACAGGGGAGACCTTATGACCACAATTCCTGGGGATTAGGCAGGGGACACCTCCAGATCTTTGACCTCCCTGAGCACTGCTTAGTGGAGGGGTTGCCTGGCTGTGCGGAACTGGCTATGCGCTCTCTGCCTCAGACACCTACCTGCTCCTAAGGCCTGCCCTCCTCAGCATGGGCATCAGGCCCTTTATGGCTGACTGGACTCCCTCTTCTGCTTAGTCTTCCTCTAAGTTCCTGCTTAGTTCCAGTCTTCCTCTCCCGTTACCACACACACACACACACACACACACACACACGCACACACACACACACTCACTCACACACACTCTCACACCAACCACATCCACTTGTTGCTTATGGTTCTCCAAATACCCCAATCTCTCACCCAGCTCCCAGTCTTCTCACAAACTCTACGCTGTTCCCAGAATGCCCTGCTTTCCACCTGTCAGCCAGGTGGGCTCCCCATCCTCATCCTCTGTGACTTGGCTCATTTCCTCTGTGCCTCTGAACTCTGATGTCTTTTTCTGTGTCCTTAGAGCATCACATGTTTATTCCCAACAGGGCACCAACATTGGGTGGTGTTAATTTAAGGATCAATTTTTTCCAGACAGTACGCTGCCTGAGGGCACATGGTAGGCACTGAGCACTTATTTGCTGAAAGGTCAAGGGTTACACTGTCTTTCCTCTATTTCTGAGGGGGCTGGAAGTGTCCATGCCAGCTCCTCTGTTTCCAGAACCCAACCCAGGACCTGGCACATAAAGGATGCTCAATAGGTTTTTGTTGAATTAATCAACAGATGAATACAGAGCTGTGCCTTCCAGATCAGGCTTAGCTAGTAATGATATATCAGAATCACTGAATAGCACTTTAAAATGTTCTGAGTCTTCTCTGGCTTAGACTGGCCATCTCTAGCTCTCCTGCTGCCACCCCTCTAAGACCAATTCCATCAGGTGGGATTGGAAAGGCTGACTGTCACTGCGTTGGAAGAGCGAGGTAAACACTGATCAGAGAGTCAGGGGAGGTCAAACCCAGAGAAAAGGCTCATTCAACAGACAGGTGGGTGCTTATGTATGCAGGATGCCCAGTCTTAGAGACAGAGAAGACAGTTTAGAACAAGCAGAAATAATTGGGAAAGCAGACTTCTGGAAGCAGAAATCCCAGAATCACAGGAGCAGATACACAGCATGCAGTCCACATGAGAGGTAGCAGGGATGGCTTCAGGTTCATTGTCTGGATCTGGCTTCTCCTATCACCCCTAATGCAGGTGCTCATGGGGGCTGGGCAGGTCTCTGTGTGTGTGTTGGGGGGGTCAGACCCACATGCCGGTGTTCGTCAATGCCGTGCAGGGTCAGGGTTGGTGTGGGGACCTGGAGACATGATGCTAGAACAAGAGTTCCTCTCTCCCCCAAGAAGGCTGGGAATTAGGGGAACTGACTTCGTTTTACAGGGAAGGGGAGGGACTGAGGCCCTGGTAGGCGAATGACTTGTTTCATGTCAGTGGATGGGGCTGGGGCCGGGGATCTGAGTCGGCAGACCAAGCCCTGCTGCCTCCTCTCCATACCACATGGCCTCCTGGCCAAGTCTCACAGGATGATCATGTGACAGACCCCTTTCCTCAGTCCCAGGCCACATAGCAGACCTTCCCTGCTGACATTAATTGCATCTCCGGGAGGCTAATTTGTAAGGAGACACTTTACAACTTTAAGGAGAAGTAGTTATTTTAATAGTGATTATTGAAATCATGCTGGGGGTTTGCTACATAATGGGTAATTATCTGCAACAAATTGGAAAAACAATATAGTCACTTCTATTTAGCTCTTTCTACCAAATGCAGAGTTAATCCTGGGAGCTGACATTGCTTAATAATATTCTCACCCAATCCAGAAGTCTTATCAAAATGTTAAGTCACTTGAAAAACCTTCCCTGGGAAGAGTGTGGGGTTTGCCAGGACCTCAGCTCTAGGATGTCTGAATGGATTCCCGTGGAGTTTGGGGCTGTCCTGCCTATGACCTACCATTCCCTGGGATCCACTGGGAACACTTTTGCCATTTATCCATTTATATGTTTGCTCAGTTACTCATTCACTGGGTAATCCTTTCACTTTTATGCCCATTCTCTCATTCACTCATTCATTTATTCACCTCTTTATCAGACTTAAAATCTGTTTAAAAATGATTTGTCACTCATGTGCAAATTTATTCCTTCTTTCCATCTTTGTTCATTTGCTTGCACTTTGTTCATACATTTTTTCCCTCAGTTGTTCATTTGTATATTCAGCTACTTATTAACTCAATCAGTTATTATTTATCAGTTTTTTAATCATTTCATTCATTTGCTTATGAAGGTACTCGTTCATGCATCACTTCAGTCACTCACTATTCTTTTGTTCATTTGTGAATTTGTTCACTCATTTTTTAAAATTCATTTATCAAACATATTGTTTGCTCACAAACTATGTCTGCTTGGTGTCTGGTCTGACGTGATCCAGTCTTCCTCATCCCTTCAGCATTTTCTGGACATCCCATAGAAAATGCTCCTGGACTATTTTCTTAAACTCTTTGTCAAAATGTAAAAGGTCCCAAACATGGATGACTGGCAGAGTCATTCCAATCTTGGAGATTGGGAACACAAGTGACAGGTGGGTGGGCGTGGAGCAGAGATGAATTCATTTTTGGACATGTTGAATTTGAAGATACCCACAGCACAACGAGGAAGAGATGTATGACGCTTAGAAGCGCAGAGATCAGTGAAAAAGACATGGAGGTGGAGCAGAAAACCTGGGATAAGTCTGAACCTGTGGCCCTCTCCGGGCTGGGGTCAGCAGAAGCCACTTGCCCTGCCATTTTCCACGTCTCACCGCATGGGGTGTAAGTAAGAAACAGTGAAGTCTGAGTCATCACCTGTCAACGATGTTTTATTTTGACACTGGTTTGGGGCTCCTGAAACAGCCAACTTGAACCTCACTGCCTGGCTGAGCTGCTCCAGATCCCACTGAACACCTACTGTGTGCATGACACTCAGCGTGGGATGGGATCAGGCTGAAACGGGTTACTGTGGGGAGAGCTAGAAGAGACAAACACACAAGCTGACTCCGACGCGGTGGGTGCCAGCCATTCCTTCCCGCACGTGGACCCTGGTCCCCCTTCTCTAGGTGGGTGTGGCCCCTCTGTCCGGGCTCCTGTGCCTGGGGCAGGAGGGATGTGCGCAGGATTCTCCTGTAGTGCTCCACGCAATGTCAGCCCTGAAACCCCGTGCCCCGGAGGCTCTGCCAAGACCTGGAGGAGAGAGAGAAAGTCCTTCTCCAACCAAGCCCCAGCAGGCACGAAGCCCAGAGGGTGCTGACCCCACCCGACGCCGCCGCGGCCTCATTTGGTCCTCCCTGGAGGGGGCGGGGCCTCTATGATTGGCATCCAGAGAGAGACGCCCTTTGCAAGCCCACAGCGCAGTGGCTCCCGCCCACAGCATCTGGGGTCACTTCAGAGAGGGCAGAGCAGTCTCGGGCTCCTTCTTCACCTTTTTTTAAAATTAAGAATTCAGGACTTAGGCTGCTGGGCAGAGAGAGGACATGCGGTTGGGAGTTGGAGAACTGAGTTCCAGTTCTGGCAGGTGACTTGCCAACTGGGTGGCTTCTGGCACTTCTGAGTCTCTGGGCACCACAGTCTTGGAAAGAGATCCTAATTCCCACCTCCTGGGACTGTGGGGAGGATGCAGTGGGATGGAGCTGAGAGCGTTTCACACAGTCTGCTGCCTCACCCATCTGGCATGGTCCTGCTCGCCCCGAGGATGGTGTTTTCCTCACTTTGGGTCTTTGAATCAAAGCCCCCAGTGCAGTAAGATGATCCTTCCTGCCTCCCCTCCACTCCCTCCTCCTTTCTCTTCCTTCATCTTTGACTTATTTATAATTTCAGAAGTTGGAAGGAAGGAATCCTAGAAATGAAATAATCCCTTGTGTTATGCATTGGGGGAAACTGAGGCCCAGAGAGGAGGCGCAATGGGCTTTAGTATGGGGCAGAGTCCTGACACCTACCCAAGAGCCCCAGCCCCGGCTCTGGCTCTGCTGGATTCCACCTTGCCACTCTCTGAGGCCACCTCTCACCTTGCCTTGGAGTTCTCTCCAGACATTTTCAATAAAAAACAAAACCGAACAAACTGGATGGCTGCCTTTGCAAGGCTGAATTGCTCCAGGGATTTTTTTCTTTTTCTTTTTCTTTTTAAGCTACACACACACACACACACACACACACACACACACACACAGAACCAACCAGATTTTCTATTCTAAACTGGTTGTCAGTTTCACCTCAAAAGAAATGCATGTGATCTATCACCCATGGCTAGTGATGTAGTTACATCCAGTTCAATGACAGAATATATTACAGGAGGAAAGGGATTCATTTGGGAAAATTCACAGACATGTATCTATTTTACTTCTGTAACTTTTTTTTTTTTTTAAACTGAGAAAGAACGAATCATTTTTAAAGGTTGCCTTACCCTTAAAAACATTCTGGGTGTGCATCTTTCGAGCACATGTCCTACGTGTGAATGTCAGGATCTTACCACTTATATAATCTGGGCCTCTTGCCTTTCGCCACTCTTTGAAGACCTTGGCAAGCCACTGACACCCTCGCCACTTCATGGGCAATCTCTCTCTGCAGCCTGAAGACTTGTCTTTTTAAATCCTCGCTGAGAGACTGAGAACCTTGTTCCTGGGTCACAGAGAGATGAGAGTGGCAGCGGGGAGATTCCAGTTCAGATTTCTCAGCACCTTCCCTAACTATCCTCCCACCGTCCATCTCCTGAGGGCCCACTGTGTGCCAGGTGCTGTGTCCCTGGCTCTGAATCCCTCGTCTCTCACCCTCATGCTCTCGTCCCGATTCCACCCGCCATCACCCCCAGTCCGGATTATTGTGCCCAACCGTCACCCTGCTTCCACTCTTGCTCCCATGGTCTCTCCTCCCCCGAGCAGCTGGAGAGAGCCTTACCTGTGCCAGTGCGACCACTTCCCCCACTCACACCCTCCACGGATCCCACCTTTCTCAGGGTGGAGCCAGAGTCCTTCACGGGCCCCCAAGAGCACCCTGACCTCTCTGACGTCCCCTACCGCTACCCCCACCCCCCACCCCAGGCACACAGGCCTCCCTGCTGACCCTCTGCGCTGGGCACACTCCCACCTCCTGACTCTGAGCCCATGGGTCCTGCGGCCTGGGTGCTCCCCCAGGCACACTCAGGGCCCCAGCCTTCTGCCCTTCCCGCCTGTGTTCCCACCAGTCCTTCCCGGGGAGGCCCATCCTGGCCACCCACGTGAAACTGCACCCCGACCTCCTGAACCCACTTCTCAGCCCTCCTCCTGCCTAATTATCTCCTGGTCCCCGACCGCCCTGTGACGTCTTCTCTGTATGTTACTTACTGGCTCCCTTCACAAGAACGCAGGCTCTATGCATAGTGATTTTGGTCTTTTTGTTCGCTGCTAAATATCAAGCTCCTAAAACGCTGACAGAGACATAAATACTTCTTGTATGAGGAACAAAAGGTTCTCATTTGGTGTGTGTGGGGTCGAGGGCCTGCAGACGAGAGCTGAGTAGGTAGGTAAAGACCATAACCTGATCTCTGACAGTGACGGGTGCTGTGGAGAAAATAAGCAGGACTGTGTGACTGCTTTAGGTTGGGGCCCCAGAAAGTTCTTGGAGGAGGTGGCACTTGAGCTGAGGCCTGGATTTTACAGACCAGGAACAGACCCCAGATGGGGAGACTTGCCCAAGGCCGCACAGGTGGCGAGCTGTGCAGCAGGTTTGGAGGCCACAGAGCTGTGCTCCTGGGCGCTCTCCTGAACACCTAAAATGGGCAGAGTCCCAGGTCTGCGGTGCCCTGTGCTGACCTTGCCCAGCCTTTGGCCCACTGTGTTACAGTCATTTCTCCCCCTCCCCCCAGGGCCCCAGTAACACTCAGTGGGATTAAGAGATCCTCGTCCGTCCTTGTATCCCCAGGGCCCCTCCCAGGGCCTGGCGCACAGTGGGGCCTCTACATGTGTGTTTTGAATGACTCTGAGGTGAGGCAGGTAGGGGTGTGTTGTGGAATGTAAGCTTCATGGACTCTCAAGGTGTGAGAGTCCTGGAGAAAAATGCGTTCATTTATTGAAATGGAGGAGATAAGACACGGTAGGTCACTCTATGAGCGAGTGTCAGCATTCAGACGTGAACTCCAGTCTCCTGCTTCTGGTCCTTCCGAGGTCACAGTCCTGAGAAAGGCGTGCCCAGGAGCTTGGCCTCCAAGAGAGGAATCCAGGCTACTCAGATAGTTCAGGCCGCTCGCTGCTTCTCTCTGGAGCTCGTGAGGAAGCACTGGCTGCCAGTGAAATAGAGCGAGGCTCTGCAGCTGTGGTCCCCAAGGGCCTCCAAGTGGCAGAGATTCGTGCCCTGGGGCAGTGCCAGCTGTGGCCCTGAAAGTCAGAGATGGAATGGCCTTAGAGAGACTCAGCTGAGGCAACTTATCGAGGTGGGGAAATGAGGCCAGAAAGGAGAAGACTGGCCAGAACCTATACAGACAGTTGGGGACAGAGCTAGGGTGCGGGCTGGGCTTGCCGCCCAGCCCGACAGTCAGGCTGAGATGCTCTGAAAGGCCCAGCTCCTGGGTCAGTGTTCCCTTTCACCTTGTAGCTGCTCTCTCAAAGCTACTTACTCTTTTGGGGATTTTTTTCTTTCTGGAAACAGTCTTAACAAGACACAGTGTGAGGAGAGGGTGGAATTTCCTGATTCAGTGTGGGGTTGGTTTCCCTTGGGATAAATCCAGAGGCTGCAAGGGATAGGAGCTCAGGTCTGGATTTCAGTCACCATTATGGTGAACACTGGGCCAGGCTGGGGAAGGCCTGGAAGAGGGTTGGGTTAAGTTTAAAGCACAGGTTAGATTACCATCCAGAATTCTTTGACCCCTTGCCATATGCCAGCCTCTATCTTGAACACCTGTGTGAACTATCCTAGCTGATGTATCCTTTCAACAATGTAATGAATTCCTATCAGTAGTCATTGCCCGCATTTGAAGGATGAAAACGTGGAGATTTAGTGAGGTGACCTCACTAGTCTATATAGCAAAGCTGGTCCTCAAATCCAGCTAACAGCAGGTATAACATATGTCTATTTCTTAGGCTCAGGAGTCCAAGGATGGCTTTTGGTTGAGGCAGATTTTGATCAGCTTAAGGGGAAAGTCCGGATCAGCCTCGTGGACAGGGATGGGGCTAAACTTAGGTTCAGGGTTCTAACCCGGGGTTAGTTCAGGACAAGGTAAGGGCTGAGTCAATGTAAGGACTGAGCTTAGGGTTAGGATCAGGGTGACCTCTCCTGTGAGGATCCGTCTCAGTGCAGGTACTCCAGGGGCGCTAGGGGCATAGGCATAGACAGAAATGCTTCTCCCCACAAAGGAAACATTGAAAGACTGACAGCTTATCTTTAAAAACCCTGTGAATTTTGTGGTCAACTCCATAACGTAGTTGCACAGTTGAGCCTAGAAGAAAACAGGAGTTAAGGATGCTGACACCCTTCTCAGCTGAAAATCCTCATAACTTTTGACATCCCTAAAACTTAACTTCTCATAGCCTACTATTGACCAGAAGCCTTCCTATAACATAAACAGCCGATTAACACATATTTCATATGTTTTATATATTATATACTGCATTCTTACAGTAAAGTAAGCTAGAGAATAGAACATGTTTTTTCAAATTGTTGCAAACCTCCAAAATTTTTTTCTAATATATTTATTGAAAAATATCTACATATAAGTGGACCCAAGCAGTTCAGATCTATGTTGTTCAATGGTCAGCTGTATTTGCTTTAGTAAAAATATTATTGTCCAAATCTATGAGTGACATTTACGAGCTGGGGAGAGGTCCCATGTCTGACACTCCACCAGCCGGAAGAGCAGAGACATGGAGATGGGTGACAGTTTGGGCACAGTCTGGAGCTATGGTAGGGTTGAGCCACTGTCCTGGGTTGCCCGGGACTGAGGGATTTCCTGGCATCTAGGACCTGCTGTGTGCAAACTGGGAAAGTCTCAGACAAAGCAGGCTGAGTCAGAGATCGTATTTAGAGTGGGATTGAAACTGGAGTTAGCAAGACAGGCCCCTTGAAAGGGAGTGGAACATAATGACTTAGGAGAGCCTTGCTGTAAGCAACACCCATGTATTTTGTTCATCTTCGTTGCCAGCTGTCCCCAAGCCTCTCAGCCTTAGGGTGGAGTCAGCAAGGGGGCCTCCTGCTGCTCAGTTTCATCTCTGTTTCCCCCTTCATCATACCCGCTATTAGTTTTTTATTTCCTCTGAGCTGGTAGAAAGGAAAAAACAGGTGAGTGGAGGACACATCACAGAGCCACGCAGGGACCTTTTCCTGTTTATTCCCATAAGAAATAAGCAGGTTAACTCAGTGCATTCAAGGCCAGCCCAAATTGAAGAATAAAAATGAGCTGGCTAGATTAATTTTCTTAGCCTAGGATTAATCTATTCATCAGTTTAGCTTGCGGGGAGAAAACATGCTTCTTCAGTACTTTTCAAACTGGAAATAAATGCCCCATTAAGTTAAACATATTAACCTGAGAACAGTGTTGATGTCAGACAGACTAATGAATGTCATTACCGGGAATGTGCACTAGTCCTCAGAGGGACGAGGCCAGCCACTTGGAATTGCCTGCAGATGCTCTCAGCTATTGTGCCAGGGATGGAACCATCAAGGGAGAGAGGGAGATGGGGGAGACAGAGGGAGTGGGGGCTCTCCTGGAGCCTTGGCTGTCCCTGGGAAGGAAGTTGCCTGATTAATTCAGGCATTTTGACCACTTAAGAAAGGGCATGTAAGTAAGGGAGGATTGTTGCATGATGTTATTCCCAGTTGTTTCCAAGACAAGAGAGGCTGATTTGAGTCCCTAGATAAGAGGGATGGCTGCAGGGGCTGGGGCTTGGACATCAGTCCCCAGTTCAGCCAGCCTTTACTGAGCCAAACACCGGGCTTTTCCATATATCATGAAACATACATACATACCGAACATACAAATAGAACAACATACATTTGGAACCCTCATGGACATCCAGTCAAGAATCATCCAGTCAAGAATCCAGCCCAGTATTGAATACAAGGAAACTGAGAGGCATTAAGTGACACACCCAAGGTCATCCAGTTTTCAGTGAGACAACTGAGATTTGAACTCTGGTCAGTGTGACTTGGGGTGGACAGACCCCCTCACAGCCCACACTGACTCCCTGTCTTGGGTGGGGTGTCTTTAAAATCCCCCCCAGCTCCCATCCGCTAAGTCTGTAGAGCCACAGTTTTACCTGGGTGCTGACTCCACAAGGAGAAACAAGGGTAGAGGGAACTATGGGTACCTAGGAGCGCCTGACCGGGTTCAGACCCTGGCTCAGGAGCATACCAGCCACAGCTCTCAGCTGAAGTACTCTCTGAATCAGTTTCCCTATCAACAAAATGGGATGGATTATTTCAACCCCACAGGCTTGTGGAGCCTAAGTGAGCTAAGAAAGAAATGCCCCTGACACACGGTAGTCCCTCCTGCTCTTCGAGGGGCCCCTGGTCCCTCGAGTCTGAATCTGGGCCTGGCTGAAGGGCTCCTGGGTGATGTGCGGAGAAGCAGAGCTGCCCTCCTGGTGTCTAGCCCCGAGACCCGCACCTGCTCCCTGAGGGCCGGCTGTGACCCAGGTGTCACGGGGACACAGAGATGATGTGCTCTCCGATCCCTGGGTGTTCACAGCCTAGTGGGGAAGATGCGAAAATGGTACCAAAGAGAAGCCAGGCCCAAGAGGGGACAGGAAAGAGAGAGAAGCATCTGGATTTAAGGTGAACCCACTGGAAATGGCCTGGGAGAGAATTTGGGAGGCAGCTTGGGGAGGTGTCTTCTGTGCGTGCACTGGGCAGGCGAACCTTCCTCTGTGGACAGGAGAACCCTTTGTACAAAGGGAACCGGACAGTTAGAGGCCTGGCCCAGGGTTGAGGTACAAGGAAAACTGGACATTCAGATTTAGTCTGCAATATCCCAACCTTCCTTGGTGCCTATATGCTCTGTCTTCTACAGATTTATTAACATGGGAGTGAACCTCTGTTCAGCCTGTGTTTGGACCTGTGTATGCTCCCTTACTTTATGCTCTTACTAGACTTTCCTGCCCCAAACCTCAAACTGAGAATTGGTGACCATTATCTGATGTGCTGGTGAGTAATGGAGGCTCACAGGTGTTCAGGAACTGGGCTAGAATCATACCACTCCCAGGCGGCACAGCCTCGGTTCACTCGTGTGTGTGGCAATGCTGGCCATGGTTTTTCCTGCTCACCACCATGGTGCCTCTCGCCTCAGCAGGGCCTAATGGGCAGTGTTCTCTCTGAAAACCCCCTCTTCCTCGCTGGCTTGGCTTCCAGTCAGGATGTGTCCTGTGGGGGAGACATGAGGACTTACTGAGGCCCCCCTCCCCTGTGCGTCAGCGTAATCCTGAGAACCTTGGCAAGGCCCGTGAGCTCGTCTTGTGATCCAGACCTGATGCCGCTACACGGGACAAGCCAGCTCTTCCCTTACAGGTGTGAGGTGCCCTCCCTGTGAGCTTCTGCTCTTTCATAAAGTGCCCTCTGAGCACTGAGGTAGCGACTTAATTTCAGACTGGGGTACAATGTGCAAAGTCAATGAAATGCTTTTTCTTTCCAATGTTATTATTTCTGCAGCTGTTTATTTGATGATGGTAGCCTGTGTAGATTCTAGGATAGCAGGGACCGTGTACCTTGCACATAGAGTAAACAGGCAATGGTTGTTGAATGACTGAATGAAGGATGACTGAAGAGAGACATAGGTTCTAGCAGTTGAGTGTCTATTTATGGTCTCTCTAGACATGGGAGAAATTCCTCTAGTTTTTCAGCAGTAAAGGCAGTTGAAGGAGAATCTAGAAGAGGCAAGGTGCTAGATACAGTGCTGAAAGATGGCTGAGTACAACTGCTTTGAGATTAGAAAGGTATGGTGTATCAGCTGGCTATTGCTATGTAACAAGCTATCTTAAAACTCAGTGGCTTAAAATAACAGGCATTTATTTAGTTTAGGAATCTAGGTCTGCTGGGTGGTTTTGCTAAGTGGGCTATACTGGGCTGGCCTTGGGTGGGATTATTAGCAACTCAGGAGAGCTGGTGTGTTGGCTGGTGGCTGGGTGGTCTTGGGTGGCCTCCATCAGGATGGCTTATCTCTGCTCCTTAGCTTCTCTCATCCTCCAGTGATGAGAGAGTTCTCCAGAGTTGTTCTCAGAGTGAAGGCAATTACAAGAAAAAGAGCTGAAGTATGTAGGCCTCTTGAGATTTAGGCTCAGGAGTGGCACAATGTCTCTTCCACAGCATTGTACTGGCTAAGGCAAGTCAAAAGGCCCGCACAGATAAAGAAGTGGGGAGATAGATTTCACCTCTTGATAGAATTGCAAAGTCATGTTGCACAGGGGATTGACACAGGGTGTGCAAATAAGAGTTAGAGGGACATATGGCAGTAAACAAAATGCCTTGGCAGCAGACCTGGCTCTGATTTGCAACTGGGGTGTTTTAGGGCAGTCAAATGACTTTGACTCTGTGAGCCATGGTTTCCTCATTGGTAAGTGGGGATAACACTATTACTTATGGCACTGAGTTATTTGGATGATTGAATGAGATAACACATGCAAAGTACTAACATAGAGTCAGGCATATAGAATCTTCCAGTGGCTGAGAGTTGATAGCAATACTACAGTCCATTTTTTTTTTAATTGAGTGCATTCTGGCATCTGATGAGTTCCTGGGCCCTTGTCTACTCCCAGAAATCAGTGTCTCTGGAAATGATGTCTCTATTTTATTAGAATTAGAAGCGTCTCCTGAGCTCTCTCCAGTTCCTCTCCTGGCTTCTAGAGGCAGTCTCTACTGGTTCCGAATCCCTGTCTGGCCCGCCTTTCCCAAGGGACTGTGGCACTGAGCTGGCATTTCATAGGCCTCCGCCCTTTCTACTGCCCCTGCACATGACAGGGTGCCCAGTGCCCCGACTGCGGAGGGGTGGAGGGTGCTATGGAAACCAGAGGCTCTTCTCCAACATATTCATTGGGTTTGAAGCCCAGTGACCCCCTTTGGGGGAGTGATCTGTGAGGTGCCCTCCATCCACCATATGGGGCTGATTGTTCTCTGATGAATCTTCCTTAATCATTCTTTCTGGACTCAGAAATGAAGTTTAATTTCAGCTGGAGAAAAAATAATTAAGACTTGTAAAGCTTTATTGTAAATGGCACTCCAGGGCTCCTGGCTGAGCAGCCCAGAATTTTTATCATTTCTTGGTCTTAGTCAAAGTCTCCCTCCATGAGTGATTGGCCACTTAGCACTTGTTAATGGGTCAAACTTCTACAGACTCTAGGTGTTTCTGTGGAATTGATCTTCCCATGAAAAGTATGCTTTGGAAATGTGAAATAACCACTAGAGAACCTTAAATAAATTAAACTTTATCAAGCAGCGAAAACAATGAGCTTGACACAGGGGCTACACCGGAAATAGGCCTGGGCTGTTTCCTAGGGGACTTTAGTCCCGTTCACTTTCTAAGCCATATAATGTGGCACTTCCTGTTCCTGTCCCTACCCCACCTCTGTACTGTGGGGAGCGAGGGCGTCTGAGTGGCTCTCCTCCTCCCTGGAGAGTGATGGTTTTGCCGGGAGAATGGAGGTTGGCTGGGGTCCTGCTCTCTCCTCAACCCTTTCCCCCTCCCTCCTCCTTTTCCCCCCTGCTGAACCACATCTGCTGAGGATGGAACCTGGAGACCCTGGGCAAAAGGGGGACCAATTTTCTAGGAATGTGGTCATGTGGAGAGATCTCACTAGGGGTTGGAGAACTGAGATCTATCTACACAAGGGGCCTGGGGAGCGGGGGGCCTTGTTCACATACAAGGTCAGCTAGCAAAGGTTTGCTGAGGACCAGCCTGTGCCCAGCCCTGTGCCTGGGCTGGAGGTTTGGGCAGAGTAAGTTTCAGTCCCCACCCTCATCCTGCACACATTGGGACTGCACCAGGCTCTGACACACTGTCATCTCTGTCCCCTCACCCTGATTTGTGTCCCCTTAGTGTGTGTTGCCACCTGGCTATAGTGCAACTGTGTTTGTTAATGTCTGTCTTCCCACTGAACACCAGCTCCTCAAGGACATGGCTTTTTCTGTCCCTCTCAGAGCTGTGTCCCTGAGTGTGGAGCACTCCTGGCGCATAGTGGGTGCTCTGTTTTGGGAGTGACTGTATGGTACATGCTGTAATGGAGGGAACAGTAGACACAGAGAATCACAGGTGCCCTCAGTGGGCAGCCTTCCTTGGTATGTGAGGGCGAGCACCCGGGGGATGTGGGTGGAGCACCCACAGCATCTGCTACAGTTACTAAGAGCATCCATGAGCAAAAACCCAGCAAACTCCACCCTCCAACAACCAAGGCCAAAGCAGCCTCCTCTAGAGGTAAATGTGCCCTTGTGCTGTACCAGGCCACATGGACCTGCATGGCCATAGCCTGCCTCAGCCCCTGGCCAACTCCTGAGGGTCAAAAGAGGGCTCAAATGGGGCTTCTGTGCTGTGTCCTTCTCATTGGCCCTCTGCTCTCTGCTCAGTGTGGCCTTGGCATTTGCGTCTTTAGACAAGGCAGCTGGCAGCTACTGGGAGGCCCTGCCTGGCCATCCCTGAACCTCCTGGGGAGAGGCGGCTCCTTCTGAAACCAGCAAAGTGCTCTGGTGGAAATGCTGCTTTTCCCCACAGGGGAGCTTTGATGGGCTGTGGGCTGTGAGCCTCAGCACTGACGAAAGCTGGAGCAGCTGACACCCCTGCCAATGAGACATAACAAGAACAGCTAGAATCCTGCTGCCAGATCCCAGCAGGCACCTAGTGGAACACAGATATGCCAGGGGCTCAGGTGAGCTGCCATCCCAAGGGTCGTGCAGGCCTGTGCAGGTGCTGAGGCCTGGCGGGGGGAGGCTCAAGGCTACAGAGAGAGAAGATTAGAGAGAACCAGGGGGAGTTGCTTCCAAGTCTGGCCTCAACATGTGGGAGAGCAGCCTGGGCCCCACTGGGTCGGGCGAAGGCAGCAAGGTCCTAACCAGAATCAGGGCTTGGGGGCTGAACCCTACAGACCTGGGTTCAAATTGCAGCTCTGACACCTCTGATCCTCAAATCACCTCTGAGCCTCAGGTTTTTCATCTGCAAAATAGGGATAATCAACCTTTTAAAATGAGGCAGCAATAAAGAGCCAGGGCTCTGGAGCCAGATTGCCTGAGTTCAAATCCTAGTTCTGCCACTTACTAGCCATGTGATCTTGAACCTGTTTAAGTCTCTGAGCCTGAGCTTCTCATCTGTAATATGTGGAGATAATAGTTTGCACCTCATCGGGCTATTGTCAGGATTAGGTGAATACTTAGTTGATGAATTTAGAAGAGGCGCCTGGCTTATAGTAAGCATATATAGGTGATTGCTGTTATTATGATGCCCTGGGGTCATGCAGGGGCAGCTCTGATCCAGGAGGGCTGGGGTGGGCCTCAGACGCTGCACATGTGACAAGCTCCCCGGTGGTGCTGCTGCTGGTCCGCAGAGCACATGCTCGGCAGCAGGGCTGCTAGAGGCCCCCGTGCTCATGCATTCGTGTGACAGGTGCTTGTTGAAGACCTGCTGTGTGCTGGGCACTGGGACATGGTGGGGACATGCTCAGCCCTGCCCTGTGGTGCTCACATGCGGGCCGAGAACACAGACAGGGCTGAACCTGTGGACCTGGGCCTTTCCTGCATTTGGTAGAGGGAGACGCAGGTCCACAGAGGGAAGAGGAGGCATTTCCCCCATTTTGCAGATGAGGAAACTAGATCCCGAGAGTTTAGTAACTTGCCTGAATGTCAGAGGATAAGTGGCACAGCCGGATGCACACCAGCAGCATGATCCCCGAGTCTGCACACCCACCCACTGTCCACCCCGGGCTCTGCCCAGCCTGCAGGTGAGAACAGGCTCCTTGTCTTTGCTGTCACTGCTCTAAGTCAGGGCGGGGAAGGGGAGTTCTGGCCGGGCTCGGTTCTGAGGCTAGCCGTGGAGGTGGCTCACCCAGCAACGCCCACCCATGAGCTTGCTTGCGCACATTCCTCGTCCACCTATTAGCAGCACTAACTTTTATTTGGGTCATCCCCTTCTCCACTTTCAGTCCATGGGTGAGGCAGCATCCATGGCTCAGAGGTGGGCCACAGGACCTAGGTTCAGACCAGCCCATTCAGATCAGTGCTGGCCACAGTGATTGGCTCAGAGGTGGGCATGTGACCCAGCTGGAGCCATTGTTTTACAATGAGCCTTATACTGGGGCTTCTGAGAAATAGACTCTTGCTCTTCCCACTGCACTTAAATTACATTCTTTCCACTGAACTTGAACCTGGACTTTCCTGATCTAGAGCTGTTGCTACCATCTCAGGTAGAGTCTGAGAATGAAGACAACCTATGGAGGAGAAATGGAGAGAATTCTAGTCTTGATGACATCACTGGAGGCTCCATCAAGTCATTCCTGGCCCAATCATAACCCTGTGAGTTCCTATTACGACACCGATTGAATTAATTCCAGCTTGAGCTGGAAAAGAGTCCTAACTGGTTCATAAACCCAGGCAAAAGAGCTGAAGTAGGAACAGGGTTTAGGATAAGACTACAGGGAATGCCTCAGATCCCAACTTCAAAGCCCAGCAGGCACTCTAGGGCCTGAAAGTCACCTGGAAGAGCCTTGGCTGGTGCTCCATGCCCATCTCTGCCTTTCCCCCTGACTGAGTCTGCAGGATGACTCATATTTCTCTTTGCCCATCTTTTAAATTTCCTTTGCAGACTGGCTTCTCTGATCACCTGTGACCCAGCGTGGCCATACCTAAATGATGGCCTCTATCCCTGGGCTGATGAGATTGGTTCTCCAAACCTGCTTGGCTTTGTCCCCATGTTCCATACTGAGGGTCCCAGGAGAGAGGATCTGATTTTTCCAGCTGGGATGAAGTGTCCACTCCAGGACTGCTACACTGTTGGGGGTTGGAGAAGATGCTTAACAGGCTTGTGGGCTGATAAAGAGAGATGTGCAAGGAAAAAAGAATTGGCGCTTCTACACAGATGGGAGTTATAGTCTCTGTTTTGCAGATGAGGGAAACTGAGACCTAAAGAGGTAGAGTGTCCTGCTATGATCTTGCAACTGGTGAATTGTAGACTCATGATTCATTCCTTGTTCTGCTGGACCCTGGACTCCGTAGTCTTCTCATAATTGCCTGCCCCAGAGCTCTTCTGTGGCTTGCCCCCCTCTGGCCTACTTACTTCTGCCAGATGACCAGAGCAGGAAACAGGAAAGCAGACTTTCCAGAAGAGAGAGAGAATCCCTGGGATTGGCCATGGGGAAGACCTATGCCCGCCCCACACAGCACCTGTGATGTGTGCAGGTTCCCGCTGGAGCCGGCAGGCCCTGGCTTCCCTTCCAGAGATAGGCCTGAGCAGTAACTGCTCAATTATTTAACACAAATAAAATGTAATTAAAATTTCCTGGCAGCCATGTGTTTCACCCGCACAGCTAAATGATGTCTTGCAGTTTTGCCTTGAGTGCGGTGGTCCCACCACTGAGATCTTCATCCAAAGCCTTTCAACCGCCACAAATCAGTTTTGGTAACGAGCCCTCCCGTGATCACCACAAGGTCCAAAGTGGGGCAGGCCTCCTGCAGACGCAGTGCACTGGTGATGGCCGGCTAAACAAGGCCCTCTGGGGAACAGGGCTGGGCTTTCACAGCACCTGCCAGCCATGGGGTCCCGGCTTCTGGTTCAAGAGATGAACTCTGACATTTACTCGGCAGGATAAATGGGTTGATTCTAGGTAGGCAGTGGCCAGGAAGGGTTTAGGAGGGGTTGCTGTGTGGAGTTGTACCTGGAGGTTACTGAAAACCCTGTCCCTGCAGATGGGTGGGGGAGGGCGGGGATGTGTGTGGGTTCCCTTCAGGGTGTCCCGGGGTCAGGTGGGTGACCTTGGGGTGGTGACTTAGCCTCTCAGGTCCTCAGTCTTGCCCCCTCTGAAGGTAGAGCTGATGAGCGCTCCTTCCTGGGCGGCTGTGAGGGCCGCAGGGGAGGGGCTGTGGGAGGCTCTCAGCACGGTGCTGGGCACACAGTAGGTGCTCAGAGAAGGAGGGGGACATTGACTGGAGCTGGGTGCACAGGCGACTTGCTGGCCTGAGTGAGGTGGTGGTGTGGGGCCCTGGCTGCGAGCCCCCACCTGTCCCACCTCTGATCGTCTGAGGAGGCTCTGGGCACCACTGGCAGTGGGAGGGCAGGTCCACATCGAGATGGACCAGACATGGAAGAGCAGGTCTGGATGACATGCCCTCCCACCAAGGCAGGCAGGAAGGCTTTTTTGGAGAAGCCCCAGGCACAGGGAATGAGAACTGGACCTGACATTTGCAGCCAAGTGAGAGATGGCTGCACGGGCCAGGCCAGGTGTCCCAGCAATGGGAGCTCGCAGACAGGAGCAGCTGCATCCATCCTGGGGGCTGGGAGCTCTGGGGAGTGGTGCCCAGGACCAGTGAGATGGGCTTGGAGGCAGATGCTCCCATGTCCTCACCCCCCAGGTGGAGCAGCTCTGAGGCATTGTCTGCATCACTCCAGACGGCCTCTGGCACTGAGCCCCTCCTGCCCACATCTACTCAAAACGCACCTTTTCTCCAGTTTCCTTCCCTTCCCCGTCTCCCTTCTCCAGTCCTCCCAAATGAGCCACTCACTCTCAAACCCTTGTTTCGGCGCCGGCTTCTGGGGGAGCTGAGACCGGGGTGTGAGGGTAAAAGCAAGGCTGGGACCCAAGTCGTGGGGACCCCACTACCAGGCAAGGGCCTGAGGTGGGTTTGGTCTCTGGAGCCCACGGGGGCACCCCCAGGGTGGTGATGATGGTGATGGAGGTGAACGCGGGAACAGCAGGAGTTGTCCCAGTTGTCCCAGTGGGGTGGGGCCTATTATTGTCCCATTTTATAAGGGGAGAAACTGAGGCACACAGAGGTTAAATAGCTTGCTGAAGGGTGGAGCAGGGCCAGTAGGCAGACTCAGGGTTCTGACTCCTTAGGTACTGGCTGCATTAAAGGCTCTGACGACAGTAACAGACCCCATGCCACAGGTGCTGTGAGGATGAAATTTGTTCATTTACATGTGAGCGGGTGAGTCTGGACCCTGCCATGGGAACCAGTTCTGGGACACCCTGTAAAGAGCTGTAAAGTTCCAGCCCTTAAGGAGATTTCCCCATTTATCCCGGGCTTTCTCTCCAGATGCAGGGATAAGCCACCTTCCCAAGGCCTGGAAGGGGCGATGCAGCTGCGAGGCCAAGAGGGTGCGGGGTGATTGTCGGGTGAGGGCTGTACCTGGGGCAGTGGCACAGGGGCTAGGGTGAGGGCGTGGATGATACAAGACACGGTGGAGAAAGAACTGGAGGATTTGGTCCCTGCAGACGCTCTGTGTGGCATGGACTCAAGGCATACTGGGGTAGGGGAGCTGCTTAGGACCTCTCTAGACAGAATTGAGAGTCTAAAGGGATATAATGTATTCTGTATACATGCAGATATATCAACTATATCTCAATAAAACTGGGGAAAAAAACCCAAGGAGCCTCATGAACAAACAAACAAAAGAATCTAAAGGGAAGGAGGGTGGATGGGGATCTGGCAGGAAGCAGGTCTAATCTGAGGAAGACCAAGCGGATTCAGAGTTGGGAGATCCAGGTTCTGGGCCGGATTCTGCCTCTAAGTCACTGTGTGGCCTGGGCCTTGGACTTCACATTTGTGGATGAGAGGCTTTAATGAGAGAATCTTTAAGTCCCCTCTCAGCTCAGCTCAGCTCTAACAGGCTCTGCGTGATTGATATCCTGGCCTCCAAACTGGTCAGGGGTTCTCCAGCTGAAATCAGCCTCCTGTCCAAGCAAGGGTGCACTCCATGCTGGAGACCCTGGGGAAGATCTTTCATGGCTGTGGTGCTCTCCCCGACCCATCAAAGCCACCCGTGGACAAGGTCCCACGTCTCTGGCCTGTCATGCAAGTGTGGCTCCAGCAATACTTCCCATCCTGAGTCATCGATGTTCCTTTCTCCACGGGCTCATTCCTGTCAGTGTACAAGCATGCCGTTAGTTCTCCAGTCACAAAAAGCTCAGTCCTGCCACAGCCTCCTAGGGCTGTGCCATCTGCAGTCCCATTCCCAGGCATGTTCCTTCGCACGTTCCTTGCTCTCCCTCCCTGAGGGCACCTGTGCGGGTGCTGTACCCGAGCAGCTGCACTAGAGGAGCTCTTCTGCACCTGGACCTGGTTGAGATGATGAAATCTGGGACCTTGGGTCTGACGACCTCCTTGACGAGCCTTTTGGGGAGGGTCTAGGGAGGGGCGTGAGGACTTTTTGCCTATCTCCTGGTTGACCAGCCGCCAAAGCTCGGCCCAGATCCTGGGAGAGGGACACAGGACCCACTTCTCGAGGGGAGGAGTGTCAGCAAAGTTGTGAACATCTTTTAAAACTGCCACAGATCACATTTATCATTGTCATGCAGAGTTCTGTAGCATGCTGAGTGGCTTCCTGCTTTCTGACATTTCTATCAAGGATTGAACAAGTCAGGGTTCTGCATGGATTTATCGAGAGCAGTGAGTAGATGTGAACCCTGAACCCCGTTTCTATCTCGCCGTCAGATGCCTTGCTTTGGGAACAGTTGCCCCGACTTGCTGGCAGAGGATTGGACGAAGATTGCTGCCCCCACCAGCTCCCCGTCCCCCACATCCCACCTCAAACCTAGTGACGTGAGCCGGGCTTCGGACCAATCAGATAGCTGGCAACTTCCCTCTGCGGGCTGAGGGCAGGGACACCGTGGTAATAGCTGCATGTTTTGGACTCTGCTTTTCCTAGGGAAAAGAGGGACAGAGAAACCATTCGGGCTGGATTCTCTCTCTTGGTTTCCTGAATTCTCTGACTCGTGAAAAAAAATCATCAAAATTTATCTGAACCAAAGACAAAATATTTCTGATCCAAGCAATTCCTAAATAAAACCCCAAACATAACAGTGGGTGTCCTAGAGGGGTGGGCCAGAGAGATGATCAGGAAGAGACTTTATGCGCCACTGTATGCTTCATTTAATATTTAACTATTTAATAATATTTATGCATTAATATTATATATTCACCATTAATATTAATATTATGCATACACATATATACATATGTAAATTCACAGTGTCACGAGTGAGGGGTATTTACCGTACAAAGGAATTCCATACTTCTGCACTTTACAGAAGGATTTGCCAAAGCCTTTCTTGAAGTGCTGTGCTCTTCAGGGAGCAACAGAAAAGGATTTTGATTTTTGAACATTTTCTTTTCATGCTCTGATGCAACCTTAAAAGCGTGTTCAATTTGTGTTTCAAGTTCTTTTCCATTCATCCAGCATTTCCTTGACTTCCCATTAAGCATTGGGCACTGTGCTTGGCACTGTGGGTGTCTTGCCAATGAGTTTCTGCCCCAGACAGCTTCACTGTGGATTCAATGCGACCAGTGAAATGACAGTAGAACATTCTAGGGGTGAAAAGGTTATACCCAACTTTATTTATTTCCACAGTGGCAGGTCAGTCACTAAAATCCCATTCATTCAGAGTGAGTCTGCATGCAGCAAGCGGGTCTCTGCCTCTGGGCCTCCCTGCCCACACAGCCGTCCTCTGGGCCTCTGTCCTCCTCGGTGCTGCCACCACTCCAGCCTCTGCTCTGCTCTCCTGCACCCTTGCAGCCATGCCACCGTGTCACCCAGAGCACTGGGCCGGGCTCTCTATATAGAGTCAATAACGATGCATTGCCCACACGTGGGTAGTGAGCTAGCCAACCAGGGCCAGGTGAGAATCCTGGCCACAGGAAGCTTCACTTTATCCACAGTGGGGGAACAAAGACGAACAGGATCCGTGTTCAAAGGAAGCTGGACTCTGTAAATGCTCTTACAGAGGCAGCTCTCATAGAAGAATGAGCCTGGGAAGAGGTCTTCAGGGCCACTCCACGACATCCTCGGCAGTCTGCAAATCCAAGCAGCAGCGGAGCCTGGAGAGGTGTCTGTGGTGTCTCAGGCTTGGGGGGAGGGCCAGAGGGTCTGTGACGGGAGGGGAGCAGAACAGCTTCTCTACTCTCTTCCCCCATCATTGGGCATATGCCACAAAGTGGCATTTTTTGATCAACAGGGCAATATGTTGACATAATGGCTTTTGAAATTATCATAAAAAGCCACTAGAGAAAGCCCGAGATGGCAAGTCCCAGGTGCACCCTGAGAAGGCAGGTGAGGGGTGACGGCACCTTTGGACTTTGCTGGCCCACCAGCAGGCAGGTGCATTCCCTGTACTGAATCCCATCTCTAGGGTCATCACCCTATTTTCAAACCTGCTATAGCCCTGATATTGGGGGGGTTGTGAATCCCTGGGGCAGACTCCAGTTACTCCCTTTATTATTATTTCTTCCTTTTGGAGAGGTGGTTGGGTCAATGAGCCTTGAGTGCGGCCGAGATGGGTGGAGGTGAGGCTATCAGGAGCAGCCCAATATGAAGTGGAATGTGCCTTGTTCCTGGTCTTAGGAAAAATCAGTCATTAACCCTTAAGTATAATGTTGGCTTTTCGGAGATGCCATTTATCAGTTTAAGGAAGTTCCTTTATATTTTCTAGTTTGCAGACCGTTTTAATCTAAAATGGATGTTGAATTTTCTCAAATGTTTTTTTCTAAATCTATTGACATGATTGTGTGTTGTGGTCCCATGTGTCTCTTTTTTCTTTTGTTTTCTGTGTTTTTGGTGTCATATCCAAGGAATCATTGCCAAGTCCAATGTCATGAAGATTTTACTGTATATTTTCATCTAGAAGTTTTATAGGTTTAGGTCTTATGTTTAGGGCTTTAATCCATTTCAAGTGAATTTTTATATGTGCTCTTTGGTAGGGTCCACCTTTGTTCTTTTGCATGTGGATATCCAGTTTTGCCAACACTATTTGTTTAAGAGGCTGTCCTTTCCACACTGAGTGATCTTGGCACCCTTGTCAAAGATCATTTAACCGTAAATTGCAAGGTTTGTTTAAGAGTTCTCTATTCTGTTCCACTGACCTATGTGTCTGTGTTTATGCCAGTAGACACTCTTTTGTAGGTTTGAAATATGTTCTGAAGTCAGGAAGGGTGAGATCTCTTTTTCTTTCTTCTTTTCAAGGTTGTTCTGGCTATTTGGGGTTCCTTGAGATTCCATATGAAGTTTAGGAGGCATTTCTTTATTTCTATAAAAAATGTCTTTGGGATTTGCTAGGGATTTCATTAAATCTGTAGATTGCTTTGGGTAGTATAGAAAATTTAAAAATATTAATTCTTCCAATTCATGAGCATGGAATATCTTTCCATTTATTTGTGTCATCTTCAGTTTCTTTCATCAGTGTCTTGTAGTTTTCAGAGTATAGGTCTTTCACTTCCTTGGTTAAACTTATTCCTATGTATTTTATTCTTTTTGATGCTATTGTAATTGGGATTTTCTTAATTTCCTTTTTAGATTATTTGTTTTAGTGATAGAAATGCACCTGATTTTTTAATGTTGATTTTGTATCCTGCAACTTTGATGACTTTATTACTTCTAAAGTTTTTTTTTTTTGTAGAATCTTTAGGGTTTTCTACCTATAAAATCATGTCATCTGTGAATAGAGATAATTTTACTTCTTTTTCAGTTTGGGTACCTTTCCTTTCTTTCTTTCTGTCTTTTAAAAAAAGATTTTTAAAGAACAACTTCAGGTTAACAGCAAAATTGAGGGGAAAGTACAAAGATTTCCTGTATACCTATGGCCCTCAAACATAACTAATCTCCGTTATTAACACCCCCCCATCAGAGTGGCACATTTGTTACAGTTGATGAGCAATAATTGGTGAACCTACACTGATGTATCATATCCCCCAAAGTCCACAGTTTACATTAGGGCTCACTCTTAGTGTTGTGCATTCTATGGGCTTGAACAAATCTATAATGACACATGTTCATCATTATGCTATCACACAAAATACTTTCACTGCCCTAAAAATCCTCTATGCTGTCTGTTCATCCTTCCCCTGACCATTGGCAACCACTCATCTTTTTACTATTTCCATAGTTTTGTCTTTTCTAGAATGTTGGAATCATATAGTATGTAGCCTTTTCAGACTGGCTTCTTTCACTTAGTAATATGGGTTTAAAGTTCCTCCATGTCTTGTCATGGCTTGATAGCCCATTTCTTTTTAGTGCTTAATGATATTCCATTGTCTGGATGCACCATTGTTTATTTATCCATTTATTAACTGAGGGAAATCTTGGTTGTTTCCAGTTTTGGAAATTATGGATAAAGCTGCTATAAACATCCTTATGCAAATTTTTGTTTTTTTATTTCCTTTTCTTGCCTAATTGCTCTGGCTAGGACTTCCTGCACTATGTTGCCTATAAATGGAAAGAGTGGCCATTCTTGCCTTGTTCCTGATCTTGGGAGTCTTCTTTCTTTCCCTGGGCAGCAGCCTCCTTACCCAGTGGCCAGGCCAGTGTGGCTGTGTCTAGGGGGCACATTAGAATCACCACAGCAGCTGTGGCAAGGTCACATCAGCCATGAATAATCGAGGGCTTAGAGTAAATGTACCAGTGACAGGCTCAGAGTGACAGATGCCCTCCTTGCCTTTAGGACAAAACCACTCTCCCAGCTCTCTCTGTGCCCTGTGCCCCGGCCCTTCTTACCCCTCTGCAGTCTCTCCTTCTCACTCACCTGCTCCAGTCACACTCGCCCAATCAAGGCTCCTTAAACACACCTCAATTAGCCTCCTCCAAGGCCCTCATGAATACTGGTCCTGCTGTCTGGATGTCCCATCACTGGCTCTCTGCCGACTGTCACTTCCTCAGAGCAATAAGCACACATTGGAACTCACACACAGAAAGAATTCCTGTAGGTATCAGTCCTGGGAACAGGGAGAAGGGACCCCAGGCACTGGCTTCTCCAGCACCATCTCTTGCTCTGCCCCTTAAATACGTACCCCATTCTCCAGCCATTCCAAGCCAGGTGTTCTTCCTTGAATAGACCAAATGCTTCCAAGCCTCTAAATTGTTTTTCCCCCTGGTTGGCATGTCCTTCCCACCATGACCACCTGACAAACTCCCCCTCTCCCATCTCAGTCGATGTCACCTCTTCTGTGAAGCTTGCCTGACCTCCCCAGGGCAGACGCAGACAAGCCCTGCTTGGAAAGTCCCAAGTTCTGCACTTATCCAGGCTGCCAGCACCAGACTCGTCTATTCTTGTGTTTTCCTTGTCCACCAGGCTTAGAAGCCCAGGAAGATGAGGTCGTGGCTTATAAAGGCCGAATAAACACTCCTGGGTACCTGAACAAGTGAGTGTGCGAGTGAAGGTATCAGACCATGGAGAAGCCAAGGGGCCACTGCAGCATCTCCTGTCCTGTTCCCCTGATGTTGACATCAAAGGTCACCACGGTGACACAAAAAGGGTTTCTGGGACTGGAAAGGGCATGAAAAGGTCTTTCAGTCCACCCCGCTGCCTCTAGGCAGGAAAGCAGTGTCTTTCTTATGTTATAGGCAAATCAGAGAGGCCATCCTCCCTGTTCAGAGTTAAACAGTCAACACCCTGCCAAGGACCGTGATTTCCAACAGCAACACCACAATCAGCCACAATGACTGGAGCAGCCTGGCAGCTGCGGGCACTGAGGGCTCAGCCTGTGCTGGCCCTGGGCTGCGGGTGTTGTATGATCTCATCTAACTCTTACTGCAGCCAGTTAGTGCTCTTACCTTTGTTTTATTTATTTATAATTTCATGGTGCTTTATTTTGTCAATACAAACCACAGCAAAAATAACATGCTTGTTTAAAAAGATTAGGGTAATGAAGTGAGAGCACCCTTCATCCAACGCCCTTATTCCCATTTTACAGGTGAGAAGACTGAGGTGTTTTTCTAGACAACACAGCCTTACTCCCTGTGAGCACAATGCCGGACTCGGATTTACCTGATGTGACACTGGCAGCTCAGTGACTCACAGGGAACTGGGGCCCCAGGGAGGGCTTGGCAAGAGGAAACAATTGGTTCGCTTGAATGGAGTATTTTTCTCTAGGTCACTGTTGGCAAATTAAAATTCAATTGTGCCACCTGGTATGGTGCCTGCCTCTGCTCTCTGGGATGACGGAGAAAAACAGTCCTGATGAAATCTAAATAGAGGTGTCATGAGAAGCCTGGATGGAGACGTGTGCAGGCGGCTCTTGAAGAGTCCATTAATCCGAGGCTGATGAATCACCTGGGCAGTGCCTCTGCCGCCAGCATCCTGGCTCAGGACAGAGAAATGACTTCTCTGGCGCTGGCTATCTGGAGTGAGCTGGTCCATTTTTCTCTTTCATTACCATTGCATTTCAGGACTGTGTCTGCTGAAGTCCCCTGCCTCCCTCCCCACTCTTTTCTAAGTGTTGGATTTATCTGATGACTCTGCTGGGCCTGGTGTTGAGGGCCAGGGCATGCCCTGCAGGAAACAGGACTCCATCCTTGAGCCTGAGGGTGCGACGGGTGGGTGTCTGGACAGGCCCTGTTCAGAACCGTCATCCCCATCAGTGGTTCCATAAATTTCCCTTCCTTCTCCTTTTTCTGCTTTGTGTATGGCTGGGCCCAAACCCGAGGCAGCTGTGGATGGGTTGAGGTGGGGAATTCTCTGGGGTGTTGTCTGGGAGTAGGCATCTCCAAAGGACCCCAAATTCCAAGGAGGATAAATGTTTCATGACTTTCCAGTGAGACTCCTGACCGGCGGAGGACATGCCGGGGCACATGGACGGTGTTCTCCTCATTCCAGGCTGGGTGCCATGTGCTTCATGTAAGGTGCCTCCCCCACGGCTCGCGAGAGCTCCCATGTTGCCGAGGAACCAAGCACAGAGAGGTGGGGTACCTTGCCCGTGGGCGCAGAGATGGGAAGTGGCCTCCCTGGAGTTCCAGCTCAGGCAGAGGACTCCATACATCCTCGCAGGGGAGGGAGGAACAAACGAATGGAAGGAAGTCCCTGAGCACTGGTCCACGCAGCCCATTGTCTGGGCCCACAGGGTGGGAGGTGTGGCTAGGCAACAGCACCTGTTAAATTCATTCATTCATTCATTCATTCACTCACAAGCCTATATTGAGTGCCTGTTACAAGTCGGGCTCTGGTGAAGCACCTGTGCGAATGTGGTGAAGAAAATCAGAATTCTGTCTTCATGGAGTCCAGAGTCAAGCAAGGAAGACAGAACACTGGAGAAGTCACGAGAGTAAAATGTAAAGTTTCAGGAGAGGGGCTCTTCAGGAATTCTGAGGACACCAGGAGGGCACTGGATTAGATCATGAAGGCGTCCCTGAGGAAGTGTGTGACTCCTCCCATCAAGAGGCGGAGTCTTCCCCACCCCTGAGTTGCGTTGGCCATTAGAATGCAGTACAGATAGTGACGTGTGCCGGGGCCTCTGTGCCCTCATGCATGTTTACTCTGAGAACAAGCCTGGGCTAGCGCACTGGAAGTTGAGAGGCCATGGCACCCAGCTGTCCCTCCCTGCAGCCCACCAACCCCACCCCCGGCCACCCCCCAACAGAAAGAGAGAGGAACTGACCAGCTGAGCCCAGCCTCAACTGCTGTCAGAAATGTGAACTAAATGAAAGATTGTTGTTTAAACCACTAAGTTTTGGGGTGGTTTATTATACTGCAAGATGAAACTGACACACAGGACCTTGGCATCGGTTTTCCTGAGAGCTCAGCTACTGTGCAAAGCTGCCAAGTGTCTTGATCAACATATTATTAAGATGTATTTAATAAGGCTTAGCACGTCAGTGATTAAACAACAGAGAAGTGTATTTCTTTCTGAGGTAAATCCCTAGTTTTTGCCATCTGGGGCTCTCCATTTTGGGGACTGAGCTCCTTGCCTTGTGTTGCTTTGCCCTTCCTGAGGTGGAATCCTAAGTGGATTGAATTCACTTGACCAGATATGGGTCACCTCCACATCACATCTCAGTCAGAAGGAGTGGGGAGTGAGAGGACATGGAGGGCCTTTCCCTTCAGCGACCCCACAGGGAGTTTTATGCACACACACACACACACACACACACACACACACACACACACACACAACTTCTGCTCACATCATTGGCAGAACTTAGTCACATGAGCTTACCTTGCTGTAGGGAAGCTGGGAAATGTGGTCTTTTTGTTATCTGAAACCATGTAAGCCTCTGAAATTTGAGATTCTGTCATTAAAGGAAGATGAGCAAATATGGAAGGGTATTAGGTGGGCTCTGCCATAATGTTTCTGGGAATTGAAGTGTGGGTTGGTGCTGGGAGGGGGAAGGACATGGATCCATTTTGTCTTGTTTTTTCTCTTCTCCTTCTTCCTGCTGCCTTTATGCTCCTATGAACTTTCTCAACCTCTATAATGGTGTGGTTCTTTTCTTGCCCTAAGTGGGCTCTCTGCTTATAAGCATTAGCTCTGGGTTGCTCCAAGCCAGTGAAACCAGCCCACACATTTGGTTGCTATTGCAACTTTGTGCCTTTGTTCTCCAAGTTACCTCTCTCTGGAATGCCCCCCTGCCAGACTCTTGTCTGTCTAATGCTGCACATGTTTGAGTGCACAGTAAGCTCACAGAGTTTGGGCTAAATAATTATTCTTTTCTGGGGGTGGCCTGTCCCCACCTAGATTGTAGAAAGTTTTACAGATCCCTGGCTCTGTCTCCTAGATGTCAATAGCATCCCTGCGTCATGACAATTGAAGATATCTCTAGAAATTGTTCAATGTCCCCTGGAGGGCAACATTCCCTCTCGTGGAGAACCACGGGTGTAGGGAAAAAATGTAGGTCAGAGATATGAAGCTTTTGTTCCTGCTCCAACCCTCCTTGCTATGTGATAACAGACTCATTTTGGAACCTCTCCAAGGCTTGCTTTGTTCATCAGGCACATGCAGCTGGTAACACCAACCTCACAGCGTCCTCCAGTGAATTAAATTGATCATTCGTGAGAAGAGGCCTTGTGCACTGTAGATGCTCAATAAATACTGGTGTTTGTAACTAGCTCACGAAAGCCAGTGCTGCCCTGGCACTCCACCTCCAGAAGGGCAGGCACGAACTCTGGGGAAATCTCACCCAGCAGCCTCTTTCTGAGAAAGAGAAATCGAAAACATTCTAATTCAAAGCGTAAATGTCAGAGGCTTGGGAAGATTCTGAAAATAAATACTCCACACAGAAGGGAAGAAAAGAAGGTGGGAGAGAAAGGAGGGGGCGAAGGTGGAGGCCCAGTGTTTAAAAATTGGGAAACCACACATAAAAATCTCATTTCCTGTTGCCCTGAAAAATCAGGAGGTCTGACCATGCTGGGCATGGCCTGGGCAGTCAGTTGGCTGGAGCCGGGCAGCTTCTGCTCCCAGACGGCCTCACATAGGCTCTCTGCTGAGACCTGGTCCCCACCACTCCTGACCCTTCAGCTCTGGGACTGAGCACCAGTATCACATGCACCCTGCTGTGTTCCTGTCTGCTGCATATGTCACCCCTGAC
Organism: Phataginus tricuspis; assembly: GCA_029783875.1. Lineage (NCBI taxonomy): Eukaryota > Metazoa > Chordata > Mammalia > Pholidota > Manidae > Phataginus > Phataginus tricuspis. Next base: position 23,281,585 of record JAQQAC010002837.1, on the reverse strand, counting down.
CTCAGGAGGATTCCAGATGGTGACCATGGGCTGGAGGATCAGCCCTGGAACTATGACAGACTCAGCTCAGATGTCACCTGCTCCAAGAGGCCTTCCTTGACCACCTGAGACTGCAGTCCCTTCACACTTCGTTATGCTGTTCCTCCAGTAAATGGCAACAGTGATGGGTCGACTGCCCCTGGGCCAGTTTTCTTAGTGGCTGGTGGAGAACTGTGCCATCACTTATGCCAAGCACTGCCATGCAGTGCAGAATTCTAGATGCTGCTTCTCACCTCTCCACAAGCTGCTCTTGCAAAAACTCTGACACTTGCTATGCAGTAATTGAGGCCATAGTGCATTCTTCTTGGGTCAAAGAAACTACAACCCAAATACTCACCAGTCACATACACTTGTCCTTGAAACACAACCTAGAACAGGCCCAGCACATAGTAGTTCCTTTATCATCACTTTGTCATGATGGCAGCCGAGGATAGGGGGTCAGGAAGCCTGGTACTGGTCTGTTCTGATGGTCTGTCTGTCTGTCTCTGCCCTTCCCCCACATCTCTCCATAAGGGTCCGTCAGGCCAGTGCTAAGCCTTTTCCTCATGTTATCTCATGTAACCCTCCCAGATTAGCCCAGCATTTAGTCCTCTCTGGTTAGTCCTGTCCCCCAGAGGGACTGAGACTCCACGGAGCTCAGACTCCTGTCAGATGACTTGAATGGGAGGGGGCAGGATGGGCTTTGAACCAGGTCTGCCCAACTCTCAAGGCCCTGTGGGCACACACAGCATGGTCCCCGAGTGACCTGGGGCAACAGCAGGAAACCAACGTGGGGGAGACGGACAAGGGGAGAGAAGTGAGAGGAGGGGAGGAAAGGGGATGGCTTGTCTCCAGATGGCAGCGGGACCTTCGAGGAAGCCTCTTCTCCTTTTTGGGCCTCAGTTCCCCTCTGAAAGGAGGGGGAGGAAGGAGTGGTTGGAGCAGGATCACTGTAGAGTCCTCCCATCCCAGAAAACCATGCTCTCTCCACCCCTGGCCTGCAGCTCACACGAAGGTCACCTGCCATCCAGACCAGCTGAGTTTCCTCAAATTCCTTCCCAAAACGCTGTGAATGAGGGACGTTGGTGTCCTCTGAGCCTTCCTGGGAGGAGAAGACCTGCTCTACCCGGGGCTTCTGGCCTGCTGACCGGGGTGTGGGGAGCATAGGCTCCTTCCTCACAGCTCCAGGGAACCTTAATGTCGTGGGCCTGAGGTCCCTGGGGTCCACCGTGGCAGCTCCAGGAAGTCCTCCCTCAGCACCCATCTTCCCATAGTTCCTCCAACCTGGCCCCAAAGCCCCTCACCACCCGTTCCCTGCTCTGGATTCTCCAGTGACAGTGGGAATTCCCAGGTCCTGGGCAACCTGGGAGCAGAAAGCCCTCCTCACTCCCAGCCAGGAACCCTGACTCCCCACAGCTGAGGCCAGCATTTGCCCACCCTGGGATCTGGGTCCTGCATCGGGTGGGGGCCCAGCCCCGGCTTCTGCCCGCAGAGGCCTTGGGACACGTCGGGCATCAGGAGCCAGTGGTGTTTGGCCCAGCTGTAAACCAGCGGGGCTCTGATCACACGAGGGGCACACCGCAGGCTGTGAGCACACAGGGAGATGTGCGTGAGGTGCTGGGCTCAGCGCTCGCACCAGGAGCAGCTGCTGCTCTGACAGGGGTCTCACTCCACCCACTTGCACCCTGACGGCGTTTGCTGCCATCTCCTGGGCTGCTGCTGAGCCACCCCTGGTCTGAGCTTTTCAGCGGCATTTACCATTTTGTCCTCACAACCCACAGAGGGGCTGAGAGAAAGGTCCTGCGTGGTCCGTTTGAAATGCAAAATCTTCTCGTCCTCCAGCTGATTAAAGCTCCTCAGAGGCTTCAGTGCCCTTTAAGCAAAGATTTGACCTTACGCTGGGCTTCCTAGGCCCTGCCAGGCCAGCTCCTGCCCCACGCCCCCCTGTCCGCTGACCCTGACCCAGGTGTGGAAACTGAGGTTCAGAGAGGAGGTGAGACTCACCAGGCCACTGTCTGGTGATGGCAGAGCCCAGTTCAGGCCCTGGCCTGCGGGCGTGGGGCCTGGGGCTCTGGGTGGCGCATGCCTGCAGGGCCCCGTGACAGCTGGCAGAGGTGCTCCTTCCTGCATCGTGTTCTGTGGCTTGTGCTGCTCCCGAGGTGAAATCCTGCCCAGCCCAGGGCGCCCAGGGACCCGAGGCCGGACCTCATCTGTGGAGCAACTCTGCACTGCTGGCCTCCTGCCCTGGGCCCTCCCACAGGCTCTGGCTCCCCTGGGTTTGTTTCCCAGCTTCTCCACATCCACGGAGGCAGAAAGGAGCTTATGGAAGATGCCAGAGGCTCTGCTCTGTGGTGGTCATTCTTGCCGAGGTAAGAGAGATAGATGGGCTGAGTGATTCCTAACCTGGGCGGTTCACGCCCGGCCCGAGGCCCATGTGGACGTGCCCTGAGCTCCTCATAAAGAGCTAACAGAGCTGGTTTGGAGGAGCCCAGGGTACTGCAGCTGATGTGTCTCTTCTGCCCACAGCAGGGCCTTTAGAAGCATCTAGACACTGGCACAGAGATCAGGTAAGAGGCCCACTTCAGGATTCAGGTGCAGATGAGAGCAGGGATGCCACATGGAGATGGCATGAAGTGACTGGACATGAGTGACTGCCGAGGGGCTGAGAGGACTTGGGGCTGTGAAGGGCCTGGCAGGATTATGGTCAGAGGCCTTGGGTGCTGTGAAAAAGCTGATAATGCTGGTCAAATGCTCTGCAGGCCACCAGCAGGGATGACAGACTTGTCCATGAAGGGCCACTCAGCAGGGGAAGAGTCAGATGATGTGCAGGCACTTCACCCACCTGGGGACCTCAGGTGACAGAAAGGCTTGTGTGGTGTTTGTTAAGGGCCAGGCCTTGTCCTTAGTGCTCTGCATGGGCACACGGAATAATCCTCATGGCAGCTGTGCTATTATCCCCCCATTTTACAGATGAGACGCAGGTTTAGAAACTTGCTCCAGGTCACACAGTTAGGGCACAGCTGGGACTTGAACTCAGGCAGTAGTTTCTGAGTCCAGGCTCTTAACCATTATTCTAGGAGATAACTATGAAGTTACTGTCCTCAGGGAGCTGCAAGGCCATAAACTAAAACCGCAGGGACAAACTGATGACAGAGAGAGAATTTCCGGCTGCAGGGATCAGAGTTTCCCTGAGGAGGCAGCATTTGAACTTAGTCCTAAAAGGTGGCAAATTTTTGAATAGGCAAAACTGTAACCAATCGATTAGCGTTGTTATTTCACACCACACAGACTTATTCTGGTGAATTTAGCAGAAAAGTTGTCGGGAACTTTCTTTCCAAAGTGTGGGCTGGAGTCCATCTGATTGGAGGAAACTAACCACATGACTGTGTCCAAGTGGTAAAGGAGATGAGGAAAGAAAGCCTCTGGCATGTTGAGGTTCTGCCTCTGAAAACAGAGAATTCCATAGCATAGGAAGGGGTTTCTGTTGCTGGGCAATCACCAACAATGATAGGCCTCAGTCCACGTTGTAATGGCGGACATTTGAGGCAAGAGGTGGCAAATGCATGGGTCCAGGTTGAAAAAGCTTCAGACACACTGGAGGCTCCCCTCTGTTTGGCTGGAGCAAAAAGATAAGAACACAGGTTCTATTCTTCACCAAAACATGAATCAACGCACCCTGAGTGATTAGGAAAACATAGAAGGCTGGGGCTGGGCAAGTGGATTTGATGTATTTGTTAAAAAAAATTGTCCAAACAAGTTGGGAGAAAAGATACACCTGTGAGGATTCTTGTCCTTGGAACACCCTAAGGTTCACGGCCCTCACCTCTCGTTTGACCATGTCATGGCGTAAAGTGGACACAGGCATCTATGGAAATGTGGCGGCCTCTTCAGCGCTCAGGATGTTTTCTGCCTCCTTCTGCGTGTCTGCCACCGCCTTTAGATCACTTTCTGCAAAAATAAGGAATCCAGTTTGTGTGGGCTCAACTCCCAAATGGCAGAAAGGAAGGAGAGAATTCTTCAGGTTGTCCCCCAGAGGGTCAGAAAAAGAGAATCAGATTCCTGAAGAGGCAGGAAGCTGTGCCTTAGGAAAAGCAGAGAAAATAGATTTTAATTTTCTGGAATGTAAAGAAAATATTTACATTTTGAAAACAAAGGACAAACAAGATATTGAGTAACTTTAAAGTTTCTCTTCAAGCTGATAAAATAATCCAATCCAAAGTTTTTAAAATTTTCTATTAAATTTCTTATTGTAAGTCATATGCCACATTTCAAACATCAGTGAACTTATTGTTTATAACCAGTCCAGTCTTTCAGAGAGGATCTGTTACCGTTCAGAGTATAAGTGCTCCACTATTAACCTTGAACTTCTTTTCATTATTCTTTCATTTTCACTGTCAACTTCCTATAGTCTTTTTTTTTTTAAAGCAATTCCCACTTTGGTTTATTCTAGCTTGAATTTCACCAACCTCACTCGTCAAAATAACTCAAACCAAACCCAAACCCTCCAAAACTACTAGTTCAGCCCCCACAGATCTAACCAGTGTAGAAAAGTTGGAAAATACAACAATCTTATTGCCTAGAAACAACCAAGACTAACACCATGGTGAATTTTTTCCTCTATAAATCCAGACGGAAAAGCAAAACATGATGAGGATAAAACGACATACACAGAGTTCAGTGCGCAGTCTTTGAAACTAAATACGTCATATTTTTAAACCAGATTTTAATGAGGGCAAAGTGCTCATGATAAATGTTAGGCAAAAATTCTGGGTAAAAAAAAAGTCTATTGTGTGAAAGACATATGTAAGTATTATTTAAGAGCACACCAAATACCAATAGCGATTCTCTCTGGGTATAAACCTCTTGTCATACTCTGTACTTCCAGTTTGAACAACAAACATGCATCGATTTTAAGGATCAGGAAAAAATGGTTCCATGGGAACCTTAGATTTCCAAGTAATGGCACACAGGCACGCTGAACAACTTACAAAAAGTTTGTTTCAAAAGCAAAGCCCTGGGTGGGCGGGCAGGTGGGCGGGGCTGTGCCACGGCCCGGCATTGTGACGCGCCCTGATTAAAAGGACCGCGCGGACCGTCCCACTTGGTCTTTCCTCTGCGGCTGCCTGGAGCGTGTGGTCCTTCAGCGGTGCGAGCACAGAGCTCTAACGACAGAGGGGACATGGGAAGAGGGCTGTTGATCTGGCTCCAGCTGGGGCTGCTGCTTCTGGTACTGCTTCAACCCCCGCAGATAAGTTCCCAGGATCTCTCCACGCCCGCGGCTACTGCCCTGCCTAACCAGCCTGCCACCACGAAGGGAGGCGTCTGCGCCCTGCAGTGCACCGTCAGTACGCTCCTGGTTACGCTCTTCCTCCTCCTCCACCTCCACTGTTGAGAAGTTCAGGCCAAGAAACATTTTCGCTCTCCAGCTCATCTTTGAAAAACCCAATCCCAATGGCATCGAGGGTGGTAAGGAAAACAACGGGTCCTTATCAGTCGAATTCCACTCCATACTTTATTGACATGGACGATGTTGAGAACCAAACCTGACTGGTGTGAAGAGCATCTGAAGAACGTGCCTCCGGATCACATCTACAGGGGTTTGGTGTACAAGGTCGAAAAGGATAGCCAACACCCAAATTAGGGAACAATTGGATGTCACAGCTTAAAGAATATGAACTCTTAAAAACTCTTCTTTGAAAATCAGAATCGATTCCACTTGATCTAGAGGAAAAGGATAGGATGGGGAATGGGGATGTTTCATTTTGATTCGCTGAATCTGTCAGGCCAATAAAACAACTTGATAATACCAAAAGCTTCTGTGGTTCTTTTTATGCATGTTGGGAGAGGCCTCCAGGAGTTCCTGTAAATCAATACTAATTAATGCAGAAATACCCTAAAGTTTCACACTGTTAAGCTTTCCCTTGGATACTGAAGTCTTTCCTTTGTGGTTTTGGATTTAACATTACATTTGACTTGGTACGAGGTACACTTATCAGAACAATGACTGATTGGAATGTATCCCAAATCCAGGCATGAGTCCATCTTCCCACCACACATTCTTCTCCAACAAGAGTGTCAGATTTATTGAACTACCATACTTAACCTTGTTCCAAAGAATCTTAAAATGCTGTGGTAGATGGGGCCCTGCTTTCCCTGAGTCATGCCAGGAGACTCATCTTCCATGGTGGTAGCTGGTGGTTTTTTTCATTTCTTGGGAGAAATGACAATTCTCCAGTCATAGCATTTGTTCTGCTGAACAGAGGTCAGAGAGGGAGTCTGGTAGGGCCACAAAGCACGCGTTGGGCAGTAATTGCTTTGGCGTTGTGGGGGGTCTTCCTGAGTCTCAGCTGCAGGGGCCGAGTTCACCTAACAGCCCGGACGTCACCAAAACCCTGGAACACTGAAACGAATTTGCGGGGTTTTCCCGCCGGTTCATGAAGCTGTAGACTCACATGCTGCTCACAAGCCTTTGTCCACATCAAGTCCACCAGTCTTCGAACAAGCCCTTTGTGAGGGCTTTTCTATTGTCCTAATAGCTATACTTCTTTTCTGGTTTACTTTTAGAGCGTCCTGTATGGTTTACAATATGCAACTGTAACATAACACAGTCTATTTTCAAATAATATAGCACATCACGCTAGAACCTTACAGCAGTCCTTTCATTTTTCCCATCCTTTTGCTGTCACTCTTCATACCTTCACTCCATGTGTTTGATCCTGCAATAGATTGCTATTATTTTGGCTTTAAAGAGTTCCCTTTTGAAGACATTTTTAAAAAACGAGAAAAAAACATCATCCATCACATCAATAAAAAGAAGAACAAAAACCACATGATCATCTCCATAGATGCTGAAAAAGCATTTGACAAAATTCAGCATCCATTTTTGATTAAAACTCTCAACAGAATGGGTATAGATGGCAAGTACCTCAACATCATAAAGGCCATATATGACAAACCCACAGCTAACATCATACTTAA
>JAQQAC010002837.1:23252783-23274089 GCA_029783875.1 Phataginus tricuspis | reverse complement strand
CGATTAGCAGACATAGGGTGGGGGGGCACGGGGGGGACTGTACAGCTCAGAGAAGACAAGTAGTGATTCTCATCTCACTACACTGATGGACAGTGACTGTAATAGGGTTGGTGGGGGGGACCTGATGAAGGGTTTAATAACCATAATATTGCTCATGTAATTGTAGGTTAATGATACTAAAATTAAACAAATTGTAAAAAAAAAAACAAGAAAAATGCCTTTTATATTTATCCCTTTTTTACCATCTCCAGTTCTCTTCATTCATTTGGTAAATCTTAGATTTCATTTGTTGCTGTTTTCCTTCCTCAGTCACGTCCAGGTTACTAATAAGCCCATTGAAGGTATCCTTCATCTCAGTTACAGTGTTTTTGATCTCTAGCATTTCTTTTTGGTCCTTTCTTAGGATTTCCATCTCTCTGCTTACATTGCCTATCTGCTTTTGCATGCTGTTTACTTTACCCATTAGAGCCCTTAACATATTACTCATAGTTGTTTTAAGTTCATGGTCTGCTTTTACCTTGTATTTTTTCCTTGATAGTCCCATGTGATATACTGGATAAAAGGAGCTGCTGTAAATAGGCTTTAGTGGTGTGGGGCGGGGAAGTGTTCTCTAGTTCTGATTAGGTGTGTGTTTTAGTGAGCCTGTGCCTCTGCTCCGGCAACCTCACAAGGGTTTCTCAGTTTTTCCCTTCCTGCTTAGGTGGGACAAGCTGGCTAGAACGGGCTGTAGTGGGCAATTTCCATTCCCTTGGGTCAATTAGGCTCTGGAATTACCCCAGGGGGTTAGGCTCTGGCTAACCCGTTTCTCCTGAGCGCACGCCTTGTTAAGAACAGAGTGCTTGGGGAAATTGCAAGATGGTTCCTTTCCCCCTCCCTTTGCAAGAAGCATGAAAAGATTTTTTCCAATATTTACTGTGAGAAGCTCCTGCGGTAAAACTCACAAATGCGTGAGAGCCCAATTACCACTGGTTTCCCTGGAGTTTTTAATGCTCAGAGTTGTCCTTACTGAGCCTCCAGCGATCCATTCATCACGGTTCAGATTCTGCTCGTGAGTCCCTCGACTGGTGAGCTCTGATGATCTGTGTTTGCCTGTCTGTCTCCAGTCTTGGGGGCAGTGGTTTGCCCTGTGTCTCATCTCTTTTACCGATCCAAGAAGAGCTGTTGATTTTTCAGTCTGTTCAGGTTTTTATTCAGGAATAGTATGTGGGACTGAAAGTTCCACCATTTCCCTTCGACCTGACGAACTTTTGTTAACATTTCCTGTAATGCAGATCTGGTAATGAAAAGTTCTTTAGTGTTATTTATCTGGAAAAGCTTTTATTTTTCCTTCATGTATGAAGGACAGTTTCCCTGGAGACAGAATTCTAAGTTGACATTTTATTTTCTTGTGGCTCTGCAAAGATGTCATTCCAAGTTTTAGTTTTTTTACTTGTAATGTGTTTTACTATAGTTTTCTCTGTATTTGTCCTGTTTGGAGCTTTTTGAGATCCTTGGATATGTGCATTTATAATTTTCATAAAATGTGGACAAGATTTAGCCATTCAAATATTTTTTTTATACTCCTCTCCTCTTTTTAGGACTACAGACGGTAGACTTCTTGACATTGTCCTATGAGTTACTGATGCTCTATTCTTTTTTTCCTTCAGTTTGGGTAGTTTTTATTTCTATGTCTTCATGTATATTCACCTTTTCTTCTGCAGTGTCTATTCTGTGGCTCTTCCCATCTAGTAGATTTTTCATCTTGCTTCCATTTGGTTCTTATATGTTTCATTTTTCTCTTCATTAGGTATCTATTTTAAGGGTATGAATTTATTTATATAAATAGTTTTTTTTCTCCCCGCTTATTATTTTTTTTCCTTCCTCATAGGTGGAAGAACTAACTCTCTCTATATGGTTGTTATGTCTAATGACTATATATTATAGTTATAGCTAATAATTCTATATAATCATTATTTTAAAACCCTAGGCTGCTAAATCATACCTGTTATTTCTCAGTTGGTTTCTACTGACTCCTTTTTCATCCTGGTTTTTTGGTCACATCTTTATGTTTCTTGGCATGCCAGGTAACTTATGATTGTATACTGGACATTTGAATGTTTTCAGTTTCTGAATTTTGTTGTCTTTAAGGACTATTGAACTTTTGGCAGGTAGCTGAGTCACTTGAAAATCATCTTGAGCCATGTGGGCTTGTTCTATAGCTCTGTTATAATGGGGCTAGACAAGGGCTAATTTAGCCCAATTTTTAAGGCATTATTCTTAAGGGTTTTACTTATTATCCCAAGTGTTCAGTGAGGTCGCTGTGCCCCAGATGGTAAGATTCAAGTGCTGCACAGCCCTGTGACCTCTGAGATTTGTGCTCTGAAGTTATTCTCCTTCTAAGGACTTTCACCCTATGCCTGTAAAGCTTAGTCTTCAGAAGCAGACTCAGGGTGCCTTCTATGTGGGTTTCTGGAGATTTTTCTCTGTGTACCTCCCTCTTCTCTGCTACTCTCCCTATAGATACTAGCTCCCTATGTCCACAAACTCAGATCTGCCTTTTCAATTCAGGGAAACTTTCCATACTTCTGTTACCCCTTTCTACTTCTGTTAGAAGTGGCCTGTGGCCTGAAAAGTGCCTCTAGTTTGAAAGCTGGTATACTTATAGGGCTCACCTCATTTGCTTCCCTTTTTTTCAGAGATCATGGTTCTTCACTACTTCTTGTCCCATGTCTAGAATAGCTGTTTCATGTGTCTTGTCCCTTTCTTCATTTGTTTGGGGGGCAGTGGTAGGGTATGTACAGTGCCAGTTATAACCAAAGCAAAAAAAAAAAGTGTGAGTTTTAGCATCTAACACACTTGAGTGTAGATTCTGACTCTGGTGGTTACTTGCTATATGACCTTGGGCATGTCACATAGCCTCTCTGAATATGTTTTCTCATAGTCTTTCCCTCTCAGAGTTATTGTAGAGACGAAATGACATCATATATGTAAAGTTCATCCCGGAGTGCCTGGCACATAGGTGTTCAATAAGTGAAAAGTATTGTTATGAATAAGTACATGGTCCCCAGCTTTCTGTAAGATGCTACAATACCTAAAATTCTGCTAATGAAGATCCCTGAAGACCAGTATCTCTCTGCAGCCCTAACTGGCTTTTCAAGTGATGGATTGTGCTTTTAAATATTTAAGTAGTGTTGGCTGCTCTGCATGAAAAGTTAATAAGTTTCTATTGAGCTCCTGTCAGCTGATTTGAACATCCTGCCGCTTCCCATTCAAAGCAGGGTATCTTCACAGGTGACTCTAAGGGGCCGGTGGGTGATTTCCAAGGTGCTACAGAGGAGCTGTCACTGAAGTATCATTCCAAGGCATGGAAGGCCTCCAACATTCTTCAACATTTACCAGGCTCCTGCCTTCAATTTTCCAGGAAATCAGAGCCTCTCATGGTAGCTCCCTTCTGGTCAGGGTTAATGGGGGAACTAGATTTCTGGAATGCCGGTCCTGGGGGATGCATTAATCCCCTCAGTGTCAGGAGCTCCTAGGGCAGCCCTTGAGGCGGTGGACGGAGGAGCAGGAGGGCAGGAGCCAGGAGGGAGAAGTGAAATAAAGTGAAACTTCCAAGTACTTCTGTTTACTCCCCTTTGCTCCACGTTATCTTTAAGTGGGATAAAAATATCCCCTAATCTTCTTTATTGAAGTTCAGTGCTTCTAGAGAAGAAATACTTGACATTTAAGGTTGTAGGAAAAGGAAAAAGGTACAAATATGAGAGAAACATAATAATCACTGGCAACCATAGAATGGAGAAATTTCAGGGAGCTCATACTGGGAGTCTCCTTAAAGTTTTGAGAAATGAAAGCAGGTGAGTTGAGAAGGTGAGACAAACCCTGTATGGGAAATGTTTTCAGGGTCTCTGACACGCTTCCCTGCTCTGGCGAGGAAGGAGAAGGCAGGAGTTTTGGCCTTGTGTCCTCACCCCTGGCGTTCCCCATTAAACACTGAGGCTGCCACTTCTGCTTACAAGGCTTTTTGCCATTACAGTCCTGCTGCCCCATCCCTTTGCCATTCATTGTCTGCCTGCAAAACAGATCCTTTTAGGCGGAAGAAATGCGTCTCCTCCCACTGTCCTCCTTCCCCACTTGGATTGTCAATTTCCTACAGACAGGGAGAGGAATGTCATGAATGAACGATGCAGTTTGTGCCAGACTGGAGTTGAACAAGGAGCTCGGGACGTTGCGTCATCCTGAGGCTAAATAAACACTGTGGGGGCTGACCCCACTGACATCCAGGAGAAGGGTGTTTGGTCCTGACCCCGAGAGAGACAAGATTCTCGATGTCTGAAAACATGTCTTGAAATGCTTTATCTCACAGCAAGAGGTAAACCACGTCTGCGATGCCTGCATCAGTGGACCAGGAGCAGAGATCTGTTGGTTGGTAGAGATACAGCATGTCTGGTCTGTGTTAAAAGAGTAGTCTGTGTTCTTAGAAACACAGTATCATTCACCTTAAAATTGTTGTTCCCCATATCGTCAATTTTTTCTTAGAAGAATCTCCTGGAAGTGGGTCTATCAAATCAAATGCTTTTGATGCACATTGCCAGACTGCCTAGGCTCAAATCTCGGCTCCACCTTCTGTAAGTCATTCGACAATAGGCAAAATACTTCACGTCCTTGAGCCTCAGTTTCCTCATCTGTCATGAGGGTTTGAAGAATTTACTATTATTTAAAAAAATTGTTACAGCTGTGATTGGAATGCCTTCAAGAGAAATCATGCTGACTTATGTGCCCACAAGCAGATTATGAAAGCACCTCCTGACGGCTTCAAAAATACTCTGAAGGAAGCAGGAAAGCTGGGTTCTTGTCCCAGATCTATTCGAGAGTCAAAGTATGACCTTGCATGAGACTTTCTCCTTCACTTCGGGTTTCAGTTTTCTCATCTGTTAAAAGAGACTATGGTCCTATGGTCCTATGTGACCATTGAAGCCCCTTCCAGGGCAATGACTTTGTGAATGGAAATGTCCAGAAAATAATGTATTCCTTTAAACAGGACAAATGTCTCCTTAACCATCTTACAGATTCTTTCAAAAAATCCAGCAAAACTTGTTTCATGGACAGATCCAAGATTAACTTCATTCCTGATTTATGATGACTTCTGAGGTAGTTTTACTTTCAGTATCTATTTGTCCATTTAATTAGTATTTAGGGGAAGCCATCATGTGCTAGGCAATATGATAGGATTGGGAATATAGATATTCATTCATTTTTTTATTCATCCAACCAGTAGATACCTTGCACCTGTTCTGTGTCAAGCACTGTATGTCAAGCACTAAGAATATAACCATGAAAAGGTATAGGCAAGGCTCTTACCCTGCTGAAACATTCCAGACGGGGAGGCAGCTAATAAAGGAATCAACAATAATAGGTTGCTCTTTCAGACAGAGATCATGTGCCTGAAGGAAATAAATGAGGACAAAATGCAAGAAGAGGCTCTGGAGTTGTGGGGGCAAGGGTGGGGAGATATTAAAATTCAGCAGGATGAAGTGACATTTGAGCAGAGACTTGGATGGTGGGAAGGAGCTAGCCTGTGAGATCTGGGGCGGAGAACAACCAGGTAGCTGTTTACCAGGATCAGTAAATTCATAAGCCTGAAGATGGGCTTTTAAAGGAAGGAGGTGGATTTAAAAACATTTTTATGCAGGAGAATGAATTGGTTAGCTCTGTAATGGGAGGTAGCACTAGAAAGTATTTAAAAGAATGTGCTGTAAGGCATGACTCTCTGGGACTGAATCTTGGCTCAGTTGTTGACTAACTGTGTGACCTTGGGAAACTTACAGCCTCTCTGTGCCTCAGGTTCCTAATCTTTAAAATAGATATTCTATTAAGAGGTTTAGCGAAATACTTTTTCTAGATAATGCAAAGGTGCCCAGAATTATGAACAACTTGAATTAATATTTTGTTCTTCTTTTAAAGATAAATCTCTCAATATTAATCATGCGAATATAACAATTGTCTCGCCTGAGGGGGATTGCCCCCAGGCAAGTTCACTCTGGATTCGGTGAGACCAAATAACAAGGGAAGTTAGGGGTAAAGGATTTATACCAAGCTTTATCCTCATGGTGGCAGGTTGAGTGCTGGAATCACGTCTGGCTCTGTGGTGTTCACAATCCATATCCTTCTCTGCCTCTGCAGAGAGCACTGTGAGGAGCTCTTTATACGGTAACACCAATGATAATGGCTCATTGACAACAGGTGTGTAAGCATTAGCCTAGCAGTAGGCCAATTACATTATCAAGTACATTAGGGTCAGGTGAGGATCCTGGCCATAGGAACTTTCATTTTCCCTACAAAAATGTAATTTCAGTATTTAGAAACTCAAATTTTGGAAGACTCTTACTATAGTATATATAATATTGGGAAAAGTTGTGAACTCAGCAAAATCCCCCTTCCATACACCCAGAACCTTTTCACAACCCTGTCTCAAGATTCCTAGGAAACAAGGTTTCCAGGGCTCCCTGGCTGTCTGGGGCTGCCAGGGTTGGCCCAAGGCTGACCCTTTCCTGGTGATCATTTGGAAGAGCCAATATTAAGGATTGGGCAGACCAACACCCCCTTTTACAGATGAGGAAATTTAGCCCAGAGAGGGGAAGGGACTTATCCAGAATTCCTAGTAGGAATATATTTTTGGGAAAGGACATCTTTCCACAGTCCCTGAAGGCACAGCATAGTGGAAGCAGCTGTTCTTCCAAAGAAAACAAAAGAAGAATTCGTCCATTAACCACAGTTCATTCGTTATTTCCTGCATTCTACAAACTATACTGATGCCTACCATATTCCAGGTGTTGTGAAAGGCATTATAATGTGAAAGAGAGTGTAGAAGAGACTAAGACAGCATACAGTTGAGTCTTGCTTTTAAAATTTTACTCTGTCAATCTCTGCCTTTTAATTTGGGGTGTTTAGACAATTTATATTTAATGTGACTGTTGAGATAGTTGGGTTTAAAAATACCATCCTATAATTTGTTTTCTATTTGTTGGATCTGTTCTTTGTTTGGTTTCCTATTTTTTGTCCTTATTTGGGTTAATTGGGTACTTTTTAGGGCCATTTGATGTCATTTTGGCTTATAAATTACATGTTTCAAAGTGCTGCCTTAGAGTTTATATTATACTACTTTAACTTATCACAGTCTATTTTCAGTGGATATTAAATCACTTCCTGCGCTGTAAAAGAACCTTAAAACATGAATCTTCCATTTTCTTTCTCCTAAACTTTTTGCTACTTTTGTTATACATATTCATAACATAGTATATGTTAGGAATCCCCAAGTATATTGTTATTATTTTTACTTTAAACATTCAATTGTCTTTTAAAGTCATTTAAAAAATGAGCGAAACAGTTTTTGTATTTATTGACATATTTGCCATTCTGGTGTTCTTTAGACCTAGGTATAGATCCAGATTTCCATTTGGTATCATTTTCCTTTGTCCTAAAGGATTTCCCTTAACATTTTACATTGTAGAGGTCTTTTGGTGATCAATTCTTTCAGCTTTCCTATGTCTGAGAAAAAAAAAAGATTTCATTTTGGTTCTTAAAAGATATTTTTGTTAGGTATAGAATTCTGGCTGGTCAGTTTTATTCTATCAGTGTATTCTAGATGTTGTTCCATTGACTTCTGGCCTGTGGTATTTCTGAGGAAAAGTCTGCTGTTCTTGTGATCTTTGTGTCTCTGCAAAGAAAGTGTCTTATTTTTCATTGGTTACTGTTTAAATGTTCTCTTTATCACTGGTTTTAAGTAATTTGATTATGATATGATGGGACAGTTTTCTTCATGTTTCTTGTGCTTCCTTTTGTTCAGTTTCTTGGGTCTGTGGGTTTATATATTTTTTTAATCGACTTTGGAAAAGTTTTGATCAACATTTATGCAAATATTTTTTATTTCCAATCCCCCCTTTTGGGGCACTCTACTGAGACTGCTTCAGCTATCTCACAGAATACTGGTGCTGTGTTCATACTTCTAAGTTTTTTTCCTCTACATTTCATTTTGAATAATTTCTATTACTATATATTCAAGTTCACTAGTCTTTTGTTCTGCAGTTAATTCCATCTAGTATATAGTTTATGTCAATGTATTTTTCTTCTCTAGATATTTTATTTGGGCATTTAAAGAAATCTTCCATGGCATATATTTTCCTTTGTCTTCTTGAACATACGGAATATAATTAGAATACTAGCTTTAATATCCCCCTCTACTACCTCTATCAACTGGTTATTTCTGGACCTGTTAGTAATGATTGATTTTTCTTCTCATTATGGTTTATATGAGTCTGCTGTTTTGCAAGCTTGGCAACCTTTGATGAATGCTGGATATTATAAATTTTGTATTGTTGAGTGATATTTTTCTATTCTTTTAAATATTCTTGATCTTTGTTCTATGTTGCAGTTAAACTACTTGAAAATGTTTTAATTATCTGAGAATTGCTTTTTAGCTTTTATTTTTTGCCAAGACCAGAGCAACCTTCAACCTAGGGCTAATTTCTTTCCACTAGAAGGTAATAACCTCTGAGTAGTCAGCCTTATTCCCCATGTGTTTTGAGGCTTTACCACCCTAGTTGATTGTGAAATGAAATATTCCAGGTGAATTTTTTCCACTGGCTCTTTTCCATTGGTTCTTTCCCACCCTAGTCTTAGAAAGTTTATTCATATGCATGTTCTGATCAGCTAAAAGCTCAAGGGGAATCCTCTGCAGTTTCTGGAGCCCTTTCCTTCAGATTTACCATCAGATTCTCTTCTCTCTGGTGAGCGTGCTCCTCTCTAGTACTCTTCCCTACACCTCAACCTCTCAAAATTCTTGACTGTCACCTCTACTCATGGAGACTTCTGGGTTGTCCTGGGTCTGTAAAACATACTAGGCCTGAAAACCCTCTCCAGGCGTGGGCCAGGGACTCTGTAGTCATCATCTCTTTTGTTTTCCTTCTTTCAAGGATCACTTCCCTGTGCTGCCTGTTGTCTAATATTTGAAAATGATCGTATCATGTATTTTGTCTTATTTATGAGCTACTTAAGAGAGTAAGTCTAGCTGCTGTTACTCCATCATAGCTGAAAGTGAAAGTCTTCTGGCTTTTTCTTGAAAATGTCAATGATGATACTGAGAATTAGCATTTGTTGAGCACTTAATTGTGGACTAAAGCACTTCACATGCAGAATTTCATTTCATTCTCACCACAGTTCTGGGAGACAGTGGGTGGACCTCTGCTGCATTTTTCTGAAGGGCTCATCCTCTGGCCACAGAGGTGAGCATGTGAGCCAGAACTGACCGCCACGGCAACGACCACAGTGACTGGGGCAGTAGGCAACGCACAGCTCAAATTAAGCCTAGAAGCATTTGTCCGTGGGGTTTGGTAAATGGATGCCTGGCAGGGAAAGGCCTCTCCTTCCCCTGGAATTGCTGGCTGGGGTCATGTAAGCCTAGATCTGTCTTTGAGATCTTGCTGCTCCTTCCCCCCATACAGAATTTGGAAGAGTCCCATCTACAGTGGGTGAGGATGAGCTGGATCTCTGTTCTTTGTAACTGCAGGATTTCTGGCTAAAATGTAATATGTAACTATGTAACATGCCTTTGCCTAGAGAGTTAAGGTAACCTGTCTGATGTCACCCAGGAAATAACAGAGCCGGGATTCTAACTTAGGCCTGTGTGACGTAAGAGGTCTGCTCTTAACTACTCATTTTACTGCTTCTCAGCATGTATGTGTATGAAGGGGTGAGACAGGAAATGATAGGATCAAATATTACCTGCAGAGCAGAGGGTGAATAGGAAGGAATCAATTCAGGACAGGGAGACCAGGGAGGGTGCTTGCCTGTCTTCATGTGAGATGATGAAGCCAGAGAGGGAGCGAGGAGCCCTAAGCACTCTTTGTCCCATGCCTAGAGCATAGTTTTTTGAATTGTGGAAACGAATAGAAAGAGAAAGGGAGAAATTCAGGCGAGCTGGTTGAGGCTAACCCAGTATTTGAGCTGGTGAGCAGTGGAGGCGGCATATCCCCAAGGCCTTCGTGCCCTGCTCTGCCTGGCTGCTGGGCAGCTATAGCTGTTTCCTGTGCTTTGTCTCTTACTTTTAGCCTAGGTGCTGATACAACAAAATAAATTACTTGAAGTATTTTCACTGTTTTATTCCCTTAATCTCTGTAACCTCAGAGTTTTCTAAGATGAAGACATACCATTAATGAGGTTGTGAAGACATCTCATCACTGCCACCACCTGAGGCAACTGATTCTCAGTTTCTCCATCTATAAAATGGGAATTGGGGTCTTTGTCCTCTTCCTTTATATTTCACGGCTTCTTTGTTTTATCTGCATCTCTGCCTTTCCAGCTTTTTTCCTGAGTTGAAATTTTTTGTGTGCATCTGAGTTGCCATAGACCATGCTGTGTGCTGTCTTGCCCTGGTGAGTCTCTGAACATGTCTCTCTGAACTTCTCAGGAGTTTAGTGGAGGGACTGAGCTCAAGGCTTACGGCTAACTGGCTGAGTGAGCTTTGGCTGGTCGTTTCCTCTCTCTGTGCTTCCATGCTCTCCTCTGTGAAATGGGCACAGCCAGAAGTTAGTTATTCTGTAAGAGACCAATGAGGTTCTGATCCCAGAGTTGAAGGCAGCTGAATTCTGAGCAGTCCAATGGCTCCTGTCTGTGCCCTATGGGACACATCAAGGACTGTGGCCACCTTCTAGTGCCCAACTCTGCCTATGGTTCCAATCTCTGCCTGGGCCAAGGGTTCTTCAGGGTAGGACTGTACCTGCCCTCAGTGTTTGCATCACTGCAGAGGCTTCTCCTTCTGGCACACCTGGGTTCCCAGTGGGACAGTCCTTCAGTCCCACCTAGTGGCACCTTACAGGACACAAAAGGCTTCCAGCAGGGGGACTGAGTGTTGCTCCTTCCCAACCCTTTCCCTATGTATTTGGCATCCTCAGTATTTTTAGCCACTTGCCTCAGTGGGCAAGGCTGTGTTTCCTCCTTCTTCCCCCAAGTGGAGGTCTCATTTCAGAGGAGTAACTGCCTTTGTACCACTGGGCCTCAGAGTGTCCTGGACCTTCCTGATATGTTTTAAGATCTTTGAATCTCAGAGAAGAGGGATTGATCTGTTTGTATTTATTCCTTCCCAGAAGGCCCTGGGCTACTTAGGAAAATTACCCACTCTAAACCCCACCATCCTTCATGTCCATGGTTCCATAGTTTCTCTTACAGACCAAAACACACACACACACACACACACACACACAGAGCAAGTCAAATTCCAACCCACTGGACACATTGCAACATAAATAAATAGGTTTTCTAGTTCAAGATAAGAATTGAAAATATTTGTGGAGTGATGTCCATGAGCCTATTCCTATATACAAATTACATCATTCTTTCCCCACTATGGTGCTGTAAGGGAAGTACCTCTATCAGTCAGGGTCCAATCAGGAGACAAACCATACAGTAATTTAAACAGGGGAAGATTAATATAAAACAATGTACCCCAACAGAAGGGTGACTATACAGTAGAAAAGAGAACTCTAAGGAATGCATTAGGGCTGAGGGAGAGGAGCCAAAGGAGACTCTTGGAAGGGGGTTCCCTTCCAAAGTTGGGCTTCAGACCTCATCAGAGAGTGTGTGCTTATAGCCACTTTATGGCAGAGAAGTTCACTGGGTTGCTCATTGCAGTTTCCAGGTAAGCAGGAAAAAGCCTCTGGGGTTCAGGTAGGCTGCATTGGTTGGCAGGTACACAGAGTGTGATCTTTGCTACTGTGAGCATGAGGACTGGATTGCATGGTGTCTCTGTCACAGGAGATAGAGATTCACTCTCATTGGAATAGATGCATGTCTTGGGTATGGAGATGTCTCCTGCCCAAGATTCCTCTTCGAGCCTCTTCATCCATGAACTCCCAGAGTGCCCTATCCACCATCATGGTACCCCTCACAGCACTGCTTCTGATCGGGGAACTCATATCGTAGCAAGGGAAGTGCAGCCATTGGCTCGTGGCCATGGAATTAGCTGGTCTTACTACGCACCTGAAGGGACTGGGCTATTGAAAGGTGGAATGGCTACTGAGGACTCACTTGTGGTGCTGGTTAGGAGACAACATTCTGAAAAGATGGATTTTCTCTTACAGGATGCAGAATAGATTTTGAGTTTGTGATCGTTATCATTGCTATTTCCCCATAGCTGGGACGCCTGGGTTCAGGAGACAAGGGGTAGGAGTGGGAGAGGCTCCTGCAACTACTATGCCTAATAACCCACTCACAGAGTTTTTGCTTCCTACCCTGGCAAATTTAAGCTCTTCTGGCTTGAAGACCTTAGACTTTGACTGAAGAAGAACAAAGTGGGACTGAGCAGAAGAACAGAGGCTCACCTGAATTAGAAGAGGAGACTGCCACCTGGACATTTTGAGCTTCTTGTGCCACTGAGCCAACAGGCTAGGAGGAGGTTAATCTACTACCTTAGATCCTTTGTTTATCCTAAGTGCCAAGGAGACTTTGGGTTGCTGCTATGTAATAGGGACAAGGAGGACTACGTCTGGAAGCCAAGGGACTTTCCGGGTGACCTCTTAGTACTTCCATGCCCAATAGTAAAGCTTAATGGAAAATTATAGTAACCAAAAAGGGTGGAATAAATGAAGACTCAGACCCTTCAGAAATTAAGGTTTGGGACTCACTACCAGTTAATGAACCCTGACCATCTGAGATTCTGACTGAGGGCAATGGAGATATGGAATGAATGGTTAAAGAAGGAAGCCATGGATATCAACTATAGCCCCATGACTATAGAATTGAGGGCTGTTTACTCCTTGTTTTTTTTTAATGCAAGTGTTTATTTGTAATACTAAGAGTTTTCTTCTTTGAACTCCTTCCCATTTTTATTTTATATGCAAGTTGTTCAAGATTAACTTTACAACTTAGTCTTTAGGTCACAGAATATTAGTGGAACCATCACTAAATTTCAACAGCAATTAATGTAGACAGTGATGAATACAATGACTGTTGGAGCTCCATGTTTCTCAGTGTGAGGAAAGATGAACGTAAAAAGGGACAGCTGTATCACGTCAGGTAGCAATGTAGAGCAGCTGTAGTATGGGGTTCAGATGTGTGTAGAAGCATGCGGAAACAGTGGTCAGAGGGGTGCAGTGTATCAGTTATTAATTTGTTGCCTCTCACTTTGGAATCCTCCCTTCAGTATCTGCTCTGCAATAAGGGACTGGGCTCCTTAAGCATTTATTCTTTACAGTGAGCACATCGTTCAGTGTTGTCATCAGAGGGCACTGGAAGGACAGTGCAGGAGGAAGGGGACTTCTCTCCCTGGTTCTGGTTGCTGTGTTCTTGCTCCTGCTGTTTAGGCCAACACTGGTGCTTCCATGTTCTTACAGACCCAGCCCACGGGGAGGAGGTTCAGTGTAATTAACCTGCCACCAGGCCGCCAGGTCCCTGCGTGGCATGTTTCCATATTGCGGATTTAATGTTTGTTCTGCTATTGGCAGATGAGGCTTTCAGCAATAGCATTGGCAAGAAAAGCCTTGATAAGGTGGGGGCAGGGGGGTCCATGTTTTTAAGCCCATGCATAACCTCCACCCCCACCACTATGGCCACTTTGTTCACAAGTCCATTACTGTTTTAAGCCAACTCATTCAGGGGTAGTTTGTTAAGCAGCAAAAACTAACTGATACATGTTTGAAGGGCCATGTTATGGAATACACTCTGAACTGGGATGAGAATTCTGGACTAAAATAGTGCTTTAGTGCAGGTGTGAAGCCAGATTATCAGTTCGAATCTCAGCTATGTCATTTACCAGCTATAGGACACTGAACTAGTCACTTAAGGCTCCTCACCCTAGTTTCCTCTTTTGTTAATTGTGGGTAGTAACAGGATATAGGCTTCCTGAGATGTAGAGAAGATTAAATAAATAATGAACATGAAAATTTTAGAATAGGGTCTGGCTCATGTAAATGCTCAGGAAATGCTGGCCACTAATCATTGGCCTCGTATTGTGGGTTCTCACTGCCATCCTGGCAGACCTCTGGGGCTCTGGCTCACATCAGCTGACTCAGATCCCCAGGACTGGCTGAGGAGTCTGTCTGTCACCCTAACCCTATGATATATGTTCCTTCCAGGCCATGCTCTGACCTGCCCAGGACCAGCTAGCTATCCCACTGTGGCATAATCTCCTCTCTCTCATATACCTGAGATCTCCTTGGTTTTAGTATAAACACCTGAAGCACGCCCAGAGTTCCAGGTAGAGCATAATCCCACATGAACAAGGCAGTAACCATATTGTTGGTTGTTTCTCTAAATACATGGAACCTTTGCATAACTGCATTTAAAGTGATGTCAAAGGAATTAGGGAAGACACCAGTATTTCTCCAAGAGGCTATTTGGCTTTATGAGAAGTTAGTAAAGCATCGAGGCAACTCCAGTTACAGTGACTTCTCAGTCTGTTCTTGAGACAGAGACCTCTGCTGCCCCCGCCTCAGAGCGTGGGAACCCCAGAGATGGTGGGCCTGATAGTGGCCTTCCTGGGGGACCTAAGAAAAATGCATGTGGGCAAGTTAGTTTCCCTAGCTGGGGCTGAGGTGAGTGACACTGGAATCAGGAGGGTGTGATTACCTCTTTTCATCCTTATGATGAAACTATGACGGACATTGTATTATTCTCCACATATTATAGATGGGAAGGACTCAGAATTTTAAGCCATGCCTCTCTGACTCCCATGGCTGGGTAACTGATGCTTCCAACTCTCCTGCATTTGTTCTGACTCGATGAGGCCCATGGCCAGATCAGCCATGACGACGAACAGGAAACCTCAGCCCTTGGGGGAGCAGGGTAGCCTTGTGCACAACGCAGGCTGCAGGAGCCCCTCTGGTCTGTCCTGAAGGGTCAGGGGCTGGGAGGCTCGGCTGGGACCTGAGCCAGGTCACCAAAGAGGCGCATCTAGACGCTGTCATGTGGAGGCAGCTCCCCAGAGCGCTCTCTGGGTGCCGTGTCCTGAGGAGTCGAGTCGGGTCTGCTTCTGGTGATGACCGTCACCACAGCAGTGGCTTTGGTGATCCCACCTTAGTCAGTGCTCTCAGGAGAGGGCTCTGCGCGGAGCAGCTGTCCCTCCCTCACCTTTTCCTGGCCTCAGGGCCTGTCTGGAACATGGTGGCATGTGGGCTTGTCCTGCTGCCCGTGTGAGGGCTTTCGGCTGTGGTCTCTGGCACCGCAGCCCCACCAGGCAGCTCCAGGGGCTGACCCACAGACAGCTCACCCACACGACCCAGGCTGGAGGCCCTCGACGGTGGGGAGGAGGGCAGGTTAGGGAACAGTGTGGCGGGGTGTGACCCTCAGCTGCCCCTTGGGTCTGGGGTGCATGCTGTGGGGGGGGGTGGTCACTCCTGTGGCACATCAGAAACTCAGACCTGGGCAAGAGAGGCAGTCAGGCTCTTGGAGGCGGCCCAGGGCCATTTGGGCAGAGAATCCTGGGGCCTCAGGGTGAGGTCTCTAGGGCGCCCACAGTCCCCTGCCCTTGGCCCTGTGGGGTCCTCCCCTGTGGGTGGAGTGTGGTGGAGGTGGGGTCCTTTAAAGCACAGGGCCCTTTTGTGACCTGGTTTAAGGGAGGTTCTGCCCTAATTGTTTGTCACCCACTTCCCCACCCCCAGTTCTGAGCTTGAGGACCCAAACAAGCCCACCCGGTGGGCACCCCCCTGCCAGAGCTGCCCACTGCCGGTTCTCACCTCCTTCAGTTGAGTCCCACCTGCCCTGCCCGCTGCCCAGCCCTCCCTTCCATTCAGCTCTGCTCAGCCTGCAGCGTGGCTGCTGGAACTTAATTGAATCCTCTAAAAATGAGTTTTCCCTGCGTGTCAATCTTTCATCTTTCACTGTGCTGCTCCCTGAGCATTTTATAGCAGAGAAAGATGAAAGGAAAAAGCCCAGACTTAAATTTATTGAGATAAATATTGAGAACCTGAGAGGCCAAAATGTTAAAAATGCATCTGCTGTTGCTACTGACACTGTGAACGTGCCTGATGAGCTGAGTTTTATCATCTCCCGGGAAGGGTCTCTGTGCAAAGAGAGGGGCCTTTATTTCCCACCTCCTCTGTTCTCCTGGCATATAGGCTGCTGGACAGTGTCTGACCCTTGTCTACCCCAAGGTTGCAGTGATCCCACAAAAACCAATTGGTACCACCTTTTGGCATCTGCAGGTGGGTGGAAGTCATCGGAGCCAGAGTTGATTGATTTTCCATCATTCTCTGGTGTAGCAGGATGAACGTGCTGGGAGCAATACCTTCTAAGAGGCTGCTGTTGTTGGGCCCTTGACCTTGGGTATATCTCAGCGTTGTTACAGCCACTCTGCAAGGGAGGAGATGGAGTGGAGAGGGGTCACTCGCTCATCCTGGATCTGTCCACCATCTGCTGGGCATCTCTGTGCTCTGGACACTGTACTGGCATGGGGAATGTGACTGTGACCCCCATGCAGTCCCTGCAGGGAGAAGCCAAAAGGTGAAGGAAGCAATGACAAGAGGGCAACACAGGAGTCCATACTGAGCCCAGGCTGAGGGCTGCCTACCAGGACCTGGAGGGAGTGCTGGACTGAGGTTGCATGGACAGCAGTTAGCCGGGGAGAGAAATGTGGGAAGAGTGCTCCAGGCAGTGGGAAGTGTATTGCAAAGGCCTGGAGGTAAGAGAAGATCACCAAAAGCTCAGGGTATGGAAAACAGGCAAAAGGGGACCTTTCCTAAGGCCACCCAGCTGACTAGAAGGGCAAAACCAGGATCCTAACCCAGGCGGTGCTGCTGCAAGCCTGGGGTTTGCCATCACTCACTGAGGTGGGCAGCTCAGTCTTTGCAGCAATCTGAGCAGACAGGGAACTCCCTGAAGTCCACAGGCCCAGGGAGCCCCTGTCACAAGGGGTATCTCCAAGGGCAGGGCCAGTTGGCAGCAGCCTAAGTTCTCACTAAGTGCCAGCCCAGAGACCTGGAGCTTCCTTGTGGAGGGCGAGAGGGAGGTTGAATTGGGCTGGGCTGGGCATAACTCCCCGTCTCAGAGGCTGCCATAGGGGAGCCCACAGCTGACCCCTGATATCAGGATGCATTTGGTTATAGCAGAAATTGTGGCCATCACATCTGCCAAAAAAGGGGGGGGAGGGTCCTACTTCTGAGGCTGCACCAATGTGAGGGAGCAACATTGCATTTGTAGTTGTTAAAAACCCCCACATACTGAACAGTTACCATGTGCCAGGCTCTCTGCTCAGAACTGGACGGGGGTTATTTCATTGTGCACACCCAGCGGCTCAGTGAGGGGGACATGTTCATAGTTGCTTGTTACAGATGAGAAATCTGGGGTTCAGAGAGGGATGTGGTTTGCCTGGGATCACACAGCTCAAGTCTTTCTCCACTGCCCCTGCTTGTAATGTAGTCACTCTTCTGCCTCTCATAATGGGGGATAGCCTGTCTTAGGGTCTCCTGGAACATTTCCTCAGTGTGACTGTTACTGCCCAAAGAAGAGGGGCTTCCACAGAAAAGTCAGCCCTGGAAGTGGGGTTCAGAGACAAGAAATGCTTTCACATCCACTTAGGCAACAGAGGTCTGTTGAGCACCTACTATGTGCTTGGGTCCTGTGCTGGGCGCTGGTGACATACGTATGGATGAGATGCAGCCCCTGCCCTTAGAGGTTCATGTCCATCTTCCATGTCCAAGGAAGAGGGAGGTTGTACCTAGGAGATGCAGTTGGTCTGGTGACTAGAGAGGAATTTTTTCTCCACTCGACACATTCCTTGAGTACCTGCTATGCACCGGCTCTGTGCAACACACTGGGAATCCAGTCGTGGACAAGATAACTGAGCCTCTGCTCCCATGGAAGACAAACATCAAACCATTACAGAGAACAGTCAAGGCCAAGTTTAGGTTGTGATGAATGGTATGACATTCAATGGGGGTGATGAGATGGGAGGCTGCTGGGTCAAGGGGCACTTCCAGGATTGCTTAGGGGAGGGAGCTCTGGCCTCTTCCAAGGCACTGGAGGGAAAGATGGGATCTGGGTGGAGTCTGGAGCTTCTCTTCTGGAAGGCTTGAGTCCTGGGGGGGTCTCACATCCTCAAAGCTCACACTGGAATTTGCAGGTGGGGCACACTGGGGATCGGAGGTGGCCGGTGGCCCCTGGGGAGCCTACAGAGAGCCAGTCTCAGCACTGTGCGTCCTTCCAGGGCAGGGCTCCTCTGTGGCCGTACCTCAGCAGGGGACCCGAGGCCTCCTCCCCCAGCACCACAGGAGCAGGGATCTCCCAGGGGACCCAGGTGGCTGTTCCCTTGAAGACCCATCATTTTTCTGGCCTTCCATTTCCTCCCACTCCCTGTGGCCTCTGCGAAGTTGTGAATAAAGTGAAGGTTCCCATGGCCAGGGTCCTCATCTAAACCTGGACTACTTGATGATGTAACTGGCCTGCTGCTAGGCTACTGCTTCCAAACCCGTAGGCAATAAGCTATTATTGACTGAGTCACTATATAAAGAGCTCTGCCCAGTGCTCTGGACGGAGGCAGAGACAAAGGAGGATTACAAACCTGCAGACTGTTGGATGTAGACATAATTCTAGGGCTCGACCTATCACTGGGAGAACAAGCCAGGTAACAAACCTTTTCACCCCAAGAACATTCCACTGCCATTCCTCGGTCTCACTGAATCCATGGTGAACTCGCCCAGGGCTGAAATCTATTAGCAAGACAGGGGGTAATTTATATTCTATCTGATCCCAGAAGGCAACTTTTGGCAGACTTGGGTTTGAATCTTGGCTCTACAATGTACCAGACACAGCAATGGGCAAGCTATTTCATATTCTGTGCCTCAATATCCCCATCTGTAAAAAGAGATAATAAGCTTACTTTTCCCACATGGCTGTGGGGAATATTCGACGGAATAATCCATTTAAAACTCTTAGGACACCTGGTACAAAAACACCCTACCACTCTGTCCTCTGTGCTGACTACATCCGTTCAATCCCTCCCATCCCCGCCCTTCACCACTGCTCATTCATTTACTCTGTCATTCATTCAGTAAGTGTAGCTGACACCTGCTCTGTGCCAAGCCCTCAGCTGGGCACTGGGAACCAGAAGCCCCAGCCGGGTGGGGGAGGTAGGAGTCACATCAGAGCCACCCTGCAGGCACTCTGCCTTCCTCTGCTACTCTGCTTCCTGCAGGTTTCACGCCTTCACTGGCAAACTGTGCTACTCCAGTTCCTCTCCCGAAGTTCATTCGTTCATTTGTTCATTGCTTGATTCATTCCTCAAACATCTATTGAGCATGTCTTTGTGCCAGGCACAGCTCTAGGCAGAGAGACACAGCAGTAAACAAGATGGCCAAGGTCCCTGCCCTCAGGGAGCTCACAGGGCTGACACATGATTTAAAAAATCTGATAGATGAATATACAACAAGTCAGACAGCGATGAGTGTGTGACATGGAGCCCCACTTGACAGCTGGCTGTCCACTGCTCA
Source organism: Phataginus tricuspis (assembly GCA_029783875.1). Lineage (NCBI taxonomy): Eukaryota > Metazoa > Chordata > Mammalia > Pholidota > Manidae > Phataginus > Phataginus tricuspis. Next base: position 23,254,638 of record JAQQAC010002837.1, on the reverse strand, counting down.
CACTTCACAGGGCAGGGCTGCTACAGAGGGGTGGCTGTCCAGCCTGGGAGGACACTTCTCAGCCCCCTTGCTCCTAGGTGGGACAATGTGGCACCCAGGCTAATGGAATGTGGTTGGAGATGACTGGGCACCGTTGAGGAAACAGCCAAATGAAATGAGTAAATAAACAACCACAAAAATAACTATGTGGTATGAAAAGTGCTGGGAAGGAAAAAAGTGATGAGAAACAAATGCCAGATCTGGTGGGGGGTGGGAAAGGGCCTGTGGTGGAGGGTGCTGGGGGCCCTGGGGGTGCCCCAAGCAGAGAGAATGGCAGGTGCAGCCCCTAGCCTGCTGGTCAGGGCCCCAGCTTTATGCAAATGACTCCATCCTCACCACACCCCTGGGGAGGCTGTTATTGTCCCATTTACAGGGGAGGGGACTGGCCCCAGAGAGGAGGAGCAAAGGGGCCACACCACAGCCAGGAAAGGCCCAGCCTGGATCAACCTGCCCTCATGAAGCAGGCTTGGGTCAGGGCCGGGGAGGAAGAAGAGCTCGGTGGACTGGCTGGGCTGAGCACCAAGGTCTTGTGCAATGGCGGGGGAGGAACTTCAACCCCCAGATATATGACCCCAAGGGCTGTAGAGGGTGTCTTTGGGGAAAAAATGCAGTCTGGGTTCATGGGAAGAGCAGTGGTCCGGGGTCTGACCTGGGCCGTCCTGGTCTAGATGGGTCCTGGGCAATGCACGTGACCTCTGTGAGCAGTGGTTTCTCGTGTCTGTGGGGAGCAGCCCAGCCCTCAGGGTGGGAACAGGAAGACTGTCCACTGGGGGGAACTCTTTGGCATTCACATGGCTGGAGGGGAGAGGGCAGGTGCTCAGACCCCACGTGGGGCCTCTGCTCTCTCCCAGCCCCAGATGCTAGGACTTCTCTCTGGCTCCTGGCTGTCTGGCTACTTCTCCAGCTCAGCATGAAACACAAGCAATGTAAGAAATGTTCTGCACCAGAAAGCCCTCTGATGCATCTGGGGTGCACAGTAATTTGTTCCCGATTAAGAAAAAGGTTATAGGTCACCCTGTAAACATTTTTAATGTTGAACTTTTTCTGATTTCCTCACTCCCACAACCTGCTCATTTCCCATTTTCCTCTCTGCCTGCAGTTCCATTAGAGCCTCTGGGGCAGGGCTCTTCTTTCTGCTAGCTGGTCTTCTGCTGGGAGCTCTGCAGTGTCCTAGGCCCAGGGAAGCATCCTAGAGCTTCCTGTGTTGAGGGAAGGTGACAGAAGGAGATCAAGACATGACCCTGCCTGCCCTCCAGTGTGGTTCCCGGGTGGGCCTCCAGGGTGGGGGTGACCATGGGGCAGCAAAAGGAATTGACATTGACAATCCAGGGCACTGCTAGGGGCCTATGGAAGCAAAATGAAAGGGAACTGGCCCTGAGGGCTTCCTGGAGGAGAAAACATCTGAGCTGAGTCTTAACAGACAAATGCCAGGTCAGAGCATGTCAAAGGGACTCATCTCCGAGGTCATCTTTTTTTTTTTTTTTTTACAATTTATTTTATTTTAGTATCATTAACCTACAATTACATGAGCAATATTGTGATGATTAAACTACCCCCTTCATCAGGTCCCCCCCACCAACCCTATTACAGTCACTGTCCATCAGTGTAGTGAGATGAGAATCACTACTTGTCTTCTCTGAGCTGTACAGTCCCCTCCGTGCCCCCCAACCCTATGTCTGCCAATCGTAATGCCCCTTTTACCCTCTTATCCCTCCCTTCCCGCCCTTCTTCCCCAGTCCCTTTCCCTTTGGTAACTATTAGTCCGTTCTTGGGTTCTGTGAGTCTGCTGCTGTTTTGTTCCTTCAGTTTTTTTTTT
>JAQQAC010002837.1:23203224-23252383 GCA_029783875.1 Phataginus tricuspis | reverse complement strand
GATATGTTCATGAAGAAGTCGCTCATGTTTATGTCCAAGAGATTTTTGCCTATGTTTTTTTCTAAGAGTTTTATGGTTTCATGATTTACATTCAGGTCTTTGATCCACCTTGAGTTTACCTTTGTGTATGGGCTAGACAGTAGTCCAGTTTCATTCTCTTACATGTAGCTGTTCAGTTTTTCCAACACCAGCTGCTGAAGAGGCTGTCATCTCCCCATTGTATATCCAGGGCTCCTTTATCATATATTAATTGACTGTAGGTGTTTGGGTTAATGTTTGGATTTTCTATTCTGTTCCACTGGTCTGTGGGTCTGTTTTTGTGCCAGTACCAAATTGTCTTGATTACTGTGGCTTTGTAGTAGAGCTTGAAGTCAGGGAGCATAATTCCCCCTGTTTGATTCCTCCTTCTCAGGACTGTTTTGGCTATTTGGGGTCTTTTGTGGTTCCATATGAATTTTAGAATTATTTGTTCCAGTTCATTGAAGAAAGCTGTTGGTAGTTTGATATGGATTGCGTTGAATCTGTAGATTGCTTTAGGTAGTATAGACATTTTGACGATATTTATTCTTCCTAGCCAAGAGCATGGGATGCATTTCCATTTGTTAGTGTCTTCCTTAATTTCTCCTAGGAGTGTCTTGTAGTTTTCAGAGTACAGGTCTTTCACTTCCTTCATTAGGTTTTTTCCTAGGTATTTTATTCTTTTAGGTGCAATTGTGAATGGAATTGTTTTTCTGATTTCTCTTTCTGTTAGCTCATCATTAGTGTATAGGAAAGCAACAGATTTCTGTGTGTTAATTTTATATCCTGCAACTTTGCTGAATTCAGATATTAGTTCTAGTAGTTTTGGAGTGGAGTCTTTAGGGCTTTTTATGTACAGTATCATGTCATCTGCAAATAGTGACATTTTGACTTCTTCTTTACCAATCTGGATGCCTTGTATGTCTTTGTTTTGTCTGATTGCCGTGGCTAGGACCTCCGAGGTCATCTTTATGGAGTGGATGAGTGAATGAATGAATGAATCAATGCATATAATCCATACCCTCCTTCTGGCAGCAGAGCTGGTCTGGTTCCCCTCCAAGCTCTTTCAGAGCCTATGCCTCTACCCCAGCAGCCCATCTGCCTTCCTGGGGGAGAAAGTCCCTTACCCGCTGCTGCCAGAGGCTTCAGGCCACCTAACGCAGACACACAGGAGCCTCGCTCTGCCTTGGGGGTGGGAAGAGCCCAAGGAAGCCCAAGGCCTGGGTTTCGCAGCCCATGGGTTTGCTTGCAGCTTCCAAGAAGCAGCAGAGTCACACAGAAGGGCACAGACCGGGCTCAAGCCTCCGCTCTGCCCTGTCACGACAAAGCCATGAGACCTTGAGGAAGTCAGTGTTCTCCCTGAGCCTCTGTGGGATGGGACGGTAATATTACCTTGTGGGACACCGGCTGCTAAAGGACGCTGGGACTCCCTTCCTCCCTGTGTCATGTTCCTTGCAATGTCAGTTTTTAGCTCCTCCCACTGAGAGGTGGAGTCTCTTCCCCACGCCTTAGCTCTGCGTTGGCCTTGTGACTTATTTTGGCCAATTGAATGTGGTGGGAGTGACATGGGAGCCCAGGCTGCCACGGGGAGCTTCTGCCAGCTCTCTTGGACCAGGATGGGGGGCCGAGGGGGCCCACCTGTCTCAGCCCCCATCAGCAAGGCCAACTTGCAGCTGATCCCTGAGCCGACCACAGCTGTATAAGCAAACAAGCCAACCTCAGAATGAAACTGCCCGGCTGACCCACAGGCTTGTAAGATAATCACGTACTTGTTTTGAAGCATTGTACTTTGTTAAAGAGCATTATTTTGGCTGATACATTTTCATGGGGTTCCTGTGAAGATGAAATAAACCAGTAGGTATAAAATGCTGCATACCTTTACTGTGGACACACAGGAGGCCCTCCATGGACCTTCTCTGCAGTTATCTTCCATGGGCTGCCTGGCCTTTGGGGGAACTTGTCCACATCATCAGAGTGAAGATAAGTGGGAACAGTACCCTTTGCTCACAATGACGTCCCTCATGTCACCCCCCAGCCTGGGCACCATGGTGCTGCCACTCAGAGGCTGTGTGACCTTGGGCTGGTGACTTCACCTCTCTGAGCTTCAGGGTGGTGATAAAGATGTCTGCCTTGAGAGCTGTTGTTGGGCGCCACCTTCTGCAGCTGAGACCACCAAGCAGAGTTGTCCAGCTTCCTGTTCCAGGGACTATGGATGTGGGACCCAGATGGGGGGATGAAGTGTGGAGCCCTGCCAGAAGGGCACCTTTTGGGGTTGGCCAAGATGGACCATATTCCAGCCAAGACCATGGGGCCCCTCAGGGAATATGGGCAAAGAAGCCTGATGACTCTCTAGGTCCCGTAAGACCTGGCTTTGCCTCGATTGATCCCACACTGAGGGGCTTTGATGCTGACACCCAGACCTCTCTGGCTGAGACCCGAGGCCTGGCTTTTCTTTTTCACCAGTTAAGAGAGACCTCTGATTAAATCACAGCTTCCTGGTGTCTCTCACAGGCTGGTCTTCCTTGAGACATTAGGGAAGTGTCTGTTTCTCCTGCCCCACCAGAACATAGTTACTCGGTTGCACCCATTCTTCATTGTGCCCCTCGCACTGAGCACAAAGCCTGGCGCTTGATAGGTGATCAGGTGCTCAGCCAATATGAGTTGAATGACTGAATGGCTGTCGTGCCATGTGGATGCTGTTTACTCCAACTCCTCCTCCCTGGGAAGCTCTTCTCTTGAAGCTGAGTTGGTCATTTCCTTCTTCACGTTTCACTGTCCCTCCACTTCCCTCCCTCACAGTTCACCTCACTGTGGTCTCAAGATTATTCTGGAAACACAACTACTGTCGGATCAATTCCACTCCCTGAACTCTGGGCTCCATTTACAACACTTCAATAGAATCCTGCTATTCTTGGGACAAAATCCCAAATCCCTTAAGTGACGTTTGAGGCTCTACACAGTCTGGCCCTCGCCTGCCCTGCCTCCAGACTCCTTTCACACCAGGTTCCTCCCATCCTTTGCCCTCGAATCACATAGACCTTGGAGTTCTTCATGGTTGCAACCTCTGTCCACCCACAGGGCCTTTGCACACGCTGTTCCCATGTCTAAATGCTCTCCTTCACCCCCAAACTCACATGACAACTCCTATTCACCTTCATAGTCCAACTCCACCATTCTGGTCTGCAGGGAGCTCCACATATGCTGACCTAGCACTTGCTGATCTTGCTACACTTGTAATAACCTTACACTTTGTGTGATTTATCATTTCCTGTCTTCCCCTCTAGACTGTGAGCTCCATGGGGCAGGGACTGTGGCAGTTTTGCTCAATTCCCCTGATGGATAGGCTGTCACCTAGCAGATGCTCAACAAATGTGCTGAGTAAATGAACCTTGTCATTGCAGGGTCTCCCTCTGTGAATGCACTTCTCTCCTGGGACGATGGTCTCTGTTGTTCCCATAAGCCTGGTGCCTACCTCAGGGTCTGCATTGAACTGACATCAATAAATATCTGTGGAAGGAAGGAGGGAAGGGGGATTTGAAGTTTTAAGAATCGCTGACTCAGGTCCCGGGCCTCCTCTGGGCAGATGGCCTTAGCATAGAGTGAGGTGGTTCCCCCCACGCAGCCTCTGCTCCCAGAATAGTCCCGGTTTTTCCTGCCCCATCCGCACATGGAGAGTGCCTGAGCAGCTGAGCTGATGTGTATTTTCATGCCCATATGGTGGTGTTTGCTTCTGCAGGCTCCTAGGGGGAAATGGACTTCAGAGGCAAGACAGGGAGGGAAACGGACTGATTTCCCCCATTGCAGACATAAGGGGGGGATTCTGCTCACAGGGGGAGTCTGCAAGGGAAACACAGACCCATAGGCAGGGCAGGTCTTGGGATGACGGGATACTTTGTGGGACTGTGTCTGGTGGGGCCACTTGGTGGAAAGGAATGTGGTCTAATGGCTTCATTAGAGGGTTTGAGACCACTGTCCCCTCGTAGCAGACAGGCAGGGACACTGTCATCCTCTCTCCCAGTCATGAGCACTTGGGACAGAAACAAGGAGAACAGAATGTCCCCAGGAGCTCCTGCTCTGCCCTACTGGTAGCTGCCTCCAACCCTGCCTGGGATGCAGACTCACCTGCTCTGGAGAGGGGCCCAGGGTACTTGCTCAAGGAAGACCTTGAACCCCCTCATGGAGAGTTCCAGACTCAGATGCCTAATGATCTGGGAGCAGCAAGCTGCAGGCTGCTCCTCCCTCCCTGAATGCTCTTCTCTTCCAGTTTGTCCTGAAGGGGCCCAGCTTGGACTCTTCTCCCTCCAGGAAGCCCTCCTTGATGCCTCCAATCCATGCTGGCCTCTCCCTTTCCTAACTCTTCACCCGTGCTCTGCAGGGCAGGTGGAATAGGGGAAGGAGCATAGGGCTTAGTGGAGGAAGCCTGGGGTTTGGGCCTGCTCTGCCATCACAAGCTGTGTGACCTTGGGCAGATCACTAGACTTCTCTGGAACCCCATCTTCTCCAAGTAAAATGGGGGTAGTGGGAACAGAGACAACTGTCATGCTGTTCCTGGTTTGTTTCAAGGTCAGCTTCCTTCATGGGTGATGAGGTTCTCCACCTCAGCGGGGACTGAATCTGAAGCTTTTCTGTATTCCCTGGGCCAACAGATGAATTACTGGCTCTAAATGTAATTGTCAGTGCACAGTGGTCAGAGTTCAGGGGGAGTGTGAGGGATGATGTTCTGGCATCCGGCTCCCTTTCCAGAACCTGCTCTCTGTGTGCTCTGCAGAGTCCCCAGTCCTCCTGGGTATCCTGGGACCTACCCAAGTGCCATGTTCAGGCAGCTTCCCGCTGGCAGAACATGAGGGACCCTGCATCCCTGCTCCTCTGGTAGATGCCAGGCAGTCCCCTGTCACCCTCCTCCTGGGAGCCCAGGACACGGCATGTGGAGTGCTCTGACAAGGGAGTCGGTAAGCCCTGGCCCAGGCCCTTTCTAGCTCACTGCAACTCTTTGGGCAGCTTGCAGCCCCTTTAGCATCCTCCATTTCCTCTGTAAATGGGACTAATGGTAACAGCAGCTGCCTAAGGTCACATGATGGTCAGTGGCAGATTTCAGACTGGGGTTTCAGGGCAGGTCTGGTGAGTTCCAAAGCCCAGTCCTCTTCGTTGGGCTCACTGTCCATACATTGTAAAGTGTTAGGGGCCTGTGCTGAGTTAGTGTTATTACCCCTTTACTCCAGCATTCTCTGGCCTGGAAGAGTCAAGTCTGGTCCAAGGTCAACAGCCCTGAGCCCATGTCAGGCCTCTTCCTTGAACCAAGCCATCCTCTTCCAAAGGTCAACTGAGTCGACACTGGTACTGCTGTGATCTCCTTAGTAGGTCTCCAATTCATGGTCCCAATTAGGTTATCTGCAGCCTGGGGGCTCCTGGGAAAGGGGAGAGGGCTGAGGGGCCCAGGGAGGGAGAGATTTCTGGTTCCACTTATTTGATTCTTCACAACTGTTTAGCTAGCTCCTGCATGTACCAGGCACTGTGCTTGCCCTGGCAGTGGCTAGAGAGCAGGATTCACTGGGTTATATGCGTGAGAAACACAACTCAGACTGGCAGAGACAGAGAGGGAAATGCATTGGCTTCTGAACCTGGGATGTCTAGGCGGGCTGCTGACTCCAGGTCTGCCTTGCTATAGGGCGGAAGCAGATACACCTGGTCTGTACAGATGGCATTCTGGGGATGCAGCAGAGAGCAGACCAGATGGGGAGGCTCTGCCTTTGTGGCTCTCATGGTTAATGTGATTAGGACACATACACTCTCCCCCTCTCTCTTTCTCCATCTTTTCTTGCTGTATATGTCTGCATTAGCTTCATTCCGATAAGCCCTCTCCAAGATGGCCACGGGCCATTCTCCTCCTCACCAGTTCAACAGCCACAAAGAAAAGCACCCACTTTCATCAAAAGTGCAAAATCTAACTCTGAGGACCAGTGTGGATCATGTGCCATCTCTGAGCTTAACACCGTGGCTGGGGGAGTGAAAGTCACAGATGGGCTGAGTCTGGTTCACTTGCTTACCTCAGAATCCAGAGATATGTGCTAAACACTGGCTCAATAATCTTGAAGAAGAGAGGAAGGTAGGGAGGTTCCTAAAGGAAAATCAGAGGAAGGAGTAGAGATGCCAGGCAGGCAAAATCAATAGCTATTTAAGGCCAGTGTGTTTCAAATATGAAGACAAAAGTAGGTCAAAATTAAAAATCAGTTAAATAATAGAATGGAAAAGCAATGGAGAAAATCAGTGAAAGCAACAGCTGGTTCTTTAGTACAATAAAATTGACAACCCCCCTGTCAGATTGGTTTGGATGAAAGAGAGAAGACAAAACGGCCAGGACCAGGAGTTACAGGAGTGATGTCACTACAGACTCACAGATACAAAAAGCCCGATGAGAGAGTGTTATGGGCAACTCTGTGCCACTGAACCGAATAAGTCAGATGAAATGAATAAATCCTTTGAAAGACACAGACTACTATGCTTAACCAGGAGCTCCTCAGCTTGCACAGAAGAAATAGAGAACCTGAAAGTAGCCCCTGTCTATTTAAAAAAAATTGAAATTATAGTTGAAAACCTTTCAAGGAAAAATTACAGTCCCAGATGGCTTCATTGGTGAATTCTCTGCAATATTGAAGAAATAAATAATATCAGTTTTAAACTCTCCCAGCAAACAGAAAGGAAGGGAATACTTACGTACCCATTCTGAGTCCAGCATTCCTCTGATCCCCAAACCAGAAAAGATTTGACAAATAAGGAAAGATATCAGCCAATAACTATCAGGAACACAAATGTAAAACTCCTAAATAAAATGTTTGCAAACTGAATGCAAAAATACCAAAATGACATATTGTAATTATGCCCAAGTGTGGTTTGTACAAGGAAGGCATGGTTCATTGAACATTTGAAAACTAGTCAGCTTTCAAAGTGATCCACATATTGACAAACGGAAGAAGAAAAACCATACAATCATCGCAACTGATAAAGAGAACACTCGGAAAAATCCAACATGGATTTCTAGTAAACACTCTCAGCAAAGCAGGAGTAGAAAGATATTTTCTCATCTAATAAAGGACATCTACAACTAACCTATAACTAGCATCATATTTAATGGAAAAAGATATTTAGTTTGGAAAGAAGAGATAAAACTGTCTTTATTCACAAACAAAATGATCATCTGTGTAGGAAATCTGGTGGAATCTGCAAAAAAATTATGACGACTAGTGAGTTTAGCAAGGTTGCAGGATAAAGATCAATATACAAAAAAATCACATGTAATTTCCATTTACTAGCCCTGAACAATTGGAAATTGAAATAAAAAGACCATTTTTCAATAGCCTAAATATATGAAATACTTAGGTATAACTTTGACAAAAGCTGTGAAAAGCTTGTACACTTAAAACTGCAAAACTGCACCTAGCATCCCATAGTGGATGTTGGGCACTCTCAACCCCCAGGAACTTATGAAGGTTGGGACAAATGACCCATGGACATTAGTGGATGTGAAATAAGGTTTATTTCTCACATATGAACAGCAAAAGAATTCCTCAAGGAGTAGAGCTTGATTGGGAATGAAATAAGATTGAAGGGGGTGGTAATGGCAGCTTTGAGCTTTTTATTGTAAACAGTGGAGCTGGAGGGGGTGGTCCCCATGCATGGACTGGGCCTTGGGCAATTTGAAATTTCTCTGAGTACCAAGGGACAGTGGTTGTCCAGATGTGGGGCAATGGAGAAAAAGGATGAGTGGAGACTTTAAAGCTGTCAAAATCAAATGTGAAGTCTTTCTCTTTATACAAATCCCAAATTCCCACTAGACTTTTTTTTGTAGCAATGGACAGATTCTAAATTCACATGGAGATGCAAAAGACATAAAAAAGCCAAAAGATGCAAAAGACAAAAAAGCCCAAAGAACTTTGAAACACAAGTATAGATTCAAAGGACTAACCACATGATTTTGACTTATAATAAGGTTACAGTAATCAAGACAGTGTGGGTTTGGCATCAACACAGATGACAAACCAATGGAACAGTGTAGAGGGTCCTGAAATAGACCCACACAGATATGGGCCATTTTATAAATTAAGTCATCATTGATATACAATCTTATGAAGGTTTCACTTGAGCAACATTGTGGTCACTACATTCACCCATATTATCAAGTCCCCCACACCCCATTGCAGTCACTGCCCATCAGTGTAGTAAGATGCTATAGAGTCACTACTTGTCTTCTCTGTGCTATACTGCCTTCCCTGTGACCTACGTACATTATGTGTGCTAATCCTAATGCCCCTTAATACATTTCTCCCTCGTCTCCCTCCCTTCCCACCCCCTTCCCTTTGATAGCCTTAATCCCTTCTTGGAGTCTGTGATTCTGCTGCTGTTTTGTTCCTTCAGTTTTGCTTTGCTGCTATACTCCAAGAATAAGTGAAATCATTTGGTACTTGTCTTTTTCCACCTGGCTTATTTCACTGAGCATAATACCCTCTAGCTCCATCCACGTTGTTACAAATGGTAGAATTTGTTTTATTCTTACGGCTGAATAATATTCCATTATGTATATATACCACATCTTTATCCATTCACCTACTGATAGACACTTAGGTTGCTTCCATATCTTGGCTATTATAAATAGTGGTGTGATAAATATAGGGGTGCATATGTTTTTTTGAATCTGGGATCTTGTTTTCTTTGGGTAAATTTCTAGGAGTGGAATTCCTGGGTCAAATAGTATTTCTATTTTTAGTTTTAGTTTTTTGAGGAACCTCCATATTGGTTTCCATAATGGTTGAACTAAATTACATTCCCATCAACAGTGTAGGAGGGTTCCCCTTTCTCCTCATCCTCACTAGCATTTTTTGTTCCTTGTCTTTTGGATGTTGGCCATCCTAACTGGTGTGAGGTTATTTCTCATTGTGGTTTTAATTTGCATTTCCCTGATAATTAGCGATGTGGAGCATCTTTTCATGTGACATATGGGCCAATTTTCACAATGGTATAAGGTCATTCAGTGGAGTAAGGACAGTCTTCACAACAAATGGAAGGGAAACAATTGAATAGCCACAAAACAAAAAACAAAAAGAAACTTTGGTCCATACCTCACACCATATACAAATGTGAACTCAAAATAGATCACAGTTGTAAATAGAAAACCTAAAACTATAAAAAATCTCAAAACATAGTAGAAAACCTTTACAACCTTGATTTAGGCAAATATTTCTTGGATAAGACTTTTATATTATGAAGAAGAGAATGCATATGACTTCATCAAAATGAAAAACTTCTGTTCTTTAAAAGACACTCAGGAGAAAGAAAAGATAAGCCACAGACAAGGGCAAAAATATTAGTAGAGTATATAGTTAATAACTACTTTTATCCAGGATATGTAATTCAATAGGAATTCAATAAGAAAACAACCAACCCAATGAAAAATGGCAAGAGATCTGAACATTTATTAAGAAAATATACAGACGGCAGAAAGGCAAAAGAAAAGATGCTCAGTCTTCCTAGTCATTAGGGAAATAAAAATTAAAACCACAATGAGATACCATTGCACACCTGGGAAAATGGCTAAAACTATAAAGACTGAACGTGCCATATGTTGGCAATTATGGAAATGGAGATCTCTGGCCCTACTGGTGAGAATATTACAACCACTCTGGAAAACGGTTTGGCAGTTTCTTAAAAAGTTAAGTGCACACCTATCTTATGGTGTAACAAATCCACTCCTAGGAATTTACCCAAGACAAATAAAAGCACATGTCCATACAAAGATTTGTACATGAATACTCATACTTTATTTGCAATAAACCCAAACTGGAAATAATTCAGATGTCTATCAACAGGTGAATAGATAAAAAAGAATGTTGGTATATCTATACAATGGAATACTACTCATTCATGAAGAGGAATGCACTATTGATCTGTGCCATATCATGGATGAATCTCAAAATAATTGTGCTGAGTGAAGGAAGTAAGGCATACTGAGATTCCATTTATATAAAACTCTATGAAATACAAGCTAATTTATAGCAAGAGGATATCAGTGATTGCAGATGGGGATGGGGAGCAGAAAAGGGGCTTACTGAGGGGCAGGAGGAAACTTTTAGAGGTGGTGATATGTCCATTACCTTGATTGTAGTGATGATTTGGAAACCAGGAAGGCACCCTGCTTTGGCGAAGCCCCCTCAGACTTGTCATTAACAAAAAGGCACCCAACCAAATGGAGCAATATTTGCATTATAGGAGTACCAGAGGAAGAAGAGAGAGAAAAAGGGATAGAAAGTGTCTTTGAAGAAATAATTGCTGAAAACTTTCCCACGCTGGGGAAGGAGATAGTCTCGCAGTCCATGGAAGCCCACAGATCTCCCAACACAAAAAGGCACCCAAGCCCCTCAATCATGTACAGACCCAGAGTGTGGGAATTTCCTAGACAATTAGAGATTAAAGAAATGGGAATTTGCAAAACCAAGCTGTCTTGCCAATGCATTTCAGCTCCAGGGAAGTTCACTATGGATTCAATGTGACCAAAGAAATGACATTCTTGGGGTGAAAGGATTTACATCCAACTTTATTTCTGTGGTGGCAGGTCAGTCACTAGAATCACGTCCACTCAGAGCGAGCCTGGGTGTAGCAAGCCGGTCTCTGCCTCTGGGCCTCTCTACCCACACAGCTGTCCCAGTCTCTGTCCTCGGCGCTGGCACCACTCTAGTCTCTGCTCTGTTCTCCTGCAGCCTTGCAGCCATGCCACAATGTCACCCAGAGCACTGGGCAGGGCTATATAGAGTCAATAACGATTCATTGCCTACACGTGTGTAGTGAGCTAGCCAACCAGGGCCAGGTGAGAATCCTGGCCACAGGAACCTTCACTTTACCACACAAGGAAAGCAAATTAAATAGACATAAATCAGTCACAGGACTCTCAGTTTCTCCTCACAGGCTCAGATAAACTCTCGACACATGTATCCTTGTTTTTCAGGAACTTAGACTCCCACTAGATGGACTACATACCCCAGACTGGTTTGAGCCAGAGGACTGATAACTAAGATGCCTGGAATAGTCCTCTATCACCTCACCACCTACCAGTCAGAAGGATGTGCAGGAGCTGAATGCACACACTGTGACCTTTACCATGATTTTGCCTTTAAAATCCCTTGCTTATAAGCCAACGGGGAGCTCAGGACCTTGAGCATTAGCACCCATTTCTCCTTGAGTGGCCCTTTGCAAAACAGCCTACTTTCTCTCATTACATCCTGGTGTCAATGTTTGGCTTGCTGTGCGTGGGGCAAGTGGACTCAGGCTTGGTTCTGTAAGAGTTTTATGAATGTATTTTAAAGGTATGCAGTTTTACATTTTAGATATGCATAGTTTATATAAATCATATGTCAAAAAAGGTGTTAAAAGTAAATTAACTTCCAATAAGCTAGGGCTATGAGAGTTAGTGATAATATCTGGGAATCACCTGGCTTGGTACAGAGTAGATACTAAATGAACAGATTATACACAGGAGATCCTCATGGAGTGGTAACCATTGCTATAACCTCTGGCCTGGCACTTGGCCAGTGGGATGGTGTGTGTTGCTGGCGTGTCTGCCTCTGCTATCTGACCTTGACCTTCTTGAGCACAGGGACAGGTTCAAACTTCCTGTTGGTTCCCAGAGCCCCACTCACTGCTGGTGCTCTGTGGTGATGTCTGCTGAGTCACTGGCAGCAGACATCCCACTGATGGTCATTTTGTGGTTGTGTTCCAACAGCTGCTGACCCTTGAGCCCCTCTCAGAGGTCTGTTCACAACTGCAGACATCTCCACAGTTCATACATTTCTTGGGAGCAGAGGATTTATTTAAAGTCCCATGAAAACAGCTGTACTCTGATGGAAACAGACCAGTTGTCACCACTGGGGCCTGAGAGGTGTCTGAGATGGGCATGGAAGCAGAGGCAGGGTGCATTCTAGGATTCTCAGAGATGCCTGCGTTATGGCACGTTCAGTTGCACATCTGATGCCGGAGGTGCAAAGAGGCAGCTTCATGCAGTGGGCAGGTGTTCGCACAGGCTGCTGTGACTGCGGATAAGGGGGGCCTTGTCTACTTTCTACTCTAATATCATCACTCTTAGAAGTTTGCTGAGAGCTGGGCTGCTTGTGGCAGATATGAGAGGAGGCGCCTTTTCAGCAGCATCTAAAATAGACCTCCCTGGGGCTGCTAGATTAAACGATCTATCCAGGATGGAACACCTGTTTTGTGCACTTTGAAGTTACAGAGGCCTGGGTTTGAATCCAGACTGTTGCTGATGAACTCTGAGAGAGCCGGCATATCCCTTCATCTCGCCGAGCTTCACTTTCCTCACCTGTGCAGCGGTTACCACAATACTGACCTCATAGGGTTGTTGCTTATTGAGGAATGTCATAAATTGCTTATCAAAATATGACATCGGGAGAATATATATTCATAAATGATGTATCCGATAAGAGGTTGACATCCAAAATATATAAAGAACTCATACATCTTAACAAACAAAAAGCAAATAATCCAATTAAGAAATGGGCAGAGGACATGAATAGACACTTCTCTAAAAAAAAATATGACATTGGTATTTACGCCAATACCACGAAAACAGACACATAGATCAATGGAACAGACTAAAGAACCCAGAAATAAGTGCTCACATATATGGTCAATTAGCTTACAATGAAGAAGCCAAGATTATACAATGCAGGAAGGGCAGTCTCTTCAATAAAGAGTGTTGGGAAAACTGGAGAACCACGTGCAAAAGAATGAAACTGGATCCCTACCTTACACCATATACAAAAATGAACTCACAGTGGATTAAGGACCTGAAACCGTAAAAATCCTAGAAGAAACTGTTGGCGGTGACAGGTCTTGGTGACAATTTTTTAGATTTGACACCAAAAGCAAAGGTAGCAAAAGCAAAAATAAACAAGCGGGACATTCAAAAATAGAAAATTTCTGCACAGCAAAGGAAACTGTCGACAAAATTAAAAGGCAACCTCTTGAACGGGAGAAGGTATTTGTAAATCTTGTATCTGAGAAGGGGTTAATATCTAAAATAAAATAAAGAACTCACAACTCAAAGCAAGACAAATAAACCACCAATGATCTGATTTAAAAAATGGGTCAAGGATTTGAACAGATATTTTCCAAAGAAGACATACAGATGGCGAACACGTAGGGGAAAGAAGGCTCAAGATCACAAATCATCAGGGAATGCAAATCAAAGCAACAATGAGGTGTCATCGCACACCTTTGAGAATGTCTGGCATTGACCAGACATGTCGAGTGTTGGCGAGGATGTGGAAGAAAGGGAACCCTTTGCCCTGTTGGTGGAAATTTAAATTGCTGCAGCCACTGTGGAACGCAGGATGGCAGTTCCTCGCCAACTTAAAACTAGAACTGCCACATGATCCAGTGATCCCACTTTTGGGCATTTATCTGAAGAAATGAAAACTAACTTGAAAAGATATCTGTACCCCCATGTTCACTGCAGCCTTGTTTACAACATCCAAGATACGGAAACAACCTAAGTGTCCATCAGTGGAAGAATGGATAAGGGAAACGTGACATATAGATATAAAATATATAGAATATTATTCAGTCATAAAAAAGAAGGAAATCTTGCCATTTTTACAACTTGGATGGAACTTGAGGACATTATGCTAAGTGAAATAAGTCAGACAGAGAAAGACAAGTACTGTATGATGTCATTTATATGTGGAACCTTAAAAAAAAATATTAAGAGCTCATAGATACAGGGAACAGATTGGTTGTTGCCAGAAGCAAGGAGTGGGTGGTGGGAAAAATGGTGAAAGGTGTTATAAGGTTCAGATTTCCAGTTAGAAAATATATAAGTCATGGGAATATAATATACAACATGGTGACTATAGTTCATATACTGTATTGCATATTTGAAAGTGGCTAAGAGAGTAGATCTTAAAACTTCTTGTTATAAGACAATTCTATAGCTATGTGTGGTGACGGATGTTAACTAGACTTATTGTGGTGATCATTTTGCAAAATACACAAAAACTGAATCATTACATTGTACACCTGAGACTAATATAATGGTATATGTCGATTACACCTTGATAAAAAATTGGCTGACAGAGGCCATCCATATGTTTGGGTTTGAGGGATGCTGAGCAGAGCTCTCCAACCCCCGACTCCCTGGCAAATCTTAGCTCCCCACCCACCCCCAGCTGCCTGGCAGATGCTGGGATCCATCACTGCAGAACCATTCCTTTGGGCTAGGATTGTCCAATTCAGTCTCCAAGTTTAGAAATCCCCTTAGCTTGAATGACTTTGTCTGGTGTCAGGGACAAGGGCCCCTGGAAGAACGTGTGGGTGGCGGGGTGGAGGCCGGGTACTAGTGTCACTCCTGTGCTTTATGCCGAATAGATCCCTCACTGAATGAGTACCATCAGGCCGTGTATTGCTTTATGCACTTCACACATTTCACCTTATTTAACACTTATGCAGACCTCTTCCTCTTCCTCCTCTTTGTTCATCATGAGAATTTGGGGCTCAGTGGTAAGGTGATGGGTTAATTAATTCTTTTTTTGCCCGGTACAACCTTTTTGGACAGTTTCAACACCCCCCCATGGGGGGTCCCCTCATTCCTGCAGCCTCTCAGACCAGGCTGCTCCACTGGGGCTGGGTGACTGTAGGCGGAGCACCATTAGCACCCGGCTGGCTACTCACCTGGTCAGGGAAGTTGGGGGACGGACTCTGGTGCTTCGGGACCCCCAGCATCTGTTCCATGTTCTCTTCTTGATAGGGTCCAGGCATCAGGCTCATCTAACAGGGGAAGGAGATCTGGGAAGGAAGCTCCCTGCAAATTTGCCTGGTGACCAGCAAAGTAACATACCAACGGTCCCTCCTCCAACCCCAAGTCTGGTCCTGAAACACTGGCCCTCCTGATCTGGGCCAGGCGCCAAGATGTGCCAGTGAGGCGGTGTGCCAGGCAACAGGGGTGATGTCAGAGACCCGCTCCTAGTCCCCGACTGTGCTGGCAGCTGGGCCCTTACCCTCAGTCTCTTGCTCCGGAGGGGACAGTGACGGCCATGCAGGTGTCAGTGCATTGTTAGAACACGCTCACGACAGGGGCTCAGAACTGGTGTCGTCTTTTTAGAGTCCCTTACAAGCTTGTGGCTGTAGGCAGGTAATGTAACCTGTGGAAGCCTTGTTCTCAACTGGAAAGCAGAGACGGTGGTAACACTACCTTCCTCCTAGGGCCACTGTGAGCGTCAGGTGAGGGCCTCCACAGACAGCCCTCAGGACAGAGCTAAGCTGCGCCGGATGTCAGTTGCCATGGTGATGCTCCATCCTCATTCCCTCATCCCCTCTCCTGGCATCAGGTTTCATGTCCCTGAGCCTCTGTCATCAAGAAAGAGCTTCATTCCGTCAACAGACTTAGTTAATCCTAAAACCCACACTTTGGAGGACAGCCTAGTTTTATGGCCTCTGGGCTTCATCTGGCCCAGCAAGGCAGCTCAGTCTGCCAAGAACTAACACGTTGCTGCGGCGGGGCAGCCGGCGGTGACCCGCACGGGCTCTGCCGTTTGCTTTCTGATCACAGGAACCATGGATCTTAGTCGGGGTGACATTTTTTTCTCTTTTTCTCACCTCCCAAAGAGAGATGAGCGCCAGTATACCTGTGCGCTTGGCAAGACCTCACCACCAGAGCGGGAGGGGGCGAGGGGAGCATGTGGTCCTCTTACTCACCGGGAAGGGGGTCCAGGATGGAAGGGGCCGCAGGAGCTGCTGGGAAACGAGGCCCAGAGGGTGGAGGCGACCTGCCTAAGACCACACGGTGAGCTGGTGATGGAACAGGGAGCAGGATCTGAACTCCTCACCCAGGGCTAAAGTTGTGTCTGCCTTAGACATGCGGATCCCAGGCCTCTGGCTGGCTGAGCAGAATCCCAAGCCTGCAACAGATGAGGGAGGAGTGTGTTTGAATGGAGGGGGATAAATTTAAGCCTGTGGAATAAATGCCTCATGTGGGAGCTCCTTAGGCTGCAGGAGGACCAGTGAATGAGGGTCTCCCCAGTCCTGACTGGGACTGACGGACGGACTTGACCCTGACGTCATGGTAGCCTGGGGTGAAATGTCACAGGCTCACAGTGAAATGAGAAAAATCAGGCCAACATCGACCGTCAGTATAAGGTTGCCAACTGTTAACACCTCCCGAATGAATGTCACCTGATCTCGGTTTGGGAAATGTCGTGTGAAGGCACTTAAAAGTCAG
This sequence comes from Phataginus tricuspis, assembly GCA_029783875.1. Classification (NCBI taxonomy): domain Eukaryota; kingdom Metazoa; phylum Chordata; class Mammalia; order Pholidota; family Manidae; genus Phataginus; species Phataginus tricuspis. The sequence continues at coordinate 23,236,095 of JAQQAC010002837.1, read as the reverse complement.
TGTGATTTAATAAGGAACTTCCACAGAATTGGCTGGGCTTTCCGGAGAGTCTGAGTGGTGGTGTTAGGAGGTGTGAGCTTATGTCTGCTCTAGTCCCCTGACATATGATGTAAGAAGTCCCCCCCTCTCAGATGGAGCTTATGTTCTGGTGGAGGGGACACAGATAATGAACGAGAACAATTTGGGGCAATGACAGTTCCATGGCGGAAGTCAGACAGGCTGGCGAGATGGAGGCGAGGAGGGTGGGTGTTGTATCAGTTGGGGACCCAGCAGGAGACAGACGAAATGACAGTCAAATCAAGTATTTGAGGAGAGCTTAAAAAGGAGACTGCTTATGGAGGTGTGCAGGAAACCCCAGGAGAGGGGCTGCCTTTCCCCTCTCAAACTGCAGGCCTGACAGGGTGAGCAGAGAACAATGACTGGAACTCAGCGAGAAAGAGACAGCTGGGTAGAGGGGCCAGGTGGGAAGGGATCATCGGACAGGAGAGGGAACCCCCAGTGTGGGACAGAGACAGCCCTCGTGCTCCGCAGGAAGGGACTTGGGGTGAAAAATACTCCGACCCTCCCCTACCTCCCCTTGAGGCGCCCTGTTGACCAAACCCACTTGGAAGTCACAGGGGCACAGGGGTCCCTTGTTGTGGCCTGTATGCTCAGCCCCCTGGGAGCACAGAGCAAGCGGCAAGGATGGATTGAGGAACTGGAGGGGGGCACTAGGGGGCCCCACAGCATGGGGGGAGAAGAGCTCAGCACCATGCTTGGGGAAGACAAGTTGGAGGAGCTGACCTTGGAGTTGACATTTGAGAATGAGAAAGAACCAGTCAGGGGAAGGGAGTTCCTGTGGGTTGAACAGCTGGGGCCAAGGAGTGGAGAAGCGGGCTGGGGCCAGATCCCACAGGCCATGCAGTAAGCAGCTGGGGTTTTCCTTAAGTGCAGTGAAAGGCAACAGGTGAGCTTTAAGTAACAGAGTGATGTGAACCAAACCCTCTGGCGTGGGGGGTGGCTTGGAATCAGGCAGGGGTGAAAACGGGGGGCCAGGTGGGCCGGGGGGCTACAGCAGATAAGAGGCCTGCACCAGGGCAGTGGGCGGGAGCCGGGGGCATGGCCAGTGGTGTGTATTTTGGGGAGAGAACTTCAGAACTGGCTGGTGGGTCATGTGGGGGCAAAGGACAGGAATAATCCGGAGGGCTCCAGGGCCTGGGGCCTGAGCCGGGGCGTCGTGGGCTGGGCTGTGCACTGAGCTAGGAAATGGAGGAGGGGCCAGTGAAAGTCAGAGACTAGGATCCTGCTCTGGATCTTACTTTGCAGACGCCGTTGAGTCCTCCAAAGGAAAATGCCAGAGCAGGGGGTTTAGATCTGGAGTTGTCCATTTAGAGGACAGAGTTTATCTTTGAAAGGAAGATTCCTCTTTTGCTATTACGGTTAACTTCATTTTAATAGAAGGATTTGTTTCTGCTCGGTGATTCTTGAACATATGTGTATTTGCTAAGTGACTATGTTGTCCTGGGCATTGTTCTGGGAGCAGGGGCTGTGCCGGCCAGGGCTCAGGCAGGGAGAAGAGGGCGGTGATGAGGGCCCCCTCCCTGAACACCCAGGGTCCCTCTGGAGGGGTTGGGCATGGAGTCGGGTGAGCTGATTCCTTGGGCCGTCTCTGAGGCTACGTACTGAGTGACCAGGCTGGTGCCTGACCCCCCTGGCCTCTACCTGGGGTCAGGGCCACCCAGCCAGCCCTCTCCTGCCCTCAGCACCTCTGACTTGGAGGATCCCCAGGTAGCCACCTGCTTGCCTCCCCAGCTCTCACCCAGCCCTGCAGGGGCCCAGGCCCCACTGCAGCCTCACTACCCCAGATGCAGCAATGCAGTTGTGAGGAGGGGGTCAAGAGAGCCGCAGGGTCGCAGAGCTCCCTGTCTGGGTCCACAGTCTGGATGCCTCACTAAAGCAATGAGTCTTTTACCAATGAAAATGGGTGCAGCATGAATGGCACGTGAGGCCGAAAGATGGGTGCTGAGCACCACCTGCCAGGATGCAGAGTAGAAAATCAGTTTCAGGAAAATCAACAGTGAGCCTTTTGCTCTTTGCCCAACCGTAGGCAGGGGAAGTGGGCTCGGGGGCTGGGGGTGTTTAATGTGTCAGGACAATCCCGGCCTGGCACGGGGTTGGTCTTCCCTCCTGGAATGTGGGTCTCAGGGCTTGTGCTGACTTGGTGAGGTTGCTCTGGAAGAGGGGAGGAATGAGCAGAGAGGACAGACGGCCCTGAGGGTGTAATCCTGCAGTGCAGCTGCTATGAGCTCTGGGAGGAGCAGAGGGTGAGGACTGGGCAGGGTGGGTGTGCACAGAGAATGGTGTCAGGTCTGGGCCTTGAAGCATGAACAGGAGTGCCCTGGATGGGTAAAGCCTGGGGAGGTGCTCCAGGAAGAGTGCTCGGGGGGGGCTCAAAGGCTTGGAGGCATCGACTGCCTTTCACAGCTGCCAGGCTGGACCCAGAGCATTGGTCAGAGCAGAAGTACGTGCTGGTTCCAGGGGTCAGCATAGAACATAGACAATTCCTCAGACCGGCCAGGAGAGCTGCTGGAAAATGTTTATGTTTTTAAGCCTGTTCACAGGTTTTTAGAGCCAGCTACCTGAAGTTGGGCAAGTTACTTAACCTCTCTGTGCCTCAGTCTCCTCTTCTGTGAAGTGGGGTAATGACAGCAGCCCCCCACTTTGGGTGCCCCCAACCTGTATGAGGCACTTCAAGTGTGTCTGGCACCCGGCAGGTGTTATGGGATTGTTTGCTGGGATTGATGCTGGATTATTAATCCTCAGAACCACCTGGCAGGATGGCAGGGAGGCTGTTCCCATTGAAGAAACTGAATTCTGGGGAGATAAAGTGGCTTCTCCAAGGTCACATGGATGAGCAGGTCAGGAGGAGACAAGATCTGCCCCATCTGTCGATCTGGAGCCCACCCAATGCCCAGCGCAGTGTCCCACCTTTGGTGGGGCTGCCTGGCCACTCCCACCCCTCCAGGGGGCTCCTATAGCACCAGCCCTGTGAGTCCAGGCCCAGGGGTCCACGTGGAGACCCCCAGACACTCGGTGGAGAGCAGCCCCATTTGTGCACGTGGCCCAGACCCTCTGGGAGTGCTCCGTCTCCTGCCTCGCCCCACCTTGGCCTCTGCACACAAAGGCCCCTCTCAGTCCCTTCTGCGGGAGACGGGGCCCTTGTCCCTCTGCTGCAGCCTAGTCACCAGCCCGGCCGTGCAGTGAGTGCGGAACAGCACTCTCTGTTAAAATCTGTGTCTGGATGAGCCCCTGGCTGGAGGAATTAACTCATGTACACACAGAAAATCTTCACAGACTTGTCTTCTAATATTTATTCTGGAAACTGGAACATGCAGATAAGGCAAGTGCCTGAGACTGGAGCTGCAGAATAAATATGCATTCTCTACTCCACAAAGAGCCACATTCACACACACTGGGGAGCTGGGCAGGAAGGGGAAGACCTCTGCCGAGCCAAGAAAGGCTCTGACAGCCCTTTCTCTAGTAGCTGGGGCTCATATGTGAGGATCCCAGCACCTTAGCACTCACTCAACAGACCTATAATCCTTGTGTCTCAGACACATCAATCTTAGAATTGTCAGTTGACAGAAACTTAAACCATAAAATTTCAAGTCTGAATCACAAGATATTGGGGTTTAATCATTACTTGGCCAGAACCTTGACGCGCACCCGAGTCCCCTCTATAATATTCCAACAGGCTCCTGATAAAGCCACTTCCTCAGGGCAGCTCTCCTTGATCCCCTATTATCCTGGTGAGAAGACTTTTGAGTGGGACCTGAGTGAGAAAAGGGCAAGACATTAAAACAAGAAGGTTTCCAGATAAAGAGAATAGCAAGTGCAAAGGTCCTGAGGTAGGAATGTGTGTTGCAGGAAGACCTGGCTTCTAAATGTGGGATGGGACAGGAAAAACAGTGAGGCTAGAAGCTAGAGGAGCCAGTGACTCAACTCTCCTCTGCCTCAGCCTTGCTGTGCACCTTGGGTGACCTACTGCCCCACTCTGCCCCTCCCCAGACCCTTTAGGAGAGAGGAAGTCATACCTCTGCTCTAGACCCAGGAGGTGGGGCCTGATGAAGACTGGAAGTGTGAAATGCCCCAGATCCCTAGAAAAGGCTGGCAGGATGAGGAAAATTGATGGACTTTCTCACGTTGGTCCACACAGCCCAGCAGCCCGCACTATATGCAGAGAGGTGCCCCATTTGGAAATGGAGACAGGCCTTTTTAAGGGTATACAGCCATTGGGGGAGGTTGGAACACTTCCTTCCTGGACATGTTTACGTAAAGTTGATTGCATCACCTGTCCTGCATCTTCTTATAGAACCAAATTCTTCTTCTAAAAAAACAAAGAATTCTTAAATGCCTAGCTTGTGGCCCAGGGAGGAGAAGGCAGAGCCCAGGCTAGCTTTGTGGTGACCACCGTGGGGAGACTGCTTCTGCTCCAACCTTCTGTGTGAACTGGACGAGTTGCTGGCCCTCTCTGGACATGTTTCCTCAATGATGGGGACTTAGATGGCCTCTTTTAGCTGGGCTCCCCTAAACAGTCCTGGAAGTCAGGTTTTGAGTGGCTGGCTAGTGATTTATTTGGGAGATGACCTTAGGATGCATAAGTGAAGGAGTAGAGAGAGGGCCAGGGAGGGACAGAAATCAGATAGGTGCCTCGAGCACGGACCCGGCTGTGGGCAGTGGGCACTCCCCCTGCTGGGGACCCTCAGCAGAACCATGCGGCACATGCCTCCACCACCTCCTGCCCCATATCAGCTGCAGGTCACCTTTGCAAGCATGGCACCCCCAGCCCCCTTCAGTCAGCCCTGCCTCTGGACTGAGCCAGCTCCCCAGGTCAGAAGCCAGAGAGCAGGGAGAAATGTGGCTTGTGCAGCATAATGCTGTGGTGGTTCTTGGAAACGGTCCACTGCAGCCACTGGTGAATTCAAGTGTGGACCGAGGGGCTCTGGGATGGGGCCTCAAGAGGCCTGCTCCATCTCCCAGACTGCTGCTGCTCTAACTTTCTGGGTCCTCACGTCTTTCCAGGCAACTCAACTCCAGGTTCCACCCCAAAAGCTGCCTAGATCCTCCAGGGCAAGGATTTGTTCTGTCTTGTTCATGGCTGCATTTCCAGCATTTAGAGCAGTATGCATTTTGTGGAATAAATTGGCTGTGTGACGAACATCTTTCTGGAGGATTCACTGTGTTCTGGGCCCTGAGCTGCCCTAGGGCTACAGTATTGCATCATGCATGTCCCTGTGCTGAGGAGCTGGCCGCAGAGGAGGGAGATGGATGCATCAGGTCATCGATACTCAGCAGTATGATCACCGCCACTTGCTGGGCCTCTTCTGTGTGCACAAGCTTCGCATTTGTCACCTTGTTTCAGCCTCCAGCAGCCACGAAGGGTCCATACGGTCACGCCTAATTCACAGGTGAGAAACTCAAGTTCAGAGAGTTGAACTTGCCCAGGCTCACATAGGCGGTGCACAGTGGAGGTAGGATTTGAACTCAGGGCTTCCTGCCCCAAGTAGACCATGATCTGCCTCGCCTTAACAGTGACTCAAAGATGAGAGGCTGTGCAGACCAAGGTGGGAGATGCCCCAGCAGTGGGACTCAGGAGGACTCTGAGGTCAGAGGAGGTGAGTCTGGGAAGGTGTCTATGCATCAAACTAGGGAGGGTGTGGGTGGCTGGAGAGACGAGGCCCCTCCCTGCCCCCGGTGGAGGCAATGTCAAGTAAGGTCAGTGAGCAGACAGCTGAGACAGTGCAGGGTGGTGAAGGAGAGAAGTGGGCGGCAGGGTATCAGGTCAGGGTTCCTGCAGGAGACACATGCCCCTCACACAGAGCCTTTCAGTGGACACCCCACTGACAAAGGTGTGGGTGGGGTTAGGAAGCCAAGGGAGGGGGCAGCGTCCTGGCTACAGACAGCGGGGAGTCCACCGGGCCAAGCCCTGGGGAAAGGCAGTTGAACCCTGCTGAAGAGCCACATGGAACAGGCTTCCCCGCAAGGGCTGTGGCCTTTGGGATGCAGGTGCTCTGCGGTGACTGTAGGAAGGGAGATGGGGAGATGAACATCTGTCCTCCGATCTCCTGCTAGTTCTTCCCGTGGCCAATCCTGATCTGAAGCCAGAGAGCCGGGGAGCCCCTTGGTGCCTCTCTACAGCCAGCCTCTGGGGCCACAGAACAGGGTGCCATAGGTGGGGGGCATATCCAGCTTGCCAGGGAGAGTTGGCAGGGGCACCCAGCAAAGAGTTTAGGATCCCAGAGATGGGGAGCTTTTAATAGTTGTCAAAGCCAGGCTGGGATAGTCACTTAACTGTTAAAAGAACATCTGTTGACTCTGGATTAGGCTCTGTGTGGGCCCTGGAGCACTGGGGAGAAATGAGAGTAGTGGCTCATTCAGTCAGTGCCTTCTAACTTCTGCAGGCTCCCAGGCACCGCGTGGCAGGTGCCACTGTTGCCCCCTCTGAAACACTAGGGGGCTGAGGTAGAGAATGGTGAGTTCATCTGCCCTAGGTCAGCCTGGGACTAAGTGGTGGCACTGGGGCTCAAATGGGAGTTTTCCACCCTCAAGGCCCATGCTCCGACCACCAGACAGTACCATGTCTTGGGAAATAAGAATGGTCCCCATCCTGTGGGTCTCAAACTGACAGTGGCAAGAGCTAGTGCAGGACCTTTCTGAGGACTCCACAAGGCCCTAACTCCACCTCAGGGCAATAACCTCACCACCACCTTCTCTAGAGAAGACGACATTTCAGCTGGGACGCTGAGGGATGCAGAGGAGTTCACCAGGAAGTCAATGCAAGGTAGAGGAGAGGGCATTTCAGGCAGTAACACAGCATGAGCAAGGGCCTGGAGGGGAGGAACAGCATCAGGGGTGCGGGAAACTGCAAGCAGATGTGGCTGGGGCACAGAGCACCATTAGGGGGACAGAGCCACCCCTGGCTCCTGGCCTGCTCACGAGTAACCCCACTGAATTATCTCAGTCCTGTTCTCTGAGGTCCTCCAGGGTTAGGCTAAGATCTTATGGTCAGGGCCACGCCCCTCCCCTGCGTTAATCCCTGCACAGTCCCCTTGATGAACAAATCTGAAGGCTTCGTGTGGTTCGTAAGATCCTTGGTGCTCTGGCCCAGTTGACCCTCACCTTGCCTTGGTCTCCCCAACTTGGCAATTTTTAAACATTTAAAAAAACTCTATTTAAGTAGAGTAAATAATAGTGACAATGCAGAGGTTTCTGAGTTTGCCAGACCTGGGCTCAATTCTTGGCTGAGCCTCTTAGCTTTGCGACATGTCACTTAAACTCTCTGTGCTTTTTAAAATATGTAAAATGGAATAAAAGTACCCATGATACAGAGTTGTTGTGAAGGTTAAATGAGCACTTACTACTCCTTAAATTAGTACTTAGTATACACGTAGAGCAGTTAGTACAGTGCCGTGCATATAGTAGGTGCTCAATGTGCAGTAACCTTTATTATTTTTGTTGTTTTAATTATGATCTTCTAATCTTTCACTATGTATGTATTGAATCTTATAACTGCATTGTAATTGAAATATCAAATTGTAATTATGATATAATTGAGATTATGCTTCTATTCAGTTTTTTTATTCACTATTTTATCAGGAACAATTTTTCACATCATTAAAAATTTTTCAAAATTTTTACAGTGTTTCATTCTTCACATCATCAGGCTATAATGCACATCTTGGGGCATTATCTTTCCTTGAATCTCTGATCAATTCTTCAGGACAGTTTCCTAAAAGCAGAACTACTGCATCAAAGGGTATAAATATATTGAAGCATCATAAACTTTATTACTTAATCACTTCCCTGAAAGCTTGGCGTGACTGACACTCCCCAAAGCTGCACTGCGTGCGAATGCCTGTCTCACCACACGTTCAAAAACATTGCGTATTACTGTTTTTTAAAACGGATTTGATTGGCCTCAATTTATATTTCAATGGGTCAATGGCAAACAATGCTCTGGCCTGTGGTTCCCATTTCCCAATAACTTGATAATAAAATCAAATTCTGAGGGTTCCAGGAACCCTCTTGACAAGGACAAGAAGCAGCCTGGGCTGGGCAGGACTCAGAGATGCTGGTCCGATGCCACCTGCCCTCCCCTGCTGTGTGCCATGGCATGTCCTTTCTCTTTTTCTGGGTCTCTATTTACCCACCTGTTGCAATAGCTCCCAGCTGGTCTCCCTCCCTCTGGCTCACCCAGTGCCTCTCACAAGGCCTGACACACAGTGGGTGTTCAGTGAAGAATACTGAAGCCTGAACCACCAAGTGCTCTCCAAGGAGACAAGCTGACCACGTAATTCCGTGACTTATATCTTTTGCTCACACTTTCTACACTTACATTACTTTGTCTCTCTTCACTGTGTTTCATGCAGGGACATTGCGTTCAGGTGGTTAAGGACCCGGACACTGAGGCCAGAGAGCTTGGGTGTGATTCTTGGCTCCAGGACTGTGTGACTGTGTGAACGTGTCATCCTACTCAATCTCTCTGTGCCTCAATTTCTCATTCTGTAAAATCAGAATAATAATCGCTGCTTCTTAGAGTTGTGTGGAGGAATAAGTAAGTGAATGTATGGGTAGGGTATTTAGAATGGCTCCAGGCACATACATATACCCAATATATAAGTGCTTGCTATTATTTTTATTCCAAAGTGGATTTGAGGTGCCCCCAATCCACTTAGGCTTGAACCTGAGGCAGTTCTTCTCTTCCTGGAGGCCCCCCCTGCCTGCTCCTGATTGACCTTTCTACCATTTTAAGTTCACAAAAAAGATATTGTCTATTGCCAGCAGTTCTGAAAAATTCCTGGAACTGGATCTCATGGGACGAATTTGAGTCAAGAGAAACTTCTGAACCAGCAGTTCTGGCCTTATGCAGAGCCCCCGAGAGGCCCTCTCCACCCCTCCCCTCTCCCCTGTAAGCTGGGCTTCGACTGTGCCCCCCTTCACTCCACTGTCTGTGTAGCCATTTCTTCAGCACCCGGCGAGCTGGTGTGCAGTGAGCTGGACCACATTCGCTCCCTAATGGGCACCTCAGACAGGCTGGCCTTGGAGGACGTGGTACTCCATTGTCACTGACACCTGCCTCCATGGACTTTCTCTAAAAGGGACAGCTGCCATTTTCATGCACCCGCAGAAAAAGGATTTGAACATGGTCAGATTTTACATCTTACAGAGAAGTTGGTGTCAGCTAGAAAACTGAGAGGTTATAGTCGACACCAAAGGGAACCAAACTGGGGATAGGCAAGTGACAGCTTCTCTCCGATTCTCACTCTCCTCATCTCAAATGGAGGCCCAGGGCCTCCCTCTGCAGAGAGCCACTCCCAGCTCTCTCCATCTCAGGATTTGCACCCCTGAGCCCTCCACCCAGGACTTCCTCTCCCCTCACTGTATCCGCAGCTCCCTGGGCCCCAAGCACAGCCTCAAGCACAGCGAGGCTCCCTTACCTGGGTGCTTGCCCATCCCTGCTGAGCTGTCTCCCTGGTGCGGGGTGGGCGCACCATGGGCACTTGGTAGACTGGTGAATGAGTGGGGGCAGGAAAGACTTGATTCATCTTTGAAGGAGTGGTGAAGGAGGGAGCTTCTCAGGGCTCCCCAGGGCTTTTCTGGGTCAGGAAGCCCAGGGAGGAGTGGGCTTGGGGAACAGACAGTGAACAATGAGGCCCCTGGGCCAGGCTGGCAGGAGCGGGGCTGTGGGGTCTCCCCTTCTCCCACCACTCTGAGAGCCTCTGGCCATGGCCTCACATCGTGCCTTGCTCTGCCTCTCTAGGAAATGGGGCAGAAGGCCTTTCTTCTGGAGAGGCAGTGCCCCGATTGTGAGTGCGAGACACATGCTGTTTTCCAGCATCATTTATGCTTGAGATGTTCCCGGCCCTGTCATTTGATGTGCCATATTTGATTTGAAACTTGGAAGAACACAGTGCAGGGTGTGGAGTGGACTTCCTGGAGAGGAAGCGGCTCTGCTCTGCCTGCGGCACCCTGGTGGGGTGCAGCCCTCCCAGGCACTTCTCTCCCTCCCATTCAGGATCGCACCAAGTCTCTGCGGTGACACTGGGCTGGGGCCGCTGGTGCACACTGGTGCACAACCCATCTCTTGAAGCCTGGCTTAGAGGAGGTGGGCATCTCTGAGGAAGGGGGAGGGGGCAAAAGAGACTTTGAGATGTGTGTGCTAATAGCCAATTCTATCTCCCTATCTCGCTCCAGGGGTCAGCTCAGTAGGCACTCATTTTAAGAATTTACCAGAGAATGGGTGCTGGTTGTAGACCCTCTGACCGCAGTGTGACCTTGTACAAGTGGGTCAAGAGTTAGAATGACCTGGGTTGGGGCTGTAAAAAAATTTTTGAGTACTGAGATGGGGACCAGGCATCAGTATTACTGAAAAGCCCCTGGAGATTCTGCTGAGGCGTCAGGCTTAGAACTGTGGAGCTACACCAATGACCTCACTCTACAGATGGAGAAGATGAAGCCCCCGGGGCTTGAGTGCCACGGTGGGGCTGATGTGTGCAGCCCTTCCAGCTAACAGTCCAGGAGGGATTGTGTGATATCCTGGTTAAGAGCCTGGGCTCTGGAGTTCCACAGTCTGGGACCAAGTCCCACGCCTTCCTCTCCCCAGCTGTGTGACCTTGGGCAAGTGCCTGCACCTTTCTGAGCACGTCCTCTGCGGAATGAGGACGGTTATGGGACCTGCTGCGCGGGTGGTGTGAAGGTGTATTGGACCTCTGAGTCCAAAGGGCCCACCCCAAAGCGGGGCACACAGTGGGGCCCAGGAACTGTGAGGACTGTTGTTGGGACCCTGGTCACGTGGACTGGGCTGTGCCAGAGGTCCATCCTGGGGGGCCGTGCTCTGCACCTTTCCTGGACCACAAGGCCCTCCCTGCCCGCCTCCCTCTAGTTGTTCTCACTTTGTCTCCCCTGGGGCTACAGTGTCTCCATCTGGTCCTCCTCTCCTCCTCCCTTTTCTTCTCCTACTTAACAAACAGCTTCACTTAAAAAGCCATCTGGGAAGATGGATGGCGCAAGCCCCACTTTGTAGAATAAGTGTTCAGGGAGAAGAGCCAAGAAATTAAAGGCACAGCACTGTTAAAAATCAAACACAAATGAAGACCGGACTTGAAAATTCCCTGAGCAGACAAAACAAGGTAGTCATACAAGAAAACCTTAATCTAGCTCATTTTGCAAGACAAACGAGGTCACTTCCTGCGTCTGCCTCTGAAAATCAAAGTGAAACTTAAGTAGTTTCCCGAAATTGGTAAGAGGTAGCCACAGACCAGTTCCCTTTCATTTAAGACAACTCTCGTATTGTGACCAATCACTGTGAACAGTAAGCACTGCCTTCACGCTAAATGAGCTGCTTTAGTACAATGTTCCTCTGCGCCTCATTCCATGTTTTGATTTGAGTGCTCCCAGTTTTTAAACTTGTCTTTGTGGTGTGTGCACAAAAAAGCCTTTTACGAATGACTGCTTAAGCGATTCCTTGAGTTTACTTGTTTTTTAATGAACTTTTGACAGTCAAAAGTGGGATCCTTAGATGACAGCCTCCTGCAACCCTGAGGCTTCTTGGCAAACCAGTTGTCGGTTCCCACAGAGCCCTTGGGGCTCCCTGCTTCCTTGCTGATCATGGAGTGTTTGGGCAAGTCTCTCCTGGTCCTGAGCTCTGTTCTCTTTCTGTTCTGAGCTCTCCAACTTTATCGTGCACACTTAAGTTTCCGTTTCTGTTTGTTGAAGCTTCTTGTTAAGTCACCCTTCTGTCCCATAGGGGAGAAACCCGTAAGACCCTGGGTTTTCGACAGCGATAGGAATACTGGGCTCCTCATGGGTGATTTGTTTTAGGGAGTCTAAAGGCAGAGATGGGTCTACCTAGTCTAAATCTTCTTATTCTCCCTTAAAGACCCCTGCTTCTTATATGTATACCCGCTATGAACCAGGATCTCGTGCCTTTCTGGAAAGATGGGTGGACTTCACAAAGAATAACTTGGAATTGTAGTGACCACTTTGGGGAACCTGTAAGTTAGAAAAGCTGATCCAGCTTACGGGTCCCCTTGAAAAAAGAGGATTCTGAATCTTACAAAAACAGTGAAATACAATTTTTGATTGGTTTGTGGAGGTCTCCAGAAGATGGAATGACTCTAAAATAGCCTGCCTAAAACACTCATTACAACAAGCCTGTGAAAACTTAAGACAAACGCCCTGACTGAGACCAAGGACTTGACGGACTCTGCAGCTAAACCTTGTGGCTGTGTTATTCTCTGTCACCTGCCTATCAATTCTTGTAATTTATTCGGTCTTTTACCAGTTCCCCCTGAACCTTCTAAGCTTCTGATGCTCTTGAGAGTAAGACCTTCCCATGACCCAGGAGTCCCAGCTCTAGCAGAATTTAAACTCTGGTCTTGAGCTGAGCTCCGAGTCATTATAAAGGATTTTCCGGGCTGAAAGAAAGATCAAACTAAACTTATAGAATAATTTAATATTCTTCTAAAATTGGTTCTGGCTAATGGCCCTGGGGCTTCCTGATTTGTACCAATTTGTTTACGTGGTGGTAAGTCCAGGAGACGCACAAAGGTGACCCCATGGTGCAGATTGGAAAGACCCCTGTAAAGGCTTTGAGGACCCTACCAAGCATGCCTCAGAAGATGGAATTAAAAGGGCAAGAGAAGTAGGTCATTTGCTTCTTGAAGCTATACCCAGGGTTTTCCTTGGGAGAACTGATTGGGCCATAATATAATCTTATAAACAAAAAAGGGATGAGTCAGTGGCAGACTTTCAAATATCTAGACAGCGTTCTGGTCTCAGGGACTCTGAAGCTAATATTGCCTTGTCTTCTCATTTTGTTAATGGGCTTTGCCCTGAGCTTAATGATTTATTAAAGACACATAAATTAGAGTGGGAGATCATTCCCCTTTTGGAGCTCCAACATCTTGCTGAGGACGTTGAAGGAATTTTAGAACAGGAAAAGGTCATCAGGCAAATAAATGCATGGCCCTGTGATGACAGCACCTACTGGGGCCTTGACTGACTTTAGAACTAACTTTGCTCCTGTTGACAGGATACTTGTAGACACTGTAAACAGGAGGGACATTGGAAAAGGGACTGTTTCCTCTAACAACCTAATTGTCCAGCCAAAGGGAATACTCAATCAGCAGATCCCCGAGATAATTATCAACACTGATGAGAGTTTGAGGAACTGCCTGCTAAGCTACTCCCAGTAATTCCAATAAAGCACCACGGTGAAATGAAACTTGAAATAAATGAAGAAATCTGCACTGTGCTAGTAGATACTGGAGCAACTTTTAACCTCATCATGATACATAAGGAACTTTCTCGGAATAAAATAAAAATGTTTTAGTGGTGGGATTGTCCAATCAACTTCAAAGAGTTCCTTTATCACAGCCCATAACTGTTACCCTTGGCTGCTTCTTTCTCTGAAAACCTTGCTTTTCTTTTATGTACTACGGCTCCTGTAAATCTCCTGGGAAGAGATCTATTTTCTAAATTAGGAGGCCAAATAATTTTGTCTTAGGAGAAATAACCTTTGGATTTCCAGACTCAGTAGACCTTGAAATATCATGTGTTCTACAAACCCTAACCTCCTTAAAGTGTCCCTAACGTTTTGTGGGTCTCTTCCACAGATGTGGGAAAAATTGAGTGCTGAACTGATTAAAATTCAGACCAATCCTTCTAAACCACTTCCAAAATTGCCTCAATATCCCTTAAAACCTGAAGCCACATAAGGGATCACCCCCATAATAGGAGATTTAATAAATCAGGGACTATTTTTTCCCTCCACTGGCCCTTGCAACTCTTCTCCTATCTTATCCATAAAAATGCCCCACGACCTAAGATGGAGATTTGTACAAGTCTTTGGACTATAAAGAAAATAGTTACAGCGAGGTTAGTACCTAATGCAAACATCCTATTGTCAAACATGCCAACTGAATCTGAATGGTTTACTTACAGTTGTAGGTCTATGTTCTGGTTGCTTTAGCATCCCAGTAGATAACGGAAATCAGCATTTGTTTGCTTTCATTTGGAAAAATCAACAAAATACTTGGACAGTTATGCCTTAAGGATTCACTGAGGCCCCTTCATAGCCTTCATAAGTTCTACTTCAGGATTTAAGCACAGTACAATTTCCTAGAAATCCCCCCTTGATTCAATATACAGATTACTTACTTCTTTACTCCTAATTCAGAGGAACTCAGAAATTAACTCAAAACCTCTATTGTACCAGCTAGCTTATAAAGGCCATAAAGTCTTTCAAGATAAACTTTAGTTTTCATGAGAAAGGGTACATCCCTTGGTCATGATTTATCAGCAAAAGCAATCTTTCTGTCTCCAGAAAGAATAAGTACTATCCACAATTACCCCAGGCCTATGACTAAGAGACAATTTAGAGGCATTCTTGGACTTGCAGAATATTGCTGATCCTGGGTCCCTAATTTTCCCTTTTTGGTCTCTCCATACTATGCACTGACTAGAAGTGACATTCAGGAACCTTTTCCTTGGGAAACAAAATACGAGGAAGCCTTTACTGAAATCAAACAAACCTTAGAAATCTTCCTGCCTTAGGACTCCCTTATTATACCAGACCTTTTACATGTGTGTTCATGAAAGTACTAATCAGTCATTGGGAGTCCTTACACAAGAGCATGGAGGGAAAAACAGACCTATAACTTATTACAACTTATGCCTGGACCCCATAACCAGGCATATTCAAATTGCTTAAAGATAGTTGCTGCAGCAGCTAAAACTGTAGAATCCTCTTCAGAGCTTATTCCAGGAAGTACGTTAAGTCTGAAAGTTCCTCATGCTGCAGAAAGTTTGCTAAACATTAAGCACACTCAGCATTTCTCACCTGGCAGATAAATATCTTATGATATTGCACTCCTGTCTCTTTCAAATCTGCACATTCTTCACGGCAACTCCTTAAACGCTGCTTCCCTCCTACCCTTAACCGTTGAAGAGGAATTCATAATTGCACTGAATTGGTCTCTCAAAACCTGGCTCCTCAATTAGATTTATGAAAAAACTCTGTTAGCTAATCCAGATTTAGTATTCTATGTTGATGGCTCTTATGCCAAATATTCCAAAGGGAAATATCAAGCTGGATATAATTCATTAGAAAGTGGAGTTCTTCCTCAATTAAACTCAGTTCAACTAGCAAAATTATTTTTCCTCACTTGAGCATGTAAATCAGCAAAGGGAAAACCTGCAAATATTTCCCCTCACCGCAGGTGTGCTTTGAGGGTGGTCCCTGACTTTGGTGCACTCTGGAAGCAGAGAGGATTTATTTACATCAGATGGTACAATTATGAAAATGGACCTGCTGATCTCCTCTCTGCACTTTTATTACCTTCACAAATTGCTATCATCAAAATTGGGGCTCATACCAGCCGAACACACCCTGAATATCAGGAAATGCTGTGGCTGACTTCATGCTAAGGCTGCTACTCAAGAAATTCCTAATGTACCAAAACTCTGTTTGAAATGAAATTGACAAGATAGATCCAAATAAGAGAGGATTAAAGATGGCGGCATGAGAGGTGAGACACAGGCTTCCTCCTAAAACTGCATATAATACGAAAATATAATTAATACAACTAATCTTGAAAGAGCAACAGGAAAGAGGACTGTGCCAGACTGCATACACCTGAAGAAAAGAGCAGACCTCACAGAACAGGATAACTACCAAAGCTGTGGCCTGATGGGACCCGAACCCTTCCCCCATCCCAGTTCACCAGACGGAGGAAGAGAAACGGAGCAGGGAGGGAGTGGAGGCCTAGGACTGCTGAATACCTAACTCCGGAGATGTGCTCTGGGAGCACAAACCTACATTTCATGGTGCTTGCATGATACTCTCGTGATTACGGGGTTGGAAAGCTAAGACAGGCAGAATTCCTGGAGAGACTGAGATTCCAGCTACTTGGGGAAAGCAGGGATCCATATCTGGCTGCTCTGGGACAAAAGAAAGGTGGGCAGTCTGAGAGACTTTCCAACAGCAAGAGAGCTGCTAAAGGAGCAAGGATTGCACAAAGCTTACTGCTCAGGAGAAAGGACAGGTAGACAAAATTGGGTATACTCTGCTCAGCAGGTGGGGAACTTTCATGATCTTCAGGAACTCCAGCTCCCTTGCTAGCTACAGAGCTCCAAGGACCCCCTCCGTGATACGCAGCCTACCGACACTTTCTCCCAGCCAGCCCCACCTGGCCTGCAAACTGGCAAACCCTACCCTGTTGTTAGGCCAGCCAGAGGGAAGCCCCATCTACAACAACTACAAACGCAAAGCACAGAGGCTTATACCTGTGTGCTTGGCCAACTGGTTCTGGCAGTGGAGACAGGCATAGCAGCCAGGAAGCAGGAAACAGCTCTTTCCTCCCCCCATGCACCAATACCAATCCCCTGCGACCTCCAACATTGCTTCAGGGGCTGAGCAGCTCCAGAGAGTAGAGCTTCTGGGCACTAGAGGGCACCATATACAAATATGAAATGCCAAAGGAACCTGGTTCAAAGTAAAATTATGACTACAACCCCTGAGAAAGATTCAAATGAAATTGACCTAATGAATCTGCTTGAAAGGGAGTTCAAAATAAAAATCATTAACAAGCTCATGGAGGTACAGAAAAATATTCAAGAACTCAGGGATGAATTCCAGTTGGAGATCCAATCATTATAGAACACAGTATCAGAAATGAAACATACAATGGAAAGTTTTAAAAGCAGATTAGATATGGTGGAGGAGATGATAAATGAAATAGAAATTAGAGAAGAGGAATACAAAGAAGCTGAGGCACAAAGAGAAAAAAGGATGTCTAAGAAAGAAAGAATATTGAGAGAGCTGTGTGACCAATCCAAACGGAACAGTATTCACATTATAGGGGTACCAGAAGAAGAAGAGAGAGAAAAAGGGATAGAAAGTGTCTTGAGGAGGTAATTGCTGAAAACCTCCCCAATCTGAAGGAGGAGTTAGTCTCTCAGGCCATGGAGGTGCACAGATCTCCCAACACAAGGGACCCAAAGAAGATGACACAAAGACATATAGTAATTAAAATGGCAAAGATCAAGGATAAGGACAGACTATTAAAAGCAGCCAGAGAGAGAAATAAGATCACATACAAAGGAAAGCCCATCAGGCTATCATCAGATTTCTCAGAAGAAACCTTACAGGCCAGAAGGGAGTGGCATGATGTATTTAATGCAATGAAACAGAAGGGCCTTGAACCAAGAATACTTTATCCAGCAAGGTTATCATTTAAATTTGAAGGAGGGATTAAACAATTTCCCGATAAGCAAAAGCTGAGAGAATTTACCTCCCACAAACCATCTCTACACTGTATTTTGGAGGGACTGCTATAGATGGAAGTGTTCCTAAGGTTTAATAGCCATCACCAGAGATAATAAAACCACAGTAACGAAAGTAGAACAGTTAATTTTACTAAGCAAATGCAAAATTAAATCAACTATCTCCAAAGTCAATCAAGGAATAGATGAAGAGTACAGAATATGATACCTAATATATAAAGAATGGAGGAGGAACAAAAAGGAGGAGAAAAAAAGAACCTTTAGATTGTGTTTGTAATAGTATATTAAGTGAGTTAAGTTAGACTCTTAGATAATAAGGTAGTTAACCTTAAACCTTTTGTAACCATGAATCTAAAGCCTGCAATGGCAATAAGTACATACCTATCAATAATCACCCTAAATGTAAATAGACTGAATGCACCAATCAAAAGACATAGAGTCACTGAATGAATAAAAAAACAAGACCCATCTATATGCTGCCTTCAAGAGACTCACTTTAAACCCAAAGACATACACAGACTAAAAGTGAAAGGATGGAAAAAGATATTTCATGCAACTAATAGGGAGAAAAAAAGCAGGAGTTGCAGTACTTGTATCAGACAAAATAGACTTCAAATCAAAAAAAATCACAAGAGACAAAGAAGGACATTTCATAATGATAAAGGGGTCAATCCAACCAGAAGATATAACCATTATAAATATCTATGCACCCAACACAGGAGCACCTACATATGTGAAACAAATATTAATAGAATTAAAAGAAGAAGTAGAATGCAATGCATTCATTCTAGGAGACTTCAACACTCCACTCACTCCAAAGGACAGATCAACCAGACAGAACATAAGTAAGGAGACAGAGGCACTGAACAACATGCTAGAACAGATGGACCAAACAGACACCTACAGAACTCTACACCCAAAAGCAGCAGAATACACATTCTTCCCAAGTGTACCTGGAACATTTTCAAGAATAGATCATATACTAGGCCACAAAAATGGCCTCAGTAAATTCAAAAAGATTGAAATTGTTCCAACCAGTTTCTCAGACCACAAAGGTATGAAACTAGAAATGAATTACGCAAAGAAAATGAAAAATCCCACAAACACATGGAGGCTTTATAACATGCTCCTAAATAACCAATGGATCAGCAACTAAAAGCAGAGATCAAGCAATATATGGAGACAAATGACAACAATAATTCAACACCGCAAAATTTGTGGGATGCAGCGAAGGCTGTGCTAAGAGGAAAATATATTGCAATACAGGCCTACCTCAGGAAAGAAGAACAGTCCCATATGAGCAGTCTAAACTCACAATTAACAAAACTAGAAAAAGAAGAACAAATGTGGCCCAAAGTCAGTAGAAGTAGGGACATACTAAAGATTAGAGCATAAATAAATAAAATTGAGAAGAATAAAACAATGGAAAGAATCAATGAAAGCAGGAGCTGGTTCTTACAGAAAATAAACAAAATAGATAAACCCCTAGACAGACTTATCAAGAAAAAAGAGAGTCTACACACATAAACAGAATCAGAAATGAGAAAGGAAAAATCACTATGGACACCACAGAAATACAAAGAATTATTAGAGAATACTATGAAAAATTATATGCTAACAAACTGGATAACCTAGAAGAAATGGACAACTTTCTAGAAAAGTACAACCTTCCAAGGCTGATGCAGAAACAGAAAATATGAACAGAGCAATTACCAGCAATGAAATTGAATTGGTAACCAAAAAACTACTTAAGAACAAAATCCCTGGAACAGATGGCTTCACCACTGAATTTTATCAAACATTTAGTGAAGACCTAATACCCATCCTCCTTAAAGTTTTCCAAAGAGTAGAAGAAGAGGGAATACTTTCAAACTCATTCTATGAGGCCAGCATCACTCTAATACCAAAGCCAGGCAAAGACACCACAAAAAAAGAAAAGTACAGACCAATATCCCTGATGAACATAGATGCAAAAATACTCAACAAAATATTAACAAACCAAATTAAAAAATACACCAGAAAGGTCATCCATCATGATCAAGTACATTTATTCCAGGAATGCAAGGATAGTACAACATTCGAAAAATCCATCAACATCTTCCACCACATCAACAAAAAGAAGAACAAAAACCACATGATCATCTCCATAGATGCTGAAAAAGCACTTGACAAAATTCAACACCCATTCATGATAAAAACTCTCAACAAAATGGGTATAGAGGGCAAGTACCTTAACATAATAAAGGCCATATATGACAAAAGCACAGCCAACATTATACTTAACAGTGAGATGTTGAAAGCTTTTCCTTTAAGATCAGGAACAAGACAAGGATGCCCACTCTCCCCACTTCTATTCAACATAGTACTGGAGGTCCTAGCCACGGAAATCAGACAACACAAAGAAATAAAAGGCATCCAGATTGGCAAGGAAGAAGTTAAACTGTCCCTGTTTGCAGATGACATGATATTGTACACAAAAAACCCTAAAGAATCCACTCCAAAACTACCAGATCTAATATATGGATTCAGCAAAGTTGCAGGATATAAATTAATACACAGACATCTGTGGCATTCCTGTACACTAACAATGAACTAGCAGAAAGAGAAATCAGGAAAACAATTCTATTCACAATTGCATCAAAAAGAATAAAATACCTAGAAATAAACCTCACCAAGGAAGTGAAAGACCTATACTCTGAAAAGTACCAAGACACTCATGAGAGAAATTAAAGAAGATACCAATAAATGGAAACACATCCTGTGCTCATGGATAGGAATAATTAATATTGTCAAAATGGCCATCCTGCCTAAAGGAATCTACAAATTCAATGCAATTCCTATCAAAATACCAACAGCATTCTTCAATGAACTAGAGAAAATCGTTCTAAAATTCATATGGAACCACAAAAGACCCCGAATAGCCAAAGCAATCTTGAGAAGGAAGAATAAAGCTGGGGGATTATGCTCCCCAACTTCAAGCTCTACTACAAAGCCACAGTAATCAAGATAATTTGGTACTGGCACAAGAACAGACCCATAGACCAATGGAACAGACTAAAGAGCCTTGATATAAACCCAACCATATATGGCCAATTAATATATGATAAAGGAGCCATGGACATACAATGGGGAAATGACAGCCTCTTCAACAACTGGTGTTGGCAAAACTATATAGCTACATGCAAGAGAATGAAACTGGATTACCGTTTAACCCCATACACAAAAGTAAACTTGAAATGGATCAAAGACCTGAATGTAAGTCATGAAACCATAAAACTCTTAGAAGACAACATAGGCAATAATCTCCTGAATATAAGCATGAGCAACTTCTTCCTGAACGCATCTCCTCGAGCAACGGAAACAAAAGCAATAAATGAACACTTGAGACTACATCAAACTAAAAGCTTCTGTATGGCGAAGGACACCATCAACAGAACAAAAAGGCATCCTACAGTATGGGAGAATATATTTGTAAATGACATATCCGACAAGGGGTTAACATCCAAAATATATAAAGAACTCACACGTGTCAACACCCAAAAAGCAAATAACCCGATTAAAAAATGGGCAGAGGATATGAAGAGACAATTCTCCAAAGAAGAAATTCAGATGGCCAACAGACACATGAAAAGATGCTCCACATCACTAATCATGAGGGAAATGCAAATTAAAACCACAATGAGATATCACCTCACACCAGTAAGGGTAGCCAGCATCAAAAAGAGTAAGAACAACAAATGCTGGCAAGGATGCGGAGAAAGGAGAACCCTCCTACACTGCTGGTGGGAATGTAAACTAGTTCAACCATTGTGGAAAGTAATATGGAGGTTCCTCAAGAAACTCAAAATAGAAATACCATTTGACCTGGGAATCCCACTCCTTGGAATTTACCCAAAGAATTCAACATCTCATATTCAAAAAGACATATGCACCCCTATGTTTATCGCAGCACTATTTACAATAGCCAAGAAATGGAAGCAACCTAAGTGTCCATCAGTAGATGAATGGATTAAGAAGATGTGGTACATATACACAATGGAATACCATTCAGCCGTAAGAAGGAAACAAATCCTACCATTTGCAACAACATGGATGGAGCTGGAGGATATTATGCTCAGTGAAATAAGCCAGGCGGAGAAAGACAAGAGGGTGGGTGGTGGGGCGGAAGAAGGGGATTGAGGGGTATTATGTTTAGTACACATGGTGTGGGGGATCACAGGGAAGACAGTGTAGCACAGAGAAGGCAAACAGTGACTCTGTGGCATCTTACTACACTGATGGACAGTGACTGCATTGGGGTATGGGTGTGGACTTGATAATATGCGTAAATGTAGTAACCACATTGTTTTTTCATGTGAAACTTTCATAAGAGTAGACATCAATAATACTTTAATAAAAAATTAAAAAATAATAAGATAGAGCCAAATCAGGTTACTTATGACAACTTATGTAACAGACATAAAATTGTATCAGACACTGAAAAACAAAAATGGCATCAAGAAAGATGGAAATTTAATGAAAAAAGAGGTCTCTGGGAAGGCCCACACAGCTGTCTGGCGCTTCCTGAATCTCTCAAATGGCTACTTTCATGAGCACTTCACATAACTACCTGCCGTGGAATTGACTAAATAAGCCTATTATTAAAAAAACAAGTGGTGACATGATTGTTTTAAGTTGGCATGATAGGTTTAGAATCAGTGTTTAACCTGTCAGTCACATAACCTGGGTAAAACTATTAAAGTAGCTCTGAGGGTAGCTTTTCCAGCATCCGGACCTTTCGAACATTGACAATCGGACCTCACTCATTGCCTCCTTCTGTGGATTGTCTGCATGTACTTGTCATGGCATGTCTGTTTTCTAGGTGGGAAAAAGCTTTCCCTTTTTGGAAGGCCAATGCTGCTATTAGAGCAAAGAAATTACTAGAAAATGTTTTCCCCCTGTGGGGAATTCCAGGCAAAATTTCAAGTAATTGAGACTCATTTTACTGGACAGGTTATGAAACAGTAAAACAAGATTATGCTGGCACTGTGGCATCATCTCTGTCCCCATCATCCTCAGTGTTCGGGAGAAATTCAGGTACCAGTGGTATTCTGAGATTGAAATGAGCAAAACTGACTAGAACCACAGGATTCCCATGGCCTAACGCGATACCCTGAGCCCGAATAACTTCAAGGTCACCTTTTAGGAAACATAAATTGGCATCTTATGAAATCATCATTGGGTGACCCAGGCCCTTGACGATAGAACCCCATTCACATGCTGCCCTTGTAAAGTCTGATATGACCCAATACTGGGATGCACTATTATGACATTCAGTAATGTCAGCAGGTCAAAGTGGCTTTCAGACACCCTCCTGCTGAGGAATTCATACCGCATACATTGGAACTTAGAGACTAGGCATTCTGGAAAAGATATCAGTGAAAAACAGCACTTGAACCTTGATGGAAAGCGCCCTATCAGTTTCTTTGATGCCTCACACAGCAGTTAAATTACAGGGTGTTGAACTTTGGGTCCATGTCTCTCAACTAAAGAGAACTCCCCTAGATTTCTGGACTTGTCAGCCTACAGCTGATTTAAAATTAAAGATTTCCAGGGAAATGTCTTCCCCTGAAACAGATAACAGTACAGTGTAGACAGATTTTGCCCAAGATTATGGAACAAGATTCTGCAGAATTCCTCATTTATCTCCAGGATTTAATTTTATAACAATTGTTGTGTTATTACTGCCTTACAAACTGACTCAGAATGTGTTCAAACTTATTTTTTTTTCTCTTTATGTTCAGTATTTTCCCCATCTAGACTGAATACCTTCTAAGGTCCACCATCCAATGAATAGCTTCTTTTACTAATCAAAAGGGTTGCTGGTTATGTAGTTACTTAAATGTTCAAGAAGACTCCTAATTAATATTAGAACCAGCTCCTGTATATGCTCGGATGACTAATTCAGGAAAATGACTTCATCAAAATATCTGGTATCCTTCCCTTGGTCATTCAACTAATGTTTATGGCCAATTAATATTTGGTATTGGGAAGAAGGCTTAGAGGTCAAGGGATGGCCAATAACCAATGTAAACTTCATTGCTGGTAACCTGTCCCTATGCATAAAGAACCTTAATAAGACTGGACCTGATTTGGGGCACGTTCCAGAATCACTCTGTGACCAAACTCTATGGTTGACTCAGATAAAGGAGACTGGACTCCTATACATAATATACAGATTAAAAATTAGGTAATGACAATACCTTTAATCACATTGTCAAGGAAATTACTGAAGCTGTACACCAGTTCAGTGAAAAATCAGTAGGTAAGTGGAACGCCTCCATAATTCCATTATATAAAGTAAATAACAGTTTCACTTATGGCATAGACTGATATTCAGGGCACCTAGAAAGGAACTCGGTTGTTTATCAACAATAACGTGATACACAGACTACTAAATCAAATTAATAGGAATTTTTCTAGCCAGATTTACACCACAGCCATTCACGATGGGAATGTGCTAATGCTCACATGACAGAGTAACTGTGAGTCCATGTTGCCCCTGACCGATGGGTCATGGGATCCATCCTAACTCTCTTAATGGTACTGGGTTATTTAACCTCTGTGCAATAAGATATACAAAGCTTTCCAACCCAAATGGCTGGGTGCTGGGGTTTAGGATATCTTGCACCCCAAATGACTAAATATGACTCATTGAACGTTTGCCAGATTGTAAACTTAGTATCATTCGTGCATAAAGTAACTCCTCATATGCGAGTTTCCTGTGAGCTTCCAATCCCTATTGTTCAAAAAAGATCTGGTTTCCATACATTTGCCAGAATGCTTCTTCAATTGGGAGTTAGAAAATGAGAAAAATCACTTTTTAATATTGATGCAACTATTCATAAAAGCTTTAACGATACCTAAATGCTCTTCAAGTTGTACAAGCCGAAATAAATGGTTCATCTCCCGTGGTACTGAAAACTGGATGGTCCTCAATACCCTCCCTGCTCCACCAAGAGGTGCATGTGCTTTAATTAGTAAAAATGCTGTTTCTATGTTGACAAATCAGAAACTATTACCCAAAGTCTAAAAGATCTTACAGACCAGGTAAAAATTTCCCATCAGATATGCGACACCTCTTCCACAGACCTGTTTACTTGGTTAAACCTTGGCTCTGGAGGGTCTCTGCTCCGGGGAACTTTTCCATCTCTGGCTGTTGTTCTCATATTAACGTCTTTAGTGGGTTGTCTACTCTTCAGGGTTTTAGGTGCCTGTTGGCAGCCACCTGCATGCTAAATGGCAAACCATAAGGATCAGGCAACGGGATGAAATCCACAATAATCATGTCAATGATGAAGATGGTGACTCTGTGGCCCTCCAGCCTGAAACCTTTTCAGATGGAAACTGACTCAGCCTGGGTGCATCAACAGTGGTAACAGAGAGGAGCGTCACTGGTTGGCACAGCACGACCAGAAGGGGGGAATTGTAAAGATCAAACCCAAATAGAGACCAGACTTGAAAATTCCCTAAGCAGAAAAAACTGGTTAGTCCCACGAGTAGAACTTAATTTAGCTTATTTTGCAAGAGAAGCCGGGTTAACTTGACCTAGGTCACTTCTTGTTTGTGCCTCTGAAAGTAAGCAAAACAAGTTGTTACCCCAGTTGATATGAGGTAACCAATTCCCTTTCATTTAAGAAAATTCTAGTATGGTAACCAATCACTGTAAAGAATAAACACTCACTGCCTTCACACTATATAAGCTGCTTTATTACAATGTACCTGAGCTTCATGCCATGTTTTGGTTTGCGTGTTCCTGGTTTGCAACTACCGTTTTTGTGTGTGCACAACAAACTTTTGCTAGTTATTACTTAAGTGGTTTGTTCGTTTTATTTCTGTTTTTTTATTTTTTATGAACTTTTGACCGCATTTAGGATTCCACTCAGATTAGGCCCCATAACTCTGACTGTTGGAGAGTTGTGTCTCTCCTTCGCCCCAGCCGCCCCATGCCCTGGGCTTCGTGCTCACCTGTCTTCGAGTGGGCCTGCTCCCAAGTCCCTGGCTGACTCCCTCCCTCAGGACAAGCTCCCCTCTCCTTCACCAGGGAGGGGAAGGAACTGGGGTTTTCCTAATCAAAGGCTCTTCCCTCCTGAGCCTACTGTTCCACCTCAGGTAACTGTCCCCTCTCAGGAATGCTGGGTGAAGGTTTGTCTTCTTCTGGGGAGTCTTCAAGGCAGATTTGGGAATAATGGGTGGATGTCTTGTGAAGAAAGTCAGGATGGATGGGCATCCCTGGGGAGGAGTAATGAGCTCCCCATCCCTGGGGGTGTGCACAGAGGGCAGGTGAGCACTCAGCAGAGAGACCTCACAGGAGGCAAACCAGCAGAGAGGCTGAGAGCATGGGCTTTGGAGGCTGAGAGGTCTGGGCCAAGTCCTGACTGTGCCAGTTACAAGTATCTGAACTTCAGCAACAACAGACTCATGGAGCCTTGGTTTCTTCATCTGGAAAATCAGGCCAAGTAATAGTTCCCATTCTCCAAGGTTGTCATGGAAACAAGAGGACATATAGTGTGCAAAGCACTGAGCACAGTGCCTGGCACCGTTTGTACTTGACAAATATTGGAGATGATCATGATCAGAAAGTATCCACTTCTTTAAGAAAGCTGATTCCAAATTGCTGTAGTTTTAAAAACCTGTGGCTCTGAGATTCTGATTCAGTTATCCCAAGGTTATGACTCCTTCGATTCTAAGGCTGTAAGATATCATGATTTTAGGACTTGAGCTCATGCCCAAGAGGGACTAACAGGGAATGAATTTATCCTCTCACCTGAAAGAAACAACTGATAAAAAAGAAAGACGTGGAAAATGGTTTTTAAGATAGTGAACATTAGGCAGCAACAGATAATGGTCCCTGAGGAGAAGGGAAGCCAAGGACGTGAGCTCTGCGTTGGCTCCAGCTGATTGCCTCAGAATTTTCAGCCGGTACAGGGAGGAAGGGCATAGGTGGGGCCTGGCCAACTCTGAATGAAGGAGAGGAGCAGAGGCAGGGCAGACGAGGGAGCTGGAGCTGCAAGGACAGACCGTCAGAAAGATGAGAGCCCTAAGAGGTGTGCAGAGGGTCCCCTTTGATTGGCTGAGTACTCCCCGGTGCACATGTGTGAGGAAAATGCCAGGGAAAGAGCCCGTTGAGAGTATTAGGGAGAACAGTGGCTAGTACTAGCACAGGGCCGAGAGTAATGTCTGTGCCTGCCAACCAGACCTCAGACTTCTGGGCCACTGGGTAGATAACTCAGAAGGGTCTTGCCTCAGTCACGGGACCAATCAGTCCCAGACTAACTGTGCACCGGTTTTGCCCAACACATGTGTATTCATTTCCTAGTTGTCACAAACTGGGTGGCTTAAAGCAACTGAAATGTATTCCCTTGCAGGAGGCCAGGAATATGAAATCAAGGTGTCAGTAGGGCTAGTGTCTTCTGGAGGCTTTGAGGGAAAATCTGCTCCATGCCTCTCCGAATTTCTGGTGGTTGCTAGCAAGCCCTGGCATTCTTGAGCTTGTAGATGCATTACTCCCAATATCTGCTCTCATCTTCACATAACCCTCTCCCCTGTGTGTCTTCATACAGCCTTTTAAGGACATCAGTCATTGGATTTTGAGCCCACTTCAATCCAATATGACCTCATCTTAACTAATTACATCTGCAAACACCCTATTTCCAAACAAGGTCACATTCTGAGGTTTTTAAGTGGACACGAATTAGGTGGGGGACACTATTCAACCCATTACAATGAGTTAAAAGTGACAAACAGGAGGATCAAATTGTTTCCAAGTAATTTTACTGTATCTCAGGACAAAGCTGAAGAATATTTCTAGGAATAAAAAATATTCAGTTACACACAGGGGTAAAATTCACAATGTCTGACACCTAAACAAAGATGAACAGGCATCAGGTGAGACAGGAAGACACAACCTATAATGAGGAGAACAGTCAATCAATTAAAACCAATCCAGAACTGACACCAATGTTAGAATTAGTAGACAAGGACATTAAAATAGTTATTAAATTGTGCTCAAAATGTTCAAAAAGTAGAGACACAGAATGCACAATTAAAAGTCCCAAGAAAACTACTACAATGTGTGAGATGTAAAATCCACTGAATAAGATTAACAGTAGGCTAGACATTACAGAAGAAAAACATTTACTGAATATGAAGACATGGAATACAAATTATCCCAAATGAAATACACAGAGAAAAAGGAACTGAAAAAGAATAAAGATTATTAATGATTTGAGGTAACTTCAAGAGGCATAATATACATACAATTGGAGTTCCCAAAGGAGGGGCAAAAGGTATAGAAAAATTGTTTGAAGCAATAATAGCTAAATCATTTTCCAAATTTTATGGAAGCCATAATTCCACAGATCTGGGCATGAGAAATATAATAGACATGACATCAAAGCATAGTACAATTCTGTTGTTCAAATCCAGTGATAATGAGAATATCATAAGAGCAGCCAGAGAATGAAGACAGTATAGACAGAGGAAAACATGATTGTGGTGATAGCAGATTTCTCCTTATAAGCTATGAAAACTTCAAGATAGCGGAGTGACATATTTAATGTGCTTAAAGAAATAATTGTCAGCCTAGGGTTCTTTGCCTTGCAAAAAGCAGGAATGATGGGCATGTCCTGAACCTAATAAAGAGCATCTATGAAAAAGCTTACACCTAGCATGGAACTTAATGATAATAAACAGAGTTCTTTCCACTGAAGATCAGGAAAAAGACAAAAGTGTCTGATCTCACTGCTTCTATTTAATGTTATACAGGAGATTCTAGTTAGCTCAATAGGCTTGGAAAATTAATAAAAGGCTAGAAGCCATCTAGGTTGGAAAGGAAGAAGTAATCAGGTCACCTTTGTCCTAAGATGACATGATTTTTTAAGTAGGAAAATCGAATGGAATCTACAAAAAAAGCTACTAGAATGAATAAAGAGTCTGGCAATGATATAGACCATAAGATCAATGTACAAAATGAATTTCATTTATATATACCAAAAATCAACAACTGCAAATTGAAATACATAAAAAAATTGTTAAAGATAAGCCTGACAAAATTTGTGCCAAGTCTTATTTCCTGAGAACTACGACATAACTGAGAGAAGTTAATATCGTTAAGATGTCAATTCTCCCTAAATTAATCTGTAGATTCAATGCAATCTTAACCAAAATACCAGGAAGATTTGTACTAGAAATTAATAAACTGATTCTAAAATTCATATGGAAGTGCAAAAGAACTAGACTGGCAAACAACTGAAAAAAATAACAAAGTTGGAGGGATAACACTACCGAGTTTCATTACTTATAAAGCGACAGCAGTAACAAAATGAGGTGTTGACATCAAAGTACATATAGATCAATGGAACAAAGGAGATTCCAGAAGTAGACTCGCACATATATGTATAACTGATTTTGACAAAGGGCCAAAGGTAATTCAGTGGAGAAAAGATGGTTTTCAACAAATGGTGCTGAGCACTTGGATATGCATATGCAACAAGCAAACTTTGATCCATACTTTTTATCCTACACAAGAATTAACTCAGCATGGATCAGAGACCTAAATGTAAAACTAAAACTGTAAACATTCTGCAAGAAAACATGAGAAAACAATCTTTGTGGCTTTCAATCAAGTAAGGTTTCTTAGATATGGTAGCAACAGCATAAGAAAAAAGTTAGTATATTGGACTGCGTCGAGATTATAACTTTTCTTTTTTGAGACACACTGTTAGGTGAATGAAAATAAGGCCATAGATTGTAAGAAAATATTTGCAAAGCATATGCATTATAAAGGGATTTTACATAGACAGTAAAAAGAACTATCAATACTTAATAAATACATGAATCACCCAGTTGAAAAACGGGTAAGAGAATTGAATGGACGTTTCATTAAGTGACACATATGGGTGCCAAATAAGCACATGCTATGATGCTCAACATCATTGCATCATAGGGAAGTGCAAACCGAGACTGCAATGAGCTACAACTCCGTAGCCATTAGACTGGCCAAAATAAAAAAGACTGACGATACCAAGCGTTGATGAAGATGTGGGACAACAGGAACTCTCTTACACTGTTAGGAATGTTAAATGGTACAACTACTTGAGAAGAGTTTGGAAGTTTATTAAAAAGCTGAACATACACATACCTACCATAAAATCCATCCATTCCAGTACAAGATATATATCTGAGAGAAAATGTCTCTCATGTCTATATTGCACACAAATATTCATAAATATTTTTAATAGCTGAAACAACTAGACACAACTCAAATACCCATATATTTGGTGAATGGATGAACAAAATGTGGTCTATCTATCTATACAATTGAACACTACTCAGCACTAAAAAGGAATGAACTAGCACATGCAACAATATGGATTAATCTAATTATTATGCTCAGTGAAAAATGCCTACAAAAACCCCATATGCTTTATGATTCAATCTGTATACAACTCTAAAAAATAAAAACTAATCTGTAGTGACAGTAAGCAGGGCAATGATTGCCTGGGAATAGGGTGAGGTTGGGGGATGGGAGGAAGGGGTACAAGGAAACTTTGGAGGTGATAGATACTATCTTCAGTGTGGTGATGGTTTCTAGGGTGTAGACCTATGTCAAAAGTTATCAAGTGGTACACTTTATACATATGCAAGTGGTTGTGTTAATTATACCTTAATAAAGCCATTTAAAAAAGACATACTTTTGACTGGACCGCCACATGCAAAAGAATAAAACTGGGCCACTATCTCATTCCATACCCAAAAATTAACTCACAAGGGATTAAAGACTTGAATGTAAACCTGAAACCATAAAACTCCTAGAAAAAAGTGTGGGTGGTCAGCTCCTTGACTTGGAAAAGGAGAATATGATATATATGTAATAGAATATTATTCAGTCATAAAAAAGAATAAAATCTGGCCGTTTGTGACAACATGGATGGAACTTGAGGGCATATGCTAAGTGAAATAAGACAGAGGAAGACAAGTACTGTATGATCTTACTTACATGTGGTATCTTAAAAAAAATAAGAGCTCATAGATACAGAGAACAGACTGGTGGTTGCTGGAGGTAGGGGGTGGAGTTGGGGGAAATGGGTGAAGGGGATCAATTATAAAATAAATTGTTCCTGGGGATATAATGTAAAGCATGGTGACTATAGTCAATAATACTATATTGCATATTTGAAAATGGCTGAGTTCATAAAAGTTCTCAAAAAATTTCTGTATGCATTGGTGATGGATGTTAACTAGACTGATTGTAGTGATCATTTTGCAATATATACAAATATCAAATAGATGTTGTATACCTGTGCTATATGTCAATTATGCTTCAATAAAAAAAGACATGATTTCGTTATTCTAAAGCTTATTAGTAATCTGAGGCTGTGTGCTTCAAATAATATGCTCTGAAAGCCATCCTCACTCTTCCTTCCCAGACATTAGTGCTTGTTCGAGCCCTGGGTTATCTGATAGATGAGGGGCATTTATTTCTTCCCCTCTCCTCTGTTCTTTGCTCCCACCAGCCCTTGCTAATCCACTGGGGTCCCATCTTCCTAAATCCAGCCTCATCTCTTGGACCTTTGCTTGCAGTGTTCCTGAATTGTATTCTGTACCGGCTGTCAGCATACTGACTTCTGCTCATCCTGCTCTGTGCACTGGACCCCATCTCTCCCGATTAAAATCCTCTGTCATGCTTAAGACCAAGATCAAAGGTAGGCCTTCCACGAAACTTTGACTCCTAAATGAAATGAACATTCTTCACTTCTGTGGTTCCAGTGAATTTTGTTTAAATCACTAATACAGCTACTGTCATAGTCTGAGTCTTGTTATTATTGGGAGAGAACTTACGACTTTCACTCCATGGCAGTCCCACCTCTAATGTCTTTCCAAGACCCGTCTATGCTCCCCAAGGAAGGAAGCTGTGCTGTTCTGATTGGTCACAGGCAGGGCACTGATTTGGCCACACATGGAAGGTGGCAGGTCCAGCACATGGAAGGCCATGGCACTGGACCAGCTCTCTCCCTTCCGCCTCTCCTTCCTCTCCCACTGCTTCAGCCAGGAGGCCAGGCAGCTCTGCAGACCCAGCCCAGGGAAGCCAGGGCGGGAGGAAGCAGGAGGTCTCACTCGAGCCTCTTAACTACTATGCTCTGTCTCCTGCATGGTGAGAAAGTTCTTCTGTGTCTAACTCCTCACTCTTCTGCTGCAGCCATAGTCTAGCGCCTCTCTCCAGCTTCAGAGGTGTCCATAGGCAGAATCCAGCCAGGGGATTCCAGGGCTCCCCTTGGCGCTGCTTTCCGTTCATCTCTTCTCCCACACTCTCTCCTGGGGGCCTCCTTCACTCCTGAGACTTCAGCCATCACCTCCTGATGATAATTCCCAAGCCCCCTGCGGCCGGCCCTCAAACCATGGTCACCTGGACACCAGCTCGGAGCTCCAGTGTTTCACTGGTTTGCCACTGATGCACCCAGCAGCCCTGCAGGAAACTGGGGCCCAGAGATGGGGCTAGAGCCAGGTTGGGTCCACTCCAGCTGGGCCTAGGACCTACGTCCTCCTGTACCCGCTGTTGTCGCACCGGCTGTCTCTGGACTATCCACACATGGATCACCATGTCACTGAGCAAAGGCTCCCGGCAGTGTGCTCTGCGGCCTGACTCCCTCAGTCCCCACAGCACCCGCTGGGGAGGGGCCATCAGGATCTACAGATCAGGTGACACCCAGCACTGACCGCCAATGCCACGTAGGCCGCCTCACTCTGACGCCTGAGCTTCAGTAACTTGCCCTCTGCTGGGTGTCCAGGGCCAAACCAAGTGCCACCTGCTCTGGAAAGCCTTCCCTGGGCTCTCCTCCAAGAGCACCCCATCCAGGGGCAGAGTCCCTTGCACAGCATCAGTTTCCTGTACCCTTAGGGTGTGGCCATGTGTCCTTCCCCCCCTCTAGATAATGGGTCCCCAAAGAGTGGTCCATGAAGGCATCAAGCAGTCCTGCTACGGTCCTCATTGTTTATTAGAAACTGTACTGGGGGGTTGGTTGGGGGTCTGTGGCAAGTGGGGAGAGTAAACCCTGAGCTGCTCCCAGGCTGGGTTGATGGCAGCAGGTCAGGGATGTAAGTGGTCTCCTAAGATCTCCTCCAATACGGGGTCTACAATTCCATTACTTCTGCAACGACTGTGGGATGCCCACGTAAGAAGAGATGCAGGCAGAGAATACAGTGTGGGGTGGGGAGTGGGGGGAGATGTGGCTGTGGAGGCAGTGGGGGCTGGGCCACGGGGGGACAGGCATGTCAGGCGGCTGCAGCCCCGACAGGTGGCCTGGGAGACTTTAGACCTGTTATTGTGCACCTGGTAAATAGCTGTTAGATGAGCAGATCAGCATCCTTCCCACAGTCTCCCCAAATATAAATCATCACCATCGTCATCACCGGTGTGGATATTCACTGTCTTTTAAATCTTTGAGGAATAAGTAAAAGCTCTTTAGAAACTTTGTTATTTTTAGTGATCTATAAAATACAAGACAA
>JAQQAC010002837.1:23109314-23185427 GCA_029783875.1 Phataginus tricuspis | reverse complement strand
ACCAGGTGAGTAGCTCACTTCAAGTCCATGGCTGTGAGTGGTGAGGCCAAGACACACACCACACCAAGCCTCCCACAGCCCTGCCTGTGCGTCTCCCTCTCCTCAACCACGCCCTTCTGCAAAGACGAAATGCCGGTCATTAAGGGATCTTGTTTTAGGCGGAGCCAGTGCGGAGTTTTTGGGCACATGTTGAACCAGGCAGAGTTCAGTCACACATAGCTTTTAGGGTGGCTCCTGCTTGGCACGGAGCCCAGAGAGCTGGGCAACCTAGTTACATGTGTGAAATATTGCTTGGTAGTCCCTCTGCAAGGGGACAGATTGTCCTGACATATTGTTGGTGGGGGGTTGAGGGAGCTAAGGTGGGGATAGGAGAGGCGAGGAGAAGAGAGAATGAGAGAGAGATACAGAGGGAGACAGAGACAGAGGGAGACAAAGAGACAGAAATGAGAGAGAGAAAACAGAGACACAGAAAGAATGAAGGACAGAGAAAAGAGAGAGAGACACACACACAGATGGAAACAGAGAGAGACAGACAGACATGGAAACAGAGAGGACAAGCATAGACTTACATGGCAGGACACAGTGAACACCGATATGAGCTGCTTTGTGTGAGATTTGAGTGTCCTAGGGATTTTGAGAACACAAGCTCTCTCCAACCCCTCCTCCAGCAGTGACCGGAGGGCCCATGGGGCTTCCCAGAGTGTGTGGGCAGGGAGCCCTGTGGGGGCCAGGTCTGCACTGACTGGTGGCACAGAGAAGTCAGCCATGTGAGGGGCGGGAGTCCAGCAGAGCTTGGAGGGTGGCTCTGCTCTTCTCTCCCGCAGCAGGGGCTTTCTGGTTGTCTTCCAAATACGAGACAAACTCTACTCTGTTAGCTGGCCAGTGGGTGAGAGGGTGGGACGGGAAGGATGGATTGCTCTGCCCAGCACCTCCCCTGGTCCCCAGGCCATCTCTTGCTCACCTGACACATGCCCCAGCTCCATCTTCAGGCATCCACCCAGCAATCCTTGCAGCCTGGGAAGGACGCTGAGGATGAGGAGAGCTGATGTGGTCCCTGCCCTGAAGGTGCTCAGACAATGCAGGAGCAGCCAGAGGAACAAACAGAACAGTGGGAGAGCATCCCAGCCCTGCCAGCATTTCTGAGCGCCTACTGTGCACACAGCACTGGTCATGCGCTTTTCCTGTATAAGCTCACCCAGTCCTGCCACCACACAGGATGGACAACTGCTGCTTTCTCTGTCCCAGAGGTGGGAAACAGGGCTCAGGCATTCTGTGACTTGTCTATGGTCCACAGCCGGGAAGGGGCTTCCTTCCTTACCCACTGTTATGTAACAAACCACCCCAAAAGACATAGCTTAGGAAACAACACTCTGAACTGCATCAGGACCTGGTGGAGGTGTTTGTTGGTAGGGGTGGCTCACCTGGGAGTGCAGACCATTTTCTAGGGGGCTCACAGGCTGGCAAGTGGTGCTGCTTACAAGTTCCTGGGGTAGGAGTGCGGCCTCAGGCCTCTCCAGGTGGCCTTTCTATGAGCTGCTCAGGGTTCATGCAGCATGGAGGTGCTTTCCCGGAGCAGGTATCCCAGGAGAGTGAGGTGGATGTACTGCCTTTTACAGCATAGCCTCAGGGTTCACATTCCTCCCACAGCTCACATAGTCACCAGCCTGTACGTAGACCCCGCCGGTCCCTGGCAGGAGTGTCTTGTCACACTGCAAGCAGAGCATGTGAATAGGAGTTATTGTCAGGGCCATTCGTGCAAGACACAATTAGCCTCAGAGGCAGAGCCAGGACTTGAACCCACATCTGTCTGACCCCAGGCTAGACTCAAATGGGAAAGTCCTTGCCTGTGCAGAGCGAGGGGCTCAGGACAAGCCTGGTTGGCCTTTCCAAGAACCAAACAAAAGAACCAGATTCCCTTTCCCTGAGGTGTCGCCTCATGCCTGGTATACAGATGGATCACCATGTCTCCAGGGCAAACGGTCCCATCAGCCCTCAAGGATGAGACACTTAGCCAAGTAGAGAGGGAATCAGAAGCCAGCTGTAGGCCGTGGAGCCTGGAGCCAGCTCCCAGCACCTGGACCACTCACAGCGGTTGGCCTGATGGAGGAATCCCTCTGGTGCATTCCTCAGCTAGGGCACCCTGACTCTGGGCCGCAGGGTGAGGGACTCTTCTAGGAGGCAGTCCCCTGACATCTGTCTTTCTCATCTCAGTGAAGGAGCCATAACCGTCCAGAATCTCAGTGGACTCCTGGACCCCCTCCTCCCCTCCTATTCCATCCTTCCACGTGTTCTGTAGATTGTCCCTGCCCCATACCCCCTGCCACCCTCTTCCCCCATCCCCCGGGGTCCTGTTCATCCCCAGCCTCCCCTAACGACCACCTAACTGGACCTTCCATCCACTCTGCAGGACTCAGCCCCAGAGCTGCTCTGAAGACACCAACTGGATCCCGTTTCTCCCCTTAAGCTCCCCCGTGGTGTCCACTCTTCTCCCAGCAGAGTCTGGTCCCCGCCACGGCCCTGAGGCCTGCATTGGCTTGCTGCTCCCCTTTTCGCTCACCCCATGTCCCCACTCCACCCTGTCTGTCCCTCCCGTGGACCCGTATCTTTCCCACCTCAGGGACTTTGTACAGAAGCCTGTTTCCACAGCTCTCTGCATGGCCGGTTAGTTCTCATCCTTTACGTTTTAGCTTAAATGCCACCTTTGATGTCTCTCATCCTCCTACCTAAGTAGATCCTATGGGGACCCACTAGGTGCCCTCATTACGCATATTCCTCTGTTTACCTTGAAACAGAAACGGTGGTGTACAGTGAGCACGCAACCTTTCAGAGTCGAGGGAACATTTCCTAGCTTTCCTCATTTCCTGGCTAGGGGTGGTCATGTGACTCTGGCCCATGTGACATAAGCACACATGTATGTATCACAGGTGACTGCGGTCATCCAGGTGAGAGATGGAGGAGGCTGAGCTGTACCCAGTGACGGTGGTGAGAAGCAGTTGGATTCTGGGAGTATTTTGAAGGTAGGGTCAACACAGTCTCCCAGAGGACTGGATGTGGGGTGTCCCATGTGAGGTGGATGTAAAAGTGACTCCAAAGATTTGGCCTGAGCAACTGAAACGCATAAAGACTTGAAAGATGGGGAGGCTGAGGGGAGAGCATGTTTGGGGAGGAAGCTGGGAGTTTGCTTCGGGCTATGCTGAATCCATGATGTCCTCGAGACAGCCAGGTAGAGAGGGATCGGAAGTCGGCGTGCGCCCCTGGAGTTAAGGGAGGGGTCTGGGCTAAAGACATACATTTGTGAGTTGTTAGTGACTAGATGGTATTTAAAACCACAGACTGGATGAAATCACGCAGGGTGTGAAGGCAGTGAGAGCGCATGAACAAAGAGTGACCTCAACATTAAGAAGTTAGAGGCCGAGAAGGGAGGGCAGGGACATGCCTGGAGGCCAAGTGAAGCTAACGCTTTGGAGGGAGAAACGGCACCTGATTCAGAGGGAACTAATCTGCCAGGGCTGGACACTGATACTGGTTTCAGTAACATGGAGGTGACAGGTGAGCTGGACGCCATTGCTGACAAGATGGGCATTGCACCGAGGCTCAAAGGATGGCGTGCAGAGCCCTCCAAGTCACATCGTGAGGGAAGAATCAGTCTTGGGACTAGAACCTGAGCCAATCTGACTCCAAAACCAACACTCCTGTACGTTTGGCAGCGCCAGGCAGTCTGTGCCTGGAACATGTCAGCCTCTTAACTCTCTCTTGATCCTGAACTAGGCTGCCATCCAGACCCCCACACTAGCCAGGTTCAGCTATAGAGTCCCACTATCCACAGGGCCAGCACACAGTAGGCCTGCAGAAAGTGCTGCCGGGTGCTTCGTTGCCTGCCAAGTTCTCATGTGGTAGTGGTGGCCGAGTCAGTGGGAGCCCAGGAACTGGGAAGTCCCTTAATGGAAAACAAAGCACATCTGAGCCCTAAGCTCTCCTCCTCCTCCCAGCCTGGGGTGGGAAGAGGAGGCCTGCCCAGGAGAGTCATGTTCGGCTCATTGCAAAGTGAACCTGGATGTATTCCCTGTTGATGAGAGCTGGGGACAGTGCTCCCTCCCGGCGCCTCCAGCCTTGCCCCCTCTGGTCTCTTCCCTCACCAAGTCCTTGGCTCCCTGACCCGGGTCCCTACCCCATACCCTGCCTTCTGGCCTACTCGGAGCACACCTGCCCATCACGTGCCTTTAAAGACTCGAGTCGCCTCTTGCTTTTCTCATCCGCCACTTCTTTCGGACCTGGCTGCTATGTAGACCCAAGGATGAGGCCAAAGAATTAGGAAGCATGGTGCCTTTTATTTAGCCACCTCCCTCAAGAGAGCCTTGCAAAATGGTGCAATGTCACGAGGCTGGTGGCATGGAAAGAACTGGTCCTCAGGAGCAGAATGACTGCCTTCTATAACCAGTTCAGCTTTCAAGCCACACATTTCACAGATGGGAAGATGGAGGAGGAGCAAGAGGATTGGTGATAAGTTGTGATAAGTTGCTTATTCTGAGCTGCTCTGAGCCACCTCCAAAGCACTTCTTCTGCAAATACCTTGATTATCTGATGTGATTTTCATGGGAACTCCTGTGAGATTGTCTGGACAGGTCTTTTCATCATTCCAATGAATAGATGTGGCATCTGAGGCCCAGAGACGGGAACTGACTTGCCCAAGTTCACGCAGCAAGTGCTATGTAGAACTGGGTCAAGAGCACAGTTCCCTCTTGCCTGGGTTTTCCTGGGGATTATCCACACCCCCCCCTCTCCCTGGCCTGAAGGTAGGAGAGATGGGGAGACTGCAAGGTCCTGCCCAGGATCATTCACGTGCCATTGGCTGTTCTTTCTGTACCACCCATGTCCTGCTGAGCCCAGCAAAGGGCCAGCGTGACCATCTACTTCAGTCCTTCTGGTCCTAAGATGTGGAGGGGCTGCCTTGGGAATGACTGCCATGCTGCCAGGGAGCAGATACCAACCTCCCGGGAGGCAGCATCGCCCGTTTGCCCCCTGACCTTCCTGTAGCTGGTGCCTACAGCCTTAATCCTCAGGTGCTTTTACGCCACCACCTCCTGATGCCCCCTGCCCAGTCATCAGCTCCCTCTCTCCCAACAATTATCTGACTCTCCCTGTGTGGGAGAATAGAGTCCTGAGGCGTGCACGCCCTTCTCTCCATCGATGAATGATTCTACATGTTCTCAGGCATTTCGGGAGCAGAACTGCTCCTCCCCAGGGGAAGGCCGATACCTTCCCGACCTTGGATCCACCCGCTCCTGCCTCTGTGGGGGCCTGTCCACGTCAGCACCCCCCACCCTCCGCCCCACCATTGCCTCTGCTTGTTCGGCTTCACCACCCAAGGCTTCTCTGCATATGAGCTGCCTGAATTTCCCCACACATAATCATGAAATAAATCCCTCCTTTCAAATCGCCTGGCCCCTGAACTACTTCTATTTCCTCCCTGCCCATCCACCCATTGCTCCCTGGAAGTGTAGTGGGCAGTTAATGCCCCAAGAGCCAGTGGTTAACACCCAGCTTCCCTGTCCTCCAGAAAGATGGCAGTGATGGTCCTCAAAGGGGTCCCCAGCAGGACAGAGCCCAGCTGCTCATCGCTGTAACCCACTTGTTAATCCATGTTTCATTGGCTTTCTCTCGTCCCTGCTCCGTCCCTCCGTGTCCTCACCTGGGCTCACCTCCCAGATACACTACCAGTGCCACGGCCCTTGCCTCAGGGCCTGCTTTTGGGCACCCACCCTAAGACCCATGCCTGCCCCATGTCACCCCAAGAAAGTTCATGTTCCCTCCTCCTGCTCCCGGTGTTTATTATTGCACTTCTTGAGGCAGAGTCTCTGTCTCTTATGAACCCCTCGAGGGTAAAGCCAAGCTCTTAATCACCTCTGTACTCCCTTCACCTGGCACATTACCTGGCACAACACTGGCCAAGAAGTGTTTGTTGAGTGAGTGAGTGAGCGAGTGAATGATGCATGATGAATGAATCTCTGGGGCACCTACATGGGGTGACAGATCCTGTGAGGCAAATCCTCCTCTTGGGGTGGTCCTCTCAAACCCCAGGCTCCCTATTATGACAGGGGTCTATTCCTGTCCCCCTGCTCAGGCCCAGAGGCCCCCTCCCTCTGCCACTGGCCCCCATTCTGCTGTCTATAACACAGTCAGCTCCCAGGACGCCTCCTGCAAGGAAAGTCCCCAGACAGGGAAGTGGGCCTCTCAGCAGGAGACTGTGCCTTTGGCTAAATAAAGGTTACTGGAATCGAGTGAAATGCTATTATAATGAGACATAATTCAATGCCACCTTCCAGCAGATGTCGCTTTGGAGGGATAGATTTGTCCCAGCTGGGCACCGGGGCTCATTCAGAAGCGCTTGGAACAACCACCTGCTGCTTCTGATGTGAGCAGCCCCAGGAAATGGTAATTTCTACAAATCAACTTATTTAGCCCAAATGCATGGAGCCAAGTTTCCAGCAGGAATTAAAATTGTTACTGGGGAAGAGAAGCAGCTGCTGCCAAGCCAAGAAGTCAGGCAGACGATGTCCAGCTTTGAAACCCCTGGGGAAATGGGACGCTCTGAGCTCACTGTCTGGAACATGTCACGCCTGGTGAGCGCTCAACCCCGAGCAGCCAGCGGTGGTGGTGGCAGAGCAGGAGGAGTCACGCACATCGACGGAGTGAGGTGGCCTTCAGGGACTGGCTGCAGATTCCGTCCTGCTGGCTGCCGACAGGAGGACAAAGGGGCTTGTTCATGGGGAGTTGCAGAAGGGCTCACCCACGCCAATAAGACCTGAAGGACAGATTCCGAGACCCCAAAGGTAACAGATAGCATGTGCCTACTTTTTATCTGCAATGCCTCGGGATGTGAATCACCCCCTGGTCCTATGAAAGATGGTTTTACAGATGAGAAAACAGACCTGTGGAGGCAAAGAAGGGGCTGCCCAAGGTCACACACACTGTCACTGGGACTCTGTGTGAATCCAGATGGATCTGCCCTCCGCCCTACCCACTTCAGAAGAGCAGGCAGGTTGGGAATCATGCTGAAACTAAAACGGAAACAAAACATCCTGGACTGACTCACAGGTTGTGCTGGTCTGGGAGTTAGGGGTGCTGGGGTTTGATACTGGTTCTGCCTCATTTGCTGTGGACATTGGGCAAGTCTATTCCCTTCTCCAGGCCACAGTTTCTTTACCTGCAAGATAAAGAGGTTGAAGATCTCTAAGGGGCATTTCCAGCCCCAAAATCTATGACACTCTGGGCCTTAGTTTCCCAATTCAAGGGGTGTCATGCTCTGCCTGCTAGGATGACGAGAGGACCATGTGAGGTCTAGAAGGAGCTCCTTGGCACATTGTATGGGAGTGACCCCAGGCCCAGCGCTGTCATCACTCACATGTCTGCACTGACTGATGCTGAGGGTGGTCCTAGTTCCATACCTGAGCTTCTAGAAGGAGCGAAGGGGAGACAGCACCATCTCCCAGGCAGCTCGTTATTGAACCAGGCATGGGCTACAGATCCTGAGGGCTCCGGACCCTCTCCCCATAAGGTGAGGGTGTCTCTGAAGCTAGATCCCTCTCACCATTCCAGCAAGTGACATGGACTCTTGAATCATAGGCTGCCTGTCCAAAGGGGTATTGGCGGTGCTGGGCTCTGGGCAGGAGCTGGGACATGCATGAAGAAAAAGCACAGGGAGGAGAACTATGGCTCCTCTCTTTGGTGAAAAATGTGGGCTCTAGAATCAAAAAAACCTGAGGCCAATGGCTGGCTCATCATTCACTATTTGCAGAATTTGGGTCAAATCACTTAACAGTTCTAACCCTGGTTTTCCCATCTGTAAAATGGAAGGGAGGACTCGCCTGAGAGTAATGGTGGCAAGGCACTT
Source organism: Phataginus tricuspis (assembly GCA_029783875.1). NCBI lineage: Eukaryota > Metazoa > Chordata > Mammalia > Pholidota > Manidae > Phataginus > Phataginus tricuspis. The sequence continues at coordinate 23,177,536 of JAQQAC010002837.1, read as the reverse complement.
AGCACCCCGCCTGGCCCAGGGTGAGCGCTCAACCCCGAGCAGCCAGTGGTGGTGGTGGCGGAGCAGGAGGAGTGCCTACTTTTCATCCTGTTAATGAGAGCAGGAATTATTTGGTCGAGCTGCAAATGGGCAGTAGAGGTCAGGGTCATGGGTTCATCACCTAGGGGTGATTATAATAGTTATTTTAGCAATAAGTTGAAGGCAAAGTTCATGTCAATAGATCAATCGGAAAGATATGTCAGTAGCGAGCCATGGGCAATAGACTGTCATGTGCATGAACAATGGGTGTGACTTTAGAGAGATAGGAGAGGGGGTGACAGGGCCCTGCCTGTGTGGAGCCACCCTGGGCATTCACTGGAGCCAGCTTTTGATATCAAAGGAGGCACAGCAGGTGAAACTATATCCCTCAAACCCCACAGTGGGTGAATAGTGGAGCCTGGACTCCAACACAGCTGTCTGAAGCTGAGGCTCTGACCACTCACCAAAGTTGGCTAACACCATGCCTTCAGGCTGGACCTTCCCAGGCCTCCCAATCCCAGGAGAATCAGGGACAAAGCAGCTGAGGACTGAGGGATCTAGAAGGCTGGGATGAGAGGCCCTACCCTGCCGTCCTGATTAGCTGGATAGGAAATATAACCAGAGACCATATATGTAAGGCCACAAGGCTGGATGCACTGAGCCATGCACTTTGCAGCAACCTGGGATTATGAAATCCTTGCAGGCTTTCCCCTCAGCTCCCACTAAGGCAGGACTCCTCATGCCCAGCTGCCTGAGCTTTTGCCCCTCTTGGGAGATCTTCCTCAAGTAGCTGAGGCCTCAAGGCTGTAGGAGACCTGAAACTCAGGGATGCACACATTACTGAACTGGGGTAAAATCCTAGCTGGGTATTTATTCTAGATTTTCCCTCCTGAATTACTGGGGCTATGAAATGCCAGGTGTTTTATTATGAGAGATATCATCACACAGGAAAACTTATTATGTACATATTCAGTCAGCTACTCCCATGTACAAGGAGGAACACACACACACACACACACACACACACACACAAAGATAACTAAAGAACCTCAAAAGGTTCCTCAGGGACATAAAAGTTCCAAACTCATTAAAATTCCTTTCCCTGGCATCCTGAGTCCTGCACAGGAATAATCATGCCAACCATGTTCCTCCAGCCCTATTCCATCCCCTCCAGTCCCCCTCCAGCCCCTTCAGCCCCCCACCAGTCTGGCTTGCCCTATGGGTTCTGTCCCCTGGATGGAAGGAAAGGTTTTATTTCTCTTGGATATATTCTTAGGAGAGGAATTGCTGGGTCATATGGTAATTCTATGTTTTAACTTTTTTGGAGGAACTGCCAAACTGCTTGGTGCAGTGGCTGTAGCATTTTATATTCTCATCAACAGTGTAGGAGGGTTCCAGTTTCTCCACATCCTCAATGGCAATTATTATTGTCTACCTTTTTGCTTATAGCCACCCTAATAGGTTGGAAGTCGTATCTCACTGTGGTTTTGATATTTGTTTCTCTAATGACTAATGAAGTCGAACATCATCTCATTGGCCATTTGTATATCTTCTTTGGAGAAATGCCTACTCAAACCATTGCCCATTTTTACAATGAGTTGTTGAGCTTTTCATTGTGGCATTGTAAAATGTCTTTATATATTTTAGATATAAGCTCCTAATCAGATATATGATTTACACAAATTGCCTTGCATTTTATAGGCTGTATTTTCACTTTTTTTATGGTGTTCTTTGAAGCACAAAAGTTTTTAATTTTGATGGTGCTCAATTTATCTGCTTTTTCTTTTGCTTCTGTAGTTTTGATGTCGTATCTAAGAAACCAGAAACCGTCGCCTAATTCCATGTCACAATGATTTCTGTCTATGTTTATTTCTAATTTTAGCCCTTACATTTAGACTTATAATCTACTTTGAGTAAATTTTTTTATATGGTGTGAGTTAATCTTTTGTATTTGGTCTAATTGAATTCATTTGCATGTAGCTAGCCAATTGTCTCAGTATTTATTAAAAAGACTACTCTTTCCCCACTGAACTATCTTGTCACCCTTTTTGAAAATCCATTGACTGTGAAAGTTAATGTTTTTTTCCTAGACTCTCAATTCTATTTCATTGGTCTGTATCTTTAATCTTGTGCCAATACCATACTGTTTTAATAGTTGAAGCTTTGTAGTAAGTTTTAAAATCAGGAAATGTAAGTCCTTCAACTTTGTTCTTCTTTTTCAAGATTTTTTGCTAGTCTGGATCCCTTGCATTTCCATATGAATTTTATGATAATCTTTTCAATTTCTATGGAAAAAAGGCAGCTGGATTTCTTCTGAGCCATGAACTTTCCATTTATTTAGACTTTTAATTTATTTCAACAATGTTTTGTAGGGTCCCAAGTATAGGTTTTGCATTAATTTTGTTAAATTTATTCCCGAGCATTTTGTTCTGTTTGATGGAATTGTTTTTTCTTTTTTGTCTTTAAATAAATTTTTATTAATACCATCCGGAGGTAGAAAAATATTTTTCATTTACATGCTTAGACACACAAACATACAGACTGAGATGTAATGACTACAATTAGGAACACTTTTCATAAAAGAACATATACACAGACAAATAAATTGATACAAAGATTTGAGTTATTGATATCCAATTGCTTTCTTTCCTTTTAGCTTATTTGACTAAAAGTATCTCAGTTTTCAAGAATACACTCTAAGGGCGAGCAGTTTACATAACTGGGTTAAGGTTTAGATGGCCCCAGACTAACAGGGCTGATGAAGTCTCTGAACTGAGAGGGACTGTGTGTGTCCAGGGGGCTGGAAATGATATGCAAGTACAAGTCTAGCACCAGTCATTTAAAGCCAGGCCGTATTGCAGAAGATAAATTTCTTCCGTTTCAGGGAGTCTAGTTTAAAAACCTCCCAATTTTTAAGGATAACGATGAACCCAATAAGTAGTATAGATTTCCACCAAAAAAATTTAGAAGACTAGTTCCATATTGTAGAAGTCTATGAGACTTTTGACTATTTTCCTTCTTCGTGGCAAAATAAATTTAGGTGCATAACCTTATTATATTGTATACTTCTCTCAGGGGCCAAGCCTGTCCATCAGAGAGTTTGTATTGAGGCCAGTCTTGTGTGCAGAGATAAAGCACTTCTTTTTCAGGGGCTGGAGATCAAATTGCTCCCAGTTCTTCAGAATACATGCCAGAGGCGTGTCTGGCTTTAAATTTGAAGAGGATGCTCCCATCTCCGAAGTTATCCCGGACGAGCCCCCAAAGATGATGCCGGGGTTCTTGTTTGCGGAGTCAAAGAATGACCTTAGCAAACACCCAAGGTAGGAGAGCCAGGGTAGAAGCTTTTATTTAGAAATAAAGTAATCCTGGCTCATGCCAGGAGGGGACAAGAGAGCCCCGATGGAATTGTTTTCTTACTTATATTTCAGATTGTTCATTGTTAGTGTATAGAAATATGCTTGATTTTTGTATATTGATCTTGTATCCTTCTACTTTTCTGTACTTGTTTATTAGATCAATAATTTTTGTGTGTGTGTGATTCCTTAGAATTTTCTATCTGCTGTATCATGCCATCTGCAAATAGAGATGGTTTTACTTTTTATTCTCTTGTTTAGATGCCTTTTGTTTTTTCCTTATCTTATAACCCTGTCTAGAACCTCCAGTACAATGTTGAATGGAAGTAGTGAGAACAGACATCCTAGTCTTGCTCCTGATAAGGGAAAGCATTCAGTCTTTCACCATTATGTTTGTTAGCTGTGGGGTTTCTGTAGAAGACCTTTGTCTGATTGAAGGAGTTCCTTTCTATTATCTGTTTCTTGAGTGTTTGTATAATGAAAACGTTGGATTTTGTCAAATACTTTTCATGCATCTATTGAGATAATTGTATGATTTTTGTCCTTTATTAATATAGTATATAAGATTTTATTTTCATATATTATTTTCTTTGTTTATTTTTAAAATTTATTTTGGTATCATTAATCTACAATTACACGTGCAATATTATGGTTATTAAACTACCCCCTTCATCAGGTCCCCCCCACCAACCCCATTACAGTCACTGTCCATCAGCGTAGTGAGATGCTATAGAATCACTACTTGTCTTCTCTGAGTTGTACAGCCCTCCCCATGCCCCCCTAACATTACATCTGCTAATCATAATGCCCATTTTCCCCCTTATCCCTCCCTTCCCACCCATCTTCCCCAGTTCCTTTCCCTTTGGTAACTATTAGTCCGTTCTTGGGTTCTGTGAGTCTGCTGCTGTTTTGTTCCTTCAGTTTTTTTTTCTTTGTTCTTATACTCCACATATGAGTGAGATCATTTGATACTTGTCTTTTTTGGCCTGGCTTATTTCACTGAGCATAATACCCTCCAGCTCCATCCATGTTGTTGCAAATGGTAGGATTTGTTTTCTTCTTATGGCTGAATAATATTCCATTGTGTATATGTACCACATCTTCTTAATCCATTCATCTACTGATGGGCACTTAGGTTGCTTCCATTTCTTGGCTATTGTAAATAGTGCTGCGATAAACATAGGGGTGCATCTGTCTTTTTGAAACTGGGCTGCTGCATTCTTGGGGTAAATTCCTAGGAGTGGGATTCCTGGGTCAAATGGTATTTCTATTTTGAGTTTTCTGAGGAACCTCCATACTGCTTTCCATATGGTTGAACTAATTTGCATTCCCACCAGCAGTGTAGGAGGGTTCCCTTTTCTCCACATCCTCACCAACATTTGTTGTTGTTTGTGTTTTGGATGTTGGCCATCTTCACTGGTGTGAGGTGATATCTCATTGTGGTTTTAATCTGCATTTCTCTGATGATTAGCGATGTGGAGCATCTTTTCATGTGCCTGTTGGCCATCTGAATTTCTTCTTTGGAGAAGTGTCTATTCATGTCCTCTGCCCATTTCTTAATTGGATTGTTTGCTTTTTGTTTGTTGAGGTGCATGAGTTCTTTATATATTTTGGATGTCAACCCCTATTTTCATATTTTAAACCAATCTTGCATTCCTGAGATAAGTCCCACATGGTCATGGTATATAATCTTATTTACATTCAGTTTTTTAGTATTTCTGGGGGGATTTTTATATCTATATTCATAAAGGATATTGCTCTGTAGTTTCCTTACTTATGACATCTCTGTCTAGTTTGGTTATCAGGGTAATACTGGCCTCGAAGAAGGAAGCAGAGTGTGTCCCCCACTTCCCACTTCTATTTCATCAATACAATTTGTTCTAGTTGAATAAAAGATTGGTGGCTTAAAACAACTGGAGCAAAAAACAAACAAACAAACAAAAAACAAATAAACAAAAAACAACTGGAGCCTTGCCTCCACCACTGATCCTCCCATCTCTGCAGAATAAAGACTTGCCCACTTCCTGTGATTCTGAACTTGTTTAGCCCACGTACAGCTGAGCACCCAGGGCTAAACCCCCGGCCAGACCAGCCTCCTCCCTCCCGTCTCCACATTCCTCCATCCCTAAGTCCAGGAGCTCTTTCATGGCCTACCTTTTTAGTCCCCTTTTGTCTGTTCCCTCTGCCCTATCCTGTTCCAGGCTCTGCTCATCCCCCCTGACCATATGATTGCAACAGCTTCCTGTAGGGCCTGTGGTTTCCCCCACCTTATGTCCCTTTGCAGAGACAGTTTTCTAAAACCTCTGAGAGCAAATCACAGTACCTGCTCTTTCTCCTTCACTGATACTCTTATTTCCTGAAATACACTTCCTGAAATGTAGGGATTCCGAAATTATTCCGCTGGGGCCACCTTCATATCAAGGGATGGCTTCTATGTCCCCAGGGTGTCTGGAGGCAGGGGCCGAAGCAAGCAGCCACCAGCATAGTTGTTCTTTAAATTCCCCAATTTAATATTCAAATCTATGCACATTTTACCCTCTATGATTTACCCATGATGTTCTAATATAAACAATGGGCATTTTCCCTGATCTTAAGAGTAGAGATGACACTCTGGAAAAGTGCCGCATGCCTGCTCCACGGCTCAGGGCTATGCATGCCCCAATAAAACCAGGAAAGCAATTTTCCTTGAGGGTTAGTCACCTCTCTGCACCTGTTAGGAACTCCCCCTTCTCCCGCGCTGCCTTCTTGCTGGGCCCCTCACGCCCTCACCCCATGGAGCCAGAAGAAAAGCGCAGGGCCCTTCTCAGAGCTCCTTTGGAAAAGAGTGGGGAGCCCTTTTCCAGAAACCCCTGCAAACATCTCACCTTTCACTGGCCTGAGCTGGGTCATGTGCCCTTCCCTGAACCAATCACATGACAGCACGATGGAGTAGGTTGACTGTTTAAGCCAGGGTGGGTTTTGGACCACGTGATTTAGAGGGAGACAAGGCAGTTCCCCAAAGGCGAGTCTGGTGGGCTTGGTGGGAGGAAGCGAGATGGAAGCTGAGGAGGCAGCAAAGAACTGTGGCAGACGCCATCACCTGAGACGATTAGTAACCTCCGTAAGTTACCTCCGTGAGGAGTCTTCCCTGCAGCTCCTGCCCCACCTCCCAGGTCCTGCCTTACGCCCAGGCCTGCTGAGTGGTGTGTGGTCCCCGTCCTCTCCCCGTCATACTGGCTCACAACTCCTTTCCCCGGCTGTGCTCTCCAACTGGGATTCCCCCCCAACGTCATCCGTCAGATCACAGCCCAAAAAGCTTCACGTTTTGTGGCTATGAAATGAGTCACCTCTGCCGGGGGCTCTCCCAGCACCTTGCCCCCATCACCATTATTCCTCATTTGCTGCACCACTATGGCCAGGTTTCCTATTGTTTCCGCCCCATCCCCTATACCCACAGAGCTGGCCACTTCCTGGAAGCCACGGACCTGGGCAAGTCTTAATTAGTCCCTCTATTCTCAGCCTCTAGATTCAGTTTGGTTTAGACTAAGAAGTCAATAAATATTTGTTGAATGAATGAACATAAGTCTGCACTGAGACACGACTTCTCTGAAGTTTGCATTTTAACAGAGGACAAAGCCTCAAGTAACAGGAATGAAACTCCAGTGGTCGGATTTCAGGCACCAGTAAACCGGGGAACATAAGCTTCCTCTATTGTTTTGTGCCTGGAGGAGGAACGGCAGGTGGAATTTTCCATTCATGCATTTCCAGTGCAAAACAATCACATGGTCCCTCAAAAAACATAGATGTGTCATGGAAACAAATGAGTTTCCCCTTTGAATTTCTGGTGTGAGGAAACTTCTCTAGTCCTCACAGCTTTCATGCCCTGGTTCTGTTTGACAGAATGTTCCTTCTTCCCATCCTCCCACCCCTGCCTCATGGCAACGCCTTGGCTGACTTTCCCTCTATCCCTGCTCTTTTACCCCATAGCCACTGCACCCCACCTGTTAGCACAGCCTTGCCTGTTAGGGAGACCCTAAAACTAGTTGCGTGTTTGAAGAAGGCTTATCCTGCAACTCAGATGTTTCAACATCCAGTCCACGGGCCTGGCTGCTTCTGCTGAGCTGACCTAGGTGCCTGTCCTGACCACATGACCCCTCACTCTGCCAGAGCTCCCTTGTACCCCAGCTCTTGGCACTAACAGCCTCTCTTCCCTCCAGCTCACCACCCCACCCCACCCTCCACTCTGCCCCAGAGTGACCCTCAGCAGCACAAAGGTGACTGGGTCCCTCCCTGCTGGAAACCACTGCCACGAGGCAGGGAGCCTTCACGGTGTCTCTGGGTCATGGTCCAAGCTCCTTCGCCCTGCCCCAGCCGTGCAGAGGCACAGACATTAGCCAGATGCACACCAGGCAAGAGCCCACCCTGCTTTTGCATCTACCCTTCCCTCTCTCTGCCTGGATGCCCTTCCCTCCCCGTCAGCCTGGTGAGCTCTTACTCACCCCTCAAACCCAGGCCCCACATCCCCTTCTCTGTGAAGCCCCCCTTGATTAGTCTTTTTCTTTTTCTGCCCACAGACTCTCATCACTAATCTCCTGGTCTATTTTCCCTAATACACTGTGAGCATCTTTAGGTCTAGAAGCCAAGTCTAATTTTCTGTGTCCCCAGCATCTGGCAGCAGGAGAGGTGTCAGTGTGTGTTTGTGGAGGGAATGAATGAATGAATGGACTTACTGTTGAGATAATAGCTGCAACAATTATAGGTCTTATCTCTAGAGCATATAAGACCAGAAAGACATGCTAAGCACTGTGTTAGGCAATTGCGTGCGTTTATCTACCATAACTTCACATCCCTTCTGAGTTTGGCATGGTTATTAGACACATTGGGCTCAGAGAGGTCAGAGATCCAATTCAAGGTCACACCATGAGAGAGTGAAGGGACTAGAACGTGAGCTCAGGGATCTTGGGTCCAGCCTCTTCACTCGCTGAGGACCTATACTGCACCAGGCTGTCCTGTGGTCTGAGGGTAGAGCAGGGAACAGAACAGGCCAAGTGCTTGCCTCGTGGAGCTCCCACTGCAGAGTATGGGGTGGAAGGAGGGGACAAACATAAAACAAATAGATATATAAATAATGTCAGGGCTGATAGTGCTGTACAGAAATGTAAAGCAGGGTCAGGGGCAGAGACTGATAGCAGGGGTGGGCGATACTTTAGGAGACCTCTGAGCAGAGACCTGAATGAAGGGACAAGCCTGGTTACAGCAGAGGGAAGCATGCTCCTAGCAACAGCATGTGCAAAGGCCCTGAGACTGGAATGGGCTTAGCTTGTCTGAGGAACAGCAGGAGGTCAGTGTGGCTGGAGTGAGTGGGGAAGGAAGGAAGGTGTCAAGGTCACAGGAGCAGCCTCAGGGCAGATGGGCAAGAGGCTGGGTGTCCTGCGCATGGATTTGGGTTTGCCTCTGAGTGAGCCTGGAAGCCATGGGAGGCTGGCAGCTGAGGGCGATGTGATGGGATTTGCTTGTTCACAGGTTCTCTTTGGCCTCTGGGAGGGCATTGAGAGGGTGGGATGGAAAGGAAGCTGGAGGCTGGTTGGGAGCCTGGATCTAGTGCTTTCCATCCAAAGGCCCTGGACTCCGCCTCCTCTAGGTCTGGGGACCAGCTTAGTTCTGTTGACCCACCTCCCAGGGTGCAGCCCCTGCCCCTGAGCCCATCCAGTGGCCAGGCCCCTATACTGTCCACACCCATGAGCGACTCTCTTGAGTCCATGTCTTGCATCTTCTCACAGTCCAGTCCTGAGCTCTTCCTTCCTGGCCACAGGTCACAGCACTCCAGGCTGTCCCTACACCCAGCTTTCTGGAGCCTCTTATCTGCCTGTTGGCCTGAGAACCGCTGTGCCTGGCAGTCAGATCTTCCCCAGCCTCTGCCCCAGCCAGGTGGGGTGAAACAGCCCCTAAAGCAGCCTGTGAGGAGTGAAGAGAAGCAGAGGGACCTAGGTCCCAATCCTGACTTTGCCACAAACTTGCTGTGTGACACGAGTCAAGTGTCTAAACCTCTCTGGGCAGCAGTTTCCTGTCTATGAAATAGAAATAATAATACCTCCTCCAGGGGGTATCCTGAAGAAGCCTGGCAGCTCCTGGTGGTGGCAGGGCGGCTCACACTCATTTCACTTTCCATTCTCCTCATCTCCTTCCTTGAAGAGGAGATGGTGAAGCCCCTTCCCTAAGGTCACACAAATCAAAGGGTCCAGGTCTGCCACCATGTCCTGGCCATGACACACTGCCCCGTGCCTCAGTTTCCTCATCCAGAAATGGGGATCATAACCGTGCCCACCTCACATTGATGGTGTGGGGACCAACTGAGCTGATCTAGACAGAGCGCTTGGGACAGTGCCTGGGACACCGTCACCATCCATGAGCAGCGGCTCTCGTGCGGCCCCTGCTCCCCTCCCCTCCCCATCTCCTCTCAGTCTCTGAACATCCCAGAGAATTTAATGGCTCAAAGCGACAGACACTTCTTTAAGCATCAAGTTTAACACCTATGTTCAACTTGTTTTGCACATGGGGAAACTGAGGCCTAGGTGGGAACCAGCCCGAAGTGCGCCTGGACCCCCTGCCCACAGACTCTTCCCTTGCCTACTTTGGGGCAGCCAGTGCTGCCAAGCGCGGCCGAGAGGACCTGTGGGAATATTATCACTATTGTCACGGCTTCCTCTCTGCAGAAACGACAGTGGCCAAGAGCCAAGAGCGAGAGGAAAGACTCCAGGTGGGGACTTGGGCAGCTGCGTGGGAGCGGAGAGCGATTCTCCCCGGGCAGGGCCTCACCACTCCCCCTGATGCTCTTCCTCTTTTCCAGTTTATTAAACAGCTTTGACCCCATCCTGGCTCCACACAGGGTCACTCGGAACCACCTGCCAGGCTGGGAAGGTCCCAGATTCTGGCGTCACATTACCATTTACTGAGCGTGAGATGAAAGTCCAGGAAATGGGACAGCCCCTCGCCAGTGCCGCCTCCTACATCTCTCACACCAACCCCACAGGAGAGGCTGGGTGAGGGCAACCCCATTTTGCAGATGAGGTGACTGTGGCCCAAGAAGTTGGCCACCTGACCCAGCCCTGTGAAGTAGGAAGTCTCCCTGAGGAGGGAGCTAAGGCACAGAGAGGATCAGGAGCTCACCCAAGGACACACAGCATTTTTTCTAATGCCAAGGCCTACCCCCATCTTGTCCAGTGAAGGCTGAGCCTCTCCCACCTTGACCCCCTGGTGGCCATAGGGCAGGGTGAGGCTGTGTACAAGGAGTCTTTTAAAATTATAAGTCAGATCATATTGCCCGTGGCTGAAAGTCTTCTGTGGCTATTGAGGGGACTCCAGCCTTCAATGCTGAGTCAGTCTCATGGCCTCCCAGCAGCCAGGAGCCAGTGCGGGGGCTGCCTGGGCATCTCATCCTCATGTCACCCCTGTGGGGTTCACGGCAGCGCCCGCTCTCCATGGGAGCAAGCTGAGGGCCCAGAGGTGAAGCGACATACCCAGGCTCGCACAGCTTGGAAACAGCGGTCCATGCTCTGGGCTCCGGGCTCCAGATTCCCGTCAGCCCCTCTGAGGTCTCATTTCAGGAAGGCAGTGAGATTAGTGCCTGCGCCTGCAGCCGGACCTGCTGGTCCCAGTGCTCTGGACCCAGATAGCCCAGCCAGCAAGGGTTTTATTACTTAAATTGCATCCAATAGGTATGACCCCCAGAGGCTGGATGTTGAGAAATTGTCTCAGCCGCCAAGGTGGAAGATGAGGGAGGAATTGCTGGAGAACAGGAAAGATCAGCAGAACAGAGACGGAGGTGGATGAGAGGCAGAGAAAGACCCGAGGCCAAGGAGGCCTGCCAGGGATCTGATCTGGGGCAGGGGGCTTCCAGCTGGGCAACCTGTCACCCACCCCCTTCTGGGTCAGAGGGCTTGGCGTGTGCAGCCTCCGGTGGGCTCCATCCCCACCACTCTCATGATGCTGCCTGCTGTCCCCTCACCACATCTGCCCTGTGGCCCTCGCTCTCCCCTCCCAGCCTCTGCATGGCTGGTGACTGCCTGGCTACCCTGCTTGTCTTGATTCCGGCTGAAATACCGTGTCCTCTGGGAAGCCTCTGGCACCCCCATGCTGGACTGCCCACAGCCTGGGCACCCCCTTCCCGGGTGTTGAATCGGTATCCCCAGTGCCTAGGACAGGGCCTGGCACATAGTACGTGCTTAGTAAATGGATGGCATTTATTTATTCAGCAAGTATGTACTGAGTACCAACTGAATACCAGGCCCTACCCGGGGACTTGGGACCCTTGGGAGATGGAGAGAGGACCCATGGGGACTCCATCAGCACCAGGCCTTCTCCCTCCACCCACAGGCTGTCTTGGCTTCTGTGTGCATCACTAGCACCCCCATCCCACATCCCCTGGGCCCCTTTCTCCCACAGTGTGAGCTGCCATGGGACCAAGAGCAGGTCTGGCCATCCAAGACTAGATGCGTGGTCTGCAGTCAGGGGAGCCCCTGTGGAGACTGCCTGGGCCAGCTCCGGGCCTGAGCTCCGGGTGGTCTGGATGGGCAGATCCGGAACCCAGTGGACATGGCAGGGCCTGGACAGATGGGCAGGAGCTGGTTCCTGATAGGGAGGGGAGGTCACTGGAGCTCGGGGTGGAGTGGAGCAATACAAAACAGACCGGAGTGTCTGTGTGTAAATGAATTTCACGTATTGGACTCCAGGTTGCTGGGAGACTTGTGCAGAGCCATGACCCTAGAGGGGCTTCTTGCTTCTTGAGAGGCCCCTCCCTGCCTTTCCAGGCATTGCTGCCGCTGCTGCCCCTTCTCCAGCCACTTGTCTCTGTCCTCCAAGGGCTCTGGGCTCCCCCATCTTCTGCCTGCTCCAGGAGGGGAGTGCTGCTTCCTCCACCCAGAATGCCTTCCTCTCCTCCTGATACTCATGTCCCAGGTCCCCTCAACTGCACACACTGCTTCCCCCTCCCCTGCTCCCAGGGGTGAGTAGAGAGCATGGAGGTAGAGCCAGGCAGGCAGGCTTTGCACCCTGCCTGGCTGCATGACCTTGGGCCAGTCTCTTCCCTTTGCTGTGCCTATTTCCCCCTCTGTGGGATGGGGAAGGTGACAGCCACTGACTAGACGGAAGCCTGGCTCTCAGTAAGGCACCCAATAAATATTAATTTGATTATTCCCCTTAGAACAGTCTTTTATTCACTGCTTGGGTACCCCCAACATTTCTGATATAAAGTGAGCTCCTGCAAAGTAAGCATCACTCTGTTCAAATGTCTCCATTAATTCAGTGCCTACCTATCATACGCTGTCCCTGTACAAGGGGTGAACCCCACCCAGCCCTTGGAAAGCTTAGTGTCTGCATCCCCACAGGGTAACCTGACTAGGACTGGGGTCCCAGGTGGTCCAGTCTCAACAAGGTACTGTATCTGAAGAAATGGGCCAGCAGTCAGAAATAGTCATAAAAGGAATTTCAATTTTTTTTCTATCTCTCATGGAGAACGAAGGGGGATCCAGTTTATACCCCTGCAGCCCTCTCCAGCAGCTTCATTTCTCCCCACGGGGAAGTGCAGAGCCTGTCACTAAGCTGAAAGTCCATGCTGCCCCCGGAAATATGCTTACCTGGCTTTTCCCTCTGCCTCTCCTATTCATTACCAGCTTTGTGTCCCCCACCCCCCACCCCAGTCTTCATAACAGAAATTAATTTATTTTCCTGGATTCTCTCCACGTTCATTTCTCCTGATTCTGTATCCCCAGTAATTCTGGAAACATCTTCCTGAGAACCTTGGAGGGGAAGAGAAAAAGGTAAGTGAGCAGAGGTCACATTCTCCTGGGGACGGAGTGGAGGGGATGGCTGAGGAAATGGGTACAATAACAAGCCAGGCTCTGCCACAGCAAGTTCTTAGTCAAGGCCAAGGTCAAGTTCCCTCCAGCCCCAAGAAGCTGTGATTCTATGGATTCTGAAGTGTAGAACTTGGCATTCCCCAAGGGCCCAGGGCCAGGCAGCTGGAAGCATCTATCATGTTGGAAATCAGGAAGTGAGGCCTGGGGCTAAGAGAGGCTGGGCAAATAAGCGGGGTCTGCCCTGTGTGGACCCCTCTGCCAAGCCTGCTCTGGACACTAAGGCTGGGGTGGAGACGGGGGTGACTAAGACTTCATCCTCTGCGGATTCTGCTCTTGGCACATGTCCTTGGTGTCCTGCTCACCTCTACAGCAGCCCTGGTCTGGGAACCAGAGGATGGAGTGCATATGCTGACTGTGTGACCCGGGACAGGTGCCTTTACCTCTGTATCATCTCCTGGTTGTGCAGAATAAGTGAGACAGGGTGAGAAGAGGACAGAGTCCCATAAACCCAGTTATGAGGCTCCTGCCATGCCTCCTGCAGGGCCCTGCTTTTCCTCTGAGCACACCACTGAACACCGGCACCAGACTGGTCCTGCAGGCAGGGCATGGTGGTGGCCTGGGTGAGGACTCACCTGTCCCTCCTCACAGGCCTTGGCTCATTGGTGGCAATGCCGGCTATCACTGTCCTGAGCTTGGCTTCTCCCCACTGCCCCCAGGGCTGAGGGCATTGGGTGCACACAGTGGGTGCTCCAGACCATCCAGAGTTAGGGCCTGGCGCTCCAAGGAACAGGGTGCCAACTCTCCCTGGTTGCCCCTGGCTTTCTCAGAAATGTCCTCAGTCCTGGGTAATTCGAGACAGTTGGTCACTGTGACTAAGTGACTGAGGACAGTGTTTGGCCAGAAAACTGGTCTGCGCTCAAGCAAATGGGAGTTAGGGAGGGGCCTCAGAACTCCTCAGGTGAGAGGGCCCAGGAGGGAGTTTGCCTGATGACCTTGCACAGCCAAGGCAGGGCTGACGGACCCAGCCAGGCCTCCTCCACTTCCTCGAGTGTCACCGCATGGAGCAGAAGCAAAAGCACCAGTTCAAAGCAGGAGCTTGCAGACAGATCTACAGTTTGCTCATAGCCGACCAATTCAACCTGCTCTGCAGTGACTCTGCGGCGTTTACACTCACATACTAGGAATAACCATGGCGTATACACTCACTGCAAATAAATATATTTGAGACACATCTTCTGAAGCCTTTGTGACTTTTCTAGATTTATCTTCCTTAATGGCTCTTCCACAAGAATGAACAAGGTATACTCTCATTTAAAAGAAAAGAAAGAAGAAAAGGTTATTGGCTAATAGGAAGTTCTGATTTTAACAAATGTGGCTTAAAAGGAAGTGCTGTATTTTGCCAAAAAGCTAGAAATGAGCCTCTTAGCACCATTTGTTCATAAAGGCAGATGTAAAGAATACTGAGACAAAGGTGTCCTGTCATTACCAGGTAGAAAAGAATAACACTTAAGAGTGAGATTCTCAGGGAAGCGGGCAGGGTTCATGAGCACAGAGAATCATTTCCATAGACAAGAGCTCAGTCAGACCCACCCTGTCAAAGGCTGACAAAGACCCCAGACGGTGGGAGAGAAGGAGCAGGAGAGCCACAGACCCCCCACATTTCATTCTGGAGAGGACACCAGGAGCGAATGGTATTTGTGATAATACCAACCCTCCTGCAGGTCCCGGGCTTCACCATCTAAAGGGCTCCTCTAGACCATTTCCCATGGCAGCTGCAACATTTTACATTCTCAGCTTCCCTTTTCTCCACATCCTTTCCAACACTTGTTTTTCCTTGTCTTTTTGATGATAACCATTCAGACTGGTGTGAGGTGGTATCTTTCTGTGGTTTTGATTTGCATTTCCCAGATGATGAGTGATGTGGGTGAGTTATATGAGTTCTTGATGTTTTGGATGTTAACTCTATCTTGAATATACCATTTGTGAATATCTTCTCCCGTCGGTAGGTTGCCTTTTCATTTTGTTGATGGTTTTCTTCACTGAGCTAAAACTTTTTAGCTTGATGTAGTCCCATTTGATTATTTTTGCTTTTGTTGTTTGCCTGAGGAAACAGATCCAAAAAAATATCGCTAAGACCAAAGTCAGTGAGGTTACGGCCTGTATTTTCTTCTAGGAGGTTTATGGTTTCAGGTCTTATATTTAGGTCTTTAATCCATTTCAAGTTTATTTCTGTGAATGGTGTAAGAAAGTGGTCTGGTTTCGTTCTTTTGCATGTAGTCTCACTTTCCTACCATTTATTGAGGAGACCGTCCTTTCCCCATTGTATATTCTTGCCTCCTTTGTTTTAGATTAATTGACCATATCAGCATGGGTTTATTTCTGGTTTCTCTATTCTGTTCCATTGATCTGTGTGGCTGTTTTTGTGCCAGTACCACACTCCTTTGATTACTATAGCTTTGTAATATGGAGTTTCCCCCCAAAATTAAAAATAGACCTACCATATCATCTGGCAATTCTGCTCCTAGGTGTTTATCCAAAGAAAACAAGAACACTAATTTGAAAGGACATGTACACTCTTATGTTTATGGCAGTGTTTTTACCACAGCTGAGATATGGAAGCAACCTTAGTGTCTGTCGGTAGATGAATGGATAAAGAAGATGTGTGTAAAAATATAAAATGGACTATTACTCAGCCATAAAAAAGAACAAAATCTTGCCATTTGTAGCAACATGGATGGACCTAGAAGGTATTATGCTAAGTGAGATAAGCTGGGCAGAGAAAGATGAATACCATATGATTTAACTTGCATGTGGAATCTGAAAAACAAAACATGAACAAACAAAACAAAACAGAAACAGACTCATAGATACAGAGAACAAACTGATGGTTGCCAGAAAGGTGAGGGGTGAGAGGACGGAAGAAATAGGTAAAAGGGAGTAAGAGGCATAATCTTCCAGTTATAAGATAAACAAAACATGGGGACATAATGTTATAAAATACAGTAATATTGTAACAATTTTGTAAGGTAACCAGACTTATCATGGTGACCATTTCATAATGTACATAAATACCATTTCATAATGTATGTAAATATCAAATCACTATGTTGTACGCCTGAAGCTAATACAATATTGCATGTCAATTATCCTTCAGTTAAGAAAAGGTCCCTGAAGAAGCCTGCAGTTTGGGTGATGCCCGCGAGTGTCCTGTGCCAGGCATTTTATGGGGATTATCTCACTGAGTCTTCACCACAGCTTGGAGGGAGGTGCCATTATTATTCCCATTTTGCAGATGAGGAAATGATGGAAGGGGTGGGGCTTGCCTAGGGTCACACAGCTGGGAGGCAGTGGAGCAGGACACAAGTCCCAGAAGCGTGACTGTGGAGCATGGGTCCATGGGGGGGGGTGTCCAGGGGAGGGTGGGGAGGGGGCCCCATCTGTTGGGGACCTTCCACATGCCAGGCTCTGGGCTGAGCATGTAACATATTTCTGGGCATATCACTCCCCACTGCAGTCCTGGAAGTGGTGTTATTAACTCCCCTCCCCAGCTCAGAGCAGTGAGGCAACTGGCCCTGGTCACAGAGAGGTGCATGTGGAGCAGGCTGCAATCCCGCCTGTTCAGGCCACACCCAAGAGCTTGTCCCGGCAGGAGAGCGGTCTCCGGGATGCAGTGCCCCCCCAGCACCCTGCACCTCTCCTCCTCCTGTGACTCACCCAGTCCCCGGGAGTCCATCATTCCAATACCACTGCCCAGCACTCCTTCCAGGCTTTCTCGGTCCCACAGCTGCCTGCTGACCTACCCACCACCATACGGTGTCACCACCTGGTCTGTGATGGACCCTGCCATGGGGCTGATGGAGAAGGGACAGCACATCCCTTCCTCAAAGCCTGAGTCTTTAACAGGGGCCTCCTGGAGACGGCACGCCCAGGGGAGTGCCCAAACACAGCTTCTTATCAGGTGTGTGATGACCTGATGGGAAAGAGGTGGTGGGGACCAAGGCCCTCATCTGGGATGGGGACTCTGACTTGCTGTGCGAGCTGAGACAGACCATGTCCCTCCCTAGCCCTTGGTCTCTGCTTCTGAGGTTATGGGGCTGGGTTGTTTGCAGGATCCTTCCCAGCCTCAGTTCTGAGTCCCTGAGCTCTTGACCAGGGGTTGCATTAGATTTTCCCAGTCCTGGGCTCCCAGGAGATCAGAAAGCCCTCAACTATGAGGTCCAGGCCCCATGCCTTTGAACTGCCAGCATCGTCCCTCCCCAGGCAGCACCTATCCCATCCCCCCTCACACTTATTCCTGACCCTTTCATCTAAGCCTTCCTAACCCCCAATTACCTTTTCTCCTGGAAGCTTCAGAGCCTGTGATGTGCTCTTTGGCTCACAGACTCATTCCTCCCTTGAACCTGAGCCCGGCTTGACCTTCCCATTGATGGTAACTTGTGATCACTCAGCTCCTCCTGTAGACTGGGCGCTGAGATGGGCTCATTCCCCAGCATCAGCACCGCATCTGGCACTGGCGGTGCCTTAGCTCCCTGTCTGTGCTCCGTGCTAGACTCCCAGAGGCCCATGCCCAGCCCCAAGCGCAGGCACTAGGGGAAGCTTCAGCTGCTTTCTCTTCCGTCTGCACAGCAACGGGAAGGAGCGCCCTGAAAAGCCCAGCCCACCGAGTCTCGGCCATCGTGGGGGATTTGCTTCCCTCCCCAGCAGCGGGTGCGGCGCCTGCGTGTGGGTCCTTCATTCCCCGGGATGCCGCCCGGATCTCTGGCTGGTGTGTCGGGCTTTGGTTGCGTTTAAATTGCTCCACACAGGCAGTGCCCCTGTCATTGCTGGGCTCCTGGCTCTGTCGCTAAGGCCTCCTTTTGTGTTGCTGCAAATCGTTTGCAGTTCCAGCAGAGTAGGTCTCCTTGCATACAGTCTAAAGTCTCCGGCCCTGGAGGAGCAGCTTCCCCACCTTCTTTCCCTCCCTCCCAGCCAGGCCCCAAGTCCTCATCACCCGAGCCACAAAGGGAGGTGGAATGGCACCTTGGTGTGACAGAAAGGTCTCTCTCTGTGGTCGTAAGCGCCACTGCCCATGAAGGCTGTGAGCCAGTGTGGCGGGCCTGCTCCCCATGTGCACCGGTAAACATGCAACCCACAGTCACCCGGAAGGAGCCGTGTTGTCATGGGAATGACACTGATGGTAACTCGTGACTGAGCATCCAGGCGCTCTCTCAGCGCTCACCGGAACTCTATAAAGTGGGAACTAATACTGTCCCCATTTGTCAGATGAAGATACTGAGGCTTAAAGAAATAAGAAACTCACCTTGGCTCACATAGCGTCACACCCCCTGCATGCTGACGCACCTGCCCCCTGCGTGCCCAGGGGCCCCACACCAACAAGCCCTGCCCGTGGCTCCCAGGACACTCTCCTTGTCTCGGTGATGACACACGCCCTGTGTGCACTAATGCCTTCACATCCACAGGATGCACGAGCCCCTGTATGTTCAAACACAGCTCTTCCAGAACCAGCCTGGCAGGATGGCCTTTGGATTTGGTGCAAATACACCCAATAACACCCTCTGCCTGTGCCCCCCTCAAGCCCTAGAGGCTGTCTGGTGAAACCATCATTCATGAACGTGCTCCCCGAGCACCCTCCATCCTAGTATGGGGGTCACAGCACTAGAGGACCACAGACCTCTGCTCCTTCCTCCCCTTGATCTCATTTGCTCGTCTGCAAACCCCAGTACGCCCACCACCCAGCCTTCCTCAGCCACCGAGGAAGAAAATAAAGGGAGATGGTTCGGGCTTAATCAGCTCCAGCGTGGGGCAGGCAGCCGTGATGGAAGGAGCCTGGGCTTCAGGGATGTGAACTGTGTGTTCCTGGGGCTACATCACCCTGGTTACTGTCTTATCTTTATTCATTCTGGCAAATTAAAATAGCACTATCTTTCCAATCTTGTTCTCCAGGAGGAATTAAACAACAGCGGCAAAGAGAGAAATGGCCATGATGGGGGTGCTCTTTAGACCTTGAGTTCCTGCATCGAAAGGCCCAGTGCCCTGTAAAATGCCATGCAGACCTCCCAGGGATGTGGTTTGGGGCACTTGGGATTGGACATTGGCCTATTCTCTTTTTCCCCCCTCTTTAATCCCCAAAGAGGAGGGGAGCCAGCAGCCCTTCTCCATTTCTGCCTGCTCAGCTGCAGGACCATTCATGCGAGGCAGGCGCGATTATCCGCATCTCACAGAGGTGGACATCGAGGCTTGGAGAGGTCAGCTGTCAGCTGACTCACGACTGTCCTGCAGCCAGGAAGGGGCTTTTTTTTGAGTCTGGTCTGCTGCCTCCTGGGGGCAGGGCTGTGTCGTGGTGGGTGCCTGGCAGAAGCTTGGTGACTGGCTGGGAGCAGGGCCCACTCCCAGCCCCTCTGACTCAGATCTCAGCAGGGAGAACCAAGAGCTCTGAGGTCTGGGCTTGGCGAGCAAACGGAAGATCTTTCCTCCCAGCAGTGCATCCAGGTCAAAGTAAAGGCTAGAGGAGAAGCCCCTGCTGACAGCCGAGGATTCCTGTAGCTCCTCTTGCCGAGAAGGGCACACGGGCAGAAGGCAGAGCGTGTCTGGGTGGCAGGACCTGCGAAAATTAAATTCTCCACCTGGGGCTGACATTTGGGGCCCTTGTAAGCCAAGTGAGGAGGCAGTGGAGGAAAGACGGGTGCGGGAGGGGAGGGAGGGGGAGAGCTCCCAGCGTCTGATGCTCGCACGGCCAGCCCCGCCTCTCGCAGGCTCCCTTGCCTCCAGCGCCCTCTCCCTGCCTCTCCCCTCCCCTCTCTCTGTATAAGAATCTCTCCCCATCTTTTTTCCTGTCTTGCTGTCTGTGCCCTTTTTCCTTCTATGCCCCCACACTCCATATCTCCCCTCCACCTGTCTGAATTGCATCTCCCGGTCACCATCTCCGTCTGGGTGCGTGTGTTGGGGCAGCGGCGGGGTGTGTGAGTGTATTTCTCATTCTCTCTCTGACTGTCACGCTCTCATTTTACACCCTCTCCCTAAGGCTCTCTTTCCTCATCTGTGTGTGTGCATATCTTTCTCTTTTTATGTATTTTTTGCCTTTATCTCCCTAGGTGTCTCTCCCCTGTGCCATGTGAATCTCTTTCCTTTTTCTCCCCCCCATTTTTCTCTCCACATCGATTGGCCTCTCTTCCCCCCCAGTCTGTCCTTGTACTGGCTCCCTCCCTCCACCCAGAATTCGCTGCTGATGCCCATAGGGAAATATGGGAGCCTCTGATCGAGGGCCTCAAGTTCCAGTTGAGGGTCAGTCATGGCTTGGGGCCTGCAGGAGGCTCTCAGCAGCTGTTCAGGAAAGGAACACCTTGGAAAGCCCCAGGTGGCCCCTGAGTCACCTTGTGCAGATCGAGTGGGAAACACTGGACTCAGAAACAGAGAATCAAAGCACAAATCCTGTCTTTCACATTTCCTGTGTGATTTTGGGCAAATCACATAACCTTTTTAACCAGCCTGGCTGGGGCTCTCATGGACCCATGAGGAGCAGACAAGAAGTGCTGCTTTGTGGACCCATGGCACTGCCCAGGGCAGACAAGTCTTGGGCCACTCCCCATTCTTCAGAGGAGAGGACGTGGCTGGGGTGGGGTCACTGAGCTGCTGGTCAGAGCTGTAAGAGACACAGAGAGGGCTGAGCACCCACTGTGGGGCAGCACCTTCCTACAGCGACTCTGCTCGCCCACACCCCTCCACAAGGTCAGCATCACACCTTCCCTGCTCAGGTTCAGAGGTGAAGGACTGGCTAGGGGACAAGGCAGGTGTGGTAGGGCTGGGGCCGGAGCTTGTGTTCTGTCCTGGACACCCTAGCTTGATGGGACCCTGATAATAGAGCATCTAAACTCTGAGGTCAGCAGACCCTCGTTTGGCCTGGGCTCCAGCTCTTAGACTGTGTGACTTTGGTCAGGTTGCTTAACCTCTCTGAACCTGTGAACAATGGATGAAAGGATGCACCTGTCAACATTGCTGTGATAATTACTGTTGTGAGTGACATCTGTATGCAGCAGGCGCTCTAGGGGTGTCTGGGCCCCTGCACTGCCCCAGTGGCCTCCAGGGCTCTGGACTTCCCACCCAGGGCCTTCCCAGACAGCAGCCCCTTTAGGGCACCAAAGTGATTCCAGGTCTGACACCATCAGCCGAGCGTCTTCTCTCTCAGAAAGCTCCATTTGAAGGTGAGGATTGTGGGTGTGTTTTTGAGTGCTGGCTGCAGAGAAGGCCCAGGAATACAGGGAAGGCTGAGCTGGCTTCTCCAAAGTATGCCTGGGGGCCCTCAGTGTGACAGAAACCCATGGGGGCCAGCTCACAAGGCTTGGATTCTCCCTGCTCCCTTCCTCCTGGCTCCTGCCTTTTCTGGGCCTCAGTTTCCTTCTTCTGTGTGATGGGGGGTGTGCACGGGCCAGGTGGTTTTCCTGCTATTGCTATTACTACTGCTAGTGTCACCTAGTGCTCCTGGCACCTGCTGACCCGGCCATGCCGAGCTCTCCTCCCATAGTGCTGTTAACTACCCCCGTTTGCAGAAGAGGACTGAACCTCGCAGAAGTTAAAGGGTTTGAAAGGCAAGTTGCAGGCACAGTGGGCTGACCCCAGAGTGCACCCCAAAGCCGGGGACAACCAGCAGCCCCTTCCCAGCAGAGGTGGGAACCCTTCCGTTGGCCTCAACAATAGTCATCTGCCCTCTGTTGGCACCCACGCTGTCTCGTAAGTGGCGGAGAACTGAGCCTTTATTAAGTGCAGATGTAAGAGGATTGGGGGACAGGGGCAAGGACAGGGGGCCACTGATGGAGGCTTTCAGGTGGGCGTCCATGACACCCCACCGCGCACCCCACATGACCTCCCACGCCCCATCCTGCATAATAAATGTTAGCAAAGCTCACTTGCCATCCTGCCAGCTGGCTCTGCTGGGACTCCATTGGCCATGTGCCCTGTCCCTCCTGCCTCCCCGCCACCAAGCCCTGCCTGCAGTCCCTCAGGGCCCCTCCCTCTCCCCCGCCCTCCCTCCTCCTGGGGTCTCTTGGCCTCTGGTAGCGGGCTCTCCCCTCTCCATCTCTCTTTCTTATCTCTGTGCTTTTAATCTCTCCTGTCTCTGCCTCTTGCTTTCTTTTCCTCTCCCATCCTTTCTCCCTCAGGCTCTCACCATCCATCTTTCTCTGTGTTTCTCTTGTTCCAACCTAAAATCTATTTTTCCTTGTTGATTCACTTTCTGTCTAACTGTGGCTTAGAATCTCTGTTTCTCTGATGTGTGTGTGTGTGTGTGTGTTTCGCTCCGTGTCACATGATGGCGCACACTGGCTTCTGGCCCCTGCCCCAGCTCCTTCCTGCTGTCTCAGAGACAGCTGGCCCAGGGACACACACCAGCAGGAGCCCCTGAATGTGGGGACGAAGGGGAGAGAGCCGGGACCAGTGGGAGGGGCCAGGCTAGACTTGGGAGAGACAGTTTGATTTTCAAAGCGCAGGCTGATGGGCATTTAACTGTGGGTGTTCTCTGACTCTGTCTGCAGCCTTACATCTCCCTCTTCCTTGCCTTCCTCCTCCAGGTTTGTCTCCAGCATGACCCCAGGAAGTGCCTGGGCTGGACCACACCCTTAACTTCAGGAAGGGTCTAGAGGAGGAGAGCCTCGGCAGGGACAGGCAGGGGGCTCTGCCCCTTCAGAGCCAGGCCTGCCCACCCCATGTGCTTAAGGAGCCTCCCTGTCTGCTTCCCAGCCTGTCCTGACACCTTCCCTGGAGAAGCCCCCAAGACCCCCTGAGTCTAGAACTGCTCACTGTGAAAATGAGGTCAGTGGTGGGCCTCACCTCCCAGGGTTGGGAGAATGGATGAGACAGCACCGCACAGCACCGCACAGCACCACGCCCTAGCTGGCCCAGCCAGTGGCCATTGCAAAGGCTGGAGCCAGGCCCAGCCCAGTGCCTGGTGCATACTAGGCACATAAGAGGAGCGTGGTGAATACATGCGTGAATGGATGCAACTGTAAGACCCTCCATTCCATATTCGTGGACCATTCAAAGCACTGTCATGCTTCCACGGTGATCCACCATTCACTACAGTACAGTATTAGCTGCCTCTGATCATCCCCCCGCCCAGCCATGCAGATGGAGGGCCGAGGAGATGGAGGGAAGGGGAAGGAGGAATCAAACCACTGTGTCCAGAGCCCCAAGATGCTGCTGGATGCCAGGAGGGAGGTCCAGCCACTCCCAAGGTCAAGCTTCTCTTGGGCCAGGCCTTCGGTACTGAGAGCTCAGTTTGGCTTCTCTCTGAGGCTCCTGGCCCACATACCACCACCTTCCCTGGTCCCTTAGCTCCAGGATGGCAGCTGCACTCTGGGTAGGGCACTCCAAGCCTCTCCCTCCCACAGCCCTGCCAGCCGTCTCTCCTCTGCCCTGGTTACACCTGCCCCTGAATCTGGCCAGGCCCTGCTGTGCCCTCCTCCCTGGTCTCATTCATCTGTCAGGGCCCACCTTGATCTCCCACCTCTTCCATGAAACCCCCTGCCTAGCCTCAACCCCACACGGGCCCTCACTGTCTGAGAGAGTCAGGGGTGGAAGGCTGGAGAGACCAGCCTGGTGGCTGGTGGAACTTTCCTGACCAGTCTGGCTAGGGCCAGGTGCAGGCTTTCCCCAGCGGAGCTGTATGCTCTGCAGCAGGTACCCCTCCTCGCTAAGCTTGTTCCCCTGTCAGCAAAGCAGGGATGGTGGTGAGCCCTCCCTTGTACTGGGATCAATGAGCTCCAATGATGCAATCAGCCTGCACACAGTAGGCCCTCAACCTGAGTTTGGCTACCCACCCCAACCCAATCTGGATAAGGAAACAGAAGTTCAGACAGAAACGAACTTTGCACGAGGAGAAAAAGCCTATCTTCTGCAACTCTCTAATCATGCCTCTTTCCCAGATGCTCTAAGGCCTCCAGAGCAAGCTGGGTCTACTGGGTGCAGGGTCCTGGGCTTGTTTTGGAGCACATAGTAGGAGCTCACAAAGGCCCATGGCTTTCCTATATTAGAATAATAACACATGTCATCCAGGTATTAAGCACTGGGCCAGACATTTCACTGGCTTTCATAGTTCTTAACCTCTCTGAGCCTCAGTTTCCCCATGTGTGCCTTGGGATCATAGCACTAGCCTCATGGCTGCCTGAGCAGTGTATGACAAGGTGGTCTGCGTGTGACAAGTACTGGACCCACAGTGGGTCACACTGACATCTTCTTTGGTTCCCTGGCTGTGCCTGGCCTCCACCTGCCAAGCTCAAAGCATGGCTTTAAACACCAGATGAGTCCTCATCTGGTTCTGAAGCTCTGTCCAGACCTTCCCTCAGCCTGAATCTGCCTCCAGGAATGAGTATGATGACAACAGCCAAAAACATAAGAAAAATGACAGGTGGCGCATGGAGGGCGGCCACTCTGCCGTGCACTCAGGCAGGACCCACCTGCCTCATGTCACCTGATCCTCACCGCGCACATCTAAGCTGATGAGACTCAGGCTCAGGAAGGTTGGCCCTGCCCAAGGCCGCACAGCCAGGAAGTGGCTGGGCAGTGCCAGGGGAGGTGGCCTGCTCTCCTCCTTCCCCGACTGACCTGTGGGCTTCTGGAGAACAGAGCCCATAAGCACCCATCTCTGGTCAGCACCAGCACCAGCAAAGCCTGGGCACAAGGACACCTGATTCTGGCCCAGATTCAGCTACCACTTCTACTGGGTGACTGAGCTGGTTACCTTCCCTCTCTGGGCTTCAGTTTCCCCATCTGCAAAATAGAGGCATCTGAGCGCAGGATATGTTCCTTGGTTTTCCAGGTGGAATACCTTGGTCTCTGTGCCTGGTGCTGGCAGATGACACCCAGACACTCCCAAGCCCTTTTGTGCTGAGCTTCTAACAGCAGGTCAGTTGTCGCCCCTCCCCCTGCCTCTGGCACATTCCCCCCTCATCCGCAGGGATGGCAGGTGCCCACTTTGAGGACACTCAACCCAGGGCAGGCTCACCCCTGCGGGCCTGCACCGTGACAGGGGAGCGTGAAGAAGCAGATGCAAACCTTACCCTACCCCTGTGGCAAATGTAAGATTAAAAAAAAAATTAAAACTAAGATAGTGATACCATGTTAAAGATAAACACCAGAGTTCAAGGGACTTTACCCTTTTTCCTGACTCACTGGCCTCTGTCCTCCAGCCTTCTGCACGGAACAGCTCTGTGGGAGCACAGCAGTGGGGGCTTATCCCTGTCTCCGCCTCTTAGGAGCCGCGCGCCTTTGGGAAACTTGTGTCACCGACCCGAGTCTGTTTTTTCATCTGTTGAATCGGCAGAGGTGTTTTGAATGAATAGGAACTGCGGCTGGTTTCTTCTGGCATGTAGAGCTAGGCATTCTCCTAAGTATGTGTTTGCTTGAGTTAAATATGTTGGATTAAAGGAGAGAGGAATTTATTTCAGGAGCAGGTGTCTGGGAATAAAGAGGGAAGGGATGGTGAGGGAGAGGACGCATGCATGTCCCCACCTTGGGGACAGGTTCCGATTCCATGGGGAAAAGGGTGAAGGGCAGAGTGTGGCTGAATCCATCAGGCACCGAGTGAGGCTCAGAGCCTAGGCAGCGCTACGTAAGGTCCCAGGTCGCCCAGAGTTAAGAGCTGGAGTGTTTTGCCTGGCACAGGCCACAGACCCAGCACTGTCTACCCTTCTGGGGTCACCGCCTATCTGGCAGGGAGAGACCACAGCCCTCAGCAGAGGGGCAGATTCTCAGGGCCCCAGGGACGTGGTGGAGGTGGGAAGCCCCATACAGAGGGCAGAGTGGACAGCAGAGCATGTGTCCTGCCTACCGTGGACGCTCAGAGATACCTGGGGAGACCCAAGCAGGAAACGAGGGTCTGTGGTCATCAGGTCGGTGCAGGACTGCTGTTTGACGTTGATGTGGCCCCTTTATTTCTTGCTCTGAGGCATTCTGATTACAAGGAAAATTATCTACCCTTCCCAGAGCAGCAGGTTTCGAGGGACATGGTGTGCTGAGAGATGCTAACAGGTGCATTTAGGAAAAGTACTTCATTGTGAAATCTGCTTGGGTAACTGTCTTAGTTTTTTTTTTTTTTTTTTTTTTGCTTTATTTTACCTTTTTCCCCTGCTCTAACAACCTCAAAATCTCAGGGTCTTATTATGTCACACATTTCTCTCACTCACGGGTCTGTGGGTCGCCTGGTGGGTGGATCTGCTTCAGGCTTTGGGTGAGCCTCAGGGCGGCCCCTCAGGCCTCTCCTGGAGCCAGTGGCTTGACGTGCTTCTCATGGCCCATGGCTGACCTGCAAGAAGGGTGAGTGCATAAGCAAGAGAGGCCTCTTAAGGCCTCAGCTCAGAACTGGCAGCTGTCACTTCCACCCATGTGCCATTGGCCAACAGGAGTCACGTGGTCGCGCTCACAGCAGGGTCCGGAAAACTGCTCTGCCCACCCCAACACTGCCTGCAGAGCGCATGGCGGAAGGAGGGAGGGGGGAATGGGGAACAGATCCCACCTGCTGCCTTAACACTGCAGTCTCAGGCTCCTCCGCAGAATCATGGAGCCCCCAGGCCCCAGGTGTCTTTGGTGGGGTCCCCAAGTCCTCCGGACTCCTCGTCCTTAGTACTGTGTAAACTGGCTTGAGCCCTATCCGCGTGCTCTGGGATATCCGAGGGCTTCTCTGGGCATCTGCGGCTCCCCAGGGCTTAGGGTCCTGTGATCCTTGTCTCCCCACCGCGGATTCTGCTCAGTGCCATCCCTCGCCCTTCTGTGCTATTCGCTGTCCACCCCGCCCTGCGCTAAGCTTAGGGCCCAGGCTTGTGTGTCCTAAACTCTCTGTACTGCCCGTCTAAACAAAGGGCTGTTTATTTTGTGTTTCTATCCTCTAGCATTACAAAATACTGTTGAAGACTAACACTGGTCATTGTTCCTGTTGTCGTTTTGCCTCAAGCATGTGGACTTCTCTGTGTAAGCCTAAGAGAGCCCTACAGAGCGGGAGGTCCCGCCAGCCCTCCTGCTCCTCCCGGAGGAGGCCCAGGCCTGGAGCTTCTTCCATCCTGCTGAGCATTTAGCACATGAAAGATGTGCTTGGCACAGGAAGTTATCTTTCCTGGAAAATCTATTGCCAGTCACCTGGCAAGGGATGGTGCGGGAAGAGCCCCGTAGGACTTAGGGTGTGCTTGGGAGGATGAAATGAAGGAAATTATGTCAGGGCCCCTGGGCACTGCTAGGGACCTCGTCAGGGTCAGTTCTCCTGTTTTATAGAGAACACCCCACCTTAGGGGTCCAAGCCAGGACATTTGAGACAAGAGGGCACTGCTACTAATGACATCCAGGCAGCCGCATAAATTGACACTGTCCCAGGCCATGTGGGACGTGCGGTTGCTTTGGCCACCCTGGACCTTATCATAGACTCTGGGTCTCCCACTCCCTCCCTCCCACCTTCATGGGGTTGGGGCCACAGCCACCCCAGAGCACATGGCTGCCTCCTGGCCCTGGGTGAGACCCTGGGTTGGGCAGAGTCTGTGGAAGCCATTCACGACTCAGCCTCTCACAGGCCATCACCATCTGGTCTTGCCTAACGCCTCTCTAGGGGAGTTTGCACTAGGGGCTGGAACATGGGCATGCATCTGCTGGGCTCCAGCCTTCCACCTCTCCACCTCAAGCTGATCCTGAAAGCGGTCTAGCTTGGCTCTTTGAAACAGAACAAGAAAGGCCTCGGGAGAGGTCTGTGTCCCCAAGGGCTCCATCTACAGACCTCCTATCCCACCCACCCTGCACAGCAGCTGCCTCCCCCAAGCCCCTGCAGAGAGGGGGCCTGACTTCCCTGGGTAAGCTGCAGGGAGGTGGCTCTATTAGCTCAGTCAGATCCTGGCTCTGCCACTGTGTGACTTAGGGTATTCACCCCACCTCTCTGAGCCTCAGGATTGTAATGAGAACCTAGTGGGCCCTTTGACATTATATCTAGTCTTATTTCTGCCCTCACAAGGTCAGTCCCTCTAGTCTTTAGGCAAACACACACACAGGCATGCATGCACATGTGCACACACCCACACACCAGACATGTAGGCATGTGCCACTAGAATACATCTAGAACACAATCCCTCTGTTCCCAAATCCTCTCTGTTCTTCAAGGGCAAAGTTTAGAACCCCTTCTGCAACAAATCTCCCCAAGACTAGCTATAAGACAGGCTCTTCTGGAACATTCCACCCCAGCCCACTCTGGAGTGGGTGACACCCTCTTGCTGTGTGCTGTCAAAGCTTCAAATGGGCTTCCATGACCCATGCATCCCCTCGTTCCTCTTTTGGTTTTGTACATACAATTTACCCAATCATGCAAGAAATATGTAACAAGTCCCTACAATGGCTGACACTTCACTAGGCCACAGGGATTCAGTGTAAATGAGACTTGATTCTTGCCCTCACTGAAGAGCTCTTAAAGAAAAAGGAGAGACTTCTGCACCACCTTGACATTTAACCCTCAGTCAGTGAGCAAAGACCAATGTAGAAGGGCCTGTTGGTGGTGGATCCTGGGTTGTAGCAAAAAGGGCCCCAAAGCACCTGGAAGTCTCACCTCACCTGCACTGGTTCAAACTTTCAGGTTGGAGTCCTAGGGAGACGGCGCAGTCGAGGGACTTCCTTCTTCAGCTGCGAGCACTAACCACGACTCACCTGCTGCTCTGCGGAATGAGTACATGTCAAGGTTCATCTGAGCCCTTGGCTTCCTGGGGGCCCCTCAGCCCCCAACAGACAGTTCTCATGGCAGCTGAGGAGCTTCTCCCTCGGAGGTGAGGGGAGAGAAATTACTTCTCTCCCATGTCCTCGTTTGATCTAGCAGGTAGGCACAGTGACATCTCAGTCCTGCCAAACCTGATAACAGAGCTGTCATGGTCAGACTGGCCCTGGGAGGTGAGCGCCCAGGAGTCCAGGAAATTGTGGAGATTGTCTGCTCTGTGGGCTGTCACAAATTAGGTCGGCTCGGTGAGCAATTTCAGGCTCTGCAAATTGCTTCTTGAGCTCTTCTTCCCCTGACCCTCAGCAGGGTCTGTAACTGTGCTTCTCTCGGACTCCAGTTCCTAAAGCTGTCTCTCCAAAGCCATCACCATTAGAGGCAGCCAGATCTGGGTTGGGATCCCTGGAGAGTAACTGACCAGAGGACAACTACCAGTGGGGTACTTCATGGCAGTGTGGGAAAATGGGGATAATAATTGTTTTAATTGGGTCCATTTTTGTTACAAGGAACAGACATTCAAGTTAGCTTAAACCAGGAAAGAGAATTTACAGTTTATTGAGAAGTTCAAGGGAATTCAGGTATGGCTGGATCTGGGTGCTCAGATGAAGTTGTCAGGCATCCATGATACCAAATCTCTTGCTCTGCTTTCCTCTGAGTTGGGCTTTATATCCAGGTAACCCTTCTTCTCCTGAATCCCAGCAGATTCAGCAGAAAAGAGTACTTTGCTTAATATTCCAACAGACTCCCAGGATGGAGTCTCACTGGTCAGGCCTGAGTCATGTGTCCACCCCCAAACCAATTGTTGTGGCCTGGTTCCCATGTCACAGTATACTGGTCTTGTCTCGGCATGTTTGCATGTGTTGTTCCTGCTATCTGGAATGCCCCTTCCCCCATCATCTGATCTGCGTCTCCTAACTGTGAAAACTGAGTTCAGCCCGGGTCCTCACAGACACTCATCCTTCCCCATTCCCCAGGCTGCTTCAGGTTCCCCTGCTCCAAATCCCTGTGCTTTCTGTCTCAGAATGTATCACGTTATGATCATGGACTTATGTGCTGATTTTCATCTCACTGTCAATGCAATGAAATTGAAGATAGGGGCGCAGTGGTGCCTACCACAGGCCTCTCGGTACCAAGCACAGGCTCATGTACATATAGGGGCTCGGTAAATGTTTGCTGAAGGAAGGAGTGGGGAGGGCTTCCCTGGGCAGTGGCCATGGGGAAAGGAGGCTGACATAACACACACCGAGTGGAATGTGATCATCCCAGCATTCCCTCCCTCCAGGTTCTGCTCCTGGAATCTGAGGACTGTCAAGGTGGCTCCATCTTGCTCAGTCTTGAATTCTCAGTCACCTACCTGCCATTTACCCTCAAGTGGTTGATGAGGTGTCAGCCTTAAAACTGAGCTAGGATTTCCAGAAGGGGAAAACAGATCCATTGCTCACAGTGATAAGAGCACTGGCAAGGTCAAAGTAGGAGGAGCCCACACCCTTGTTGAGCAGCTCTGGAGGGAGGGCAGCCTGAGCCCAGGTGCCTCAGCCTCTGCCCTACTTACAGCTGTGTGACCTTGGGCCAGGCATTGCCCTCTCCGTGGCCAGTTTGCCCTTCCGGCAAGTGGGGACGTCAGTTGTACTAGTGTCTTAGGGCTGCTGTAACCAAGTATCACAAACTGGGTGACTTAAAACAACAGAAATGTATTGTCTCACAGTTCTGGAGGCTGGAAGGCCAAGCGTGCTCCCTCCAGAACCTCTAGAGGATGAATGGTCCTTGGCTTTTCCGGCTTCTGTAGCCTGCGCTTTCCTTGACCTGTAGAGGCATCCCTCCAGCCTCTGCCTCTGTGTTCACATGCATTCTCCCATGGGTCTGTGCCCCAACTTCCCTCTTCTTACAAGGCCACCAGGCCTGCTGGGTTAGAGCCCACCATACTGATCTCACCTTAATTTCATTACATCTGCAAAGACTTGATTTCCAAACAAAGTCTCGTTCACAGATCCTGGGGTTAGGGCATCACTGTATCTTTTTGAAAGACCCAATTCAACCCTTATCAACCCCCACCTGGGTTTTTGAGATAATCAGGTCCTAAAGGAGAGCACAGGACCGTTGTGGGCCACTGTTAGATAAGGAGCCTGCACTGGCCCATGACTCTATGCCCTTTGGTTCCCCGGTCCCTGCAGCCTCCTGGGAAGGTGCGCTGGCCACTCAGCAGGTGACATCCCCGGTGAGGAGGGCTGATGAATTGGTCGTGTCTCCTGATTTGCTTGCTGTCACTTGCAATCAGGCCAAGCCTGGCCACTCGGTCACTGTCATCTCATGCGCACTCAGCGTTCACACCTGCATCCTCCCCACTAATGAGGCTTTTCTCAGAGACTCCAGCCTCACCCCATCTTGTTTCTCTTTCTCTTCTTGTCACATCCAGGAGGAAGGTGGTGCTAAGTTGTCTGTCAGCGAGAGGAAAAATGAAGCCTTGCTGAGAAGAAATTCTCTAAGGGGCACTCTTTCTGGTTTGACCCTAGATTCTGAGGGAATCTTGACAGCGGTCATTGTGTGGTGCCTTCCCCATCCATACAGCTGTGTGTGGCATTACCCCAGTGGCTTCTTGACTCATAGATTTAAGAAATGGATCAAAGAATTCCTTGAGAAAGATGAAGTCAAGTCAGCTTACAAGAAGAAAATGTAGACAATTCGCCATATGAGTAATTTAGTGTAACAAACCTTGAATGATAGAAATTTTGCCCATGAGAGGATATACTGAATATCCCCATATTTCCCATCACCCCTTGCAGTTAAGTTGTCACCACGTGACTAGTTCTGGCCAATGATCTGAGGCAGTTAAGAGCGGATATGACACCTCCATTCCTCTCTTCCTCTGCAGTGAAGACCACAGGTAACACATGTCCAAATAGGAGAGAGAGGTCTTGTCTACCTTGTCCATTTCTGGTCCCAGCATGTAGAAAAATAGGAGACACATAGAAAGTATTCAATAAATATATAATGCAGAAACAAATGAATAAATGAATGAATGAAATAATGATGCTTCTACATAGATTCCCAATGTTTCCTCATTAAGCAATTGAAAGAAAACCTTTTATCCAGGTATGGCTTGCTGTCTTCCTCTGTCTTTCCTGGTTCAAGTTCCATGAACCCTTTCCTGGAGAGTCCTGCTGTCTCGTGAACACTCCTGTGTCTCCCAAGTTTGCTTCCTTGTGACAAAAGCCTTTTTCACACCGTGAAAGAAGCCTCCTCTCGTGGACTTTCACAAAAGCAAAGTTTTTAATTCCAGTGAGGTCCAACTTCTCAATTTTTTCTCTTTATGGATAATACTTTTGGTTTCAAGTTTAAGAATTTTTGCCTCACCTTAGAGCATGAAGATTTTCTCCTATATTTTCTTCTGAGAGTTTTATAGTTTTATGCTTTATAGTATATGATCCATGTTGAGTTATGTATAAAATGTGTTGAGATTAACTTTTTTTTTGCCTATGGATGTACAATTGCTCTAGCTTTGCTTTTTGAATGGGCTGTCTTTCCTCCGTTGAATTACTTTTGTACCTTTGTCAAAATCAATTGAGCATATCCATGTGGATCTATTTCTGAGTTCTCTCTTTTGTTCCATTGATCTTTGTGTCTGTCCCTCTCCCAATACCTCAGTGTCTTGATTAATGTAGCTATATAGTAAGCCTTATGTCAGGTAGAGTGATTCTTCCCATTTTCTTCTTTGTCAAGATTCTTTTAGCTGCGCTAAGGTCTGTGTTTTTCCATATAAATTTTAGAAGGCTTGTCTACGTTTACAAAAAACCTTGCTGGGATTTTTATGAGAATTGTGTTAAGCCTGTGTATCACTATGGTGAGAACTGACATCTTTACTATGTTGAGTATTCAAATCCGTGAACACAGTCTGTTTCTCCACTTATGTAGGTCTTTAAAAGTTTCTTTTATCAGTGATTTATAATTTTCAGCATACGGATTCTGTACATTTTGTGAAGTATATGACTAAGTATTTCAGTTTCTTTGATACAATTGTAAATGGTTTTGTGCTTTAAAT
This sequence comes from Phataginus tricuspis, assembly GCA_029783875.1. Taxonomy (NCBI): domain Eukaryota; kingdom Metazoa; phylum Chordata; class Mammalia; order Pholidota; family Manidae; genus Phataginus; species Phataginus tricuspis. Next base: position 23,144,578 of record JAQQAC010002837.1, on the reverse strand, counting down.
TTTGTTTTCTGCAAGTTTTGGTTTTCCTAGCTTATAGAAATATGATTAGATTTTGTGCATTGATTTTCTATCTGGAGGCCTTGCTCAACATACTTAGATATTTTTATCTTCCAAAATCCCTTGGAATTTTCTACATAGATAACCATGTCATCTTCAAATAGAGATAGTTTTATTTCTTCTTTTCCAAACCATATGCCTTTTATTTCTTTTCTTGCCTTATTGCAGTGGGTATAAATTCCAGCACTATGTTGAATAAGAGAGATAAGAGCAGACAGTTTTGCCTTATTCCTAATCTTGGGCAGAGAGTATTCAGTATTTCACCAAACTAAGTAAGGTATCTGAAGGTTTTGATTAAATGTTCTTTATTTTCTTGAAGGGATTGCATGAACCTGGTATTAATTATTCTTTAAAGATTTGGTAGAACTTGCCAGTAAAACCATATGAACCTGAAGATTTTTTTTTCAGGAATTTTTAAGATTTTGAATTTAATCTGTTTGATGGCTATAGAGTTAATTACACCATTTGCTTCACTTTGGCTTAGCTCTGGAAGTTTGGGATTTTTGAGGAATTGGTCCATTCTTCTATTTTATGAAGTGGTATATCTGGTGGCCCCATGGTTCCCATTGTTCTCTGCTGGGACTGCCTAAGGGAGCAGAAGACACCTATTAGGTGTCTCTCAGTGGGAACGGTGTGGTGGGACCCCCCCCCACTCGTGCCGCTCACCCATCCAGTTTGTTTGGGCCAAGGAGAAGAGGCTCAGACCCCCAGAGACAGAGAAGCTTGACATGAGATTTGGACTAACTGGGATGTTGAGGATTGTTAAAAACTCTGATGTAGGAGAGGCTGCCACATTGATGTTCTACAGCCAATCTCCCCCGTCCCTCACAGTCATCACTTGTTTCTGAATGGCTTGATGGGCTCAGCTCTTCTGACTCTCAAATTAGATCCCAGAACAGCTTTCAGAGGAACTGTTGTTGAAGATGGGGCTCATACCTCTGGGCAGGTGGACCCTTATGAAGATCGCAGGATTAAATAGGGTGACCCCACCATCAGAGGCAGCACTGGACCCCCACAGACTTGCCCAAGTTCAGGTTGTTGGGGGCTGTTGCTGTAAACCTCTGGCAATGGGAGAACAGGGCAGGTAGTGAGCTCTCCAAGGACAGGCAGGCTCCCAAAGAGATGGCGAGAAGGGCAGGGTTGAGTGTGCTGGTCCTTCTCCTCCTCAAAGTCACCCAACTCTGTGGGAGGGGGAGGACAGGGTGTCTGGGGGACATCCTTCCCTAGGGACACAAGAAGCCTCCCCCAGCTCTAAATAATGAAATAACATCGCTCTGTGTTAGGCACGACTGTCACCATCTTACTTACACAGGCTTGGCAAAATCAACTCACTCTTGCAAACCCCTGAGAAGTGTGAGTTGGGACATAGACCCAGGTATGACCTACAGTCCTTGAAGTTCTCTGTCCTCCAGAGGGACCACCCCAGTTTCTGGACCCTGCTAGCCTCAACCCCAGCTCTAATGTCAGAAATGCTTCTTCCCTTTGAATACCAGCCTGCCTCCCGGAAGATTCTGCCAACTGGTCCTTGCTTTGCCCTCTGGAGCTGCACGGTGAGTTTAATCTCCTCAGTGACTGCAAAATAAATTTAATAAACTCCATTAAAGTGTGCAGTCTCATAGAAAGGGAGCAGAATTTCTGTGCTTCAGACTTTTTTCATAATTACTAGCACCATGGAAATTGCAGGGATTAGAGACGGGGGTGAAGATTGTGTCACCAAGGAAGTACAAATGAATCGAAACTCCTGCACAATGAGGTGGGCTGGGATTTGCATTAAATTAGGAGGCAGGTCTGCACCCATTAACTCCATGGCCACCAAGAGAGACCTTCTGAGGTTTGTTTAGCAAATTGAGAAGGTGACAGAGTGGGAGGGGGTCGAGCGTGGTGATCTGGTGGCAGCCCGTCTTTCACAAATTGATTTTGTTAAATGTCTGAAAGGAACATTGGAGATCTAGGCTAATCTACCATTTTCTACATGGGACAGCATTCTTCTACCACAACCTCCCTTCCCAGGGAAGGCATGGACTTGTCCCAGAACATGCAGCTGGTCCACGGGAGACCTGGATTAGGATTTAGGCCTCCAGACACACTAATGAGTTCTGGCTCCCCTTAGCTTTGATGATAAGAGTGGCCACTAGATGGTCATCACGTGAGTAAGAAACATTCACCTCAGCCTAGAAGAGCATCTCTTCAATTGAGTCCTATCGCTGCATATCTGCTGTGTGCCGTGTACTAGGCCAGGGGTTGTCCCAGGTAATGAGATATTAATCACCCCCATTTATAGATGGGAAAACTGAACTTCAGAGGGACAACAATGTTTGCCCCAGGCCACTCCACTGGTCATTCATAGAGTTCAAACTCAGGACTCTCTGTGACTCTACCACGAACATTTGTGTAGCTGGAGAGGTTCTAATTTTGGTCAGGCAAATAGGTTCATCTCATAAAACAAAGCCAGTTGATTGATTTTATCCTCTTGATATGCTACCTTAGAAAGGAATTTGGGGCTGAGTTCAAGGCCAGGCAGAAAGAGTGCTGGGATGGATCAGTGGGGTCTGCCTCAGGGGGGCACACAGAGGTAGAGCATGAGTGCCCTGCATTTGTCGTCTGAGTGCCCAGGCCTTCTGGTCGCACGTCAGGACTCGTCCCTGAGGGGGGACAGGGTGCCCGTGAGTGCTGCCTGCTTTCGTCTCCGATGGCCACGCAGCCCTGTCCTGCTCTCAGGCTCTGGATCCCCCGCTCTCTGCTCTGCTCTGAGGGGACCCACCTTGCCGCTTCCCTGGGTTGGCATCAGCACTAAACGAGATCATGGATTGAAAGCACTTGATGTCTGGGTGAAAATGGTGGAGGAGTGTCATTTAAATGCAACTCCCCACTCTCAAGACAAGGGGAAGACAGCACATAATGAAAAACAGATGTTTGTTTTCACTATTTTTAAGACCAGAATGTGGCTAGAACTCCATCCATAAACTCTGAAGCATTTCGGCCAGGTCTGTGAAGTCTAGACCAGAACAAATGAGGAAACAAAACCCACACAAACATCCTCAAGCCAGTTTCCTTAAAGTTCAATATCCCAGACATGAATGGTTTGTCTTGAAATGCTTGGCTTTAAGTTTTGAGATCCAGAAGGATGCCCAGTGCAATGGCAGTTGCCCCCCAGGGGACCCTCAGCGCCACCCCACGTGGGGGGTGAGGGGTCCACAGTGGGCCTCAGTGGGGCAGAAGGCTGCTCCGGGGTCATTAGTGCCCTGGCATTGCCGGCCCGCCCTCCAGTGGAGAAGCTCCTGCGCTTACCGTCGCCCAGCTTACTGCCTACGATGGCGAGTGCCAGAGGCAACGCACAGGCTCCAGGGGCAGCTGCACAGAACGTGGCTGACGGAGGGGGACCCACCTCTCCCACCACCCTCCTGCCTTACCCACCCCACCACTGAGAGATGATACTAATCAGGGCCTGAGTCCTGAGTGGGCAGGGTCATGGGGGCCGGGTCACGCCCCTCCACCCACTTCCTGCCACTGCTTGAGATGCATCACGGGTGGAGAAGGGGTTAGGAGGAGGGGCCCTCAAGTCAAAATGTGGGCCAGAGGGCCACATGTTCTCTTTGGCAGATGTGCCAAACAGTGTGGTACTGCCAAAGAATTGTCACCATGATGGCCCTGTCGTGGGGAAGACTTGGTGTTCTTTGAGACTTTAGATACCTTCAAATGGGCTGCTGAAAACTTCCACAGTGGCACAAACCCCAACACATGGAGAAGCAGCACTTGGAGAGCCTTGACCTTGGCAGGGTCGGCAGCCACCCCTGTGCTCCTGCCCTCCGGGCTGCCCTGGACGGAAGTGGCTGTAGGGTCCTCAAGAGACCCTGCAAGCACCTCGTCCCATGCTGGGTGCCCTCCAGAGAGCACCCCGCCATTTCCTTCTCCATCCCTGGGCCAGGGCTCTGGCCCCACCGAGGTGAGTGGACACCTGGGGGGCCGAGGGGAAGGGAAATTGCTGCTGCGCTTTTCTCCTCCTTCCCTTCTACCGCCTGGGTCATCTTGTCCCACCCGCATGCCAGGCCAGGACTCCGGGCTCCTAATTTCAAAGTCTTTTCATTTTCCAGGTTAGAATTTTGTTGCTTTTGGCCAAAGGCCACTTCAGCACTTACAGAGCAAAGAGTAGGTGCAGCATAATCTCTGGGATGAGTCGTAGGGCTCATGGTGGAGCCTGTGGGGCTGACTGAGTGGCTCTGTCTGAAATAACTTCTGCTCGAGTTCTTCCAGCAGCAGGACCTGAGTGGCAGACACGTCTGCGTGGGACTCGATCTCTTTCCCAGGTGCTCCAGTGTGAGGCCCTGGCATAATCACAGTCCAGGAGTTGGCAGTGGCTCCAGGGTCCCTGCAGGGCGGGAGGTGCTGGGGACAGTGCTGAGGGACGGGGACTCAGAGCTCACTGCCTTCGGTTGTGGGCCCAGAGCCAGACCTTTCTGTGCCTCAGTTTCCTCATCCCCGGTGTGGGGAGAGTAACAATACCCGGTGTGGCTGTTGGGAGGGCTCATGAGGTGATGCAGGCAAAGTCTGTGCCTGACACAAAGTCAGCTTCCAGAGACCTCGAACTAGGGGGTTCCAGAACTTTCCAGTGGACCCCAGTCTCCTGCAATGGAAAGTAGGGAGGCGCCTATCAGCATTAATTTTCTGTCTCTCACTGAACCACAGACCTGGTCCCCGAGGTGAGGTCTGGGAACTGAAATGGAGGGAAGTCCAGTCACCAGGTCCGGCCCTGACCGATGGAGCTCCCGCAGGTCTGCTGGGGGCTGGATCCGGTGGCTGGAGCAAGGCCTGGTGGGGACGGGCTGTGAATCACACCGGGGTCAGCTGAGATGTAGGGTTGCTTCCCACCAGCTGCAGGATGCCGAACCTGAAGGCCTGAGGCCGGGGGCTCCCAGCTTGGCCCCTCAGTCCCTCCTGGGGAGCTGGGGTGAGGGAGTCAGTAGGGCCCTCCCCACTCAGGACCCCCAGAGGCCGTGTCTGTCTGTGTCTTTGGGGCTCTGGGGCTGGGGTCCAGGGAGGGGGCAGTGAGTGTTGGAGCGGGGCTAAGGGCAGAGACTGGACGGGCCCTTCCCACTCTGAGCCTCACCTGACGCTGTGTAGAAGGGAGGTCTGGTCTGCAGCGCTGCCATGAGGACGGCATGGGGCAGCGCGCGGCAGAGGTCAGCTGGGGCCTGGCACAGACGGGGAGGGTCTGGGGGGAGCGGGGGAAGGAGTGAACTAACATGCACAGTGGTTCCCAGATGTTGGAGAGCAGCAGACTCACCCGGGGCAGTGGGTAAATACAGATTCCCTGCCCCCAGCCCCCAGAGGTTCCGGTTCCGGGGTCTGGGTAGGGTCCTGGGAATCGGCACATTAACAAACCCCTCCCCATTCAGGAGGCTGTGACCACACCTTGGGGACCCTGAGGTGTCATCCCAGTTCTAGGGCTGGAATTGGAGGATACTGAGTGGCAAAGGGCCAAGGCAGGTGACAGATGAAGATGGCAGAGACAGGGGTGACCCAGGGCAAATCACCGTCCCTCTTTACTTTCCTGATCTGAGAAGTCAGACCTAACGCTAACCCTCCCTCAGGGGGTGGTGTGAGGATTAAATGAATGCCCTTAGACCTGCTCCTGAGTAACCATCAGCAATTTCTGCTCTCCACAAATCAGCAACGCCCTCCCCTCCCCTAGTCAGCCAGGTCCCCAGCCCTGATGTCAGCGTCAAGCGATACAGCTCTGGTGCCCTCCAAGACCCTCCAGGAAGGACGCCTGTAAGGCCGTGCCGGCCCACCCACCCCAGGCGGTGTCCTCAAAAATAAACTCGGTTTCTCAGTGAGCCAAAGGAAAAACCTATTGCCTGGGAAGTGCTGTTCAAGCAGAATTTCCTGGACCTTTTATCATCAGAACAGGCCACACAAGGGAGACATCTGGCGTAGGTGTCAATTATCATAACTAATTAGACCTTCCCCGGATTCCCCACAGGACAGTCTGTCTGCAGGAGCCACCTGCCTGGTCTGCAAGGATGGGGGACAGGGGAGGGATTGACCCCCAACCTGGGGGCACCCCTGCCGGTGCGGGGCTCAGGGGCTCCCTGGAGGTGGGGGGGACACTGCTCGCCCCAGACAGCCCTGTGGTGGTTTCTCATCAGAACAGGAGGGGAATGGGGAGCGCTTGCGCATTTAGACGCCAACAGCCACGGGCAGCAGAAGGGTGGTAATGACATCACGGCTCCCGGTGCTGAGCGCCTACTGTGTGCCACCGTGAGCTCGTCTGACCCTACTGGCAAAGGCGACCGCCTGACTGCCCCACTGGGACACCTGGGAGAGCGAAGGGGGCTCTGTGAATAATGACTCCCTGCCCCACCCTGTCCCGTGTCCTCCTGTCCACAGGCTCTGCCTTCTTGTCTGAGTTGTCGTCACACGTCCTCACCATGGCCACCCGCCTGTCAGGGGGTAGGTCTTCGGTGTGTCTGTCACCTCTCAGCATTACCTCCTGGGCCCAGGGAGGCCTGGGTCTCTGTCACCGCTGCACCCCTGCACCTGAGCAGTGCGGGGGCCAGAGCCGCTGCTCATCAGATGAGGGAGGATGGGGGGGGGCTGAGCTGTGGAATAGAGGATCTGGGGTGTGAGGGCAGCAGCTCTCCTGGGGGAAGCTCAGTCACTAGGCAGCCCTTGGGAGGGAGGAGCTGGGACCTGGGAGGAGCTGCTCCATGTGGAGCCTCTCATTTGAGTCCCCTGATGTATCAGACATACTCTGCAGAGACTTGACTGTCTTCCGTAAAATGACATACTGGCCCATGACATGGATGGCATCATGTGATTGGCGCTGAGAAGCAGGAAATAGCAAATACTTTAGAAGCCCTAGTAAGACAATCCAAGCGAGAATGTAGACAATAAACCCCACAGTCACTCAGGGGCCCACCACCGCAGTGACGAATCTGCCAGTTTGAAGCAGACACCAGAGCAGGAGAAGGCTCTGCAACAAGGCCAGACTGCAGTGCCAGCTGCTCTGCCACATGGGACTTACCACCCAGCACATCTAGTGATTCCCAAGTATCTGGGGTCAATAGGGTGCAGTGTGGAGCCTCTGCGCAGCAGGCCTGGGGGACCACAGCGCAGACTTCTAGGACTGGGAGCAAGTCTGTGCCCTCTTCTGCAGATAGCTGCACTCCTTTTGAGAAACGGTTCCTGGCTTGAGTAGAAACTAAATGCCTAACAAGGGGACATCAGGTGACCACACAGCCTGAGCACAATCTATCTGATGGAAGAGTATATAGGAGATGGGCTTGGGCTCATCTGGAGGGTTGCATGGGCAGGTTGCTCAGACTCTTTCAACCAGCTCCTGATGAATCACTTCTCCTTCAAAACCCATGCATATGGCCTACTGGGCCATTCCTTACGGCCAGCTGACTGTAGAAGAGAGGACTGAGCCTGGTTCACAGGTGTATCTGCACAGTATGCAGACCACAGAAAGTAGGCAGCTTCCCCACCGTGGCCCCACACAAGGGTGAACCTGAAGGACAGTGGTGGACGGAAATCCTTCTAGGAGGCAGGATTTTGAGTACACATTTGGTAGCCACTGTGCCAGAGTGAGAGAAAGCCGTAGAGTCACGTGCATTTCCACTGGTTTGGTGACAGTCAAGGATGTGGAAGGAACAGGGTTGAAGACAGGTGAGAAAATCTGGGGAAGAGGTTTGTGGCTGGGCCTCTCAGATGGTTACAGTTGGTGAAGATATTTGTGTCCCATGTGAAAGCTCTCCAGAGGGAATCCACTGTGGATGAGATCCCAAATAAACAAGTGGGCAAAATGACACTTTCCATACAGCCTCTTTCCCCATGGCCACCCCAGTGTTCGTTCAACGGGCCCGTGAACGGAGTGGTCAGGGTGGCAGAGTTGAAAGCTATGCATGGGTTCATCAGCCTGGGCCGCCCCTCATCGAAGCTGACCTGGCTGAGGCTACTGATCGGAGTCTTCTAATTCACCAACAGCAGAGACCAACACTGAGGCCCTAACTTGGCACCATTTCCCAGTGGGACCTGCCAGCCACCTGGGCCTCTATCGTGGAGGGGGCAGAGAATCATCTGCTAGAATAGATGCATGTCCTGGACATGGAGATGTCTCCTGCCCATAATTCCTCTTGGAGCATTTCATCTGCAAACTCCCAGAGTGCCTTATATACCATCACGACACTCCTCACAGCACTGCTTCTGATCAGGGAACTCATGTCACAGCAAGGGAAGTGCAACCATTCACATGGCCCGTGGAATTAACTGGCCTTACCCCACACCCAAAGTGGCTGGACTAATTGAAAGGTGGAATGGCTACTGAAGACTCAGTTGTGGTGACAGTTGGGAGACAACACTCTGAAAAGATAGTGTTCCCTCTTAAAGGATGCAGACTATGTTTTGAATTTGAGACCATTATCTGATGCTGTCCCCCCACCCCGTAGCCGGGACACCTGGGTTCGGGAGACAAGGGGTGGAAGCGGGAGCAGCTCCTTTTACTGTTCACCTAATAACTCACTCACAGAGTTTGTTCTTGTTCTGGCAACTTTGGATACTGCTGGCTTGGAGGGCTTAGTTCCCAAGAAAATAAGGCTTCCATCAGGAGAGACGACAATGGTCCCACTGAACCGGATGAGGAGATGGCCACCTGGCCATCGTGGGCTTACGCGGTTGAACAGTCACAAAAAAGGCTAATCTACTATCTGGAGTGACCAATCTTGAATGATTGTCAAAGGAAAACTGGGTGGCTGCTCCCACGTGGGGGAAGGGGACTTCTGTTTGGGTCAGGGGATCCTGCGAGGTGCTCCTCACTGCTTCCATGCCCCGACAGTGGGGTTAACAGAAAACTACAGCAGCCCCTTCTCTCAAAATAAAAGCAGGGTGACTGAGGACTCAGACTCTTCAGCAATGAAGGTCTGGATCACCCCACCAGGCAGAACTCCCTGACCGTCAGAGAACTTGCCTGAGTGGGGGATATGGCATGAGGGACGCAAGAAGGAAGCCACAGATACCGATCTACAGCCTCGTGACCATTTGCAAAACTGAGGATCACAGTTGCTTTGCATATTTTCAATTTGCTTACTACATTTCCGTGTTTACTTATGTATGCTAGCCATTTCTTCCTTCTTTTTTCTCATTTTAATTTTACATATAAGGGGTTGCAAGTTAACTCTGCAATTCAGTCTTTGGTAACAGCCTCGCCAATGATCTGCGACCGAGTGTGAGGAGTAAATTACAGCTCGCAGTGGGTGCAGTGAGCCTTGGGGTTGTGAGCTCCTCGTTTTAGAGAACGGTCTCATTCACTTGTAAGACACAGAGCTGCCTCTGGTTCGGCGCAAGCATGGGGTTCTTGGGCTGTCGTTTGGGAATTCAGAGGTATGTGCAAGTGCAAGTATGGAAGCAGAGTAGCTGAGGGGGTGGATCACGCTGTTACAAAGTTATTGCCTCTCAGCTCTGATTTACACCTTGTGCCCTGATCTTGGAAATGGAAATGGGCATCCCTCTGTTTTCCCTTTTCCAGCTGGCATGATGTTAAATTAGTCAATAGGGGGCAGTGGAGAGACACTGCAGGAGGACGGTGGTTTCCTTCCCAGTTCTGGCTACTCCCTAGCCCAGCAGACTGTTGCAGCCTCCCTGGCATCTTAAGGTGCACATGGATGATGTGGCGGCAGGCAGCTGCTGGGACCCATAAGACATCTCCAGCACTCACATGCGGCAGCACAAGCTTCCTTAGCACCCACTCCTGCTGTGCTGGGGCGTCTCCAGGACCCGCCCCTGCAGTTCACAGTGCGCAGCAGCCCCCAGCGGCAGGCAGTTTCTCCTGGCAGAGTGCATCCAGTGAGTCACTTCTCTACAAACAGCTTTCCCTGGCATCCTAAAAACTGGATTTCTGGTAAGTTCTGAAGGGCAAATTCCAGCAAGTTCTATTTGTGTGACATCATAGTGACTTCCCTGCCACTCAGTGAAGCATGGCTGTGTCCGCTCCATCAGGGGCTGCATCTCAGCCCTGGGCCTCTTCCTTGGGTTCCCTATCTCAGCCCTACAGGTAGCGGCTGCCCCTTATATTTGTTTTTCTGGATTCTATAATATTCTGTCTACTTCTTACTAGCTAATTCCTTGTTACTCTGATCCACACTTGCAGCCAAAATTCTCTTTGCCAGACCTTCCCTGTTCACATCCTCCTGTGCTTTCTGTCTCCTGGCGGGAGCCTCATGGATGCGCCTGGGCTGGTGGATGGGCAGAGAGCCCTGCGGGGCGGCAGCTCTGGGACCTTGAAGCCAGAGCCTGTTCAGCCCCCCACGGAGCTAGGAAGGAAGGTGAAGGAGGGTCAAGGCTCAGAGGAGGGGATGCAGGTCCCAGCTCCACCAGCAAACAGCCACATGACCTTGGGCCTGTTGTGTCCTCTCCCGGGCCTGTTTTTCCTGTGGAAACAGCAGCAGCTCCAGTGCCGCTTTGAGGATGGAGGGAAGCAGGCACGTGGTGGCACTTTGTACGCGGGGCTCCGGGAGGGGAAGGGGCTCCTGCTGGCCCTCCTGGGGGCACGACTTCCTGAGAGGCCCCCCCAGCCACCATGCCCTCCACCCCCTCCCCTGCACATGGGTCACTACTGGGCTCTTCCAACCAGGAGGGCCTGCAGCAGCCAGCAACATGGGCTCTTAACTCCCTCTGGGGCAGCAGGTCTCGGCTGCGCCAGCTGTGGGCAACTGCCCCCCTTCCTCATCTGTCCCGGCCACTGTGCCTTCTGTGGTCTCTTCTCAACCCATGGTCTAGGCCCCTTCTAGGTCCTGGCCACGCTGGCCACACCATCTGCCTGGCCTCTGGGAGAATTCTAGATGAGAGGCTCTGGGCCGGTTGGGGGCACCCTTGTATCATATAGGTGAACCCTCACTTCACAGAGGAGGAAACTGAGGCCAGGGTCTGGATCTGCTCGCCATGGTGCCCTCGCCCATTCTATGAAGCACAGCACGCAGTAGATGCTTAGTAAAGATCTATAGAATGGTTCTGTGAAGTAATGAATGACTGAGGGTGGATCTGACTCAGCTGCTAAGAGACAGAGCTGGGACTGGACCTGGGTCTCTCAACTCCCACCGGTCAGACGTCACCAATATTCTGATGTGGGTATAGCACCCAACAGTTTGCAAATCCTTTGTATCCTTTGCATCATTTTAAACCCTCATTTTATCTCAACCCTGAAAAAATATCACTAGCCCATTTTACAGATGAGGACAGGGAGGCTCAGAGAGGGAAGGGGACTGACCCACTCAACAGGGCCGAGGGGCACTGAGCCTATGAGAGACACCCCCTTGAGCCCAGGGTGACATCCAGGCCAGCGGCCTCTCCTGACCCCACCGCCATTCAGGGAGTGGGAGGGGAAGTTCCTGCAGGAGCCCCTGCTGTATAAAAGCTGACTCAAACCCTGTAGGAGGCCTCCCTTAATCTCTCGCTCCAGAGTTTCCTCCCCACTGCCCACGCTGTCTGCCCTAGGCTGTGTGTGTGTGTGTGTGTGTGTGTGTCTGGAGAGCTGCAACAGCAGGCATCTGGCCCCATGAGCTGCAGATTGGAGAGAAGTGGTTCTGGGAGGTGTGTGTGTGGTGGAACATTTAGCAGGGGCTCCATGGAACTGCTTGCAGCAGGCAAAATGTTGAGTCCCTCAGGACTATTAGAGCAGAGAGACTGAGGTGAGGAAATGGGAAGGGCAGGGACTTGGAGAGAAGGAGAACAAGACGAGGAGAAGCACACACACAGTCAGAGGGGTGAGCTGCAGGGGGCTCTGCCTGGTTGCCTCCTCCAGCAAGCCTACCCGGACCTCACCTTGGGCTGGGCCCCTGGAGCCTTTATTCTACCCTCCCTTCCAACACCTTTGCTCTGTGCTTTTGGTGGCTGTCTGGGCCCAGGTGTGTCTTCCCCACGGAGAGGGGAGGCACGTGGCATGTCTGCCTCATGGTGGATGGGATTTTGAGTGGGCACCAATGACAGGGTCATCTCTTCAGAGTGGGAGGTGGAGGGTCAGAGAGTCTGAGTGACCTGCCCATGGTCACACAGTGTCAAGAGCAGAATCCAGATTCAACCCAGGTTGGGCTGACCCTGAGGGCTCTGACCTAGTCACAGTAACACCCATTGAACTGAACCACTGAATTAATCACTTTCAAAAGGGCAAGGGCTTCCTCTCACGGTGCCTGGGAAGAGGCCCTCCAGAGACAGGTGGGCTTCTTAGAATCCCAGCATGTCTGCCCTTATTCGTTGCCATGCCAACTCCCACTCATCCATTATAGCCCAGCTAGCTGAGGCCATGCCCGCTTCACCACTCCGGCCCCCAGGCCCACCCTCGGCCTGGCACAGGGCGGCCTCCTGACGGGTTTGTTGTTCCTTCACCCATCCATTCATTCATTAATCAGAAGTCCTCACTGACCACCCACTACATGCCAGCCCACATTCTAGGGGCTTCAGCCTGGAGCCACTCATGGAAAGTCCCTTCCCTGAGGATTCTATTAAACAAACTCACAAATTAGTGTGTAATTACAACTTGTGTTAAGTGCTCTGAAAGAGAGGAAATGGATTTGATAGAGAATCTTACGAGGAGAAGCCAATTTAGAATGGGGGCTGGTGATCAGAGAAGATTCTCTGAGGAGGGAGGCTTACACAGAAAAAACGTGAAGCATGGGAAGGAGTCAAGCCAGCGAAGCAGGGGCTCAGAGGGCCGATGGAGGCCAGGCCACCCCAGTTCTCGCGGCCGTGACGGGAAAGCGCGGCAGGGCTCTGAGCCAGGAAACGATGGGGCAACACTGCCTTTTGAGGGTGTGACTCTGGATGATGGGATGGATGGGGTGGGGGTAGGCGTGGAAGTGGGGAGAGCAGCAGGGCAGCTGTGGGAGTCACACAGACATAAGGGGTGCTGGGCCGTGGTGGGGGTCCGGGGATGGAGGTGGGGAGACTGACGTCCAGGGCAGCTGCTGGTTGGATTGATACGTGGCCACGACAGAGGGGGTGACGGTGATGGTTGTGGGCGAGGGCTGCCCCCACCCCGTCCCTCCAGGACCACTGTCAGCCCAGGTTCTGTGGTCATCGGGGTCCCCAGCCCCATGTGTGGCCTGGACGATCCCCAGCCCCGGACACTCCCTGCATCCCGTCTTCTCTCAGCTGCAGAGCGCCTGCGCTGGCGGGGCTGGGGCCGGCCAGGAAGAGCCAGGTGGGGGGACCCCCAGGGAGGCTCTGAGTGGGGGCTTCCAGGGGGCCCCTGAGCCACCCCCCTCCCTGTGGCCTCGATGGGGACAGAAGGGTTAATGCCAGGGCTGCTTTGATTCCTCTGCTGGAGCCTGTCTGCCCTCCCTCCGTACCCGTGATTAATTCAGTTTGGTAAAGCAGTATTTATGCTGGAAATTTAATCGTCATTTGTGATGGTAATGGAATTGAAAAATAAATTGAAAGTGTCAGACGATGTATCAGGGTGGGTGATGGAGGGGGAGTGGGGGCTGCCCACCTGGCCTCCCCATTGGATGATTTATGGACCCAAGAAATTAACCACATTGTGATGCCCCCACAACTGCAGCATAAAGAGGCAGGGGCAATGGGGTGAGAAGGGGGACAGGGGTATGGGGAGAGGAGGGAGAGTCCAGCCTGGAGGTGGCCATGGCATTAGGTGTCACCTGGCCCAGCCCCAAGTTACAGATAAGGTCTGGAGGGGCAGGGACCTACCTGTCCATGGTGATACAGGATGTTGGGACACAGTGAGGTGAGGGTCCAGACTCCCTCCCACCACCAGGCTGGGGGAGGATACTGCTGGGGCCTGTGTTCCTGGGGTGTGTCCCTAGCTCTGCTGGGCTGCCAGCACCTGGGCGGGTTGGCATTCTGTCTGCAATGTGCCCTGTGCCTCAAGCCTGGAGTTCAGGGTAGAGGATGTCCACCTGTGAGAGGGCCCACCTCACTGATGGCCTCTGTTGGGACAGCGAGCGCATACCTCTGTGAGTTTGCAGGGTCCCTCAGCAGCTCCTGGTCTCTCCCAGAGGGCTTGTGACCCCAGAGAGGATGAGGACTCCCCGAGACTGGAGGTTTCCAGAGGTAGGACCATCTCCTCCAGTAGACTGGCATCTGCTTAGGACAGGCCCCTGACTCCCTATGAGACCGGGGGCTCCTTAGTGTAGCTTGTGGACAAGCACCCCCCTCGGCCTCGCCGCCCTCCCTCCGCCCCCGTTGCCTGGAACCCAGGGTGGATACCCTGGGGAAGTCCCAGCAGTTAGGTCAGCTGTATCCAGGCCTGGGAGACCTAGAGGAGGCAGAACGACACATGGGTAGGTCTGTGCCGGGAGGACCAGGACCCAGGGGGTTCCTAGAAGACAGGCCCCCACAGGGCCCTCCAGCCTGGGAGGGGGCAGGCAGGGTCAGGCCCAGCCCCAACCAGGCTTCAAACTCCTCCTTCTCCATAACTGCAGAAAAGGCAGTGCCCAGCACAGGGTGGGGGTGTGGAGCAGGAAGTCTGGGCTCTGGCCCATTCATTCATTCATTCATCCATCCATGCATTCATTCACCACATGTCTCTGCAGCACCTACTATATGCCTCATACCCTGCAGGGCCGGGGGCTGCGGGACAGCACAAACCAGACACAGCCCCGGCCCCACGGAGCTTGCAGCCTTGTTGGGAGACTGATATTAAACATACTCATGAACAAATAATCGAGATAATTCCCAGAGGTGCCAAATGCAGTGAAGGAAATAAAGCAGAATGATAATAGTGGTGAAGGGTGCCTGGGGAGTGGGGGCCTTTCCCCAGGGAGTGTGGGAAGGCCTTGGCTTTAGGCTCAGATCTGTGGATTTGATGGGCATCCCAGGCTCTAGGGACAATGAATACAAAAACCTCATCATCATTCAGGAGGGACCCGAAGGCCGGGGCAACCTTGCTGTGGTGCATGAGGGACTATGCGACATGATGAGACTGTACAAGTGGCTGGAGAGAGCTTTCATTTCGTGCACAACCCCATGGCTGTGGTGAAGACTCTGCAGTTGATTCTGGGAACAGCAGCAGCCCCTGGAGGGTTTTAATCACAAGAGTGGCACCGTTGGTGAAAAATATGTACTCTTAAGAAACTGTTTTGGCCTTAAAGCTTGGTTTAACTCAAACGGAGACCTAATGTATGGTTTGTGGGGCAAACATTGTGCATCTGCTTCATAGCTGGATAACTTCAAGAAATTATCATACGCCTAGATAAGGATCAAAGAAACTAAAATGCATATCCTATAACATCGGCATAACCCGTGATTCCTGTATGTGCTAAACTGTAATCTAAAGGATGTAGGCCTGACATAATGATAGATGTTCTTTGTTAGGAAATGTATACAATCATGTGAAAAAGCCTTTCTCACCAGAATATCCTTCTTCAGGAGCACCCCCACCCTGTGCCGGGCTCTGCCTTTTCCACAGTTATGGGGAAGGAGGAGTTTTAACAGGTTTTCTTTGCAGCTGTCCTAACCCCCCCCTCAAAGAGGACTCTGTTGATTTCTCTCTGGAGTCTTCTCCAGGCTTTTCTTTGACAGTTCTTTTGGTGTGGCAGCCAGAATATCAGTGACGACCTCAGTTTGCCCGGGGCTTGATTGAACCCGATGCCCGGTGCCTGCACAGGTGTTTTGGGCTGAGTTTGTTCTCCTTGGCTCTTGTCCCACCTGCAACAAAGAATTGAAAGGCAATAGCGAAGCCGAGTGAAAGTTTTATTTGAATATATTCCAAGGGAGGACAAAGGCGCCACACTTTTAGGGGAGGGTCTTTTTATCACGACCTAGCCAGGAGACACTTCTTTGATTGACAGGGTGAGGTTATTTAATTGACAGTTCTAGTTATAAGCCCATTCCTCTTGGTGCGCATGTCTTTTCCCAAAACACACTCAGAAAAGGCCTTGGGTTTTTTTTAGTGGGGGGAGAGCAAAACTGCGATTTTATTTTAGTGAGATTATCATGAGGTGTAGTTTGGGAAGTTCTTAGTTTTGTTCGATTGTGCCTGTGTTGGTGAAACAGGGACCACGGGCTTAGACAGAATAGGGTGAGGGCCTCTGGAAAAAGCAAGGAAGGATATTTACAGTCAGAGCAATGTAGCTACAGGCAAGGAAACCCCCTACAAAAACTCTGTGTTGAACATTAAGTTCTAGAGTTATTCTTCAGTGAGATCAGTTAATATTCCCCAGATAAAGAAGAGTAGCACATGTTTTTATTATGCTAATCATTTGTAATCATGTATAAGATTCACTTTAGCATGCTAAAAGGCCCAGGCCTATGTGCTGTCTTTCCTCTTTCAGATCTGATGAGGTGATTTTGCAAACTAGGCAACTAATTTAGCATGCAGACCCAGCTGTAAACAACATAGTAAAAGGCAGGAAGGATTCCACCTGAAAGATAAGATTGCATTTTAACACCCGGGAAGTTTAAGAAGTAAGATTCTTAACTTACTCTTTAGCAAACAGACAATACCTCAGCCCACCTTGGGGGCTGGGCAGGAGGCCTTTTGATAGCCTCCTAGACCAAGACACCAGTATCCCAGGGAGAAATCAGAGCAGTAAATTTCTTGTGTTAAGTTAATTTTTAATATTCAGGGACCACTTAACAAGTCCACACCCCTAAGCCTTTTATCCGGTTCCCAAAAATCTCAACTGCCTATAAAACCCCTAGACAACGCACCACTATGGGCTCTCTTGACCCCTCCTGGTGTGAGCCAAGAGCTCTGTCTGTCCTCCCACTGTGTCTCTCAATAAAAGTTTCCCTGGCTCTCCTACCTTGACTGTTGGCTAAGTTCATTCTTCGACTCCGCAAACAAGAACCCTGGCATCACTGGGACCTGGCTGGGATGGTTTGGCCTGGTCCCAATGGGCAAGAAGTTATCTCCCTGCAAAGCCTTTGTTGTCTTCGCAGGACTCCCTGCCTGGGCAGAATTTGGGCCGTTTTTCCTTAGAGCCTTATCTTCCCCTTCCCCAGCTGCTCATGTCTATCTTTCAGCCTAACTCCTGCCCCTTGTGCTTTTCTGGCTTCTCAATGCCTTTCGGAGCACTGGTGAGTCCTCCTGATATCTGGACCTCCTTAATTTAAGTGGATGGTTCTGACTTGAGCTGGATAACATTTATACTTGTATGTTCTAGGAAGGTTGACCTAGGGAAAATGGAGACTGATGGGATTGGGTAAAGTATATTTGGTTAAATTGGATACTAATATTAAGGCCTGAATAATATGGATAATAAAGTATATGAGAGATTGACAATTTCAGCTCTGAAGATAAGGGACACTTGCTCCTTCCTATTGTAAGGCAGGCAGTGTTAAAGGGCATCCCTTAGGACGTGAAGTGGTCCCATAGGATTATAAATTATATATAAAATAAAACTGACTTGTCCGGGAATGCACACATAAGGGCTGGTCATCCAGTGCTCTGAGTCACCCTACCAGGCTTACATTATTAGGGGAAAAACTGAAACATGTAGAAGAGTGATTCACGGCCATTTGGAAGTGACAGTCCTAAGCAGCACACTTTTATCCACTACACTTTTTCACTGGTCAGTTGTTTAGACTTTATTGCAAACTTAACTAAAGAAAACAGGAACCTCTCTTGTAAGACAGAACAAGTTCTGAATGCTCATCAGCCACCCACCAGCAGGCTGGCATGATTTAGGTATAATACTTAGAGTTTCTAGTTTCAAGTACTTAACAAAATGAGAGAATTTAACTAAAGAAAATTGAAGACTCACATGGCCAAAATGGGGATCCCTGGTAATACCGAAACTGCTATTGTTGCGTGCACAACTAGAAAAAGCTGGCTACAGAACAAAACAGCTCGAATGGGATGCATATTTCAGTGGATAAAAAGCCAAATGAGAAAGGATAGAAATTTGTTCAGGACTTAAAAGCTATTAACAACATTGTAATACCTTGACATCCCATGGTCCCTAAGACTCATATTTTATTCTCAATTACATCAAAGGACAATTGTTTTTCTGTAACAGATTTATGAGTGCCTTTTTTTAGCATCCCAATGGAAAAGGATAGTTAATATTTATTTGCTTTCACCTGGAGAATCGACAAGGATATACTGAAAGCCCAACTTATTTCGCCCAGATTCTTAAGGCCAGTTCAGCAGATATAAAATTTCCTAATAATTCTACCCTAAGTTTACATTGATGATCTCCTTTTATGTTACTCTTCTGAACTGAACCATCAAAGGTTGCCATCTACTTAGTGTCACAATCAGCCTCTAGGGGTTACAAAGTTTCTAAAGATAAACTACAATTCTATTCCTCAACAGTCAAACATTTAGGCCATCTAAGAATGGATTACATAACAGACCCTGAAAGACTTAAAGGAATCCTAGCTTTTCTGCTTCCAAAAACAAATATGATGTGGATTTTGGGGACTGGATACTACAGGAATTGGGCACCAAACTTTTCACTTATTGCCCAACCTTGTCTATGTTGCTTAATTATTAAATGGAGCCAAGAAGCTAAGAAAGCTATTGAAATTAAAAATCTCTGTTAACCCAGTGGCCTGCCTTAGGGCATTCTAGCTATAAACTGCCCTCTCCCCTCCATATGCAAACATGATAAAGGTAACATCTTAGGAGTTTAAATCCCAAAATGCGGTGGTCGACCCTGGCCCACTGGATATTCTAGTCAAGAGCTTGATTCAGTAGCTAAAGGCCTCCGTCTTGCATGAGGGGCAATTTCCGCTTCTGCAATTTTTATGCAAAACCATTGAAGAGATAGTAATGGGTTCTCCTTTAACTGTTTATGTTCCCCATTCTGTAGAAGCTCTTCTAAATTCTCATCATACTCAACATTATTCTGCAAGCGGACTGCATCTCCTGGGGTCCTTTGTTCTCTGTGTCTAAGAAAACTTTGGCTAGATGTAACAGTCTTATAACCCTGCTGCTTTACTTCCCACAGAACAAGATGATTCTGAACATGATTGCATTACTTTGACTGATTTTCTTCTTACTCCTAGAAATGATTTCCAAGAAACTCCTATTGATAATGCTGATTTAATTTGGTTTACAGATGGCTCCTATCTTAAGGATGCCAAAGGACATTACTGAGCTGGATATGCTCATTAACAGATGTCATTGAAAGTTCTTATTTACCTACTGTCAATTTCAGCACAAGCCAAATTGATTGCCTTAACTCAGGCCTGCCGATTAGTTAAAGATCAAGTAGCTTAACGTTTATCCTGATAGTCACTATGCTTTTGGGGTAGTCCATGATTTCAGTATGTTATGGAAACAACAAGGGATTTTCACCTCTTCTGCTGCAGCCCATAAAAAATGGTCAACAAGTAGCAGAATTGCTCATTGCAGTTCAGCAACTGCACAGCTTGCCTTGGTTAAAATCCCTGGACATTCTAACTTCAATACCTTAGAAGTCAAAGGGAACCATTCAGCCGCGGGGGGCACTAAACAGGCAGTTCTATAGGATCTTCAGAGTGCCCTTGACTTTCCACAACTGACTCCCTACAAGACCTTCTTTTACAGGCTCAAAGGGTGGCCACTGAAGAGGAGAAACAGATTTAGCAACAAAAGGGGAATCTTTGATTCAAATACAAAATTTTGGTGTGGGCCTCAAACCAACCAATTGGGGCTCGAATGCCTATGCTCACTTATACCCACAAAATAAATCCCTGGGGACCAAAAAAAAAAATGGTCCTACGGGGTAAACAATATTTTTGGAAACCTTCCTCTACTGTTACACATAAGGTTTATTCTTGTACTATTTGCCCTCAAATATAATCCTTGAACACCCCTCTATAGTCTTCAGGTGGCTTTCCTTTGCCCACAGGGCCTTTTGAGGTATAGCAACTGGATTTTATCCAAATGCCATCATCTCAAGGCTACAAGTATGTTTTAGTGATGATTTTCATGTTTGCACTTGGGTTGAAGCCTTTTCCTGTGGAAAAGCAATGGTTCTTACTGTAGGAAAATTATTACTAGAAAAAAATAATTCCCACTGGGGGAGTTCCATTTAAGATACACAATGATCAAGGTTTTCATTTTACCAGCAAATAGTTAAATCTATTTGCAGAATTTGGCCACTAATGCAACATTCCTTTGTGCTTACCATCCCCAGTATTCTGGATTAGTAGAAAGAACTAATGGCATAATAAAAACCCAGTTGGCAAAATTTATAGATGCTTTTAATCTTTCTTGGCTAAAAGCTCTTCCACTAATATCATTAATCTGAGATCTATACTCTTTGGAAGACATCGACTTTCACTTTTTGAAACTGTAACTAGAAGACCTATGCAATTAGATGAAAGATTATATGAACCCCCACTATTAAAGGGGGTATAAACCATTGTTGTTCTGGTCTCATTAAGATACTTCAACAGACTGAAAATTTGGCTACTAACTCCTTTTGTACCAGTCTCAAAGGGGATGAAAATTTCAAAGTTCATGATTATAACCCTACTCTGTCTATTGGAAAACCCCCCAAAAAAGCTTCTTTACAGTCTCACTGGAAAGAATCATATCAAATATTACTAACTAAATTAGAAGGGGTGACCTCATGGATTCACATTTCTCATATGAAAAGGTCCCTATACCTGAATGGACTTCAACTCCTGTTACTGATACATGACTTTAATTGACTAAGAAATTTCCACCTGACAAGGATGAGAAGCAGATCATATCAGCTTGGACTGACTTCCCCAAGATTCTGGACCAGGCCTGTATACCTAAGTCCTCCTCTTGGGTATTCCTGATTTTTCCCTTCCCTTCTTTAACTATTGGAAATCAAAATACTAACACATTTTTGCAGTGGGCACATTTGTTTACATAAAGTGCTAATCAATCCAATTGCTGGGTATGCAGACAATTGCCAAAATCTGGTACTTCCGGGCTGCCCTGGTAGGTTCTCCACTTCAAGGAAAAGATTGGTTAAATTTAAGATCTTATATACCCAAATATATTTACATACTAGTGTCACATTACAATCTTAAATAACCAACCGGGACCCTAATAACTAGTCCATCAATTTGTCATTCCCAGGTCATAGATTTAATTTTTCTTATAATGTCACCACTAAAGAGTCCCCCCAAAAAAGGGGCAATACTCCTTAAAATAACCAGAGATGGAATCTTTCAACTTTAGGATGGATTTGTATGACTCACCCTTGTTTATGGGAAACTGAATAAATGCGCCCCTCTTTGCTGGGCTCAAACAAATCACTCCAAGGACAATTTTCCGAATAGTATGAGAGAAATGAGTTGGCTGACTTCCCAGACTGCAACTACGCCATGAGTTTGTTCACCGTATCACTGACTGGTTTGCTGCCGATGGGGTAAGAAGGCCCAGTATCTACTGGGCATCCCCTAATGGAACCCAGTGGCTTTGTGGAAATAATCTTTGGCTCCCAACGGATGGCTAGGGAGGGTCACTTTAGGATTCCCCTGGGCTCAAGGAAAAATTAGATTTGCTATTTCTACTGTTACAAATTTGCCACTTTAAAAGCCTGATGGACTCGTGCTGTCTTTCAATGGTATGATCATCTAGCCGCTATATTCGCTCCTTCTACAGGAATTGAAGATGCCATTATCCATATTGAGGCACTTACCAAATATACTCAACAAACTGTTAATGAGAGTCAACAAAGTTTCTCTCTCCTTAATACAGAGGTATTTTTAATGAGGAAAGCAGTTCTACAAAATCGGATGGCTTTAGATATTTTAACAGCCTCCCAAAGGGGTACTTGTGCTATAATTCACACCAAATGCTGTGTTTTTATACCAGATAATTCTGAAAATATTATTCACTTTTAAAATCATATGAAAACCCAAATCACTGCGTCAGGTAACCCCATCCCTACTATTGATCTTTTTCTCAATGGTTTGGACCTTGGGGTTCTTGGATAAAAACCATATTTGTCATCATCTGTATTATAATAATGGTAATAATCAGCTGTCTTTCCCCCTGTAATTGTTATGCACACCATATAGTTCGTCTCGGTCCACAAAAATCTCAATGAAATGACACATACAGTCTTTGCACTACAGCGTGATCCTATTGAAAATGCTTATCAATTTTAAATATTATACCAGCAATGGCCTTATTTAAACATTAAAGAGGCAAAGAAGAAAAAGAATTCTAACACCCATCCCCTGCTACTGACAATTTAACTTAAACATAATGTGACACTGAGGGGCTGGATGGATCCAGGGCCGATAAACTATCAACCTAGCATCAAGGGACTAATTTTTGATCACCAGTGTTTTCTACAGGAAGATTATTGATGAAAAGGGGGAAATGATGAAAATATGTACTCCTAAGAAAATGTTTTGGTCTTTAAGCTTGGTTTAATTTCAACAAAGACTTATGGTCTGTGGGGCACACCTTGTGCCTCTGCTTCATAGCCGGATAATCTCAAGAAAACATTGTACACGTAGATAATGATCAAAGAAACTAAAATGCATCTCCTATAACGTCAGCATAACCCGTGACTCCTGTATGTGCTAAACTGTAATCTAAAGGATGTGTACACACATCCTGTATGTGCATGATGTTCTTTGTTAGAAAATGTGTATAGTCATGTGAAAGAACCTTTCTTGCTGAATACTCTTCTTCAGG
This sequence comes from Phataginus tricuspis, assembly GCA_029783875.1. NCBI lineage: Eukaryota > Metazoa > Chordata > Mammalia > Pholidota > Manidae > Phataginus > Phataginus tricuspis. The sequence goes on along the minus strand of JAQQAC010002837.1, from coordinate 23,121,948 downwards.
AGGACTGTGTTTTCCTCGCAGCTGTCCTAAACCCTGGCTCAGATAAAACTCTAATTATTTCTCTCTGGAATCTTCTCTAGGTTTTTCATCAACACAGTCATGTGTGGTTTTATAAGGCCACACTGGCTGCTGTGGGTAATGGACTGTGGAGGGGCAAGAAGGAGCAGGGGGGCCCGGCAGGAGCTGCTGTGGGTGTCCAGGGAGTTGGTGGTCCGGACCAGGGTGCAGACAGTGGAGATAGAAGCAGTGGAGGGAACCCAGATACATCCATGGTTCCCAGTTACCTGCATAATAAAGTCCAAAAGCATCAATCTGGAACTACAAGTTTTTATTACCACTTTCCTCCCCACCACCCACTCCTCATGTAGCAGGCAACTCATTAGCTTATCTCCTTTAAATAAATCTTTTCATTTCCCTGCTCAGGGTGGAATGAATGAAATGGGGGTGTGGACTCGATCATATAAATGCTGCCTTCTGATGCAAACCCCTCTGTTCTTGGAGTTGGGCTGCTGCCCCACTGCTAGCCTGGCTGGCTTGCCCCCAGTCCACCTCCTCCCACCCTGCTGCTGTCTGCCCCTGAGGAGCCAGCCCGTGTGGGGAAGCTGCAGCCTCACAGCCTCTGGAGTGGTGAGCACAGGGGTCCTGCCCATGGCGGTGAGAACTAAGTAGCGCTGAGGCTGGGAGGGAGATCAGACTGAGAGTTGTCCCTTAGTTCTAGAATTCAGGGTGTGGGGCTAAGGGAGGGGCAGGCAGGGCTCTGAGCCCTGGGCGGGGAAGGACCTGTGCTGAGAGGGAGGTGGGGCTGGTGGGCAGTGCACAGGCCTGGGGAGAGCCAGCTCTGGGTGGGCAGGGAGTAATGGGGACAGTGACATTCCCTGAGCGTGTCCTGGACAAGCTCACACATGCTACACCTCATTCCAACTGCTAGAGAAGGGCCAAGTCTCATGAGCAGGTTTACTTTTCATCAGACTCCATCCTCATAATGAACTAGGACCATTCACTCTTGCACCAGGCCCTTATCTGTGTCTACTAACAATTGACCCTTGGCACACCTGGAGATTAGGGACGACTTCATCACAACCTTCCCCATCTGACAGATGAGAAAACCAGAAGGTCAACCAACAGCTCAAGGCCTTGCAGCTCAGACCCACTGAGGGTGGAATTTGAACTCAGTGCCCTGTGCTTAACTACTGCGCTGCACCATCTCCGTGTAGACCCCGTGGCCCCCAGGGCGGGGATCCTTGTCCTCGTCGGAAAGGTGAGGAGACCAAGACAAAGAGGAGCGGAGGCACCCACTCGAGGTCACACTGCAAATCCGCACCCTGGATGGGAGGCGCCTCCCTTCCTCCTGCTTTCTCCCCCACCCCACCTTTAGAGGGAGGGGGCTCATGGGCTCACCCCAGGACCCAGGCGAGTGGTCAGGGGAGGGACCTCGGAAGAGGAGCTGGCCCTGTTCTCCAACAGACTCAGGCTCAGTCCCCATCCTGCCAGTGGCATGTGGCCCAGGGCCAGTCACTCAACTGCTCTGAGCCTCAGTTTTCTCTTCTGTAAAATGGGGCAGCAGCAGCTCGTTGGGAGGATGGGGGTCTGAGGCAGGCACAGGTGTTTAGCACATAGTGGGTGCTCAGGAATGGCTGTGACTTCTTATCCCGCCTGGGTCTGGGGCTCTGGCATTGGGCCTGATGGTCCCCCTCTATGGGGTGCTAAGCTCCTGCTGGGGGCACTGGGGGGCAGGAGAAGAGGTGGGCTGGCTTTGGCACAGCCTCCCTGTGGCCTTGGGGGAGCTCCATTACTGCCCACCCATGGCACAAGAGGGCGGCCCCGCAGCTGATTCAGAACTGATTAAGGTGCCTGGGGCCTAGCTGCCGTGTGGACCTTCCACAGTAAATTCCCACCCCATATGGTCAGACCCATGGTGACCCCTGCCTGGCCAGGCTGTAGCCTATAAACTGCCCCTGGAGGATAGCAGCCAGCCCCCTACCAAGCCAACTACCAGGGGGCAAAGGCTGTGCCCTGCTGCCTGGACTCAGGACCTAAGTTGTCATCACTCATGGTCATGCCTGTCCCCTGTGTGGTCCTCACACTATCCTTGGTGGATGAATACTGATAACTAACCCTCTCTGAACATTCACCCTGAGTACACAGTCCATTGCTCTTAATTCTGACAGCTAATGGTCCTGTAAGGGAGGGACAGCCACCGTGCCCAGTTTGTGGTGAGAAAAAAGAGGCTTGGAGAAGGGAAATTAACAACAAGGAAGTGGGGAACCTGCCGGCCTCCAGGGCCCCGGCTGCTCCCCCCAGGGACAGAACTGCACCTATACCCTGCCACCCCCTCCTCCCCAAACAGTAAACATTCCCACAAGGACGTGTTCATACATGCACACACCTGCCCTCAGGCACCAAGTCATGCGCCCTGATGCTCACATGCATGCAGGCATGGCCCTCCCCCCGCCCCCCGTGTGTCTGCAGTCACACTGCCCCGCAGACTCCTTGCTGCAACAATGTTCCCCGCCTTAGTAACTCTTGTTTCCAGGTGTGCTATGAAATTCACCATCAGATTTAAAGCCGAGAGGAGAGATAGGCAAGGAGAGGCCAAATCTCATTTTAATTATCTGTGGCAGGAACCAATTTTTCAGGTGATAATTATAATAATTAAAAACTCTGTTATCAGCTCTGGTGGGGGAAAGCAGCGCCCACACAGCCAGCTTCAGGACCGTGAGCGCGCAGCGTTCTGATAACAGGCCCCAGCTCCAACCTCCCCGCTCCAATCTTGTCCCAGGGTAATTCTGCTGGGTGTTCTGGAGCTAGAGGGGGAGGACAGTGAGCTCAGAAAGAGGAAGCAGAGGGCTATTCTTCCAGCGGGCTGCACGTGACCAGGCGCCCATCACCTGTATGGCCTGAGCCCCCTCGGCTGGGCCTGATGTGACAAGGGAGCTCCCAGTCTCCACCACAAGCTGATGCTAGCCATGGGACCCGGACAGCCCTGCGCTAGGGGGTGACCTCCCTGGGTTATGCATCAGGAAATCCACGTGGTGCGTCTCATCATAGGGGTGTGTTAGGGGTCTGCTCTGCAGCCAGCCTGGCCCGGGCTCTGTCACTGACCTACCCTGTGACCTCGGGTGAGTCACCCACTGCATCGCCTCGGCTCTTGGCCACTTACAAACGCCTTCCTTGCCAGCTCCTCCCTGCGGCCACCCAACAACCCACCACGAGGGAATATCAGAGAGAGCAGGGCCTCATCTACTGCCCACCTCCATGTCCTCGGTGTCCAGACCCTGCCTGGCCCAGGAGGCTCCCAATCAATACTTGTTGAAGGACACAAGAATGTGTAAATACAAAGGGCAAGCCCCTGAGGTGGGCATTCTTATCCCCATTTAACAGTGGAGGAGACTGAGGCTCAAAGAGATGAAGGGCTTGCTGGTGAGGGGCAGGGACTGGGAGGGGAGGGTCAGTGGTAGGGCTGGGGGAGCAGCATGGGTCCTGGGGAGAGTCAGCCAGAGCTGTCCTGCATTTAGGCAATAAATCAAATGTCTCACCAGGCTCCAGCCACTCGGGGGAAACTCACGCCAGCATGTGTGAGGCCCCAGTGATGGTGGCCTTGGGGGAGGAGGGGAGAAGGAGGAAGTAAGGGAAGGAGGGAGCAGCCTTGTTTGCATAAAGGCACCATCTCCTCCAATCAGCTGGGGGCTCAGGGTTGGGGACACCAGGGTCTGGCCAATCACCAGGGGGCTGGGAGCAGAGGCAAGTGGAGCAGGGCCAGGCCCCTCCCCCTATGCTCATCTTGGACCTTCCCAGCTGGCTTTTTTCCCTCCTTAACGTTCTCCAGTCCTTCCAATAGTCCCACATCTAGAGCAGAAATAACCATCTTCACTGTGCAGATGAGGTAGCTGAGGCCCAGAGAGGCCATGTGACTTGACCAAGGTCACACAGCCTGTCAGAGGCAGAACCAGAACTGACCCAAGCACTGATCCCCCCAGCTCAGGGTGCAGAGTCCTGCCCCTCTGGCTTCCTTCCTCTTGGCTGCCCTGGTCCAGGGCCCCAGCTGGGCAACCCCATCCCAGGCCTGTCCTCTGTGACCACCAGCCCCTCTTTCCACCAAACGCCCCCACCCAGGGCTTAGCTCAGAGCTCTGCTGACTCCCAAGCCCCCTCCCAGCCTCCATCCCTGAGCCCAGACCCTTTGCTCCAGCTGCCCCCGGATGGGGGTCAGGGACCCACAGAATGTGAGGGCTGGCAGGGGCCCCAGGAAGCATCTGGTCTGTCCCCTGGGGCACAGGTGGGCGCTGTGGTCCCTCAGCACCATGCTGTGCCCCTCCCTCCATCCCAGAAGCCCCCCAAGGCTGACTTGGGGGTGGCTCTTCCCCCAGCCTTTCTCCCCCTGCTTCCTGCCTCACTTCCTCCCCCAGCAGATTCTGCAAACCCAGGTCTGAGGTTTGATTTATAAACGTCCTGGGGGAGGAGGGCGGAGCCTGCACCTGCAGGTGCTCAGAGGCCCCGGATTTACTCTGCTGGGAAATGTTTGCTTCTCAGGAGGGATGTCTCAGCTGCTCCCCCCTGAAGGCCGGGCTTTCCTGAAGCTTCCCTTTCCCAGGGAGCTACCTGGTGGCTTTGGGGCAACAGAGGTGGAGGAGCCAGGGGGGGGACCCCCATGTGGTGAAGAGCAAACCTAGACAGTGTGGATGGGAGGGAGAAGATGGACTTGGGGCCACCAGGCACCTGGGTTTGAATCCCTGTCCCACATGGCCAAGCTGTGTGGCCTTGGGCAGGTCACTTAATCTCTCTGGGCCCTGATTTCCTCATCTGAAAAATGGGCATAATCACAGTGGGGTTAGTGACAACATCTGCTCCCGAGGTGATGAGGCTCAGATGAGGGGGTGTGTATAAATGCTGGCACACAGTAGGTGCTCAGGGAAGTAGAATTCTCCCCCCCAGCCCATTTGAGGTCTCCCTTTCCCTGCCCAGATCATGTCCTCCAGCTCTCCCCTGTAGCTCTCTTTCAAGTGTCCCCTGTACTTGTCTTTCCCTGGACAGAAAGCTGACCTGACAGTCTCACAGGTTCCACCTCCCTGTGGCTCAGGACATAGGAGGATGAGGCCCCATTGGCAGGACTGGCCCGGCTGTGTGCCAGGACATCAGGCGCAGAGGGCTTATCAGCCCAGGGATTGTCAGAGTGTAGCTGCTTCCCTGCTAATGAGTTCACCAATCTTCCCTCTGGAAAAGGCCCCTGGCAGTGAAAGGAGCCTTTGGGGCCAAAGTTCTGCTACAGTCCAGGAGTTCAGCAGAATTCTTTAATGCATCTAACTTCTAATAAAACAGACCAGGGCACAGGGGACACCAGCCTAGTTAGCTCAGGTGACCTGGGTCTGACCGGCTGGGGCAGGGCTGGGCCTGACCACCAGGGCAGAGTGAGTGGGAGGTACTGTGATCGGCCCTAAAGACTCCAGGCAGCTCCAGTCTCTCCTGAAGGCATCTCCAGCGCCCCCAAATCTGACCAGAAATTAAAAAAAAAATTCTACTCCATTCTTAAAGTACAGTGTAAGGAAGAGGAAGCTCTGTAGTCAGATCTGCCAGACTCCAGAAGACACCAGAGACCAGGGCTGGCCCTTGAGGAATGCCAGCAACCCTTGTGTCCCCCTGAGCCTCCGTCTTCTCACTCGTATAGTGGGAATGGTGATTTCTCTCTTACTCGGTTGTTGTGAGGGTTAAGCGAAATGAGTAATGCCCTGCAAGGGTCCCGACACCTAGTAGGTACCCCAGAAGGTAGCTATGATTGCATTGAGGTAGACAGAATAATGACCCCCAAAGATGTCCATGTCCTAATCCCTAGAACCTGTGGATATGTTAGTTTACGTGACTACATAGCAAAAGGGAATTAAGGTTGCAAATGGAATTAAAGTTGCAAATAACTGGTTTTAAATTAGGAGATTCTCCTGGATTATCCAAATGGGTTTACTGTAGTCACCAGGGTCCTTCAAGTGGAAGGAGGCAGAAGAGGAGGTCAGAGCAATGTGATGTGAGAAGGATTTTTGACCCGCTGTTGCTGGCTTTGGAGACGGAGGGAGGGACCACAAGCCAAGGAATGCAGGTGGCCTCTGGGAGCCAGAAAAGGCAAGGAAATGGATTTTCCCATGGAACCTCCAGAAGAGAACTCAGCCCTGGGGACATATTAATTTTAGCTCATTGAGATCCACTTTGGACTTCTGATCTCCAGAACTATAAGATAATACATCTGCACTGTTTACGTTACCGAGTTTGTGGGGATTTGCCACAGCAGCAGTAGGAAACTAATGCACAGGTGGAAGCATGTCCTACCTCCAGGAGGGGCACAGTTGCAGCTTGTGTGGACTTGGGAACCTGACTGCCAGATTCAATCCCTGCTTGGCTCATACCAGTGCTGCGGATCGAGGAAGGCAGCCAGCCTTTCTGTGCCTCAGTTTTTTCCTCTGTAAAATGGAATAGTACCAGTACCTCCCACATAGGGTCTTTGTGAGGATTAAATGAGATAATATGCATAAAGTTCTAAAATAGAGCTGGGCACACAGAAGTCCTTTAATAAAAATCAGAATATTTGGAATGTGCGGACAGATTTTTTAAAACATCAGTACAAGTACTGGGACCCTTGCATGCTGCCCATTGACTGAGAAGTGGGGGAGAGCAGCGTGAAGCTGAGGAGGTGGATCCAAGAGCAGAGCCTTAGTGCACCATAGTCTGCCTGGTGGCTTTGGACATAGTACTAAATTCTCTGAGCCTTAGTTTCCTCATCTATAAAATGGGGCTAATAATGGTACCTACCCCAGAGAGGATTAAATGAGATAATCCAGGTAAATCACTAAACCCAGTGCCCAGCACACAGATGGTAGATACTCATATTATGGCCCCAACCTTGTTTACTAGCTCCCAGCGGCACACTGGACAGAGGCTACCAGGAATGCTGAAATACTTCTCAGTCGGTTTCCCCCTTGTGATCACAGAAGCACACACACAGAATCAAACAGACCTTGGGATGAGCCAGGCGGATTCTCCCACCGACAGACAGTGCTTGGTGTGCAGGTAAACTCAGGGGCCCCTTGCCATAAGCACTTTCAGGAGTTCTGGAGGCCTAGGCTGGGAACCTTGGCTGCAGCTCTGGCCCAAGCCCCGGGGGATTCCTGCCATTCACAGGTATGGTGACGGGACAGTAACAGCCAGACTCCCTTCTGCCCTCCTGCACCTGCCAGAGCCACGGTGCAGGGCAGCCTAGGACCTTCCCCGAGTGGGGCCCTCCTCCCCCCATGCACCCCTCCGACCCAGGCACTCAGGTTTGCAGCTGTCTTTCTTCCTGTTGAATACATAACTGCCTCACAGAATGAGCCACGATGCCGGCTGTAATAAACCCGGTTCATTACATCTCTCTGCACAGAGCTGCTCAATGAGCAGGCACGGGGGCTCCGTGGCCCTTCTGCACCAACTGCAAATGAAATCCACTCCATGGCATCATTTCATTAGCTTCCGAGGGTGGAGAGAGATGGGTGTTGGGGTGATACTATGGTATAGAGGCAGAGAAAGAGAAGAGGATGAGGGAGAGGAAAGAGACAGCGAACAAGGAAGGGGAAAGAGGAGAGACAGGGTTATTTTTTGTATTTGACTCTCCAAATCACCCTTGAAGGGAGAGCAGGGCTGTGCGGCCTCATTCTTCCCATTGGAAAAGTATGACACCAAGTCTACTCTTGATGGGCGCTGGGGATACCATAGTGGATGAGACAGACAGGGTTCTGCCTCCATGGGGTTCACAGTCGAGTGCAGAAGGTGGGCATTGGACAACTATTTACTCAAACGAGTCATGTGAGTGACTGTGTGTGTGCATATATGTGACCTTGCACATTTGTAAGTGTGTGAAGGTGGATGGATATAAGCATGTTTGCAAGAGTGCATGTATGTGCTGTGTGAATGCATGTGTGAGCATATGTGTTTATGTGACAATAGTATGAGTGGATTTGCTATGTGTGCATTTGTTATGCAAGAATACGTGTACAGGTATAAATGTGTGTATATTATGCATGTGCAAGTGTATGTGTGTGAATGCATATGTGAGTTTTTATTTGAGTGCATGTGTGTGCAGGTGTACAAAGGAATATGTGTCTGATTGTGTTTCCATGAGTGCATACAAACGTATATTTGTGTGTATGTTTTTATGTCCCTGCAACAGTGTGTGACAGTGTGCATGTGCAAGTGAATGCATGTATGTGTGCATGTGTGTTGATGTATGTGTGATATATAAGTATGTATGAATGCATTTATGAACATGTGTTAGTGTGTTTATATAAGTGTGCATGTCTAAGTGTGTGTAAAGTCATGACTGTCCGTGTAATATGCTTAGAAAAGAGTAGTATAGTGGTTTAGAGAAAAGTGTGGGTTGAAAAGTGACCACATGAATTAGAATGCCACCTCTGCCACATCCTGTCTGTGTGCCCTTGGGAAAGTTGCTTAACTTTTCTGGACCTCCATTTCATTGTCTATAAAATTGATATTAAAACATACCTACCTTATAGGGATGTTAGGAGAAATACATTCACTAATAGGTCTAAGACACTTAATACATACTTAGGACTCATTTAGTGCATATTTAGCACTACATTTTAGCTGTGAGAATAGTAAGAGCTGAAAAGCAAAGGAAAAGGATTGGTGGGTCCTGACATGTCAGGAGCCAGGGGAGTCTTCTCTGAAGAAGAGCCACTTATGCTGAGATCAAGAAGGAGTCAAGAAGAACGTGTAGTGGGTTTCTACCCCCTTCCCACCCCACATCCATCCCTCGTCTTCTGGCAAGACCACCCTCAATTTCCCTTTGAAAACGACTCCCTGACCACTCTCAGTCCATCCAGCTGGGCTGACCCATCCTGGCTCCCGCCACCCAGGGATGGCCATTCAGTTGACTTCACCCCTTGGCTACAGTAGGTGTCTCAGGAGTGGGCCATGACTCAATCCAGGCCAATGAGAATCATACCAGAGACTGTTAAAACTATCAGAAACAAGGGGTACGTAGCCAGTGTGACGATCAGTATTCATTTCCCACCTGAAGGGGAAAGAGTGACTGTAAATGATGCCAATAAAGAAGATGATGTTCTGACCAAAATGTTATCATTTGCATCTCTGGATCCAGCCATGCCTGAAGCTATCAACTCCTGGATTTGTCGGGTGAATGAACCAACTAATCCCTCTTTTTATTCTTTTTATTTATCGTGTTTCAAAAAACTGGCTTCGGTTTTTTTTTTTCACTTCAGTTGTAAAACTGAGTGATATGGAATATCCTGGCAAAGGATGCAGCATGTGAGAAGGTTCTGAGGAGAGAAGGACTATGGTCAAGTCAAGAAGCTGAAACAATGTCAGCACGGCCAAAGCAATGTGAAAGAGTGGTGAGTGCCGGCGTATCAGGGCTCGGAGGGGCCAAAGCGAAAGCCTGAGCACAAGTTGGGCAGGTGTGGGGGCTGCATAATATAAGAGCTACAAGTCTTGAGATGCTCAATTGATTTCCTTTTGACCATTCTTCAGAGGTGGGGCCCTCTCCTAGCCCATCCGCGGTGCCGTCCTCACTTTTCATTTATCACCCTCGCCTGACTCTGTCTATCCCTAAGTCCTGAATCCAAAACCCAGAACAGAGATGGGCTTATAGGGACCATAAATGTCATGTAGCCCAATGTCTTTCAAAATCTAACTTATTGTTTTATTGTCTCATTTATTTGACCAAGTGATGTATGAATACATTCTTTTAGTAAAGAGAGAAAATCTAATAGTGTGGGAAAAGCAAATAGCTTCATTTTACAGAATGGGCATGGAGGCCAGTAAGTTATATAGCTTACCTAAAGTCATACAACAAGTTTGTCAAGACATCTGGGGTCATGGAAGCTTTCTGGATCCTTTCCAACTTATGTAAAAATAAGGCTCTTAGGGATAATAATGCTAATGAGACAATTATAGTAGCTAACATTTTAGTACTTATCATGTGTCCGTCATTACATTAAACTCTTTATCTTCCTTATTTTGATTCAGTCTTCATTATAATCCTATGAGGTCGCTACCATTATTTCTCTCATTTGACAGACAAGGCAGCCATGGCACAGAGGTTAGATAAATTGTGACTTCCGCAAAGTCACACAGCTTGTGGGGTGCAGCCAGGACTTGAACTCCAAGAGTCAGTTTCCTTTAATAAGCAGATAATTCCACCTAGAAGATAGAGGAGTAAATGAGTGGTCCCAGGATTCTGGAGAGGAGGGCCCTGCAGCTGTCATCACAACTCTCCGAGGTGCTGAAAATCAGTCACATGCTATACTAGCCCATCCAGGATGTTGCTCTTCCCAGTCCATTTCTCAGCCTGAGTTCTCTAGACCAGCTTCTCACCACTTGGTCCCGTGATAATCTCATCTCCATCCCACGTGAGCGAAACCTGACTGAGACTGCAGGTTGTGAAACAACTGTAATTCCCCATCTATACACACACGCACACACACTCACACACACACACACATATCTTGTAACAACCCCTGTCTTTACAGAATCTTGATTCTATTTAGGAAGAAGTTAGTTGGAATGGAATACAAGAAAGTCTATAAGGATATTGGGGCCAAAACTACCTTTGGTAATAATCTGCTCCAACCTTTATATGTATCCTTTTCAGTTTATCATATTAAGATATAACTTACATCTTGTAAAATGCACAAATCTTAACTGTACATGTAGTAGATTGTAAAAATAACCATAAATTATTTCCTCCTCTGTATCCACACTCTTGTGATGTAGCATTTCAGATCCTCCCATCAAGAAGGGAAGTCTGTTTCTTGATCTCTTCAACTTGCATTGGTCAATGGGTTTGCTTTGCCCAATGGGAGAACTAGCAAGCAGTAAACAGAGGCCTAAAAATACCTGCTCATTGGGGCTTTCCCTCTCTACCTGCACTTGGAGACATGGGAATGAATCTGAGTTAGCTCTCTGGAATATAAGAGCCTAGATAGAGGAGAATGGAGGACTCCACCTGAGAGCTTGCCACCCACCAGATGTAGATGTACGAGTGAAGCCATTCTAGATAATTAGCTGCTATCCACAACACTAGCCAACCTCAGACCCATGAGAGTCAGCACCAGAGAGAAGCTGAGCTAGCTTCGACCTGATCAATTGCACAGATAACCAATAAAATTGTGAGCTAGATACATGGTTGTTAGATACATACCACCTAATTTGTAACTTTCTGCACAGCAAAAGTTGATAGAGATAATCTCTATGAATTTTTATAAATGTATACACCTATGGAACCACCACCCAGACTGAGATATGGAACATTAGTAGTACCCAGAAAGTTTCTTTGTTCCTTTTTCTAGTTAATGCCCCAACCCCAAGAGATATCTGTTGTTCTGACTTCTATACTATAGATTAATTCCTATTAATGATATCATGAAGTTTTTTGTCTGTTTTTTCTGACCATGTCTGTAATACTCATACATATTTTGTGTATATTAGTAGTTTGTTCATTTTTTAAAAAATGCTGCCAAGTTCTATTTTTATTAGTCTACCACATTTATTTGTCATTCTCTCACAGATGGACATTTGGGTTATTTTCCTTTTTGATTATTACAAATAGAGTTTCTATGAACACTTACAGATAAGTGATTTGTGGATATATGCACTCAGTTCTCTTGGATACATACTATTATGGGTTGAACTGCATTTTCTTCTGTCTCTCACCCTGCCAAATCATATATTGAACTCCTAACCCCCAGTCCTCAGAATATGACTGTATTTGGAGATAGGATCTTTAAAGAGATAACTAGGTTAGAATGAGGTCATGTGGGTGGGCCCTGATAGGATATGACTGGTTTCCTTATGAGGAGATTAGGACACACACATACATGCAGGTGAAAGACTATATGGAGACACCAAGGAAGATGACCACTTATAAGCCAAGCAAGGAAAGAAGCCTCAGAAGAAATAAAATCTGTTGAATTTTGATCTTGGATTTCTAGCCTCCAGAAAGGTGAGAAAATAAATTTCTGTTGTTTAAGCCATCCAGCCATCGGGCTGGGGTAGTTTGCTACGGCAGCCCCAACAAAGGAATACAGCCCTTAATGTATGTTAAACACCCATCAAGCACTAGGGGTTAGGCTAAGGGCTTTATATATCTTACCGGATCTTCACAACACTCCATGAGAAAGAAGCCATTAGGGTCTCCATGGCACTCGAAGCTGAGGCTCTAAGAGGTTTATTAAGTTACCAGGGTGGCCTAGTTAGTATTATTAGACTTCTGCATGATTACTTTACTACAATTCATCATTTGTGTGATGACTTGTTTAAAGTTGGCCTCTTGCTTGTATGGTGGGCTCCATGGGGGTGAGAACTGCTGCCCCCCCCAGCCTGTCCCTGTGTCCCGGGCATATGTTGACAGCTGACTTGTATTCTGAGGTCTCAACCCCTTCCACATCCCGCCCCCTTCTGTAATTTCAGGGTTTTGTGATGGAGGGTGGGGAAGTGGGCTGCTAGGCAGGCGGTGTGCCTCTCTACAGACAATTTGGGGAAGATGGTTTCCAGAAAGAGCAGGCTGTGATTAACTCAAATGAACTGTAAAATTGTTTTTGGTTTAAAGGCTTTGCTACTGAGGATTGGGGTGGGAGGAG
>JAQQAC010002837.1:23055757-23108814 GCA_029783875.1 Phataginus tricuspis | reverse complement strand
GGCAGCAGGGATGTGCCCAGGCGCACGTGTGCATGGAGCCACAGGGGTGCCTGCTTCTCTGACAGGTGCCCATAGGTGCGGGTAGCAGACAGGCATCCCCCTGACTCGTCACGGACATTAAATTCCTTAGTGCTGGGACAGCATTTGCTCCTGAGCAGGGAAGACATCTGAACTCACTGACTCAGTGGAATAAGTGCTGGACAAGTCAGGCTTTGAAATGTCATGCATTCCTTGCCCCATTCCCGCTTCTGTTCTGCTTTCGTGAGCCATGGAAGTTCTTGGCAGAGGTCATGGCCTCCACTGCCCTGCCTGTGGGGAGGACTGTCACCCCAACCCACCCGGGACACGGGTCCAGGACTCACCCATCATTGCCCTGATGACCTGTACACTCTGGGTCCCTACACGGGGACAGATTTGCACCAGACCCTCCACATTCTTGCTTGGGACCATGTCTGTGACACATGCCTGAGACATCAAAGGAGGCTTAGAGGTTGACCAGATAGGGGGGGTTTAGCCTGTGGCCTGACCAGTGGGTTCATACTGTTGAATAAATTCCTGATTCAGGTCAAGTGATACAGGCTTATCAGATTGTTTAGAATGGGTCTTATACTTTGGCCAAAGGAGAAACTGAGAGAGTCATAGAGAGTCAGCCAGTGTGTGAATAGAATCAGAACATCGCAGAGCTGGAAGATTGTTGCCAAACCAATTTCATGTATGGAAACTGATGCTCAGTGTCTAACCTGGGGTCAAATAGCAAGTTTGGGACACAGCCAGAAGTGACGTGTCTCCCTACCAGCCAGCCCGCTCCCCCTCTCACTCCACCTGACTGGGGAAGCCTGGGGCTGGGAATAGGCTGGGCTGGGGCACGGGATCATCCCAGCAGGCATGTGTCCCATCTCTGCTGCATGTTTATAAATGGAATCCTTTCAGTGTTGCCTTGCACAACACCAGGAACTTAATCATGACCTTATCATCATCTCCATTTTACAGATAGGAAACCGAGGCCCAGAGGGGGCAGCTGACTCTCCCAGGGTCTCGCAGCTGGTGGGGCCTATCTGCCTGATACCACAGCCTGAGCCTCCCACGCTCTCCCTGACCCAGGGGTGAGAGGCAGCTCTGTGGCCCTTCGGGCCTCAGGATAAAGCGCTGCCTGAGGAAGTGCATCTGGGAAGGCCTGGGGACTCTGCTGTGGTGTTCTCGTTCCTCCCCTACTTTCCTCCAGGGGCATCAAAGCCAGTGCTCCCCCTCGGGTATTAGTGCGGGTGGGGGTGGGGGTCTGGGTGGTGGGATTCAGGTAGAGCTGGCTCCAGGAGCAGGCCCAGCAGAGCCTGGGTAGAATGTATGATTTGAGGTTTCAGCTGGGGAGGCCAGAATAACAGAGAGGGGTCAGAACTTGAGGCCTGATGCCTGGACCTGGGGGAGCTCGTCCTGGGGCAGTTGAGCCAGAACCTGCTCCAGGACCAAACCGGGAATGGTGACTTGCTCCTTGGTCCCATCCTGACTATGGTCTGAGGGCACAAGAGTCATTTAAAAGCCCCTCTCCCTGCCCCCATCTCAGGAGGCCCTGCCACCTTTACTGGGTGTTGCAACCAGAGCAGAGGGAGGTTGGCCTGGCTGCTGGCAACAGCCCTCTGGAGGTGCAGGCGGAGGAACATGGTGGTCCCCTAAAGAGGAAGACCTTGGCTTCCAGATAGGAGCTGGAGGTGGGGGGAGGGAAGAGCAGCCTCCGCCACTGAAGAAGGAGGAGGAGAGGTGGTAGGGCAGGGAGGGGAAGGGGCCATCCATCATTGTCCCTGGGTTTGGTAGGGTGGGTGTACGTGAGGGGCAAATTCTTATCTAGGGGCACCCGGGTCTGCTGAGGGGTCAGGGGTCCAGGAAGGGGACATGGGCTGCTGGGAAAACTACTGAGCTGAAACTTGGGCATCTGTGACATTCTTCTCAGCCCATTTGTTGGCCTCCATGTACATGGGGTCCACATGGGGGACTGGGCAGGAGGCTCTCTGAGGGTCCTTCCAGCCCTGCATGTCTCTGATCTGGGTCACACTGGGGCCTGGCGTCAGGCCTCAGAGACTTCTGTCTTGGAGTGGGAAGGGACTGGAGAGACCATTCACATACTCAAGAAATATTGATTGGGTTGTTTCTAGGTTTTTGTTATTGCAAACGAAGCTGCTGTGAATTCTTGTACCGTTTCCAATGCACATGTACAGGAGATTCTCTAGGGCATATTCTCCAAGTAGAACTGCTGAATTAGAAGGTATGTGCATGCTCAACTCTACGAGACTGTGCCAAATTGATTTTCAAAGAGGCTGTATCATTTCTACTCCCAGCTGTGGAGCGGGGGAGGGTTCATTGTTCCCCATCTAGACTACAAGTTCATTTCTGCCCAACTAGCAGGTGTAAGATGGACTTCTCAGTGTTTTATAATTTGCATTTCTCTGATTACTAATGAGATTGCTTATACTTTCAAGTGATGATTAGCCATTCAGGTTTCTTCCTGAAATACCTATTCATGTCCTAATTTTCTATTGTATTTTTTTTATTGGTTTCTTTGTCTTTTTAGGAATCTTTGTATATTTCAGATAGGATTGTATATCGCTTATGTGTTATAATGTGTGGTCCCACATGTGGCTTATCTTTTCAGTCTATTTATAGTGACATTGGATGAACAGAAACTCCTTATTTAAATTGAGTCAAATTTATCAATTATTTCCTTTATGCTTGATGTTTTTCGTATGTTGGTAAATACCTCCTCTTCTATCCAATGTCATAAAAACAGCCTGTATTTTCTTCCCAAAGCATAAAACTAGAAAACATAAAAGGTTGGACAATGATTACCTCTCGAGAAGCATAGGGGGTGCAGCTGGTGGGGGGCTTCTGTGCTATTGGTATGTTCTAAATCTCACTGTGCTTGTGGGTGCTTGTTGGGCACTGACAGTTCATTACATATATACATAGGGGGATAGGTAGACAGATGTGTAATACATCTGTTGCACATACAGAAAATTATATGGTAAAAAGAAGAGATTTAACAAAGTAATATATGAAGTGCTAGCACAGTGCCCAGCACACACACATAAGGCCATTTAGGAATGCCTACACTCCTTCCGGAGTCAGGCATAGCACTGAGTGATTTATCTGCCTTCTCATTAAGTCTTCACAATGGCCCTACGATATTTACCCCATTTTACAGATGAGGAAGCAGACACCCAGAGAGGGTAAGTGACTGGCCCCAGGTCACACAGCTAAGGGAACCTGACCGGCGAGACAAGGTCTGTGTAACTCCTGATCAGTCCCTTTCGGCCACTGATGCCCTCCTCTCACACAGCCGCTTCAGTAAATGATGAGGCTGCTCGGGTCTCCTCTGTTCATACAGCAGCACTTCTTCCTCCCCTAGCCACCCGCAGGCTCTGGGCAGGGCCTTCACCAAGGCCCAGGGCAGAGCCAAGGAGCCCTTTGGAGGCAGGTGAGAGGTGTCTGCGGCTGCGACCTTGACCATCAACAGGAGTCAAGGTGGAGGAGGAAGGAGGGGAGGAAAAGAGAGGTGAGGAGTGGGAGAGAGAACTAGGAGGATGTGGAGGAGGAGAGAGAGCAAAGGACAGTGACAAGGAGAGACGTGGGGAAGGGGACAGAGAGAGGCAGGAGGTCAGACACAGCACACCATAGGGAAGACGGACAGAGGGCCATGGACAGAGGACAGCCGGGCAGGCTGGATGAACAGTGGTGCCCAGGAGGGCCGGTCACGAGTGGACACTGGCCTAGAAGGCAGTTCCCAGGGGTGAGCCACAGGGCTCTGTCCCCGCCCAGGCCTCTGGCCCACCTGGAAGGAGAACCAGACACGAGCCAACCAGACCCACAGGCAGCAGACCCGGAGGGACACCTAACACCGCTGGCCTCCCGGATCTCAGGGTGAGATGACGCAGGTGGAATGAACCACTGACGCTTGGAGAAGTTCTGCATTCAGGCTCAAAAGTTAACTGCACAAGTAGAGAGGGAGGGAGAAGCGCCTTGCAGGCGATTCCTGTAAAAGCTGAGCTGGAGGGTCTGCGGGAGCTAATGGGGGTCTGGTTGCTGGAAAACCCGTGTGGTGGGTGACAGTGGAGACGGAGGCAGGAAACAGAGCAGCATCCCAGGGTCATGGAGTCAGGTGGGCCTGGGTGGTGACCCCAGCTCTGGCGCTTCCTGTGACTCGGAGTCCCTTAACCTCTGTGAGCCTCAGTTTCCCCACCAGCAAAAAGGGAGCGATCACAGCCCCTGCTGCTCAGGGCAGGTGGGAGGATTCTGCGTGAAGGTCTGAGCCCGGAGGACGCGCCCAGGAGACAGTGGGTCTGAATAGCCTGGGGCTGCCCGGCTGCAGGTCCTGACCTGAGAGCCACCTGTGTTGTGGGGGGAGCTGCTGGGTGGGGACAGGTGTGCCCACCACATGCACACATGCACACCCTGGACCCCAGAGCGGGAGAGGTGGGAGAACCCTCCTTGGGCGTGGACTGTGGTCTGGTGGCAGGAACACAAGGGGCGTCCTCAGGGATAAGGGCACAGGGAAGCTCAGGGAGGGTAAATGACTTGCCTGGGGTGACTCGGCAGAGCTGGGTCTGAACCCCAGACTCTGACCACAAAGCCAGCGCTCGTGACCTCAGGTGAGGAGGACGACACCATCTTTATGGGCAGAGCAGGATGGAGCGTCCATGCTAGCCTGTGGTCATTTCTGACAATTCCCCTGCTTGGGTCCCTTCCTTCCTTCAACACGGGCTTGAAATGGGGAACCTCCCTCTCCCAGTAACTTCATCTGTTGGTTTTGTTCAGGCTAAGGTGGAATGAACAGAATGCATCTCGATCTGGCTAATCTGCATTCTCACTGCCACCCTGTGAGGTAGGAAGGGTGAACCCATTAGGCAGGTAAAGAAACTAAGGGCAGACAGGTGGAGGGGAGGGTGTGAGCAAGTCAGGGGCTGCTGAGGGCCGCAGGGCAACATGCTTCCTTTCTGGGGACCACCCGGGAGCCCTGGCCTTCCTCCCCTGCCTACCACATAAGGGCTGGAAGGCCCACCAGTGCGGAAAAAGGGGCCCTTTGGAGGGTCTCAGCTCCAGCAAGTACTGGCTGTGGGCGCGTGAACAAGTCACTTCTCCAGGCGTCACGGTGCTGAAGTGGAAGATGAGGGTAATCACACCCACCCCAGAAGGCTCCATGAGGATGAAATAGCTGCACCCTTGAAGTCCGGGAGAAATACTGGGTCACAGGGGCCTCTATGATCTCTGTCCTTCACCCAGAGGGGCGACGATTCTTCCAAGTCAGCTGGGCTCGCAGCAGGGCATGCTCAGGCTTGTCTGTGTACACATCCCACGTGCCCCCATCCCCCAGCACCCACACAGGACTGCCCTGAGTGATGTGTCCCCGGGGCTCCTGGGGCCCCTGGCACTCGAAGAAGATCAAGTCCTCCAGTGGAGTGAAGGTCAGGGAACTGGCCATGATCCCGCCAGGCACTGAGGAGGAGAGGCAGCGTGGGGCAGCAGAAAGCAGGCTCTGGAGCCAGATACCTGGTCCAAATGCCAGCCTTGCTATTTTCTAGCTGGTACGCTTGGGCTGCTCAACCTCTCTGAGCCTCAGTTTCCTCATCTGTGAAATGGGATGATAACCACTTGTTCATCAGGGGGTGGGGGCACTGAATGGGGGTGGGGGTCCTCAGTGCTCTGGTGTATCTCAGGTGTGCAGTAAGTTCCCAATTCAATTCCTCTCCAGCTGGAGAGGAGCTGAAGGACTGTGGAGAGATGGGAGGAAGATATCACGGATGCAGGGTGCCTACTCCAGGGACAGGAGAGGACAGGGAGCCCGGTCCCGCCTCCTCTCCTACCATGAGCACAGTGAGAGCCCAGGCAAAGTGGCGCAGCACCTTATGTTCTAGAAGCCTCTGAAATGAGGGTCCAGAGAGGGGAAATAGTTTCCCTATGTCACACAGCGAATGACTGACAGATCTAGGACTAGAATTCAGTCTGAGCTGGGTCTTGATCTAACCAGCCTACTTGTTTCTCATGGCCAGAAACCTGTCTCCTCCACACCATCAACTCAGCTTCAGCCCCACACTGACCCCCTGGCTCTAGGGGTGAGGGAAAAGGAGATTCAGCTTCAGAAGAGACACGGACACACTCCTGGGGGGCTGGGGCTTCCCCAGAAGACCCTAATTCCATCTCAGTGTGGGAGGAGTGGGGTCTGCGGGTAAGGAAGATGGAGGTGTGTGACTTTGGGCAAGCAAGTATCTAGACCTCTCTGTGCCTCAGTTTCTCTGTCTGTAAGCTGGGGTAGTAAGGGTCCCTCCCTTAGGGTTGTTGGAAGCTCTCTGCGCTGCAGATAACGGCGCTGGCACACAGGAGCTCAGTAAGTGTGGGCTGCTGGTGTTAGCCCTGGGCTCGCCGCCTCCAGCTCTCTGACCCTGAGGAAGTCATTTCCTCTCTCTGCACCCATATCCACAGCCTAAAATAGGGACATTCTAATAATGGCCCAGTGCCACAGGTTATTTTGAAGATCAAACGGGACTGTGAGTGATTAAAAATATCCCGGTGTGTCTGCACACTGCTCCGAATACAGCAAAGTCAGCGTAAAGCTCTGTGCAGATGTTCCTTATCGCCTGGGCCCTGCTGCCCCCTCCCCATGCCGCCCAGTCCAGGCCTCTAGCCCTTCCAGCTGCTGGCTAATGAGCCGCAGGCTTCAGTAATGAGGCCGCTTCATCACTGACTGTGCTGGAACAGCCCCGGAGGGAGGGGACAGTTGGGCACAAGGTGGAGGGAGAGCGCCAGAGTTGCCCAGAGAATCCCCCCTAGTCTTCCATGCTCAGTATGAGGAAGGGGGTGCTCCCCTGCAGCAATTCCTCCAGAAGCCTCCAGGAGGATGGTGGCCACGGAAGTTGGAGTTCCCTTCCAAATGTGTAACAACTCACCTGCAGAATCAACTAGCTTTGCAAAGTAGAGGAGTTTGAACCTTGAGTGGTTTGAATGCCAGGCCTTTACTAACAAGCCCAGTGGGCCGTGCCTGGGCTCGTGGTAATGCCTCTCTTCCCAGCAGCTAGCAGGCTCAGAGGTGGGCAGAGATCTTGGCCGTGGGGCAGCATCCAGCTTGACACTGGGCCAGTCCAGTCCTGAGGGCAGAGGGACAAGGCTGGAGCAAGGCCTACCAGGCAGGACAGGGTCAGAGGAGGGCATGGTGGTGGAAGGATATAGGCCTGGGCAGGGGAACATGATCAGAGCCCAGTGCCGGGAGGGGATCAGGGGGCAAAGGCTGGAGGAGGCCACAGCTCAGAGGCTCACAGTGGTGGGCCTGAGCCTGCTGTCCTGTTCCCTGACCTGGCCAGGCTTGGCTGGGGGCCCAGGCTGGCCTGAGATGTGCGGGGATGGGGGTCTAGGGGCCTTTTGGGCCCAGCCTCAGGATTTTCCCTGAAAGCAACAAATGGTGGGGTACGTAAGCCTGGGACAAAGTCATGTGTGGGTGTGGAGTGAAGGTGGGGATTCCCTGCCCCGGGAGTCCCAGGGCACCAAGGAGAGAGCAGGATGGAGCCGGCAGGAGGAACAGCCCAGGAGGCCGGACCACAGGCATTCTGGTCAGAACGGGGGTGAGTTAGGGCTCTTGGTAGCAAGTGACAGAAACTCCAAGCAGACCAGTTTCAGCCCAGAAGGAAGTTGATGAGTCTAGCAACTGATGGTGCTGGAGGAGGCTCTGGGCTCAGTGATGTCATCAGGCCTCCATCTCTCTCCACGGGTGGCTCTGGTCCCCACCACGATGGCCCCACACCCATGCAGGCCCTCTCCAGGGGGCCTCCCCGGTGCCACACTCACACCCTACCAGCTCCAAGTGTACAGACATACCTGTAGTTCAGTCCCATGGGCTCAGATTGGGTCTTCCCTGAGTCCATCACTGTGTGAGAGGGAGGCAAGATTCTGATTGGCCAGGCCTGTGGCTCAGCCCCCTCCTCTCTCTGGGGATGGGATGTCTTCTGCAGGACCCCAAGGACTGGTAAGGCTGAGCAGTGGTTTCCCAAGGAAAATGAGGGAGGCTGTTACCAAGGTGGGTTTCAGACGTTGCATGAGCAGAACCACCAGATGGGAGTGAGGGAATGGGCCCCACCCAGCTGCCCTTCACCCGATCAGCACATCCATGCTCCAGCTGCAACGAGCGGGGGCGGCTAACAGCTCAAAGCTGGACCCTTTTCAGAGAATTGTCCTCAGCTGAACGGAGCTAACTGCTGACTAGCTGGAAATGCCTAGAACATTACACCCCCACTGGGGGCCACCCACAACCAAGGACCAGCTGACACAGGTACCCAAGGCGGACTTTGCCTTGAGGGGCCTGCATCCCCCGGCTCCTCTGCTCCCCTCACCATCCCACTCACCACAAGGGCGCTCTCTGTCACCACTTCCCACAGGTCCCCATGTTACTCTGCTTCTATGGAACCCCACCCTGCCTGGAACAGCCTCACCCACACGGGGCCCTCCCGGGGACCATATTCTCCCTGTGAGGGGCCAAGTCTCAAAGGCCCATCTTGTCAGGCCCTGAGCAAGGTGCATCTTGGAGTCCTTCAAACCCAACTCCTGCCACTCACTCATCCCCGTTCCCCGCACCACGTCTGCTCCAGTGCTCACGCAGTCCACCCTCTCCATGGAATTCCCACGTCTCTCGGATCTAGGTTTGATTAACAAGGTTATCAGCAAGTCCCAGAAAAAATGAAAGCCAGCATCTCCCCAGGGCAGCCATGGTCTATTGACAGATGGCAAATTGCTTTGCAACCAATAAATTTTTGTTTTTCACTCTTGTATAGATAAACGGGATTAAATTAATTAGGATTTTTTTCTTTCTTTCCTCAGGTCTTGGGCCACAGTGGGAATCTGTTGTCTCAGAGTGAATTGGTTACCAGGAGTCAAAAAGGGATTTATCTTTGCAATTACAGTTCATTAATAGACTTACAAGAGAGGGAGGATGAGGTGGCCACAGTTTCAGTAGGAGGATTGTTTTGCATTTCTCTTCTTTTAATTGTATGGTTATCTCTTGGGCTAACACTGAAAAATGGGGAGAAAGACATGTAAGTGTTCCGCCTGTTCCAATGCAAATGCAGTTAATATGGGAGGAGACGGGTGGGGAGAGGGCTCTGTGCCAGGAGGACATGCCTCCCTCCTTTTCACAGCAACCTCACGGATGGGAGGCTCTGGGACCTGAGCCTGGTGACATCAGGTGAGTTGTCCTGGGGAGGGGCCTCTCTGCCCATGAGGACACGCTATCTGGGGACTGGGGTCAGAGCAGCCTGGGTCCTCTGTTGAGCTACTGTTTCTTGGGTACCTACTATGCTCCAGGGACTTTACATGGGTTTTCTGATTGAACTTTCCAGCAGTCCATTTTACAGACCCATTGTAGCAACAGAGGAACGAAGGGGACACATGTGTGCAGGGCACTGGGCTTGGTGCAGAGAGGACAGGTGAACGGTTTGTGGGTGTTGAAGGAGGCTCAGGGACATGCAGGGGTTCCCAAGGCACTTGACTTGGAGCTGGAATTGGAAGCCAGGCCGGTTGTCTCAAAAGTTCCTGCTAACTCTACTCCTTTACTGCCATCAGGTGAGCTCGAGGCTCAGTTTCCCCATCTATGAAATGGGCCCTGGAGATTCAGTAAAAGGAGCTTGAGGGCCATCTTAGGCTGTGTTCTGAGGAAGTGGAAGCTTGGAAGGGCAGGCATGGAGGGGGGCTCCATCCTGGTCCAGGAAGGAGGGGCCACTTGTTCCCAGCACTGGAAGCAGGGTGCCTATGAGATCAGAGATGGCTGCTTTCATCCCTGCCACTTAGGCACATGGGCAGAGAGAGTCGATCCCTTCAGAGGACCCCTGGAATCTGGAGGGGATGGTGACTCCCTTTTCCACTGGGCCCCCCTCCTGACCCTTCACTGTGGAATGTCTGTGTGAGGGTCCCCAGGTACCATCTCAGCTCTACCTGGCCTCAAGCTGTGTGGAGGCTTTGCCGCACCAAGGGGGTGGCAGCCCAGCCCTGACTGCTAAGGGCGGGGTGGGGACTGAGCAGGAAACTCCGAGGACTAACCTTCTGCTCCCCACCTCCTCTAGGTCCTGTTTGCAAATAGACAAGTTTGTGTCCTCAGATCAGGTAGTAAACGTGTCCAAACCAAATTGTCAGGGATGATCTCCAACCTCATAGGCATGGGAATGAGCAACAGCCCTGCAGGTGAGCTAAGCTAGCTGTTTCACTTGCTACAACTCCTTAAGCGCTGTGAGGAGATGAGACTCTAGAGCAATGGAGCTGAAGACCCTCAGCACAGCCAAGAGCAAGGGCCGCACCAGGAGAAGCATTGAGTCCAGGTGGGGACTGTGCACATAGCTGAGGATCCGAGGGCCAAGGGCTTGGCACTGTTTGTAGCAAGCGTCAAGGCAGCCAGGCTCCCTCCCCTGGGGAGCAAAGAGTCACCTGCAGTCACCCTGCGGCCACATTAACCTGCGTGGAATAAGTGACCAGTCAGAGGACCTGCTCAGATCAGGGGGTGGTCTGGCCTCGCAGTTTGCTGCTGTCAGCAAGGATATGCAGGGACGCCCAGGCCTGCCCCTCCCAACGCAGATACAACCACCGCCAGGGTAGGGTGTGAGTGGGGTGGGGAAGCCCAAGCAGAATGACTGAGGAGCCCCAAAAATAGGTGCCTGGAGAGAGCAGGGTCTCCACAATCCAAAGAGCTAGGGGAAGTCCCAGAGCTGTCCCTGATAATGCTGTGTGACCCGGGATGTGTGGCTGCCCCTCTGGGCCTCAGTGCTCCCCTGGGAAATGGGGAGAACAAATCCCACTTCACTAGGATGCAGAGACTGAAATGAGACCACATGGAAGTGCCAGGCGAGGGACAGGTGCCCGGTGCTCAGATGGAAAGTCTTCTTGGGTTTGGGCCCAGGGTCAGTATGTCAGGACTGTCCTCTCCCCGCTCATGGAAAACCCACAACAGGTCAGAATGAGTCCCCTCCCGCTCCCCCTCAGGTTCTCAGGCCCTGACGTGGCTCTTTCTGCTTGTTCCCAACCCCCCCCCCCCCACTGTAAAGTGCAAGCAGCTGCCCTACTCAGTGATGGGGCAGGGAGCGTGCAGTCTGCAGGGTATGGTCTGGGGGTGGCAGGGCAGATGGCTGGGAGGATGTGCTTGCCCCCCAGACTAGGGCAGGAGAACAGCTGGGGGTGCTCAGGAGAGATGGGGGTCCTGATTATTTGTGAGTCACTTTGTAGCCAGTCCACGGTGCTGGCCTGACGGCTGGCTTGACACTGGGTGCTGGATTTCCAGACTCCGGGAAGGTCAAGGTTGGAGAACACCCTGGAGGTCACCCAGCTGGTCCATTCCAGGGGCTCCCTAGTGTGGGCTTTGCTGCCCCCAAATCCCCTGGGATTCCCAAGACCCAGCCCAGGATCTTAAGTCTTCAAATGGGTGTGGGCCCTGGAACTTGCATTTCAAGGAGACCCTGAGGGGATTCCAAGCAGCCACCCAGCCTCTGCCCAGGCCTGGGTGGGAGACCTGCCCCAACACAGCAGATGTTGGGCTAGTCCCTCCCCTTCTGTGAGCCTCCTGGTCCTTCCGTGGGTGGGGCTAATGCTTCAGGTGCTGAAGGCTCCGCGAAGGGAGCATGCCTCAGCCTCTGATCAGCACACAGTAGGGACTTATCAGTGGAGACATCCCTGAAGCTCCAGCCCTTTCTAAGGTGCCCCACTGGGAGAGTGCCATGCAGGTAAATTACTTTCTACTTCAAATTCAGCTCTGCTTCCCAGATGGGTCCCAAGCCTCCACTAGCATCCAGCTCAGTTTCTGGTTCAAAACACAGGCTCAGTAAGTACACACTTGTTGAGTAAATAAATTAATGAATGATATCTGGAATGATATGTGGCACATAACACACCTCTCTCTTTTCTCCCCACAGACCATCAGCAGGAAAAATGTGATGGCTGACACATACTGGGTGTTTGTCACGGGCTAAGCATTGTTATTCTTTACGACTTTGGGACACAGGTTCTTGTCTCTTCCATTTTACAGATGGGGAAAAATGAGGCCTGGAGAGTAGAAAGGAACTGCAGTAGTAAGAGGAGGAGTTGGGACTGGAACCCAGGCCTGTCTGCCCCAGGTGGCCCCTATGCTTCTCTTTCCTGGTGAGAAACCTCTTGTTATCCCTACCCTTTGGGGGAATTAGATGGGGGTCCCTTCCCCAGCTGGTGCTGCATCTAGACTTCCTCCCGCTTGACCACACCCCTCTAGTGTGGGCCAGAGCACACCATCTCAGCAGGTTTTTCCCACCCCAGAGCTCCCACTCCAACCTGGAGCTTTTCTGGCTGTTTCCCACCCCACCAAAGTTGCTGCAGCTGCTTGGGGGTATGGCTGCCTTCTTGGAAGGTTCTGTTCCCTTCCCTTGTCAGATTTTCCTTTGCAGTTTCTTGTCTTCATTTCTGGCATGGCCCGTTACACATGAATAGAAGGCACCTCCTGGCTTCTCTCTCTGGTGTGGGACAGAGCTGGGAATTCTGCTCCTGGGTGCCTGTGGCTTCCTCTGTGAGGAAGTAGGGGCATGTGGGGGGCACCTCCATATGCATCCCATTCTCAGGGGCCACTGGGACCATCACAGCCTTATAGTCCCTTAAGGGGCCTGTAGTCGGCCAGAACCCCCGTCCCCCACCCTCCACTCCCGCTTTGGCTGCCGGGATGTTTTCTTTGTGAAGACCCAGCCTGGAGGCCACAGGTGAGGGTGAGCCTCCCCAGGGGAAAGACACTGCTGTTGTCCTGGGCTGGGCTGGGCTGGGAGAGGCGAAGCCACCTCCAGCCACGCAGCCGGCCCCTCCTCCTCCTCCTCCTGCCTCTCCAGCAGCAGCCGGAGCCTCCCAGGGAGTAGGATGCACTCGAGGGCGTCTGAGAGGTGATGACAGGTCCTGTGGATGAATTTTATATTTACAGTTATGTGTTTATTTTAATGAGTATCAGGAAAAAAAACCCAACAGCACTTAGTGCATGGAGCCCTAATTTCATGGATATTATTGCTCAGGGTGAGGCAGATGGGAAAGGGAGGCCATTTCAGGTCAATGTAAAGGGGCTGATCGACTCAAACTGCTGTGCAGGTGTGGTGGGCGGGAGGCAGGACGGGGGAGACGGTGAAAGGCTCTCAGGGCTAGGAAACAATCAGTGGGTGGGAGACGCTGGACAGGCCCCTGAGCCCCGGCTGGGGATCCCCGGGAACCAGCCTGGCTCTCCTGGGCTGAGGGACCTTGGGCGGGTCACGGTCCCTCTGGGAGCCTCAGTTTCCTCCTCTGTGAGGTGGGGATGAGCAGGAGCAGCTTGCAGGGCCATGTGGAGGGTTAACTGAGATGAGAAAGCGAGGAGAGCTGGTGTGGGAGCTCGGGGCAGGGTCAGCGCCCAGCTGTGGCAGCGGCGGTTGGTGGTTTTATTATTATTAGGGTTGGTATCGTGTTATCCTCAGGAGGTTATACTGGCTGAGGCGACTGATGGCTTTTGGCTGCCAAGAGAGTTCATCACCGTCACCCAATCCTCAGCTCAGCTGCATGTAGGCCGCCCCCAGGGTGTCGTCCTCACATTTGAGCAGGACAGCCTGTGGGGTGGAGAAGAGCCCAGCCCTGGGCTGGGCAAGCCTGGGTGTGTGTCCAGCTAGGCCACCCACTAGGGGCTCACACAGCTTCGTGCCACTGCTATGACTTTGGCTGTAGGCTGACCGAGTGACCCACCTCACAGAGGCCAGACTGAGGAGCAACAGGGAGAGGCAGGTCACATCCCCAGGCGGGTAGGGCTTCTTCCTGTGTGAGACTGTGTCCTCCTGTGGGGGTGAGAGCTGCTGGTTGGGCAGGGATGATTTGGGGGTTCAGGAACAGGCAATTTTGGGGGTTCTTAAGCAGGTCTGAGTGTTAACTGTGTCATGCCTGACATGCTCATCTCTCCATCCACCCATCCTTCCATCCATCCATCCATCCATGCATCCATCCATCCATCCATCCATCCATCCATCCATCCATCCATCCATCCATCTATCCAGTAAATGGTGATTGAGCCCCGACTATGTGCCAGGTGCCCTGGTGCAGACAGTGATGAACCGGGTAGCTGAGGCCCCCCTTCATGGAGCTTCAGTTGAGCAGAGGAACCCGCGCTGAGCACGTCACCTGCAGCGTGAGGCTGGCTGCGGAGGGAGAGCACAGGCTGCTCTCCCCTGTGAGCTGCCCCCTGCAAGAGTCAGGGCGTCAGTGCCGGAAGGGACGTCTGAGCGGGACTGCAGGACCAGAGGAGTGCCCCGGTGAGGGCGGGGGAGTGGGGACGACCAGGTAGAGTGACCAGCCTCCCGGGGGATGAGCAGACCACCAGCAGCAGGGCCCAGGAGAGGAGCAAGGCCGCTGTGTTTGGGATGGGGTGGGGGTGATGAGGGCTGTGGCTGTGGGAGCCCCGCTGGGGAGGTGGGGTGTCCTCCTGAATGCTGGCGTGAGCAGGGGAGGGAGGCGAGCAGATCTGGGCCTGCAGGTGCTCTGGCCCCTGGGTGGGTGAGGACAGGGCTGACAGGAGAGGAGGCCAGTCGGGAGCCAGTGGCCGCAGTGCAGGCTGGTGACGGGGCCTCGTCTCAGCCTCAGTAATGAAGGGAGGGAGCCCAGCGAGGGGTGGAGGGTCCAGGTGGGCTCCCAGGTTTCCAGCCTGGTGGCCAATTGGGTGACCCTCATGGGGATCCCTGGGTGAAGGAGCAGTTTTGAGGTCGGGGGAGATGCTGGGTGTGGCCATGTCTGTGGACTTGGGCACCTGTGGGTGTCCGGGCAGGTGGGAGGCAAGTCCCACAGCAGGATGAGGTTTGAGGTCATCAGCCAACATGCAGGTGACTGAAGCCTCAGGGACTGATGCGCCCGGTGGGAGTGGGGAGCGGAGAGCAGGGAGGGGGGCCTGGGACAGAGCCCAGGACATCTACGCTTGAGGGGCAGGAAGCAGAAGCAGCAAGGGAAGCCGAGGAATGACCAGAGGGGTCAGAGGGAGGTGAGGAGGAGGTCCCGGGGCCAGGAGGGAGGAGTGTCTGGAGGAGGAAATGGGCCCAGCACCTGGACCCTGTGCACCTGAACCCAGGTCTGTCTTAGTGCAGTGTTTATTTGGAGGCCGAATCTGGGCTGAGAGACGCCCTTGGGCTGAGCCAGTGGAGGTCAGAGTGGCTTCCACGAGGCAGGGTCTCAGGGCTGCAGGGGCTCCCAGCCAGCCCCAGGACAATTGCCAGACAGGCTCCTTAGGCGCAGAGAGGGGGTGGCTTGTCCTAATCCCCAGGCCAAGTCTGCAGGCTCTGCCCCAGGTGCCCAAGGACCCCAGCCTTCCTGAGGCCCCGCCTGGGACATCCTGGGGGACCACCGACTGTGATCCGGCCTCCTCCAGATTCCCAGCCCCTCTCTGTCTGTCTACCATTTTCCCCTCCCGGGACCCAGTTCCTTTCCAGAGAAACCACACTGAACCTGGCGGAATAGTTTGGTTTGCTCAGAGCCACTGAGCACCTGGGGGACACGGGAGGAGACCTCCATGGTGGAGCAGGGTGAGTGGATCAGGAAAAAAGGCAGAACTGAGAGGAAGGTGGGCTCCTGGCTTCCACCTCCATTCTGCTTACACCCAGGGAGAAGCACCAGGAGATTCTGCTCAGCAGAGGTGGCGTCCCTGCCACACGCCCGGTGATTAATGCAGCAGGAAACAGCAGTGGGCAGTGGTGTTCCCTGGGGCTCGTCTGCTGGGACGTTGGCCTCGTGGGCTGTCACCTGGGGCTTCAGGACCCACTTAACACACTCAGCATGAGGGGACTGGGAGGGTGGGGTGAGTAGAGGAGGTGGGTGTGGGCCAGGGGCTCCGGGCCACATGTTCCTGCTGAGAGGAGCCTGCAGACCTTCGGGTGTCATTACATGCAGACTCTGGAACTCCAGAGAAGGGGCTGAGAGCCTTCCTTCTCACAGGACGGAGGGTTTTCAGGTCTGTCAGTTCTTTCGTGGCATCTGTGACACAAGGATCTTGGATTAGAGCATCTTTCATAGACTCAAAGATACTTTCATGGAATCTTTGAACCACATCTGGTCCCTTTCACAGAATCCTAGAATTTTAGAATTACAGAATCGTTCATGGACCCATGGGCCTGAAGGTTGCAGAATTAAGGCATCTCTGGAGAAGGCCTGGAACCTTTTCCACAGTTTATTGAGTGTAGAATCATAGAACGTAAGGTGAATGCAGCCTCCCTGCCCTGGAGATGCATGGAGCACTGTGGCAGCCGGCTTCTTCTGGACAGCCTAGCTCTCTCTTCTGCCTCCAGACTCCCTGTGCACCTGAACCCAGGTCTGTCTTAGTGCAGTGTTTATTTGGAGTCCAGGGAACAAACAGCTCCTTGCCATAGAGATTCAGAGACAGGGGACTGAGGCCATGGAGGGGAGGCCTCAGCGGGAGGTCATGCCTGTTGTCAGAGCCACAATTCAAATCCATTAACTAATTAGTTAGTTCATGTGGCAAATGTTAATTGAGGTCTTACTGTGTGCCAGATCCTGGAACTCCCCACATTTGGTAAAATCCAGTATCACTGAAGGACACAGAACAGCACAGATGTTGGTCCCCATCACCTGCAGAGCCAGAATTTCACTGCAGCCCTCAAGAGTGGGTCCAGCCCTGGACTGCAGGTCTGCTGCTAGGAGACAGATGAACACAAGCTGGGGAGGGAAAGAGGCCACGGGCTCGGATGTATAGGAGGTGAAGGGGGGCGTAAAGTGCTGACACCTCTGCCCCTTTGCTCCCACTACCTCTGAGTCTGGGCAGTCACCGAGGGCTGGCACTTCTGCCTCAGAAACATCACTTGACCCATTCCAGGTTTGGACATGGCCCTGCCTCACAGGAGTGACCTCGAACATGTCTCTGTGTCCACCTGCCCATCTGAGATGGCCCGACTGAGCTGCTGAGGAGTGGGCGTGAGTGCACAGCAAGGGCTCATTCAGTCCTCCTCCCCTCCTCCTGCTGCAGTACCTCACCTGTGTACTCCACCTGCTGCCTGGGGTGCAGACTGTCTCCTGTTTGCAGCCCTGAGTCCAGGCCACTGCAATATCCTTGTACCCAGTCCCCTGCCTCAGGCCCCTGTCCTACCATTCCTACTGAGTGCCACCTGCAGCACTGGCCCATCCCACTTTGTCCTCCACTGCAAGGAACACACACACACACACAAACACGACCCCAAGCCCTCCCCTCCTCTTACTTTCACGTTAAAACCCAAGCTCTTAGGCTTGGTGCCGATGTCCTTCCAAGTTAGCCTCCACTGCTCCTCTGTCCACATTTCCTGCCCCCTGGCCCACCCCCACTCCCCCAAGAAGTGCCCTCCTACTCCAGCCACTGGGATCCTTCCTCAGCACATCTGGGATAGAAGAGATCATCTAATCAACGTAGGGAAGGGTAGAGGATGTGGGAAGGATGGCAAGGTCAGAGCTATAAAGCTGGGAAGGGGCCCCTCTTCCTCTCTGAGGCCCTGAGCACCCAGGTGCCCTGGCAGTGGGGGCCAGGCCAGCTCCAGCCCCGGTCCTGGGGTCCCCCTAGCCCTGTCTCCAGGCTCACCCTCTGAGCTCCCAGCTTGGCAACCCTCCTTTCCTCTGAATTCCTGCTTTGCCTGGTGGGGTATCTGCTCATCCATGGGCTGGCCTCCCAGCGTCTCCCAGGCTAAAGCTCCTTAAATAGGAATCCACACTCTGGGATAATTCCTGTTTTGCAGAGAGCCGGGAAATGGTAATCACCACCAGCCCCTTCCTGTCTTCTTGGAAACCTCCATCTCTGAGCTCTGTGAGAAAGGAATTAGGTGCCGATTAAAGGAAGACAACACCATTCTGAGGTCCCATTTCCCTTCCTCAGGGATGATGAGCACCAAGAGAAGATAAGGAGGAAAAGCAGAGAGGTGGGTGGAGGGGAGAAGGACAGACAAGAAAACAAGGGGGAAGCTGCAGCCTGTGCTGGGTGGGAGCACAGGGCCCTGCAGACACAGCCAGGCCTCCGCGGAGGCCCGGGAAGGGCAGCAGGTGAGCGTGGGTAAGACCATTCAGCCTGAGGACCTGGCTATTCATTTCTCTTTCTCTGCTCTCTGGACACACTAAAATCTCCATGCTGCTAGCCTGTGGTAGAAAATGGATTTATCTGAAGAAAATAAAACTTGTGGCCACACCCTCCTTCATGTCCCAGGTACAAATCTGGGAAGGCAGCCCGGGGCAGGGCACCCAGCTGCTCTCATGCCCACTTTAGGCTCTGAGAGCCCCAAGGCTGGAGATGTGGTGATGGCACCAGGGCTGGAGGCACTGGGCCTTTCAACCCAAATGGGCCTGCGTTCCTGACTGAAGACCTGGCCCAGTGTTAGGCCTCCTGTGGGGGACAGGTGTGAGGATCCTGGAGGGCGGCGGGCACCCCAGGCTGGGTGGCTACAGGCTGTGAGTGTCCCTGGGTCTCACCAGCTGTGGATGGAAAAAGGAGGCATCTCACAGGTAAACTTGGATCTGGCCAGCTCTGCATCCCCTCCCCCAGTTTGAGGGTCCCCTGGGCGTCTCAGGTGGGCTCAAAACCCAGCCCACAGACAGCTGCAGTCCAGGTAGAGGCGCTCTGTGCCGCCTGCCCTGCTGCCACTGATGCCTATGTGGGAAGCTGCTGGAGGAGCCTAGGCTTCCCTGTTGGCTGTGCCCCTGTGGGAACGGTGACACCAGTGTCCATGCCAAGGAAGCTGGGGTCCTCCAGCTCCCTGAGCTGCCCGTCCTAGTTCCTGAAGAAGGGATGGGTTCCCCATGGAAGCAGAGAAAATTTCTCCTTCCTAGCTCCGTGATGCACTTCGTCCCCCGATCCATGTGCCAGCCCCTGCTGACGGTGACACTTAAGAAATCAGGGTTCTTGGCCTGCCCTTCAGGGGTACCACCTCTCCTGGGACATGGGCTGAGAGCCAGGGGAGTGTCTGAGGCACAGACACAGCTGCTCCCAGGAATGAGAGTGAGAGACCAGGCGAGGCCTGGTGCAGAGATGGCCACACTCAAGCTCTCAGAGCAGGGTTGGAGGCCTGGGGCTGGGGCCAGTCCCTCTAGCCAGGGTCAGTCCCTGAGCCCAGGGAGGAACACAGCTTGAGGAGGCGCTGCGGAGCAGGCAGCCTGGCCCTCAGTCCAGCTCAGGTGGCCTCTGCCCCCCTGGGACCCTTTCTCTAGGGCCTTCCTAGCCCTGCCCCTCTGAGATGGAGGCAGGGCTCACCTGCCAGCACAGCGACCCCACCTGGCATGAGAACAGCCTTCCTGCAGTGCCTGAAATCCCCATTAGCACATTACCCCCTTGGGATCAGCATGACCCTCTCCAGCGCCCCTGGGAGGGGGCCACCAGGACCTCCCCCCCAGTGCTGGCTGTGAGCACCTCTGCGGCTCCTGCCTCCCCACTTGGGACACACATCTGCCCTGGAAACTGGTGCTCCTCTTTGAGCTCAGCACCCCATGACCCGCCTCCAAGGAAGAAGGGGGTGTTGGGCTTTCGGTCCCCCAGTGAGGAGCGCCAGGAGGGAGGGCAACCTTTCCTCTTGGTGCCAAGTCAGAGAAGAGGTGAGAAGCAGGGAGGGGAAAGGGGACAGAGGGGGCATTTGGGGACGCATTTCCCTCGGTGTTTACAGAAATGCAAGGCTTCTACCTAAAGGAGGCCTTGCAGCCCTGAGAGGTGGGGTGGGCCCAGCGAGCACTTGGAGCGGTGGAGCTGGGGGCCTGGAACAGCAGGGGGAGGAGGGAACCCGCAACTTCCAATTGCTTCTTTTGGTTAAAAGGCTCCTGATTTCCTTTTGGGGAATCCTGCCACCCGAAGTCAGTTCTCACGATCTGGATGGGGCAACCCGGGGCCAAGCCAGACAGGACATCCCATTACCATGGCCTCAGGGATCAGTCCCAAGGGGCATGTGACCTGAGAGTGTGAGCCTTGAGCTGGGCACCTGGGAAAAGGTTCGCTGGCCCCTCCCGCAGCAGGGGCTCTGTGCTGCTGCCATCCTGTCTCCCTCTGTACAGGGCCTGTCTGAGGACCCGCAGCCTGGAGAATTCAGGAGTGAGAGACGGAGGGGAGAGAAGCCAGGTCCTGCGTAGGTCGTGGGGACCCCCCTGGGGGAAGCCAGATCAGAAACTGGAACTCCCTGTGGGTTTGTCAGTTACAGCAGCTAGTACATTCCCATTTTAGGCCAGTTTGGGTAGGTCTTATATCATTTGCAGGACTCTCCGAGTTGCTGCGTCTGCAGGGGGAAGGTGTGGACATACAGCTTAGGAGCCCATTGTTTCCTGAGCCAGAGCCCAGAAACAGGGCCTCCACGTCTCTTCCCACTTTATCACACTACGTCCCCCTCCCCTGCCGCACCCCTTAGAATTGATCTCCCCCATTCTACACACCAGGCCACTGAGGCCCATGGATGCAAGGGCATTTCCTCAAGGACCCAGCCTGAGCAGTTTTCTGGCTGGGCTGAGTACTCAGTCCCTGGGGTGCCAGAGGCCACAGCCAGTCTCTGGCAGCCCCACCTGCTCCAGCCCAGCCCAGAGGGTGCTGGTGTGTCAGGGCCCCCAGCCTGGAGGGGGGTGGGGTGAAGGGTAGGGAGGATGGGTATGTGATGTGGGCCTGAAATCTGAATCCTGGAAAAAGACAGATTTAGACACTTAGGATTTAAGAATAACAATCATTTAAAAGAAATCTATTAAGTTGATGAGCTGTTAGAACTATTCAAAGGAAACACACACTGAACTTAATGGCTAAGTTCTCAGCTGCATCTAGAAGGCCATTATCCCCTTTCTCCACTTTCCTCACTCCCACCTAGCTGCTTTTCCCTTCTTCTCCCTCCTCCTCCCCCTCCCAGAGCTGTGGCCCTGCAGGTCTGTTTCCACTGGGACTACATAGCTGGACCGCAAAGGCCCTGCTGAGCCCCCGCCGGCAGCCTGGTGAGGGCCCTCGCCCGCCGTCACTTCCCATGCGCACAGTGACCCTGGGAGAAGGTGCTGGCAGGGCTGGAGGAGGGCATCAGGGGCTGAGCTGGGCCTCCCAGAGGAGGACGCCGCTGCGGTGGCTCAGGTGGGGTTGGGTTCCTTGCCTCATCCCTCCAGTTATGGGGCCTGGTAATGCCCACCATGCACTGGCCTCCAGGGGCCACACAGATCCCTGGGCAGCCCTCCCTTGCAGGGGCCGGCAGGGAGGGGAGGGACACTGAGGCTGCATCCAGAATTTCTTATTAAGAAGGAAAACAGAAGGTCACTACTCACCACAGCTGGCACTGACCACGTGCCACCGTGTGCCGGGAGGACGGTCACCAGGCCACGGAGCCGGAGGTGGCAAAGCCAGAATCAAGCCCAGGTTTGTCCGCTCATGGTCCTGCTTTTCCCACTGGAGGCGGTGGGGGACTCTGAGGCTCTGTTGCTCGCTGCTCCCCTCTTCAGCAAGCGTGCCTGAGGGCCGCCAGGAGCCCACCCTTGGGAGGCAGCAGAGAAATCACGGGGCCCAGAGGGGCTCAGAGGAGCCCCTCTTTTACTTTCATTTGAGCTTTTACTTCAGTGCTCCGTGAAAAATGTTGCATAATCTGTGGGCGCCCCCTGAATACCCCGTATCAAGGTGCAGCCCAGTGTCTCCGACCTGTGACACTTCATCGGCCTTTTACACTGGGAACAGAACGTATTTTCCCCGTAGCATTAATCATTATCTGATACATGTTTACCTCTTTGTTTATGATCAGTCTCCCTCCTTAGAATGTAAATTTCCAGGGAGCAATGACAACCGTATTTCCAGTGCGGGCGTCCCTTCCACAGGTTATGTCACGTGGGGAACGTGTCCTTCTTCAGCCTCAGTTTCATTTTCTTTAAGGTCAGGAGGATAGTTACATTGCTTCGCCAAGTGGCTGTGAGGCCTAACAGAGAAACCAGAGAGGGAGCTCTCCGCACTGAGCTGGTGCACAGAGAGCACAAAGGATTGTTATTTACTATTTTCATCACCACGATGCTTGTCCACGGGGCAGGACCCCGCACTGGCCGGGCACACAGTAGGTGCTCAGAATCCACGGCCAGTGGCCTGTTCTCTCCTCTGTGTAGCTGGATGAAGCCTCCCTGACACCCGTTAAATCCAAAGGGACAGCGGCAGAGTCACGAGACTCTCAAAGAAGGAGCACTTTCGTGGAATTTTCCACCTCTGTGCCCCTGCAGCCCTGATCCGCTTCCTTACTGACTTCAGTGGCTTCCATGCCAGCTTGTCTCCGGCAGAGCTGGCTGCAGAATGACAGGGAGCAAGGTCTCGGCGCCCTTTCCTCTGGCTTTTATCTGCCTGATTTCATGCGGCTGGAGTGCTGGCCACCAGTCAGCTGGAGAAATGTCAAAACTAAATCCCAGGATGCATGCAGGTGACAAGTGTCACCCGTCTCAGCTGGTCATTCCCCAGCCCTTCCCATTAATCACTCTTGTGCCCTGCCTGTGATTTTTCTCAAGACGGGAGTGGATGTGGCTGGGCACCCCCCCAAGCACAAGCTGGTCCAGCAACCTCCCACCCGGACAGTGCCCAGCACAGTGCCTAGCAGAACAGACACTGCAGGCAGCTGCTGGACCAAGGCTATTTTCCCCTCTTTTAATCATTCTTAGTTCTTTTTTAAATTTAAATTTTGAGAGTGATTAGTCTGCTTGGGTTGCCATAACAAATAGCATAGACTGGGTAACTTACACAGTAGAAATTTATTTATCGCAGTGCTGGAGGCTGGGAAGTCTGAGATTAGGGTGCCACCGTGGCTGGGTTCTGGCGAGGGCTCTTTCTGGCTTGCAAACAGCCACCTATTCACTGTGTCCTCATAAAGTGGGGGGAAAGGAAGAAAGAGGAGAGAGAATGAGAGACAGAGAGGGCGGGCACGTGAGCAAACGCAAGCTCTGTGGTGTCTCTTCTTATAAGGCCCCACCCTCATGACCTCTTTGAAATCGAATTATCTCCCCCAGACTTCATCTTCAAATACCATCACATTGGGGGTTAGAGCTTCAACACATTTGGGAGGACATAGTTCCATCTATGGCAGAGAAAACACAATCTCACTGTTAAATATTCAAAACCCATAGGAGTGTATAAAGAGTAGAAGTGCTGTCTCCTCCAATCCCCACCTTCGTCCCAAATCTACTTTCCAGATGAAACACTAGAAAGAAGAACATTAGTAATAGTAGTAATAGTAAGCTTGCTGTCTTGGGTCCTCTGTGATAAGCCTTTTGGACACATCAGCTGAAAGGATCCTCACGTCAGCCCCATAGGGTAGGCACTGTTATTCTTGTTTTAAGAAGGAGGGAACTGAGGCTCGGAGCAGGGAAGTGGACGCCACAGTACTTCATTGACAACCGTCAGAGAGAACAGAGTCCAGGTCTGTGTGATTCCAAAGCCCCCTCTTTTCACTATGGATTATATTTTCCTATGCATATTCTAAATTTTCTTTCTTTTACAAAGCAGAAATACATAGCACATAATTTGTAATTGGCTTTTCATTTGTAAATCTGGGCTGTTTTTCAATGGCTGCCTGGTGTCCTGTTGTAAGAAGCACTATCATTTATTTCAGTCCGTTTCCTCTAGATGGAGTTTTGTGTTGAGGTGGCTTTTTTTTTTTTGCTATTACAGGCAACACTGCCTGCCATTTTAATTTCTTTCATTTATTTCTGATTATCCAAGGGCCACATGCAGGCAGGCTTATTGTTTTATATTCAAGCAGGTCATATAAAGAAAAAATACCTTTATGCTTCCCTCCCCTCCTTGCCGTCATAATCACTACAAGGTGGTACCTAATGCCTACAGACCTTTATCTGTGCATTTACGCACACATATGCTTCATTTTAAACAGATAAATGGTGTTATATGTATTTGTGCATCTGGCTTTTTAGTCATTTAGCAATACTACAGCCGTCCTTCTATGTCAGTACATATAGAAGGACTTCAAAGGTTTTAATGAAGTGATTTATCTCAAATGCTTGGATACTTCTCCTTTCTTCCCTCTTTTCCCTCCCCCGCTTTCTTCCTCTCTCTCTTTCTCTTGCCCTTGGTTTTCTCTCTCTCTCCCTTGCTTTCTTCCTTTCTTTTACCATCCCCATTTCCCTACAAATGGGTATTGAGGTTGTTTTGGTTTTGTTCTCTGCATGAACACCCTCGCACTGCAGTAAACATCCTCGTGCATGCCTCACAGTGTTGACACGGGAGTTTGCCTCCAGCATGGATACCTAGACTTGGAATCGCTGAGCAGAGACTGTTCCAGGACAGGGCCTGTCTGAGACCCAAGAGGCTAGGGCAGATCTGGGTTGAGGGTGCCAGGTGGCTGCCTGCTGCGGGCAGCGTGAGATGGGAGAGGATGGGATCTGCCCTTTATCGGATAGTTGGCTAAGGCCGTGGTCCTGGGCAGCTCCTGGGGGCGTTGCCAGCTCCTGGGGTGTAGGTTTTTTTTTTTATAAAAAGGTAGTTTAGCCGTTGGACAGAACACCCCCCATAAGCTATTTGGCTCCCTCCCTGGAATTTTCTCCTGCAGCTATTGGGAAAACCTCCCTATTGTCTTTGAGATCGTGGGGTTGGCAACAGCTTGGGGTTACTGTTCTGTCCTCATGGGGCATGGCGCAGGGGCAATGGGAAAAACTGAGGCCAATTTGCAGAAAGAAGCAGAGACAAGCAGAGATAAAAGATGGATATAGAGGAGAGTCCTGGAAGCATGGAGACCCTGATTCTGTCTTTAGTTCAAGAGCTCCTGGGCCTCTTCTCCAGGGCTGGGGCCAGCAATCCCCCTATAGAGGCCTTACCTGCCGGACTGGGGTCTGTTGCTGCAGACCAGAGCCCTCATAGATACTGGGAGTGGACCCATGAGGCCATGCGGGCTCTGGATAGGAAGGCACTGGGTCCCCCGGGCTCATACAAGGGTCTCTTCTGACCCAACCCAGCTTGCTGGCTTCAGGGTCTCTTCCGAGGTCTTACCCTCCGATCTGCCCACACTGTCTTCGAAATCCCTCTGACTTCAGGCTTTGTCATGCTCCTGCTTACCCCTCAGTAGCTGCCCATGCTCTTAGGGGCAAGGTCATATTCCTAGCCTGGAGTTTGGGGCCCTGGAAGGACTGGCTCCTGAGTGCCTCACTTCTCACTCCTCACGTCTGCACACTTTATCCCCAGTCTGGACCAAATTTCTATCTGTTCCATGGCAGCCATTCTTTTTCCTCCAAGCCTTGGCACATGATGTCTCCTTGGCCCAAACACCTTTCTTCCTTATTTCTACCTCACCCCTGTCCTGATTTCCGGATTACTCATCTTTCAGGTTTGGCATTAAATACCCCTTCCTCCAGGAAGCCTCCTTGGCCCCTCCTCTGCACTCACCATCTTATGTAGCACAGCGCCATCCACTTGTGTGAAGATCTGGATCCTGCAGTAATGCTGGAGCTCCATGAAGACGGGCTCCATGGTCACTGTACACATTGCTGTACCCCTCGCTCCTGGCACAGAGTAGCCCAGCAGTTACTCAATGAATGAGCCAGGTCGGCAAGGGCAGGGTAGGGTGAAAACCACAGCTATGGAAATAAAACAGACCTGGGATTCCTCTAGTGCAAATGCAAACATTATGACCCCCTTCTCTTGGGGAAAGAAAATGAGGGTGTGGCAGTATTTGGCAAATACATCATGCAAAGATTAATCTCGAAAGTAACGCTGGGTAGGTAAGACTCAATGTGCACAACTTGTTTTGACAAATCTGATTGTGTTTCCTTGGGATGAAAATGCAAACATCTCAGGTATGGGGGAGCAGAGGGAGGCAGAAGCACACATTAATAAAGTGCTACAATATACCAAGCTCATATTAGGCAGGTCCAAATACTAGTTTTTTACCTAAAGGGCTTCCCAATTTTGGTTAGGTTTATTATTTGTCTTAGAAACTTTGTTATTTTTTTTTCCTACTGTAAATGGCACCTTTATCTGTGTATATTGATTTTGAATCGAGCAAACATGTTAAACACTCTTATTATCTGTGAGGTTTTTTTTTTTTTTGATTTTCCAAAGAGGCAAACACAGCAAATGCAAATAATGGCAGTTTTTCCGCTTCCTTTCCAGTCTGTATACTTTTCATTTCCTTTTGTTGTTAAGTGCTTAGGAAAGACCGCCCATGTTGAATAGTAATGATGTTGGCAGCCATCCTTGTCTTGTTCCTGATCTTAACGGGAATGCTTTCAACATTTCACCACAAATAGGATGTTTGCTGTAGGCTTTTTTTATAGAATCTCTTTTATCCCTTTCATTCCTAGTTGGCAGAGTTGTATCATGAGTGGATGCCAACTTTTAGCAAATGCTTTTTTTTTTTGCATCTATTTGGATGATCATATGCTTTTAAAAGATTTCCTAATGTGATGAATTATGTTAATTCATATACTAAGTAAACTAACATAATATTCCTAGGAAAAACCAAACTTAGTCATAATATATTATCTAATTTATTCACTGCTGGAATTTTCTTGCTAAAATTTGTAAAGGCTTTTTGCATTTGCATTTTTGAGTGAATGTGCTCTGTAATTTTCCATTTTTGGTTTGACTTTGGGTTCCAGGTTTTGTTAATCTCCTAAGTGGAAGTTAGCATAGGACTGGAATAATCTCTAGTCTTAAATGTTTGAAAGAACTCACTCACAAAACCATGCAGATATAGTTCTTTATTTGATGGGAAGATTTCTCTTATTGGTTCAATTTAACGGTCTCAAAATTATGGGAATTAAAAAACTTGTTTTTGGGTCAGTTTTCGTAGTTACATTTTTCTAAGAATATATTCAATTAATCAAAAATTTCCAATTTATTTGCATATAGCTGCTCATATAATTTTCTATGTATTTCAGCTCTACAATTTTTATGGCTGTTTCCCTTTTCCATTGCTTATGCAACTTCTTTGTGTTCCCTTGCTCTTTCTTTTTGTTCAGTTTTATCAGATCTTCTTTGTTTTCAATGTTTTCTGAGAGCAAACTTGTGGCTTTATTGATCCTCTGTCCTATGTGGGGCTTAACCTCCTGGCGCCTCAGTTTCCTCTGAGATGCAGTCACCTAAGTAAACACACTTGGAGAATTCAGGTCAGAAATTGGTTGGAGGTTGGCCATGTCTGTCCACCAGGGCAGTGATGGATGAGGGGGCAGGAAAGGCAACTGCGCTCTCAGCTGGTGAGCAGAGGTGAGGGGAATTTTCTGTGGACCGTGTTGCTATGGACTGGACGTTTGTGTCCCCCCCAAATTCCTGTGTTGGAACTTAATCCCCAGTGTGATGGTTTTAGGAGAGGGAGCCTTTGGGAGGTGATTAGGTTATAAGGGTGGAGCCCTCATGGATGGGATTAGTGCCCTTATAAAAGAGACCCCAGAGAGCTCCCTCAGCCCCTGCCACAGGAGCACACAGCATGAAGATAGATGGCTGGCTGTGAACCAGGAAGTGGGTTCTCACTAGACACTGAACCTGCTGGCACTTCAACGTTGGACTTCCAGGCTCCAGAACTGTGAGAGATAAACCTCTGTTATTTAGAAGCTAGCCAGTCTCTGCTATTTTTGTTGTAGCCGCTCCAATGGACTAAGACAGACAAAGAAGTCACAGACTTTCATTGAGCCTCGAGCTATCTTACTGGGAGTCCTTCTTAGGAGGAAGGAATCCCAGCCGTAGGGTGGCCCAAACAAGGATGACTTTGGGGATTGGAGTGGGGCACAAAAGGTCAACCAG
The DNA here is from genome assembly GCA_029783875.1 of Phataginus tricuspis. Taxonomy (NCBI): domain Eukaryota; kingdom Metazoa; phylum Chordata; class Mammalia; order Pholidota; family Manidae; genus Phataginus; species Phataginus tricuspis. Next base: position 23,081,123 of record JAQQAC010002837.1, on the reverse strand, counting down.
AGACAGCATGCCCTTTGTCAGGGAACTGTGTGCAGGAAAGAGCGGGCACGTACATGTCCATCATGACCAGGATTGCCACAGCCCGGGGGGGACTTACAGCACAAGCCAAATAAAAAAATGGCTCCCCTTTCCCTGAAAGGTCTCCTTCCTCTGTCAGGATCATGGAGGGGAAGGAGGAGGGTGTGAATGGACCGTGCACCCCACCTCTCACACCCTATCCTAGCTGGGGCTCTTGGACCCTGGTGAGACCTGAGCTGGGGAGAGGGAACCCAACTAGACCTTCTAATGCTGCAAGCAGGCAGAACTAACTCCACAAGATGCTGTCGCAGCTGAAGGTAAGAGTAAGGCTGAAACAACTGCCCTGATGTCCTTTAGGGTGACTGGGGGGCTGAGGTGAGCTGATTTCAAGGCTAGTTTTGAAGAGGAATTATTACCATTCCTTTTTGCCCCATCAGATTCTGCCTATTCAGTGAATTAGTAACATATTTATTGTGTGTTTTTGAGGAAAAAAAAAAGGCTTGGGGACTCCCATCTATCCCTCTTGAAAAGCTTTAGGGTCTAGGGTTTCTTTATTTTTAAAATTTTTAAAATTTTTTTATTAAGGTATTATTAATATACATTGTTATGAAGGTTTCACATAAAAAAACAATGTGGTCACTACATTTACCCATATTACCAAGTCCCCACTCATACCCCAATTCAGTCCCAGTGATTTTCTACAGCCCTCCCTCCCCACCCACCCTCCCACACCCCTCCCCTTTGGTAACCACTAGTTCCTTCTTGGAGTCTCTGAGTCTGCTACTATTTTGTTCCTTCAGTTTTGCTTCGTTGTTATACTCCACAAATGAGGGAAATCATTCCGCACTTGTCTTTCTCTGCCTGGCTTATTTCACTGAGCATAATATCCTCCAGCTCTATCCATGTTGTTGCAAATGGCAGGATTTGTTTCCTTCTTATGGCTGAATACTTTTCTATTGTATATATGTACCACCTCTTCTTTATCCATTCCTCCACTGATGGACACTTAGGTTGCTTCCATATCTTGGCTATTGTAAAAAGTGCTGCAATAAACATAGGGGTGCCTATGTCTTTTTGAATCCTAGAAGTTGTATTCTTTGGGTAAATTCCAAGGAGTGGGATTCCCAGGTCAAATGGTATTTGTATTTTTAGTTTTTTGAGGAACCTCCATATTGCTTTCCACAATGGTTGAACTAGCTTACATTCCCACCAGCAGTGTAGGAGGGTTCCCCTTTCTCTGCATCCTTACTACTATTTGTTGTTCTTAGTCTTTTGGATGGTGGTCATCCTTACTGGTGTGAGGTGATATCTCATTGTGGTTTTAATTTGCATTTCCCTGATGATTAGTGATGTGGAGCATATTTTCATGTGTCTGTTGGCCATCTGAATTTCTTCTTTGGAGAACTGTCTCTTCATATCCTCTGCCCATTTTTTAATTGGGTTATTTGCTTTTTGGGTTTAGAGGCAGGTAAGTTCTTTATATATTTTGGATGTTAACCCCTTGTTGGATATGTCATTTACAAATATATCCCCCCATACTGTAGGATGCCTTTTTGTTCTGTTGATGGTGTCCTTTGCTGTACAGAAACTTTTTAGTTTGATGTAGTCCCATGAGTTCATTTTTGCTTTTGTTTCCCTTGCTTGAGGAGATGCGTTCAGGAAGAAGTCATTCATGTTTACATTCAGGAGATTTTTGCCTATGTTGTCTTCTAAGAGTTTTATGGTTTCATGACTTACATTCAGGTCCTTGATCCATTTCGACTTTACTTTTGTGTATGGGGTTAAACAATAATCCAGTTTCATTCTCCTGTATGTAGCTGTCCAGGTTGCCAACACCAGCTGTTGAAGAGACTGTCATTTCCCCATTGTATGTCCATGGCTCCTTTATCATATATTAATTGACCATATATGGTTGGGTTTATATCAGGGCTCTCTAGTCTGTTCCATTGGTCTATGGGTCTGTTCTTGTGCCAATACCAAATTGTCTTGAGCACTGTGGCTTTGTAGTAAAGCTTGAAGTTGGGGAGCATAATCCCCCCAGCTTTATTCTTCCTTCTCAGGATTGCTTTGGCTATTCGGGGTCTTTTGTGGTTCCGTATGAATTTTAGAATGATCTTCTCTACTTCGTTGACAAATGCTGTTGGTATTTTGATAGGAATTGCATTGAATCTGTAGATTGCTTTAGGCAGGATGACCATTTTGACAATATTAATTCTTCCTATCCATGAGCACGGGATTTGTTTCCATTTATTGGTATCTTCTTTAATTTCTCTCATGAGTGTCTTATAGTTTTCAGAGTATAGGTCTTTCACTTCCTTGGTTAGGTTTACTCCTAGGTATTTTATTCTTTTTGATGCAACTTTGAATGGAATTATTTTCCTGATTTCTCTCTCTGCTAGTTCATTGTTAGTGTATAGGAATGCCATAGATTTCTGTGCATTAATTTTGTGTCCTGCAACTTTGCTGAATTCATATATTAGATCTAGTAGTTTTGGAGTAGATTATTTCGGTTTTTTTATGTACAATAACATGTCATCTGCAAACAGGGACAGTTTAACTTCTTCCCTGCCAATCTGGATGCCTTGTATTTCTTTGTGTTGTCTGATTGCCGTGGCTAGGACCTCCAGTACTATGTTGAATAGAAGTGGGGAGAGTGGGCATCCTTGTCATGTTCCCGATCTTAAAAGAAAAGCTTTCAGCTTCTCGCTGTTAAGTATAATGTTGGCTGTGGTTTTGTCATATATGGCCTTTATTATGTTGAGGTACTTGCCCTCTATACCCATTTTGTTGAGAGTTTTTATCATGAATGGATGTTGAATTTTGTCAAATGCTTTTTCAGTATCTATAGAGATGATCATGTGGTTTTTGTTCTTCTTTTTGTTGATGTGGTGGATGATGTTGACGGATTTTCGAATGTTGAACCATCCTTGCATCCCTGGAATAAATCCTACTTGATCATGATGGATGATCCTTTTGATTTACTTTTGAATTCGGTTTGCTAATATTTTATTGAGTATTTTTGCATCTATGTTCATCAGGGATATTGGTCTGTAGTTTTCTTTTTTTATGGTGTCTTTGCCTGGTTTTGGTATTAGAGTGATGCTGGCCTCATAGAATGAGTTTGGAAGTATTCCCTCTTCTTCTGTTCCTTGGAAAACTTTAAGGAGGATGGGTATTAGGTCTTCACTAAATGTTTGATAAAATTCAGTGGTGAAGCCATCTGGTCCAGGGATTTTGTTCTTAGGTAGGTTTTTGATTACTAGTTCAATTTCTTTGCTGGTAATTGGTCTGTTGAGATTGCCTGTTTCTTTCTGGGTCAGCCATGGAAGGTTGTATTTTTCTAGAAAGTTGTCCATTTCTTCTAGGTTATCCAGTTTGTTAGCATATAATTTTTCATAGTATTCTCTATAGTTCTTGTATTTCTGTGCTGTCAATAGTGATTTTTCCTTTCTCATTTCTGATTCTGTTTATGTGTGTAGACTCTCTTTTTTTCTTGATAAGTCTGGCTAGGGGTTTATCTATTTTGTTTATTTTCTTGAAGAACCAGCTCCTGCTTTCATTGATTCTTCCTATCGTTTTATTCTTCTTGATTTTATTTATTTCTGCTCTAATCTTTATTATGTCCCTCCTTCTACTGACTTTGGGCCTCATTTGTTCTTCTTTTTCTAGTTTCGTTAATTGTGAGTTTATACTGCTCATATGGGAATGTTCTTCTTTCCTGAGGTAGGCCTGTATTGCAATATACTTTCCTCTTAGCACAGCCTTTGCTGCGTCCCACAGATTTTGCGGTGTTGAATTATTGTTATCATTTGTCTCCATATATTGCTTAATCTCTGTTTTTATTTGGTCATTGATCCACTAATTATTTAGGAGCATGTTATGAAGCCTCCATGTGTTTGTGGGATTTTTCATTCTCTTTGCGTAATTCATTTCTAGTTTCATTCCTTTGTGGCCTGAGAAGCTGGTTGGTACAATTTCAATCTTTTTGAATGTACTGAGGCTCTTTTTGTGGCCTAGTATATGATCTATTTTTGAAAATGTTCCATGTGCACTTGAGAAGAATGTGTATTCTGCTGCTTTTGGGTGTAGAGTTCTGTAGATGACTGTTAGGTCCATCTGTTCTAATGTGTTGTTCAGTGCCTCTGTGTCCTTACTTACTTTCTGTCTGGTTGATCTGTCCTTTGGAGTGAGTGGAGTGTTGAAGTCTCCTAGAATTAATGCATTGCATTCTACTTCTTCTTTTAATTCTGTTAATATTTGTTTCACACATGTAGGTGCTCCTGTGTTGGGCGAATAGATATTTATAATGGTTATATCTTCTTGTTGGATTGACCCCTTTATCATAATGTAATGTCCTTCTTTATCTCTTGTGACTTTCTTTGTTTTGAAGTCTATTTTGTCTGATATAAGTACTGCAACTCCTGCTTTTTTTCTCCCTATTAGTTGCATGAAATGTCTTTCTCCATCCCTTCACTTTTAGTCTGTGTATGTCTTTGGGTTTAAAGTAAGTCTCTTGAAGGCAGCATATAGATGGGTCTTGTTTTTTTATCCATTCAGTGACTCTATGTCTTTTTATTGGTGCATTCAGTCCATTTACATTTAGGGTGATTATGGATAGGTATGTACTTATTGGCATTGCAGGCTTCAGATTCGTGGTTGCCAAAGGTTCAAGGTTAACTTCCCTACTATCTAAGAATCTAACAACTCACTTAATATGCTATTACAAACACAATCCATAGGTTCTTTTTTTGTTTTTTTTGTTTTTTCCCTCCTCCTTTTTCTTCCTCCTCCATTCTTTATATATTAGGTATCATATTCTGTACTCTTTGTCTATCCCTTGATTGACTTTGGAGATAGTTGATTTAATTTTGCATTTGCTTAGTAATTAACTGTTCTACTTTCTTTATCTTGGTTTTATTACCTCTGGTGACAGCTATTAAACCTTAGGAACACTTCCATCTATAGAAGTCCCTCCAAAATACACTGTAGAGATGGTTTGTGGGAGGTAAATTCTCTCAGCTTTTGCTTATCTGGAAATTGTTTAATCCCTCCTTCAAATTTAAATGATAACCTTGCCAGACAAAGTATTCCTGCTTCGTGGCCCTTCTGCTTCATTGCATTAAATATATCACGCCACTCCCTTCTGGCCTGTAAGGTTTCTGCTGAGAAGTCTGATGATAGCCTGATGGGTTTTCCTTTGTATGTGATCTTATTTCTCTCTCTGGCTGCTTTTAATAGTCTGTCCTTATCCTTGATCTTTGCCATTTTAATTACTATATGTCTTGCTGTTGTCTTCCTTGGGTCCCTTGTGTTGGGAGATCTACGCACCTCCATGGCCTGAGAGACTATCTCCTTCCCCAGATTGGGGAAGTTTTCAGCAATCACCTCCTCAAAGACACTTTCTATCCCTTTTTCTCTCTCTTCTTCTTCTGGTACCCTTATAATGCAAATATTGTTCCATTTAGATTGGTCACACAGTTCTCTCAATATTCTTTTATTCTTAGAGATCCTTTTTTCTCTCTGTGCCTCAGCTTCTTTGTATTCCTCTTCTCTAGTTTCTATTTCATTTATCATCTCCTCCACCGTATCCAGTCTGCTTTTAATACCGTCCATTGTGTTCTTCAATGATTGGGTCTCTGACCAGAATTCATTCCTGAGTTCTTGAATATCTTTCCATACCTCCATGAGCATGTTAATGATTTTTATTTTGAACTCCCTTTCAGGGAGAGTCATAAGGTCCATATCATTAAAATCTTTCTCAGGAGTTGTATTCATAATTTTACTCTGGACCAGGGTCCTTTGGCATTTCATATTTGTGTATGGCGCCTTCTAGTGCCCAGAAGCCCTACTCTCTGGAGCTGCTCAGCCCCTAAAGCAATGTTGGGGATTGTAGGGCAGTGGTATTGGTGCCTTGGGGGAGGAAAGAGCTGTTTTCTGGGTCCTGGCTGCTATGCCTGTCTCCACTGCCTGAAACAGTGGGCGGAGCACACACGTATAAGCCTCTGTGCTTTGCGTTTTTAGTTGCTGTAGACAGATCTTCCCTCTGGCTGGCTTAACCCTAGGGTAGGGTTTCCCGGTTTGCAAGCCTGGTGGGGCTTGCCAGGAGAAAGGCGCACTAGTTTGCCCGTCACAGAAGGGGTTCTTGGAGCTGTGTAGGCAGCCAGGGAGCTGGAGCACCTGAAGATCGTGAAAGCTCCCAATCTGCTGGGCAGAGTGCACCTGGGCAATTTTGTCTATGTGTCCTTTCTCCTGAGCAGTAAGCTCTGTGCAATCTTTGCCCCTTTACCAGCCCTCTTGCTAAGGGCTTCTTTGTTAGGAAGTCTCTCAGACTGCCCGCCTTTCTTTTGTCCCAGAGCAGCTGGATATGGATCCCTGCTTTCACAAGCAGCTGGAATCTTAGTCTCTCCAGGAATTCTGCCTGTCTTAGCTTTCCAACCCCCTAATTGCAAGAGTATCATGCAAGCACCATGAAATGTAGGTTTGTGCTCCCAGAGTAGATCTCCAGAGTTAGGTATTCAGCAGTCCCCGTTCTCCACTCCCTCTCTGCTCTGTTCCTATTCCTCCTGCTGGTGAGCTGGGGTGGGGGAAGGGCTTGGATCCCAAAGGACCACAGCTTTAATACGTTACCCTGTTCGTAAGGGCTACTCTTGTCTCCAGGTGTATGCAGTTTGGTGCAGTTCTCTTTCCTGTTGCTCTTTCAAGAGTAGTTGTATTAGTTATGTTTTCATATTATATGCGGTTTTAGGAGAAAGCCTCTGTGTCACCTCTCATACCGCCATCTTTAATCATATCTAAGGTTTCTTATAATAGTAAAAATCAGAACAGCCCAATTAACCCCACAGGAGGGATTTGGTCAAACTCAAGATCATTCACTTGACCACATGTTTCATCATGAAGAAAAACAGTGATTACCCTCATAATGACACGGCAATTGTTAAATACCATTAAGGTTAAGTCACGAAACACAAACAAAACAAAACACCCCAAGAAACTTAATTTTACATACAGTCTGATAAGAACTATGTCCCAAAAGGCAAAAGGCAGGAATATTGGAGGAATGAAACTGAAATCAGAAATAGTTGTTTGGGGAGTATTGAGAATATTTTTTCTTTTTTTTAGTTTTAACTAATTTTTTATTTTTAGAAAACAGACTTTATTGTTTAGAACAGTTTTAGATTTACTGAAAAACTGAGAGGATCATACAGAGACTCACCATATGTCCTGCACTCCATTTCTGCTGCTATTAGCATCTTACATCCTGGTGTATTTGTTACAGTTAATAAGCCCATATTGGCACATTATTATCAACTGAAGTCCATACTTTATTCAGATTTTCTTAGTTTTTCCCTGATGCCCTTTTTCTATTCCTGAATCCCACTGAGGAGGTCGCATAGTGTTTTGTCACCATGTCCCCTTAGGTTTCTCTTGGCTCTGACAGTTTTCCAGACTTCCTGTAACGTTGGATGACACTCCGTCGGGATTTGCCTGATGGTTCCCTCATCCTTAGACTACAGTTATGGGTTTTTTGAGGGAAGACCACAGAGTTAAGTCTCCTTCTCATCGCGCTTTATCAGGGTGAATATGACCAACGCGATCATCCCTGTTGATGTTGACCTTGACCTTGATCACCTGGCTAAGGGGATGTTTGCCAGGCTTCTCCGTTGTAAAGTTACTCTCCCTCCCGGTCTCTTTGCCATACTGTACTCTTTGCGAGGAAATCACTACAGGCAGCCCACACTTGGGTAGGAGTTATGCTGTCCCTCCAATAGGGCAGGATATCTACATAAATTATCTGGAATTCTTCTTCATGGGCCATTTGTCTCTTCTCCCCCGTTTGTTAATGTATTCACTCACTCAGGTCAGTGTGGACTTATGGATATTGATTGTCTACTTTGGGTTATATTCTAATCCTACGTTATTTAGTTTGTTGCTCATGTTGTCCCAAGTTTGGCAATTGGGAGCTCTTCCAGTCACCTCCCAGGTGCCTTTGTCATAGCTTCACCAGTGTGATCTTTTGCTCTTATTATCATGGTTTTGGGGGCACTTCCTTATCTTCTTGTGCCGCAGTATGCTTCAGGATCATTTTGTGTATTTCCTGCCCTCATCCTAAAGAATCAGTCATTTCTTTAAAGAACCCTGGTTTCTTCTATTGGAGAAACCAAGACCTGGCCGTGAGTTCTGTTTGTTGCTCCTTTCAACTAATAGAGCAAGGAGGTGTATGCATGCATGCTACCAATTTATATAATAGGTCCATAAATATTTCCATATACAGCTGTCAGGATCTATATTCAGCGACACCGAGTTCATGCCGCTGTCTCCCGCTCTCATCCATTACCTCCTGCATCACCCCAGCCTCCTCCCATTGCTTACCGTTAAACTCCCACTTCAATTATGGGAGATTTGGCTGCCATCATCCATTTACTTAATTGTTCAAATCCAGTGTGTTTGTCGGTACCCCCATGGTAAACAACTTTATCAATCAGAGTACAGATCTGAAGTGTAGTTCCTTTTATCTTTAGTCTTACAGACTCCTCGCATTCCCAAAGCTACTTAGGTCAGCACGTTCCCCCTCTACTCCCTTTACTAAGGTTGCCGCATACATTTGTAACACAATTAGATTCTTGTCATAGTCTGCTTTCCATCTTGGGATCCAGGGATTACGTAAATGACTTTTTAGAAATTTACATGCACTAAGATTTACTCTTCATGCTCTAAAGTCCTATGGATTTTTTTTTTATTCTTTTTTTTTCTGCTTGGAAATTTTATTTTATTTTTAATTTTTATTTTATATAATTTATTTTGATATCATTAATCTACAATTACATGTGCAATATTATGGTTATTAAACTACCCCCTTCATCAGGTCCCCCCACCAACCCCATTACAGTCACTGTCCATCAGTGTAGTGAGATGCTATAGAACCACTACTTGTCTTCTCTGAGTTGTATAGCCCTCCCCGCACCACCCCAACATTACGTCTGCTAATCGTAATGTCCCCTTTTCCCCCTTATCCCTCCCTTCCCACCCATCCTTTCCAGTTCCTTTCTCTTCGGTAACTATTAGTCCATTCTTAGGTTCTGTGAGTCTGCTGCTGTTTTGTTCCTTCAGCTTTTTTCTTTGTTCTTATACTCCACATGTGAGCGAAATCATTTGATACTTGTCTTTTTCAGCTTGGCTTATTTCACTGAGCATAATACCCTCTAGCTCCATCCATGTTGTTGCAAGTGGTAGGATTTGTTTTCTTCTTATGGCTGAATAATATTCCATTATGTATATGTACCACCTCTTCTTTATCCATTCATCTACTGATGGACACTTAGGTTGCTTCCATTTCTTGGCTATTGTAAATAGTGCTGTGATAAACATAGGGGTGCATCTGCCTTTTTCAAACTGGGCTGCTGCATTCTTAGAGTAAATTCCTAGGAGTGGGATTTCTGGGTCAAATGGTATTTCTATTTGAGTTTTTTGAGGAACCTCCATACTGCTTTCCACAATGGTTGAACTAATTTGCATTCCCACCAGCAGTGTAGGAGGGTTCCCTTTTCTTCACATCCTCACCAACATTTGTTGTTGTTTGTGTTTTGGATGTTGGCCATCCTCACTGGTGTGAGGTGATATCTCATTGTGGTTTTAATCTGCATTTCTCTGATGATTAGCGATGTGGAGCATCTTTTCATGTGCCTGTTGGCCATCTGAATTTCTTCTTTGGAGAAGTGTCTATTCATGTCCTCTGCCCATTTCTTAATTGGATTATTGGCTTTTTGTTTGTTGAGGTGTGTGAGTTCTTTATATATTTTGGATGTCAACCCCTTATCAGATACTTCATTTATGAATATATTCTCCCATACTGTAGGATGTCTTTTTGTTCTACTGATGGTGTCCTTTGCTGAACAGAAGCTTTTCAGCTTGATATAGTCCCACTTGTTCATTTTTGCTTTTGTTTCCCTTGCCCGGGGAGATATGTTCATGAAGAAGTCGCTCATGTTTATGTCCAAGAGATTTTTGTCTATGTTTTTTTCTAAGAGTTTTATGGTTTCATGGCTTACATTCAGGTCTTTGATCCATTTTGACTTACTTTCGTGTATGGGGTTAGACAGTAGTCCAGTTTCATTCTCTTACATGTAGCTGTCCAGTTTTTCCAACACCAGCTGCTGAAGAGGCTGTCATCTCCCCATTGTATATCCAAGGCTCCTTTATCATATATTAATTGACTGTAAATGTTTGGGTTAATGTCTGGATTTTCTATTCTGTTCCACTGGTCTGTGGGTCTGTTTTTGTGCCAGTACCAAATTGTCTTGATTACTGTGGCTTTGTAGTAGAGCTTGAAGTCAGGGAACGTAATTCCCCCTGTTTGATTCCTCCTTCTCAGGATTGCTTTGGCTATTCGGGGTCTTTTCTGGTTCCATATGAATTTTAGAATTATTTGTTCCAGTTCATTGAATAAGGCTGTTGGTATTTTGATAGGGATTGCATTGACTCTGTAGATTCCTTTAGGTAGTATAGCCATTTTGACCATATTTATTCTTCCTAGCCAAGAGCATAAGATGAATTTCCATTTGTTAGTGTTCTCTTTAATTTCTCTTAGGAGTGTCTTGTAGTTTTCAGGGTATAGGTGTTTCACTTCCTTCATTAGGTTTATTCCTAGGTATTTTATTCTTTTTGATGCAATTGTGAATGGAATTGTTTTTCTGATTTCTCTTTCTGTTAGCTCATCATTAGTGTATAGGAAAGCAACAGATTTCTGTGTGTTAATTTTGTATCCTGCAACTTTGCTGAATTCAGATATCAGTTCTGTAGTTTTGGAGTGGAGTCTTCAGGGTTTTTTATATACAGTATCATGTCATCTGCAAATAGTGACAATTTGACTTCTTCTTTACCAATCTGGATGCCTTGTATGTCTTTGTTTTGTCTGATTGCTGTGGCTAGGACCTCCAGTACTATGTTGAATAACAGTGGAGAGAGTGAGCATCCGTGTGCTGTTCCCAATCTTAGATGAACAGCTTTCAGCTTCTCGCTGTTAAGTATGATGTTAGCTGTGGGTTTGTCATATATGGCCTTTATGATGTTGAGGTACTTGCCGCCTATACCCATTTTGTTGGGAGTTTTAATCATGAATGGATGCTGAATTTTGTCAAATGCTTTTTCAGCATCTATGGAGATGATCATGTGGTTTTTGTTCTTCTTTTTGTTGATGTGGTGGATGATGTTGACGGATTTTTGAATGTTGTACCATCCCTGCATCCCTGGGATGAATCCCACTTGATCATGGTGTATGATCCTCTTGATGTATTTTTGAATTCGGTTTGCCAATATTTTGTTGAGTATTTGAGCATCTATGTTCATCAGGGATATTGGTCTCTAATTTTCTTTTTTGGTGAGATCTTTGCCAGGTTTTGGTATTAGAGTGATGCTGGCTTCATAGAATGAGTTTGGAAGTATTCCCTCCTCTTCTATTTTTTGGAAAACTTTAAGGAGAATGGGTGTTATTTCTTCTGTATATGTCTGGTAGAATTCAGAGGTGAATGCATCAGGTCTGGGGGTTTTGTTCTTGGGTAGTTTTTTGATTACTGATTCAATTTCGTTGCTGGTGATTGGTCTGTTTGGTTTTTCTGTTTCTTGTTTGGTCAGTCTTGGAAAGTTGTATTTTTCTAAGAAGTTGTCCATTTCTTCTAGGTTTTCCAGCTTGTTAGCATATAGATTCTCATAATATTCTCTTATAATTCTTTGTATTTCTGTGGGGTCCGTCGTTATTTTTCCTTTCTCATTTCTGATTCTATTTATGTGTGTAGATTCTCTTTTTCTCTTAATAAGTCTGGCAAGGGGTTTATCTATTTTGTTTATTTTTTCAAAGAATCAGCTCTTGGTTTCATTGATTTTTTCTATTGTTTTATTCTTCTCAATTTTATTTATTTCTTCTCTGATCTTTATTATGTTCCTCCTTCTGGTGACTTTGGGCCTCATTTGTTCTTCTTTTTCCAATTTCAGTAATTGTGTCTTTAGATCATTCATTTGGGAATGTTCTTCCTTCTTTAAATAGGCTTGGATTGCAATATACTTTCCTCTTAGAACTGCCTTTGCTGCATCCCACAGAAGTTGTGGCTTTGTGTTGTTGTCATTAGTCTCCATAAATTCTTTGATTTCTGTTTTGATTTGGTCGTTAACCCATTGATTAATTAGGAGAATGTTGTTAAGTCTCCATGTTTTTGTGAGCCTTTTTGATTTATTTCTATAATTTATTTCTAGTTTTATACCTTCGTGATCTGAGAAGTTGGTTGGTAGAATTTCAATCTTTTTTAATTTACTGAGGTTCTTTTTGTGGCCTAGTATTTGGTCTATTCTGGAAAATGTTCCATGTGCACTTGAGAAGAATGTATATCCTGTAGCTTTTGGGTGCAGAGTTCTGTAGATATCTGTTAGGTCCATCTGTTCTAGTGTATTGTTCAGTGCCTCTGTGTCTTTACTTATTTTCTGTCTGGTCGATCTGTCCTTTGGAGTGAGTGGTGTGTTGAAGTCTCCTAAAATGACTGCATTTCCTCTATTTCCTCTTTTAGTTCTGCTAGTATTTGTTTCACATATGTTGGCACTCCCGTGTTGGTTGCATATATATTTATAATGGTTATATCTTCTTGTTGGACTGAACCCTTTATCATTATGTAATGTCCTTCTTTATCTCTTGCTACTTTCTTTGTTTTGAAGTCTATTTTGTCTGAAACAAGTACTGCAACACCTGCTTTTTTCTCCTTGTTGTTTGCATGTTCTTTTTCCATCCCTTCACTTTTAGTCTGTGTATATCTTTGGGTTTGAGGTGAGTCTCTTGTAAGCAGCATATAGATGGGTCTTGCTTTTTTATCCATTCTGTTCCTCTGTGTCTTTTGATTGGTGCATTCAGTCCATTTACATTTAGGGTGATTATCAATAGATATGTACTTATTGCCATTGCTGGCTTTAGATTCGTGGTTACCAAAGGTTCAAGGGTAGCTTTTCTACTATATAACAGTCTAATTTAACTTTCTTGTTAAGTTATTGTAAACACAGTCTGATGATTCTTTATTTCTCTCCCTTCTTAGTCTTCCTCCTCCATTCTTTATATACTAAGTGTTTTATTCTTTGCCTTTAGTTAGTATTTGGATGGTCTGCTTTATTTGCTATGATTTTATTTTCTCTGGTGACATCTTTTTAGCCTTAGGAGTGCTTCCCTCTAGAGCAGTCCGTTTAAGTTGTCCTGTAGTGATGGTTTATGGGAGGCAAATTCCCTCAGTTTTCGCTTGTCTGGAAATTGTTTAATCCCTTCCTCAAATTTAAATGATAATTGTGCCAGATACAATATTCTTGGTTTGAGGCCCTTCTGTTTCATTACGTTAAATATATCATGCCTTTCTCTTCTGGCCTGTAAGGTTTCTGTTGAGAAGTCTGATGACAGTCTGATGGGTTTTCCTTTGTAGGTGATATTTCTTCTCTCTCTATCTGCCTTTAATACTCTGTCCTTATCTTTGATCTTCGCCATTTTAATTTATGTGTCTTGGTGTTGTCTTCCTTGGGTCCCTTGTATTGGGAGATCTGTGGGCTTCCATGGTCTGAGAGTCTATTTCATTCCCCAGCTTGGGGAAGTTTTCAGCAATTATTTCTTCAAAGACACTTTCTATCCCTTTTTCTCTCTCTTCTTCCTCTGGTATTCCTATAATGCTAATATTGTTCCGTTTGGATTGGTCACACAGTTCTCTTAAAATTCTTTCATTCCTAGAGATCCTTTTATCCTTCTCTGCCTCAGCTTCTCTGTATTCCTGTTCTCTGATTTCTATTCCACTAACAGTCTCTTGCATCTCGTCCAGTCTGCTGCTAAGCCCGTTGATCGCTTGTCTCATCTCTGCATTGTCTTTCCTCACTTCCCTCACTTAGCTCTGTGTATTTCTCTGTAGATCCATCAGTATGCTTACGAATTTTATTCTGAATTCTTTTTCAGGAAGACTGTGCATGTCCATCCCTTCAGACTCCCTCTCTGGGGTAGTCTGGTCTGGGGTTTTCTGGGTAAGTTTTGTTTGTATCATAGTTCTCTGTCTTTTCATGGTGATAGAAGTGGTCAGAAAAAGAAAAAAAGAAAGAAGAAAGGGAAAATAGAGAAGAAGAAAAAAAAAAACAAAAAACGCCTGCCAGGTGTAGTTTCTGTTCGGATCCTGTAGGTGGCACTGCTGCTCCACTATTCCGCCGCCACGCCACTCCGCCGGGCCCTTTGTGACTCTGGCCGGGGAGGGAATGAATGGGAGGCTGCTGATTTCTGTGGGAAGTCTCGGTGACTGCTTTTCCCAGCCACAGTCCAAGGTGACCAAAATTCCCCAGGGTTCCCAGCCTGCTTGGCTGAGTGCGCTGGGACGATCCTGCTCCTCCGTTGGGCCCCTGCCTCTTTAAGACCCCTAAAAAAGCGTGCGCTTTTCTTTTGTCCTGGGGAACCAGCTGGGTGCACCTGCTGTCTTGGAATCTACACCTCTGTCTCTCCTATCTCCAATACACCGCGCGAAGTGTGTCAGTGCTCCCGGCGCGGATCACCAGGATTGGTTAGTCAGCGGGCCTGTGCTTCCACTCCCTCCCCACTCTGAATCCTCTCCTCCTGCTGGTGCGCTGGGGTGGGGAGAGCTCAGTCCCGCTGGTTCGTGGCTCCGTATCTTACCCGCCTTGTGGGGTGCCGAGTCCTCTCAGGTGTAGCTGCAGGCTGGTGTCATCCTGTATCTTCTGGTCTCTCTTTTAGGAACAGTTGTATTTGCTGTATTTTCATAAATATATTTGGTTTGGGGAGGAGATTTCTGCCACCATCTTCCTGGAAGTCCTCTAAAGTCCTACGGATTTTGACAAATGCATAATGTCATGTATGCACCAATACTATATTATACAGAATAGTTTCAACCCCCTAAAAGATCCCCTGTCCTTCATCTATTCAACCTGTGGCACCCACAAGATGATTTTTTTATTGTCTTAATGGCTTTGCCTTTTCCAGAATGTTACATAATTAGAACCACATTATGTAGCCTTTCTGGCTTCTTTCACTTAGGAATATGCACTGACAATTCATCCATATTGTTTTTTATGGCTTGATAGTTCATTTTCTTAAATCACTGAATAATATTCCATTAGGTGGATGTACCATAGTTTGTTTACTCATTCATCTGTTTAAGGACATTTTGATTGTTTTCAGTTTTTGGTGATTGCAAATAAAGCTGCTATAAATATTCATGTGCTGATTTCTGTGTGGACATAAACTTTAAAATCATTTGGGTAAATACCTAGGAGCGTGATTGCTGGATCATTGGTAAGACTGTGTCTAGCTTTGTAAGAAACCACCAGACTGTGATCCACAGTGGCTGTGCCACTTTGCATTCCCAGCAGCAAAGAGTGAGAATGCCTGTTGCTCTGCATCCTTATTAGCATTTGGTATGGTCAGGTTTTTGGATTTTACCCTTTCTAATAGAGGGGTTGGGTTGTTCCCTATGGCCTCCATTAGTTTCTCACTCTCTAGCTAATCCTCACTTAGCCTCCAGCAATTCCTCAAAATCACAATCAAGTGTTCCCACTGGTTTATGGCTCTAGCTGCTTCTGAGAGGAGTCACCTCAAAGAACTATTTACAAAGGTGAGGTCAGGGTAACGGGACACCACAGAGTTGGGTTGACGGACCAGCTGCACACGCCTGCGTCAACAGGACTTGAGCTCCATTTATTCTCCACCCTCTGTAAGTTCCTACTTTGGTGGAGCACAGTGGCATTTTGAATCCCCATGAATTAATGTCAGTTCAGATTCAGTGTCTAGGAATCTCCTGAGAATGCCCTTTTCCAGTGCACAGTTACTCTAATAAATGGCTGCAGGTCCCTTTGGAGAAGGCTTGGGGGAAGATTGATGGTATGTGCTCGCAGCGATGGTACAGAGCCCTTCTGCAAAGTTGTCAAGGCTCCTTCCACTGAGGGCGCTTGCATCTGTGACTAAGGTCTTGAAACTGAGTGAGAGGCTCTGACCTTCTACTGTGGTGACTAAAGTTAATGGCCATCAGATATAGGATTTTGCTTTTCTGTTTGTTTTTCAGTTAAACCAGGAAATACTGTAGTAGATTGGTCCTCTATTTCTTTTCTAGAGATACTATAGTCAATTAGCCACCACCAAGGATCCCTGTAGGACAAGGCATTCTGATTGCCTTTATCTCCGTGCTGTCCTTTTCAATAGATGCTCCCGCTTTAATTTTGGCCTCTGTTCCTCTAGTATCCCATCATCCCCACTGCGATTTTGAGCCCATCTTAACAGCAGATTTCACCCAAGGTCATATCTGTGTTACAAAGGAGAACAACCACAGAGTTTTTCAAAGATGGCTTAGATTAATCATGGTGCCACTGTATGCCATGGATTACTAGTGTTCCGTTTCCCATTGGCAAGGAGCTCAGAACTGTGGATGACCAAGGGGCATAACCAAACTGATCCCTAAACTCTCATTTTCATGGGTCTGTAACCTGGGATCACAACTAATACCAATTCTTCATCAAGCTGGGTCCAAACAGGAGACAGAAACCACGTTGTATTTGGACAGGGAAAGTTTAATATGAATAATTATAACTACAACTAAGGCTTGTCTACCAGGGGGAGGACGGACCTCAGAAGAATACAGAATAGCAGATATAAAGAGCAGCCACTACATCTAGGGTTCCATGCAAGGAAGGAACAAACCTGAAAGAGCCTCCCCTCCTCTCGTCTCAACAACCAAGGTCCAGACCTAGTCAGAGAGAGTGCATGCAGCTAGCTGGACAGTGGGGGAGTTTGCTGGGGTGGGATGCCAGTGGAACTTCCAGGGTGCAGGTAAAGCCATCCACAGGGAGGAGTCACACCCAGGAACTTGCTGGCAGTGCCGGCCTATGCACCCTCAGGAACAATCAAAAACATGCAAACTAGGACCAGAAAGGAAAACGTCTTTTATTCCCCTTATTCCCCTCATTGCCAATGACTGACAATGCTTAACATCATAATAGCCAGCGAGGGAGACATGTTCCAGTATCACAAGCAGGAATGAAAGATTTGGAGCTGAGAGCAATAAACAATACATTGTGTGACCTTGGGCAAGTCATTTCTATTCTCTGAGCCTTGGCCTCCTCATCCATAAAGGGGGAGAGCTGGGTTGCTGTGAGGACTCAGATAAACATGTCCAATGCTCCACATGCAGTTGGTGCTTACTGAGAAGGGAACACAAGTTGGCAGTTGGCCCCACTCTACATGTTAGGGTCTGGCCTCTGGACCTCTCCTCCAGTGGGGGTCTTCCTGCTCTCCCAGGGCCCCTCGCTGGGCTCTGGACCAGAAGCTGGAGGAAGGAAGGCAACAGCACAATCAGAGTTCAGGCAGACCTGGATCCGACTCATCTTTCCTCTACTTAACTCACTGTGACTCTTGGGCAAGTTACCTACCCTCTCTGAGCCTCAGTTTCCTCCTTCATCACCTGCCAGATCCTCCCCTCCCAGCCAACCCCATAACGTCGACCCTGTACTTAGTCAAGCATGCTGGGAATAGCCCTGACCTTTCCCCTAGGAGACCTGGAATCCAGCCCACCTCTCACTAGCCTGCTGTGTGTCCTTGGGCAGGTGTCTCTCCCTCTCATGGCCTTTGTTTCCCTATCCGTCCAATGAAGGGATTATACTCAGTGGTCTCCCAAGCGTCCCCCAACTCTCCCTTGCTCTTTGGTTCTCTCATTCTCAGCTTCTCATCTCAGCAGGCAATTGCCACCCAGCGGTACCACCCCACTGCAGGAGCCAGCACATTGAGAGGCCGGGCACATCAGCAGCTCGTGGTTAATTGCTCCGGCTTCTGTTTACCGCCTCCCCAATTCCCCAAGCAAACATCTCCATTGCTGGGAGTAATTTACTGGCACCAGCCTGCATTGCGAGGAGTGGAAACTTCAGGAGATGCTCCCCACCCCAGCCCCCAAACCCTGGGGCTTTGAGACTTTCAGGCCTGGCCACCTTAGTTTCTTCTGGAATCTGCAGACTGCTGCCCAAGTGTTAGAGCATTAACTCAGGGACCTGGCGTAGCTGGGTCAGTCCTGCTCTGGCCTTCATTCCCTGTGTGACCTCAGGCAGGGTGTACACGCACATGCCCTGTGCACAGCGAGAGCTCCCCAGCAGCAGCGGCCCCTGCCCACACCACACAGCTCTCCAGATGCAGCAGGAAGAGGAGCTGGAAATGAGCTCCACTTCCAGCCCTCTGCAAAGCAGTGGGTCTTTGAGGCAAATTCCAGGTTCCTGGGCCGCTTCAGAATGGGGTATAGAGGACTGTTCTCTAGAGCAGGTGCTTAAAGACAGCTTGTTTCTGAGTGAAGAGACCTGCTTGAGGGTGAAGCTCTGGGACAAGGCTGGCTTCTCCCTGCAGGCTTGCCTGGAATTTTCCTCTGCAGGCCGGGACAGCGACAGTTCACCTGGTTTGGAGTTTTCCACTGCCGTGGCTCTCTGGGCTTGGGCCTGGTGGGTCCCCCTGCTCCCTGGGGTAGAAACAGGTTATTGGGGAAATAGAACCAGGAGTTGTGAGATGGAGTCTTGACCAGTCCAGCAGGGCCCAGATGAGGCCTTTGATTCTGAACCACTGGATTTGGGTGGATTTAACAACTGGGTTTCCAACTGATTTCCAAGAGAAGGGGGATGGAGCTTAAAGCTCCTGAAACAGGCTTGCAGCCTTGCGGCGGACCTGCACCAGGCAGTGGGTAGGAAGTTATTGACGTGACCTGGGACCCTGAGAGGGAAAGATAATAAGGTTAAGAGAAATCCCTCTGTGTGGGGTTCGTCTGGGGCTCCTTGAAGGTGTAACTCTCGGTGCAGATGCACAGGTCTGCAGATGCCAAGGGGAGAGGATGGAGAGAAGGTGGGTTCCTCCTCCCTGCTCCTGGCTCTTGGGGGAGGCTCTGATTTCGGCAGAGGATGGAGGTCTGCAAAGTTCCCGGCAACTTCAGAACTCGGGCCATTTCCAGAGACCCTGGGGCTGGCTGCCCAGCCTGCCGCCCTGTGGCCCCAGCTGGTCCCTGTCCCTGTAGTCCCCTCCCCTCTTCTGGGGCCTATAGGTCTCCTGCAGGCTCAGAACAGGAAGGGAGGAGGAGACCGCCTCCACTGTGGGTTTGGGAACAGGAGCCCTGGTCTGAATTCAATGGGGTTCTTCCACTTGCATCTGGGGGGCCTTGGGCCAGTTCCTTGCCCAGCCTGGCCTCAGTTTCCTCACCTGTGAAATGGGAGATGAGAAGACTTCACTCGGAGGATGGCTGTGGGGTGAGATGAGGTGTGAAGGGAGCGGCACAGCCCTCAGCACGAAGTTGTGGGTCGCAGCCCAGACATGACAGATCCTAGTTAAAGAGCTGACTCTGACAGCCGTGGTCTGTGTGATCCTGGACATGTGCCTTAGTGTCTCTGAGCCTAGGTTTCCTCATCTGTACAATGGGGAGGATGATATCCTCAGACATGCTCAAGGGATTTTTTTACAGGCCAGGTACTATTCTGCATCCTTATAACAATCCTTCAAGGGGGAGACCATCGTTAATCCCTGTTAACCCAGGTGAGGAAACCGAGGCTTAAACAGGGAACATAACTTGCTCAAGGTCAACTAGGAAGTGGTGGAGGCAGGATTTGAAACCAGGGATCCTGGCTCCAGAGCTCACACTCTTGCCTCGTCCTTGGGGTTCTGAGAGTCCCCTGGGACAAAGGGGGTGGATGAGTTGTGCAAACTTTAAAGTGCTGTAGAAATACCAGATGAGGTTACCGTCCATGGGAAAGAGAAAGTGAACCTAACAGATATGCTTATGCTCTGTAAACTGTTAAATGTGTTGATAACCATGAGCAACATTTCTAGAGCACCATCTAAATTCAGGCATTATGACAATACTTTACATTCAGCTTTTAATTAAATCTTCTGTGAAGTGGGAATCATGCCCCTTAACTCCACTGATGAGGAAAATGAGGCTGAGATGGTAACAGCTTGGCCAAGGTCATGCAGCAAACTGGGATACAAATCCGGATCTCTCTGACTCCAGAGTCCAAAGTCTTACCTGCAAGAGAGTGCCACTATACCCCTAGTATTACTAAATCTTAGCACAAGGTTCATGACATACTGCTGAGATAACCTTCTATTTGGGGGGTCGATGGGCTGAGGTCAGACCCTGGGTGACTGTGGGCCCTGGAGTAATCAGGGGAGAATTCTTGGAGGAGGTGGACTATGCATTAAGGTTGGAAAGGGGGTAAGACTGGTTGGCCTTTGCTCCAGAGAAGGTGTTGGGGAGACTGAGCTCAGAGAGCATAGCAAGGGTTCAGCTCCAGGACTAACTTAAGAACACAGGTGGGGCTTTTGGGAATCACTTATGTGGGAAGACAAAATGCTCAGATCTGGCTGCAGGCTCTGATGGTTTGTTATCACATTAGCTGGTTTCTGACTCTGTTAAGAAGCTGCATGTTTCCTCATAATTAAATGTCATTGTTTTATCAATCTGGTGTCTCCAACTCTATAATCAGGGAGTGAGTTGTGGCTTTTTCCTCTGCATTTACTTAGTTCTATTGACTTATCCTTTATTACTCAGCTAGTAATTCTTTTCACGAGCTTCCATCGATTTCCATATTGAAATATTTCTTGAGGCCCTCCTTAACGAGAATCCTGTTTCATGTGTCTTCAAATCATGGTTAGAACATTTTTACTTTGGACTTATTTTATTGTAAAAACAACATCAATACCTCCCTGGGGATGCTGTGTGTCCTCCTCCTGGGGATGTGTGCTTTATCTCTTCAGGCTGTGTTTTAGCCTTTAGCATGTCCTGCAATTCATTGTTGAATAGCTGGGCATGATGTGTCCAGTCCAAGAAACCAGTGTTTAATGTGAGCATTTTTCGGTTATCTGGCTTTACGTTTATGAGTCAGGCTGTGCTCATGTTTGCTGTAGCTGTGATATCAGAGGCTAAAATTTCCCCCAGTATCCTCGTTTCATCTTCCCTGTTGTTTTGGGTTTTTCTAGAGACTTCTTAAATAGGATCTGAGGTTTGCAGCTCTTTTACCTATAATCCTCTGTTATTAAACAAGAGTCCTGTTGAAGTGTGCGGGAGGGAAAGAAGTCTGCAGTCCTGTGGTTCAGTGGGCCCGAGCTGGGAAGTTTTCTTCTCCCAGGTAGTTAGGCTCTGGTAAAATAGTTTCCCTTGAATCAGGCATTGCTAAGGAGAACAGAATAGTCTGGACATATTTCAAAATGGTTATTTTCCCCTCCCCTTCCTGGAAGCAGGAGGGAATTTTTCTTCTGTCCTCATGTTGAGAAGCCAGTGGAGCTCCTGGTGGTAAAACTCACAAAAGTGTGGTACTCCCACCACCCAGCTCCAAGACTTGATTGCTTGGGAGTTTTTTACTCTCAAGCTAGTCTACACTGAGTGCCCGGCAATTCTTCACTTATAAAGGGTTGCTACAGAGGCTGGCTCCCGTTACAAGCTTCAGTTTCTGGTAAGCTGTGATTTGAGGTATCTGTCTGTCTCTCCAGTTTTTAAGGCACCAGTTTGTCTGTGGCCTCAAATCTCTCATGGATCTAAGAAGTCGATTATTGATTTCCAGTTCAGCTTTTTTCTTCTTGTGAGGATGAGATGATTAACTTCCAAGCTCTTTATAGTAATTTTCAACATACATATCGTGCATATGTTTTGTTAAGTGTCTAGCTAAATATTTCATTTCCTTTGTGGAGTGTAAATGTCATTGTGTTTAGATTTCAGTTTCCACATGTCCATTGTTAGTATATAAAAATACAATTGATTTTGTGTGTTGATCTGTGACCTTGGCAAACTCACTTATTAGTTCTAGGAAGGTTTTTTTCTTTTTTTGGTAGGTTGTTTGTGATTTTCTATGAACAGAATCATACCACATCCAAATAGACAGTTTTATTTATTTCTTTCAAAACAGATAAGATTTTATGTCTCTTTCTTGCCTTATTGCAGTGGCTATATAGTCCAGTGATAGTAATATGGGTGGTAAGATTGGACATGCTGGCTTTTTCCTGAATCTAGAGAGCAAGCATTCAGTTTCTAACCACTGAGTATGATGTAAGCTGTGGGGGTTTTGTGGCTGCTCTTTATCTAGATTTCTATTTTTCCAAAAGTTTTTACTATGAATGGGTATTGAAAAATGCCAAAGGCTTTCTTTGCATCAACTGATATGATCATGCATTTTTTTCCCTTAGCCTATTAAAATTATGGGTTGATTATATTCATAGATATTTGAATGTTGAACCAGCCTTGCAAAACCTGTAATAAATTCCACTTGGTCATGGTGTATAATTCTTTTTCATACATTATTGGATTTGGTTTGCTAATATATATTTTTTGAAGATTTTTTTTTTTGAGGGTCTAAGTTCCTGAGAGCTATTGGTCTGTCCTGTTCCTTTTCTTCCATTCACTTTGGTTTGGTAACAGGCTGACACTGTTTTCATATAATGCATTGGAAAGGGACCCCTCCTCTTCTATTATATAAAAGAGATTGTATAGAATTGGTGTTAATTATTCTTTAAAACTTGTAGAATTCTCCAGGGAAAGCATCTAAGCCTGGACATTTGTTTCTGGGGTGTTTTTCATTTTTTAGCTCTGTTACTTTAAGGAGTATAGGGCTGTGCTGATTGCCTATTTCATCTTGGTGGAATTTGGTAATCTGGGATTTTCAAGGAATTGGCTCATTTCTTCTAAGTTGTCAAATTTATGAGTAGTAGTGTTTCCTTAAATCTTTTTAATGGCTGCAGAATGTGTAGTGATATCTTCTATTTCACTCCTGGCATTGGTATATTGTCTCTTCTCTCTTTTTATTTTCGTCAGTCTTGCTAGAGGTTTATCAGTGTTACTGATTTGTTTGAAGAGCAGCTTTGGTTTCCTTGATTTTTCACTATTGTGATCCTATTTTCCACTTCATCCATTTCCACTCTCATCTTTATAACTCCCTTCCTATTTTTTTTTTGCTTATTTTTTTTTTACAATTTATTTTATTTTAGTATCATTAACGTACAATTACATGAGCAATATTGTGATGATTAAACTCCCCCCTTCATTAGGTCCCCCCCACCAACCCTATTACAGTCACTGTCCATCAGTGTAGTGAGATGAGAATCACTACTTGTCTTCTCTGAGCTGT
Source organism: Phataginus tricuspis (assembly GCA_029783875.1). Classification (NCBI taxonomy): domain Eukaryota; kingdom Metazoa; phylum Chordata; class Mammalia; order Pholidota; family Manidae; genus Phataginus; species Phataginus tricuspis. Next base: position 23,057,975 of record JAQQAC010002837.1, on the reverse strand, counting down.
ACAGTCCCCCCGTGCCCCCCCACCCTATGCCTGCCAATCGTAATGCCCCTTTTACCCTCTTATCCCTCCCTTCCTACCCATCTCCCCAGTCCCTTTCCCTTTGGTAACTGTTAGTCCGTTCTTGGGTTATGTGAGTCTGCTGCTGTTTTGTTCCTTCAGCTTTTTTTGTTGTTGTTATTGTTGTTGTTGTTCTTTGTTCTTATATTCCACATATGAGTGAGATCATTTGGTACTTGTCTTTTTCGGCCTGGCTTATTTCACTGAGCATAATACCCTCCAGCTCCATCCATGTTGTTGCAAATGGTAGGATTTGTTTTTTTCTTATGGCTGAATAATATTCCATTGTGTATATGTACCACATCTTCTTAATCCATTCATCTACTGATGGGCACTTAGGTTGCTTCCATTTCTTGGCTATTGTAAATAGTGCTGCAATAAACAAAGGGGTGCATCTGTCTTTCTCAAACTGGGCTGCTGCATTCTTGGGGTAAATTCCTAGGAGTGGGATTCCTGGGTCAAATGGTATTTCTATTTTGAGTTTTTTGAGGAACCTCCATACTGCTTTCCACAATGGTTGAACTAATTTCCATTCCCACCAGCAGTGTAGGAGGGTTCCCTTTTCTTCACATCCTCACCAACATTTGTTGTTGTTTGTGTTTTGGATGTTGGCCATCCTCACTGGTGTGAGGTGATATCTCATTGTGGTTTTAATCTGCATTTCTCTGATGATTAGCGATATGGAGCATCTTTTCATGTGCCTGTTGGCCATCTGAATTTCTTCTTTAGAGAAGTGTCTATTCATGTCCTCTGCCCATTTCTTAATTGGGTTGTTTGCTTTTTGTTTGTTAAAGTGCGTGAGTTCTTTGTATATTTTGAATGTCAACCCCTTATCAGATACATCATTTATGAATATATTTTCCCATATTGTAGGATGTCTTTTTGTTCTACTGATAGTGTCCTTTGCTGTACAGAAGCTTTTCAACTTGATATAGTCCCATTTATTCACTTTTGCTTTTGTTTCCCTTGCCCGGGGGGATATGTTCATGAAGAAGTCGCTCATGTTTATGTCCAAGAGATTTTTGCCTATGTTTTTTTCTAAGAGTTTTATGGTTTCATGACTTACATTCAGGTCTTTGATCCATTTTGACTTACTTTCGTGTATGGGGTTAGACAGTAGTCCAGTTTCATTCTCTTACATGTAGCTGTCCAGGTTTTCCAACACCAGCTGCTGAAGAGGCTGTCATCTCCCCATTGTATATCCAAGGCTCCTTTATCAAATATTAATTGACTGTAGGTGTTTGGGTTAATGTTTGGATTTCCTATTCTGTTCCACTGGTCTGTGGGTCTGTTTTTGTGCCAGTACCAAATTGTCTTGATTACTGTGGCTTTGTAGTAGAGCTTGAAGTCAGGGAGCGTAATTCCCCCTGTTTGATTCCTCCTTCTCAGGATTGTTTTGGCTATTCGGGGTCTTTTGTGGTTCCATATGAATTTTAGAATTATTTGTTCCAGTTCATTGAAGAAAGCTGTTGGTAGTTTGATAGGGATTGCGTTGAATCTGTAGATTGCTTTAAGTAGTATTGCCATTTTGACAATATTTATTCTTCCTAGCCAAGAGCATGGGATATATTTCCATTTGTTAGTGTCTTCCTTAATTTCTCCTAGGAGTGTCTTGTAGTTTTCAGAGTACAGGTCTTTCACTTCCTTCGTTAGGTTTATTCCTAGGTATTTTATTCTTTTAGGTGCAATTGTGAATGGAATTGTTTTTCTGATTTCTCTTTCTGTTAGCTCATCATTAGTGTATAGGAAAGCAACAGATTTCTGTGTGTTAATTTTATATCCTGCAACTTTGCTGAATTCAGATATTAGTTCTAGTAGTTTTGGAGTGGAGTCTTTAGGGTTTTTTATATACAGTATCATATCATCTGCAAATAGTGACAATTTGACTTCTTCTTTACCAATCTGGATGCCTTGTATGTCTTTGTTTTGTCTGATTGCCGTGGCTAGGACCTCCTGTACTATGTTGAATAACAGTGGAGAGAGTGGGCACCCCTGTCTTGTTCCCGATCTTAGATGAAAAGCTTTCAGCTTCTCGCTATTAAGTATGATGTTAGCTGTGGGTTTGTCATATATAGCCCTTATGATGTTGAGGTACTTGCCATCTATACCCATTCTGTTGAGAGTTTTAATCAAAAATGGATGCTGAATTTTGTCAAATGCT
>JAQQAC010002837.1:22973092-23050757 GCA_029783875.1 Phataginus tricuspis | reverse complement strand
TCTTTCCTCACTTCCCTCACTTCCTCCCTCAGCTCTTGCACATTTTTCTGTAGATCCGTCAGCATGGCTATGACTTTTATTCTGAATTCTTTTTCAGGAAGACTGTGCATATCCATTCCTTCAGCTTCTTTTTCTGGGGTGGTGCTTGTCTGAAGCTTTGTCTGTATCATATTCTTCTGTCTTCTCTTGACTATAGAATTGGTTGTTGGTAGCAAGGAGAGATAAGAAAGGAGAGAAAAGAAAAAAAAAGAAATTTCTACTAATAATAAAAAAGTAAAAGGAGAGAGAGAAGAAGGAAAAGAAAAGAAAGAAAAAGAAAAAACAGCAACACGTAAAAGAAAACTGCAACAACAACAACAACAACAACAACAACAACAACAAAAACCAAAAAACAAAAAAACACCAAAACGCCCACCGGGGGTGGTTTCTGTGTGAATGCTGTAGGTGGCGCTATTGCTCCACTATTTCAGAGCCGCGGCCATGTCTCTCCACACGGCCCTTTAAAGCTGTGGCCGGGGTGAGAATGAATGGGAGGCTGTTGAAAGAGAGGGAAAGAAAAAAAGAAAAAGAAAGGGGAGAAAAAACAATAACAACAACAAAAAAAGTGCCACTGAGAGTGGGTTCCGCGCGAGTGCTGTAGGTGGCGCTGTTGCTCCACTATTCCAGCGCCACTCTATAGTTCTGGCTGGGTTGGGAACGAATGGTAAGCTGTTGATCTCCGTGGGGGTCTCAATGGCAGGCACCCTTTCCCAGTCGCCAGCCAAGGGGTCCAAAGCTCCCCAGGACTCCCAGCGTGCTTGGCTCAGTTTGCGGGGCTATCCGGCCCCTCTACTGAGCTCCTGTCTCTTTAAGACCGCTGAGGTAGAGCGCGCGCTTTTCTTCCCTTTTTTCTCCTTTCCTTCTCCTTCCCGTAGCCTGCCGCGGGCAACTTGCACGTTACGGGCTGGGACCCTGTGCCCTCTGTCTCTCCTATCTCCGCTACACCGCAGGCTGTGTGTCGGCGCTCCCGGCGCAGACTTCCACTCCCTCCTGGCTCTGAATCCTCTCCTCCCGCTGGAGCGCTGGGGGAGAGGAGCGCTCGGTCCGCCGAGTCGCGGCTCCCTACCTTACCCGCCTTGCCGGGACTCCCACCGGAGTGCTGGGGTGGAGGAGCGCTCTGGTCTCGCTGGATCGCGTTTCTGTCCCGCCTCGCCGGGTGCCGAGTCCTCTGTCCGGAGTGTCTGGCCGCCGGAGCTCTGGGGGGGGGGGAAGCGCTCGGTCCCACCGGGTCACTGCTCCGTATCCCTTCTGCCTCACCCGCTGCCAAGTTCTCACAGATGTAGCTGTATGCTGTGCACTTTCCTGTGTATTCTGGTCTCTCTTTTAGGGATAGTTGTATTTGCTGTATTTTCGTGAATAAATATAATGTTGGGAGGAATTTTTCTGCTGGTCCGTTCACGTCGCCATCTTCCCGGAAGTCCATAACCCCCTTCCTTTTTGCATTCATTTTATTTTGCTGTCATTTTCCTGGTTTCTTGAGGCAAGAGCTTAGATTATTGAGACCTTTCCTCATTTCTGTTGTAAGCATTTAGTGCTATCAACTTCCCTCTGAGCACTGATTTAGCTGCATCCTATCTATTCTGATGTGTTGTATTTTTGTCTTCATTTGTTCTCCATATTTAAAAAAACTTTGAGTCTCCCTCTTGGCCCATGAATTATTTAGAGGTATGTTGTTTAATTTCTATGCATTTACATATTTTCCTGTTCTCTCTGTGATTAATTTCTAGTTTTATTCCAATATGGTCAGAAAACACACTCTGTATTATTTCAGTTTTGAAGAACTTACTGAGTTTTGTTTTGTGGCCAGTATGGTCAAGACATGTTTCTTGGGTCCCTCAAAACCGCATTCTTTTGTTGATGGATGGTAAGTTCTGTTTAGGTTGGTCAGTGGCTGCTAGCTCATGGTATTGTTTAGGTCATTTATAGCTCTGCGTTATAATATCATTTCTTGTCTATAACTTGTATTTCCTTGTTAAGATTCTACATTTTTTTCATTTATTTCAAGAGTTTGTAATTGATTTTTGAAACATTTCAAATGTGTGCTTTAAGATCCTTGCCAAATAATTCCAGCATCTGATCCATCTTGGTGTTCCACATCAGCTGACTACCTGTGCTCATTTAAACTGTGGCCATCTTGGTTCTTGGTATGATGGGTGACTTTTTATGACATCCTGAACATTTTGTCTACTCTGTTAGGACAGTGTGGGCCCTATTTAAGTCTTTGATTTCAGCAGGCAGTTACCCTCTTCGGGTTTAGGCACCTGGGTTCTTGGCCCACTACCATGGGCTGTGGTCCCAGTGGCAGTTTAGTTACCAGAGCCTTGTGGTTACTGTGTTGGTCAGCTTGGTTTATCTGGTGCCATCAGGGGTCCCACTAGCTCCTCCTACACTTCCTTTTGAGGGGGTATCAGGGGCTTCTCTCAGCCTGCTCTTGAGGGCTGGCTGTGGTGGGATCCCCCTCTGGCGCTTTCTAGTTTCCCTGGGGTCTCTGGTGGGGGAGTAGAGTTTTGGAAACATAGCAACAAGGAGGCTTCCTAGACTGTACACATGTGTCTGGGTCCCTTTGTCTGGTTCCACTCACCCTCTCCAACCTTAGGAATATTTTGACAGGTCATACACAAAGAAAGCATTACACTTTCAGCTATTTTAAATAACTCAGTAGTGTTTACAACAGATACCTTCACTCTTATTTCTGAGAATGTATCAGCATGTACTACCCCCATGGCTCAGGGAAAGACTGAGAGCAAGGGTGTCAAAGGGCATGTTGCTTGGCAATGAGAAGCAGGGATTGTACATGTTGACACTAAAACATGCCTAGTTGGCCGTCTTAAGATATCTGGTTGTGCAACTGTCAATAGGGTAGGTTTAATTACTTCAGTTATTTAACCTCGCTCAACATCAGTTGAGGGCTTTGGAGCCCACACTTAAATGTAAATCCTTGCTCAACCACTCACTAGTTGTTGGGATATTCACATGCTTCAGAGTCTCTGGGTCTCAGTTGCCTCATCTATGCATCAAGAGTGGTGAAAGTCCGCCCCTCCCAGGTCTGATGACATGATACTGATGTACAGTGCTGGGCACAGCAACGGGCGTCTAGTTGACCTTGCTCAGTGATGGTCAGAAAGTATCATCATGATCTGGCAATTTCAGGATAACAGGGACGTCTGTCTTAATACTAATGAGATAATAATGATGCTTCTATTAGTGCTAATAATATTATGTTTAGAAAACAGGACTTGATCAGATGAGCCTGGATCTGAATCCTGACTTCAGCACTTACTCCCTGGTTAGGACATGAGGCAAACTACTGAACCTCTCTAAGCCTCAATTTCCTCATCTGTAAAAGGGGAGCAGTGATATTACCTAACTTGTGATGAATCATGAAAAGGGGTTGGCAGGGTACTCAGAACGCAGTAGGTGTTCAATAAACGTTGCCTACAGTACACCAGGAAGGTGGAGATCTTTGTGTTTTATTCATGGCTGCACCCCTGTATCTCCAATGCCTAGAACAGAGCTTAGCACACAGTGACATGCTGGGGCCTCAGCCAGGCTGCCTGCCCTGGAGCCTGTTGCCTCTCTCCACACACACACACACACACACACACACACACACACACACACACACCAGCAGCTGGACTTACACTCGTGCTCCCTCCTGAGACCCTTGCACCTCCTGTGGTTTTCCGGCCTTGAGGGTGGGCAGGACCGGTGGCCAGGAAGCTGGACGGTCTCCTTTCACCAAGGTCCTCAGTCTCTGATGCCTGAGATTCTTTAAGTGCCCATTTCTGAGAAAGTGGAAGATTCTGCCCCTGTGGGGTGACCAGGCACCTGCTTCTCCCTCCCCAGCCAATCACTGCTCAGTGAGAGGGGATTCCAGGGCCTTTCCCAGTGCGGTTTTGATGGGGGAGGGACCGAGAGTCCAGGGCCTGGGATCCTGGGGGAGACAGAAGGTGCCAGAGGGAGAGGAGAAGGTGCTAACATCCACATCTGCCCACCTGCCCTCAGCTTGTCGTCCTGATTATTGGGTACCTTTGGATGAGGCCGTCAGCTGGTCCCGCTGGCAGGTGGTGCGTGGGGGATGGGGCGAGTCTCCGTCCGCTTGGGCAGCCATAGTGAGTTCCACAGACCGGATGGCTTCACAGCAGGAATTTATGTTCTCACAGTTCTGGCGGTTGGAAGCCCAGGATCAAGGTCTTGGCAGGGTTGCTTCTCCTGAGGCCTTTCTCCTTGGGTTGCAGATGGCCACCTCTCTCTGTCCTCATATGGTCTTTCCCTCTGCGCACATTCCTGGTCTTTTCCTCTTCTTACAAGAATGCTGGTCCTATTGGATTAGGGTCCCACCCTTATGACCTCATCAAGACTTCAACATAGAGTTTGTGGGGGATGCAAGTTAGCCCTAAACGGGATCACAACACCCTGGGAATGTCTACAGGGTCCTCTGAGTCCTAGGAATGGTCCCATGTGACCTTTCCTTGCTCTAACTTCCCTCCCCTCCCATTACCTCTGAAAGCGTCTGGTCTGGGCCTCTCACCTCACTCTTAAAAATGAGGCTCACAGAGGTGGTAGCGGCCTGCACCCGGTCACCCAGCAAGCAGGGAGCTGCTCTAGGGCAGCGGAACCTTTGACTGGCCCGGAACCTTTTCTGACGCCAGTGCTCCGGACTGCTGGGCTGCAGGAGCCGGCGCTGGGCTGTGCGCCCTCGGGGACCTGGGGTCAGTGCTGAGAGGGGGTCAGTGACAAGTGACTGCTTTTGTCTCAAGTCTGGCTTTCATTTTTCTCCTAGTGATTATAATTTCAGGAGGCTTTTTGTCTGTGTTTTTATTCTCTCATCTTTCATTGTGTTTTCTCCCTGGGTAATCCGAGGCTTGTAGGCAGCTAAGTATGACGTGTACATTTAAATGAAATGCAATAAAATATAATTGAACATATTTCTTTCATGTCTCAGCCGTGGATTAATTCCCTGGTGCATCCTATTTCCTCTTTGCTCCCTCTGCCTTTTCTCTGAGAACTGTTCTCCCCTCCCCAGAATCTCTGGGATTTGAATGGCCCTGGGGTCCCTGCTCACTGGAGATACACGGATGATCCTGACTCACAGCCCAAGTCCCATGATCGGTAGATGGTGTTTCTGGGGCTGAGGAGAGGGAACTGGCAGTGTCCATGTGGGCCTGGGAGGGCTGCCAGCTCCAGATGGGGACAGGAGTGGGGTCTCTGCCAATGCTGAGCATGGACAGTACCCATGGGCAGGACTGGGGGGTCTCCTGTGGACGCATCGGTCACTTAGGAGGGGCCCTCTGGGCAGACACACTTGTCCCTGCACATGCACTTGAAAGAAGCAGTTCCTTCTTTGTTGTTCTAGGACTGAGGCTTCGTGTCTGTCACCTGCCATGGCCTCAGGGGCTCCAAGTGAGAGACATTGTCACTCTAGGCCCTGGTCCTCCCTCCTTTCACTGGGTGACGCTGTTTCCTGTGTCACAGGCACCTTCCCTGAACAGAGCCGACTCCTCGGACACTTGTCCCCTTACCGCCTCCCACCAGTGTTTCTGAGCACCTGTGGCCTGCAGGGCGCTGTGCTGGGGCCACAGCCGTGAGTGAAACAGACGATGCTCCCTGGCTCGGAGGGGAGGGCACACGTGTTCACCAACCACCCTGAACCTGCCCTGTGACCGGTGTGCAGAGGACAAGGTTCCCAGGGTTTGACCTTGTCAGGGAGGACAAGGAGGGCTTCTCCGGGGAGGGGGACACCTTGTACTGAGGTCTGAGTGGTGAGGAGGGGAAACTCTGGGGAGATGGGCAGGAGGGGTGCATAAGGCAGCAGGAACAGCTCATGCAAAGGCCCTGTGGTGGGAGGGAGAGTGGTGGATTCAGGGCCTGAACAGTGGGCCCCGAGGCCGGGTGAGGCTTGAGTTCCCTCAAGCCAAGTAAGCCTGGAGGGGAGGTGCTGGGTGGGGCCCCACTGGACCAGGTCGGCCATGGGGACAGTTCTGCTTTTACCTTCAGAGTCCTCAGGAGCTCCTGAAGCCAGGGAGGAGTGAGCAGATTTCTGTGATGAATCCCCCCTTTGTGGCCACTGGTCAGGAGAGGACGGTGGTGCAGAAGGCAGGGAGTAGGGCCAGACAGAAGGTGGTGGGGCCGGAGAGGGCTGTGCAGTTGGAGAGAGAGGATGGGTCTCAGCAATTTGGGGAGATGACACCGGAAGTGGGTGTGAGGTGGGCGCAGGGAGGGAGAGGAAGGGGAGGGGCCGCGGCTGGCCCCCAGGGTTCCCGGCGGGGGTAAAGGCCCCAGTGCAGCCAGGACCCAGGAGCCTGGAGTGGGGGAAGGTCGGGGTCACTGAGGCCGTCCTTTGGCCTCTCCCTTCCGCACCTTCTCACCTAGTTTCCTCCCCTCCACCTTGGCCTTCTCAGATCCTGAACATCAGCTCAGATCTGGATGAGTTTCAGACACTGCCTTGGTCCCCCCCCTCATGAACAAGGACGAGGGAGGCCTAGAGGGGGTGTGGGGTTTCTGAAGGCCACACAGCGAAGGAACTTGGACCAGGCTTGGAGGCAACTCCCGGAGCAGGGCCTTCCCTCCACACTGTCTGCGCCTGCCCGCCCTGGACGTCACAGCTGGGGGCTGAGGCCTCCGTTCTCCAGGCCCTGCCCTGAGGGCCGTGGGCTAATGGCTCTGTCACCCCCTGAATCAATAGGTAAAGAATCATTCTGTTTATGGCAAAATTTTTTCAAATAGTTCAGGGAGAGGTTGATAAATGGGTCCTGTCTGTCCCGGGAGACTTTAGATTTCCTTTTTCTTAATTCTTTCTTAGTGAGTGACTGTCTCTCTCCCGGGGCAGCTGGAGGCACTGGGGCAATGAGGGCAGCTCTCGGGAAGAGGCCCGGGGCTGGGCCTGCAGGGCTGGGGCCTGGAGGCTGCCGCAGCTCGGGGCTCCTTGCCTTGTCCTGTCCAGTCAGCCCGGGATTCTTGCTGCCCTGTCCAAGGGGTGGTGAGCTCCCTACCACTAGAGTGGACCCCAGAGACTGGGCAGCCCTGGGCAGGGAGCTGAGGCAGCAAACACTGGACAGGAGGACAGGAGGGAGAGGAGGAGGGGGAGAAGGGGGAGGAGGAAGGACCCAGCAGGTACCAGGGGGTGGTGGTGGGGTGGGGAGGGACATGTCTCCATCACCAATTCCTCTTCCAGTCCCGTCCCAAGGGTTAGGCCGTGTTTTCTCCATTTCACTGAAGAGGAAATGGGCTCAGAGGTTAAACTAGGGAGTAAGCAGTACAGTTAAGATTTGAACCCAGGCCTGCCTGGTTCTTTCCCTAAACCAGCCCCCCTCCATGATAGTAAAGGCCGCTCTGAAGTGCGGGCTCACCTCATGCCAGGCTCTGAGCTCAACTCTTACCCCTGCATCTCAGTTAACCCTGACAATGGCCTGGGTGGTTGACGCTTTTACCTCCACTTTACAGGTGAAGAAGCTGCAAACAGAGAGGTCAAGTTATTTGCCTGAGGATGCACAGCTGATGAACCACGTGGCTGGGATTCAATCCCAGGTGTGTCACCTACAGTCCGTGCCTATAACCACCACACAGTATGGCCCCTCCTCCAACGTTCTTGAGATCTAACTGGGTTCCTCCACCCTGACCTTCAGATCAGCTACTGATGGTCATGACCCTGGGATAGATTAGCCAAAGAAACAGGTTATAAAGTTCTGGAGGGCAAGGGGTTCTTTATTTACTTTCATCTCTTCTGTCCCTTAAGAATCGCTGAATGAGTGAAAGAATGAACGAACAAATGCAGAATCTCTCTGTAGGCTGGTGGGAGGTGATTCGGCAGATATGTGATCAGGTTGGTAGGAGGTGGGCTGGCAGGTAGGAGGCGAGCAGGTTTCTTCCTGGGGAGAAGGATTCAGTCAGCTAACAGTTATGGAGCCCTTATCCTGGGCCCCACCCTCTGGGCCTTCCTGTCTCACCTCATTCCCGTTTATTATGGGTGAATGAATGAACATCAGGTAGGATTCCTGGCATTTCTGGATTCCTGTTGGTGTACAATGGATTTATTCCCAATCCAGCCCTCATCTCACATCTTTGCCTTTCTCTTGCAGACACCTGAGCTCCTTGTCAGCTGGTCCTGGGTCCAAGACCAGGACCTCACTGGGTCTCTGCTCTGTTTTTTTCCCCATGAGTCCAGCGTCTGCAGAGTTGCTGAGGCCTCAGGGACCTTGCCTGGCTGCCCACATCTTTAGCCCCTGCTCGGCTTCCTGCTCCTTAGAAGTGTTAGAGTTTCGCCAGGTGCATGGGCCAACCCTTGCCTCAGAACCTGGAAGATTGCATACACGCAGATTCCTGTACCTGGCTCCAGGCTCTGCTGATTCAGTGTCTTGCCTGAGGGTTTCAGCCCCAGGCAAGTTCGCTAGGGATTCAGTGAGACCAAGAAATGACAATGGAAGGTTCTTGGGGTAAAAGTGTTTACGCCCAGCTTTATTCTCCTGGTGATAGGTCAAGCACAGTATCACGTCTGCATCCAGCAGTCTGCAGGTCTGTAATCCACCTCCATTTCTGCCTCTGCCCAGAGTACTGGGCAGAGCTGTTTATAGAGTGACTTAGTCAATAGTAGCTTATTGCCCACGGGTGTGGAAGCAGAAGCCTAGCAGGCAGGCCAATTACACCATCAAGTAGTTTAGGGTCAGGTGAGGATCCTGGCCACAGGAACTTCCATTTTTCCCACATTCTGAATCTCCGGATTCAAGGCCAGGAAATTTGCATCTTTACGAAGAACTCGGGAGACTGAGAATAAGAATCTAGATAAAGCTGGCAGATAGGCCAGGGTGTGGGACAGAGTCTGCAGCATGATCTGAGTATGATGCAGGCACTTGGGAATCATTCCGCATCCAGGAAACTCTACCGCATTCAGCCTGCCTGCCTCCACCTGATTCACAGACGCTCCAGACCAATTTTTGTCATGCCTTGACTGAAGTCCCCACCCTGTGCCACAGGACCTTTGCTTCTGCTGTGCCTGCCAGTTCCTCTATCTTTTCATGTCTATTCTGCCAGTCCTTCACCATCCAGCTCAAATGCCATTTCCTCCAAGGAGCCTTCCCCGATCCCCCAGAGGGTAGCCATTTATGCATTGTTGTCTTCCTTTATTTGTTCACCGCATATTTATTTAACTCTTACTATGATCCAGATTTTGTGTTTAGGGTACTCTTTACCTTGTCTTACATTCCTTCACTAAGTCACTTTTCACATATTCACCAGGTGCTGCCCTGGTCCAGGGCTGGGGTAGAACAGAGTGGTCCCAGGCTCCATGGTGCCCACACTCCTGTGGTTACAGTTATTTACTTTTCTGTCTTGTCTGCTCTGTTGATGCTGCAGCTCCCAGGGGAGAGGGAACCTACCTGACTCATCTCTAAGTGCCCTAGTGCCCAGCCCAGGGCCTGAGACCTAAAGGGTATGCAGCAAATAGTGGGTACCACAACCCACCCCATGTCCCACAGCTGCCCTGCTCAGTCACCTCACTCACCATGGAAACTTGGTGACTGCCGAGTCCTTCTCCCAAAGTGCCACGATGGGAGCCTTCTTGGTATCAGAACCCCATTCGTCTATCCCTAAAGGAGATGATGAGAGAGTCTCTCATTCTGGGAACACCTCCCTTTGGGCTTTGAAGGCTGCTCAGGTTGCCAGAGGCTCCTGAGAAATGCCACCGTCCCTGGCATTTCACCCCAAAGCCTCTGCAAGCTGATGCCCCATGAGGACAGGGGTGACGGCATCTGGGACAAGGTGTGGGTCCCAGAGGTGGGAGGTCATGAGGCATGGGTGGGGGAGGTAGGAACGGGCAGGGCACAATCGATTATAAACTATAACAAACCCACACTAAGTGTTTAATGTATGCCAGAGGATTTTCACATATATCAGTCCATGTGACAGCAATATGAGTGGGGTGCTCTTACTGTTTCCAGTTTTCAGATGAGGAAACTGAGGTGCAGCAAGGTCAAGTGGCAGAGCTGCAACCTTAATCCAGAGCCTGGCTCTTAAAAGACAGGGACACTGGTGGAACCTGCCACCCCACTTCCTTGGCCCCGAATGTGAGGTGACAGGCCTGGGCACCAGCTGACGCTGCCTCTGGGTAATTGGCAAGGTCTGAGAGGAAGGCACCTTACAAGGGCATCATCTTAGGGGAGACATTAAATTGATCTTGGTGCAGCTCATACAGATCTATGCTGCAGGCCCATAAATCACCTGCTTAAAAGGCTGGGAGATGCTGTAGTTAGGGAGGCTCCTTTGGTGTCATCAATTACTGGGGAGACCTTGAAGCTGTATTTATGAAGGGAGGAGCAGGGATGGATCCAGAATGAGTGGAGGTGGGGAGGAGCTCACTGTCTAGCCCTGAAGTCACCCTCCTCCTCGAGGAGAGCCAGGGTGGATGTCTGCCAGGCCCCAGGCAGTCCCGCTTGGAAAGAAAGTTCTGGCCTGAGCTACAGCTGAGTTGTTGTAGCAAAGATCATGCGATGTTGGAGTCACGCAGATTTCAGGTTCAATCCCAGCACTATACCTGACTGGCTGTGTGCTGAGCCTATCACCTCTCTGAGTCTCACTTTTTTCATTTATCGGATAAGACTAATAAAAACTCTCACTTCACGGAGTTGTGCAAGAACGCTTATTGAGAGCTGAGTGTGGCCCCTGGGTCCTGGAAACAATACCCAGTGGGTGTTGGGGCAAGAGTTACTGTCGGTGTGCCCCCTTGCTGGGAGAAGGGAAGTTGGGATTGGGATGTGGGGCAGTGAGGGATCCTGGAAGGGAGGAGAGGGACTCACACTCACAGGTCAGGAAGTGGGAACTCACTGTACCTTCTCTTATTTAAACCTATTAACCCTTCCAGGCTGACACTGTTATTAGCCCTAATTTAAAGATGTGGACACGAAGGCTCAGCCATGTTAAGCACAAAGTCCCAGGGTTAGGAACTGGCTGCAACCAAGAGAGGGACCCGGGTTTGCCTGACTCCAAAGTTCCCATCCTGCAGATGGTCCCAGGGAAAGGCGTGGACCTCCTAGGACCTGCTGCGCCCTCCTCAGCACTCCTGAGGTGTTTATACAGACGCGTCATCACCCAGCAGTATGGTTCACGCAATACTAATCGGGCCTAACGGGATGGGTAATTGATCAGGGGCAGTCTGTCCCCAACACCTGGGGTTTTCTCCTCTCAGATTTTCCCTGGGACCCTTGCAGTTCTGAAGTATACGGGGACCAGCACCCCCAGTCTGTCAGGAGATCAGCTCAGGTGAGCAGAAAGTGTGTTCCCTACCCGCTCCCTGACGCCTCCCCAAGGCCTGTTCTGTTGCGGGCTCTGCTCTAGCTGAGTCCCCCGGGCCCTCAGGCTTGCAGACAGCCCTTCACTCTCCACCTCTTACCCCACCTCCCCTCCGCAAGCCTCCACCGTGTTTGCTCTTGACCATGGCCCTGTGGACACCTAGCAGCCCCTTCTAGCCTCTCCTCTTACTTGGTCACCTGGGGGAGCAGGGACCCTGGGGTCAGAGAGGCTCTGCAAAGGCCCCTCAGCTCCACTGGCAACAGACTCTATGGAAGGAATAGGCTTATTTTTATTGATGGCCGAGGTGCGGCTGCGTGTTTTCATTTAGCTGCCCAGCACAGCAGTTAGAGCGTATGTTCTGGAGTGACTGAGGTTTTGGTTCAATTCCCGGCCTCACCTCCTCCCAGGTTGCTGGGAAGATTACATGAGATTATAAAGGTGCTAAATGTGTCAGTGCTCAGCAAATGGTGGCCGCTGTTACAATTGTTTTTGTTCCTCTGCCACCTCACAGGACACTGACTAATCCTTGTAACTGTGGTGTCCACCTCGCAGGTCCTCGGCTCCATCCCCTGCCAGCCAAACTCCTGGACAGCCACTGCCCTGATGTGGGCATGGTCGCCCTGCCAGGCAGGAGACGCCTCACGGGAGCGCAGGCACAGAGCCTGCCCCGGCGAGCAGACCGACCGGCTTTTGGCCCCAGGCTGGCTCTAACTGCTGCACCACCTCCAGGCCTCTGCTTCTCAGCCTGGAAAATAAGAGGGTAGGACTAGGTGACCCCTGAAAGCCACTTCCATTGCAAGAATCTGGTGAACACAACAGCATTTATATAGCACAGGGTCAACGCTGACAGAGAGCAGCTTTCAGCAGGGATAATGGACTAAAATGTGCTAGGTTTTGGCTCTGTCTTGGGTGACTGGCAACCGGTTGTGTACGAGCCTCGTGTCCCCTGCAGAAAAGGTGGCAATAACAGCGCCTGCCTCCAAGGCTTTGTGACTTTTACGTGGGATAAGGTGAGTAAGCCAGTTAGCACAATGTCCCCCAGCGGGCTGGAGCTCAATAAATGATATTTCCGCGAAGTGCACACAGAGACTGCCTAGTGACAGGCTCTGCTGTCTCCACTGTCCCTGCCTTGGAAACTAACAGCAAAGTTGGAGACTCCAGCGAGAGTCCTCTAAGACTTACCAGGCCTGAAACAAGCTGTGGGTTTGGGGCCAGGTGCAGGGCAAGGGGCCACACTGCAGCCTCCCTCAGGCTCTGAGGGCCTCTCCAAGTCACAGGGGCGCCCCTCCAGGCCATGTACACTTAGCTCATTAGTGGGTACTGGCCAGGTTCCAGCACTGGCTTAATCAAGCCCACAGCATAGTGAACACAGAGCTGGTTCCAAGCAGCTCGCTGCACGCCCCCCATTGCTGAGAGCAAGGATAGCATTCGGGCAGTGGTCATACTTCAGGGAGGGGTGGGCAGGGCGGCCAAGAGAGCCATAGATGGGGTGGGGTGGGGCAGGGCCTGGGAATGTCTGGGCAAGAAGAGAGCCCCTGCTTGGGGGTCAGAGTGGGGCATGGACAGGCCATCATACTGCCTTGGACACAGGGGCAGAAGCCCCAAGGGGGAAAGTGGGTTCCGGGTGAGAACCCTGAGGCTGGGTTTATGGGCCCTGAGTGCACAACGCGAGGCCCCACCTACCAGCTCCGCTACTGGCTATGTGTGCCGCACGCCATGGTTGGGGCCCCAGGCAGGGTGCAGAGGAAGGGCCCGAGGAGTCAGGGTGCGGGGGTCTTGGTCGGGGCAGATGCAGCGTAATGACGCCTGGTCTCTGTGGCTTGAGACGAAGTGCAGGAGCGCCTGCCTGGCCGCTGCGCCATTGTCAGCGCTGTCACCACTCTTCCCACTGTGATGATCCTGGGGAAGGGCCTTCATCACCGTCACCGTCACCGTCACCTCCACGGTCGTTGTCCTAATTGTCAGTTGCCTTTGTTGCCATCATTGCCGCCATGGCTCTTACCGTATCATCGTCCTCATCACAGTCATGACGACTCGGCGCCCCTTCATGAGCATCCCCTTGCCGGTGAGGCGGGTGCGAGTATCCTCCGAGGATATAGACGGGGATGCCCGGCCGGGCACGGAGAGGGGAAAGGCTAGGCCCAATGACGCAGAGAGGGTCAGTGGTGGAATCCGGATTTGAACCCAGTCTGTCTGCCTCGCAGCCAATGTCTTCATCCCAACTCATCATGTGAGAGCAACTGCTCAGTGGATGCCTTGTGTGATGCAGAAATG
Organism: Phataginus tricuspis; assembly: GCA_029783875.1. Classification (NCBI taxonomy): domain Eukaryota; kingdom Metazoa; phylum Chordata; class Mammalia; order Pholidota; family Manidae; genus Phataginus; species Phataginus tricuspis. The sequence continues at coordinate 23,037,164 of JAQQAC010002837.1, read as the reverse complement.
TGCACCCAGGACTCCTTGCAAAGCCCTGGCTCTCCTCCTGCCTCTACTGCCCACTGAAGGCCTACTGTGTGCTCTCTCATCTGGGGGCTCATTGAACCTGGAGCTCCCCCGGGAGGTAAATCTCATCAGGTCTGTTGTGTTTACAGGTGAGGAACCTGAGGTTCAGAGTGGGTGAGTGACTGATGTCAATCCCAGACGTGGCTGAGTGCTTGAGGGTTTTTGTGGGGACAAAAATGAGGAAAGGCAGAGAATATGTGTGCTTAAAAAATGGCAGCTTTGAAAGGAAATGGCACCATCCCATGGGATAGAGAGGGAACTGAGACCCAGAGCAGAGGAATGGCTGGCCTGAGCCTCAAGCCCCAGGAGTTTGGGCTCTCCATTGGTGGCTTCCCCAGGGCAATGCTGACAGCAGCCTGGCAGTTTTGGGGTGGCCACCAGGGGTTCTGGCCACCTCCACCTCTGCCCCTGCACAGGCAACTTTCCAGGGGGGTAAAAAAACCTCCCCAGATTTGCCAAACACTCACCCCTGTTAAATTAAGCAGTTAAGAGTTCTCACGGTGGAATGTGTTTTGTTTAATACCTGATCCCTTGTCTGCTGGAAAAATGAATTTAAATCTCTTGAAGCCAACTGTCAAAGTAAGGCGTTTGGGGGACTCAGATCTCTTACTCTAATGGCAACATTCATTTGCAATGATCTTTTAATCCAGTCTCCTTGCAAAACCTAGAACTGAAAGCCCTTTGCCCTGAATATGTCTTTCTGCTCCTCTTTGCTGCCTCCTCTCCTGGTGTTCACTCCTCTTCCACCTTCAAAAAATAACATAGTAAAGAATCGCTGCTGGTGTGATGATAACCATTGTGTTTCTCACAGTAATTTTTTAGGGGGAAAATGACAGAGCACAAAGCCTTCTCTCTCAGCTTTCAGGAGAGAGGAGCTCATGGTCAAAGACTCCTGCAGCTGTAGGCAATGACTGCACATGGGGTGGTGGGATTTGACACATCTGACATCCGTGCGTCTGTTCGAGCAGGATGGAGAGGCAGGGGTATTTGCAGCACAGCCTCTCCCACTATGGGGTGGGGACCATGACAGCACCTGTCATGTAGGGCAGTTGTGAAGGTGACATGGGGTGTCATGTAGGTGCCTAGGGCATGGGGGTGTTAGCAGCTGATAGCTATTGCAGCAATGAGCCCTACCTATAAAATGAGGGCATGGCGCCTCCTCTGTGGCAGACTGGGGGTGACAGTAGCAGGAGGATCAGTTCATACACGGGACACCCCTCGTGCGCTGAGCACCTTTCACATGCACTCGCTCACTTAATCCTCACAACTGCCTGGTGAGAAGGGAGCTGTTCCCACCCATTATACAGCTGAGGACACTGAGGCCCAGGGGGTGGCCCAGGTGGGTGAGGGCAGACGGGGCTCCAGGATGTCATATTCCACTGAATCCGTGCTTGGACCCACTGCAGGGCCTGGGTGGAGGTAACTCCTCCCCACCCTGCGGGCTGTCACCTGGGTCCAGGCTGGTGGCTGGGGCTGACCTCTGTCCTCACCCTGCTCTCTGTCCCTCTCAGAGCTCCAGGGCCCCAGAACCTGCCTGTGGCGTGGGGAGATTTGCCCACCATCCCAGCTGCCACGCCTGCTCTAGGTTGATGAATAAACAATATAATCAGTGGTGTCACAATGGGCAACTGCCGTCTTTGAGGTGGTAATGCATACTATATATCCCTTACACAAAACATAAGCATATGATATTGATGGTTAATACAGTCATATTTATAGTTTTACTGAAATATGCAAAAACCACTTCCAACAATTATATACCTACAGGTACATCATGGTTTAATAACTGCATATGAGTCTCCTTGCTGGCGCCGTACTGTAAGCTTGGGCACCAAGTGTGAAACCAAATATGCAGCCCAGCCCTGCACGGGGCCTCGCTGTCCCTGCTGCCACTCCCACTCAGACCTGTACCCATCCCCACTGTCTCCAGCCCTCCTGGTCTGTCCTCCTTCCTAAAGGAATGGCCTTGGGGTGGGGGTTAGAGGCCCACCAGGGAGAGACCCTAGAGTTGGCTTCTCTGTTTTACACATGGGGAAACTGAGGCCCATCCACCTGACCAATCACCCAACAGTGTACTGAGTGCCTATTATGTGCCATGCTCTGTTCTAGACACTGGAGATTCGGCTGATGTTCTGGTGGAATGGGGATGACAGTGTGGGTAAAATTGCAGTATTTCCAGAATCTCTCACCTGGCCTTAGTGATCTCCATATCAATAGGGGTTCCCAAGGGGTGGAGAGAAGTAGTCTGTCTCTCTATTAATAGGTGATTACATGGGGGAGTGAGGGCGTATATGGACTGGAGAGGTTGGGTAGGGTCCCTTTTTGCAGCCAGGCTGTGAGAGACAAGAGCAAGCAGAAGTGGACAAGTGCTTGTAGGCAATAAACAGGTTTCTCCCACTTTATTTCTCCCTTTGACGGATTTCGGTTTCAAAGGTAATTTGCCCTGGGCTGGGAAAATATTTCCCCCCCAGAGTTATAACAGACAATAGGGTCAAGTGGCCATGAGCACTGTGGAGACCTAAAGTGGGTGGAGAGAGCTCGCCTTTGATCTTCAAAGATTATACATTCATTATTCAACTTTGCTTTCAGTGCCCAGAGCAGGTGGCCTCCAGGTCAGGCAGCCAGTCCCCCGCCAAGTCTCCCCAAGGCTTCAAGTTATCCTTGCTACTCTTTTAAATCCGGTCCAAGCCATTCCCAGGCCTCTCCTTTCCCCCTGCCCACTTCAGTTTTTCTGTATTTTTAGCTGTCACAAAATGTTATCAGCCATGACAATGACAGTTAGAACAAATATGCTGGGCAAGAAACTCCTGCCAGACTTAGGACCTGGAGCCGAGAGGGCCATCATCTGCCCAGCTTCCACCAGGCAGGCAGCCTTGCCAGAGTCACAGAGTATTGCTGGACCTCTTGAGCAGGGCTGCCCTGTGTCACCTGGGGCCCCTGCGGGGAACCCACTCAGGCTGGGGGTCCCAGGCCCCTCCTTCACTACTCTGAGCCTCCTGGTCCCTCCCCTGCCTGATCTCAGGACAGCATCTGACCACTGATCTCCTGGAGTGGTGTTACATTCTGATTCCAAACCCTGATGGAGGAGGCTTAGCCCCTGTTAATGGTGGAGGGAGGCAGAGAGGCTCAGTGGTTAGCCCACAGGCTTTGGTCAACCCTGGTTCCCAGTCTGGGCTCTGCCACTTGCTGGCTGTGAGACCTCGGGAAGGTTACTTCACCTCTCTGAGCTCAGTGCCTTCATGGGTGAGTTGAAGATAATAAAAGTGTCTGCCTTACTGGGTGGAGGCCAGACCAACACATGATAATACAGTCACGGGGTCAGCAATAAACACCAGTAAACCAAGGATGAGGGCTGTCATTATTATTGCCTCATCTGACCCAGGCCCACCCAGGTGAGCGGCTCCTGCTCCTGGAGGGCACCCTCCCCTCTTGAGCCTCTCACCATCCCAGCAGTAAGAAGAGAATAAGCCCGGTATCCACAGGCCTGTGTTCAGATCAGCCTCCAGGGCTCACTGCTGTGTGACTTGGGCAAGTGGCTTCACCTCCATGAGCCTTGTCAACTTTCCCCTCTGTAAAATGGGTACAATAACACTGACCACAGAGGGCTGTTGTGAGATTTGATGAGGCGATCTCAGCAGGAGGCAGATTCCTGGGCTCACATGATGCCTCCAGGCAGCACTCAGGGGAGGCACTCTGTGCCTTGGGTCTTCATCTGTAACATGGTGACAGTGACGGTCTCTGGTAGGTAGTGTGAATATTAACGGAGAAACCTCAATGGAATCAAGAGGTCTGCACAGGGAGCTCTCACACCCTATCACTCGAAGTTGATTGCAGACTCAAATGCAAGAGAGGGACCTTGCAAGTCCATACTGCTTAGATACTAGAGGAGGGGGAGAGGTTTCTCTTGCTTCAGCAACAGTCTGGCCAATGAGAGACTGTCACAACTCAGCCAATGGGAAGCCACTATGCTTGGAATTCCAGGTTGACCCCAGTGGACTTTTTGTTTATAACAGCCCTCCCAACTTCCCCGTTTCCCCTAGAAAAGCATTTTGCTCCTTTGTTCTCCAGACTTGCCTATGGTTTTGCTTCAGTGTTCCTGTCCTGAATTGCAATTTTCTGCTATTCCTGCATAAACCCATTTTTTGCTGGTAAAATAACTGTCAGCTTTATTTTTAAGGTTAACAGTAGGATGTTGTGGGGACTCTATGCCCTAACATGTGTTAAGTCCTAGTAAATGATCAACCCTCAATGCATTTTAACTGGCATTGTTACCATTTTTATTATTATCATTATTCAGCTTCTAGACAAATGCCCCCATCTTGTCTTTGGGCAAGAAGCTCCTGGCACAGGGTCTGGGCTGCAAAGGCTGCACGGAGTAGATTAGGAAGAGCAGGGATGCTGGAGCAGACTTCCTGGGCTCAAGGCCCAGCTCCACTTCTTCTAAGCTGTGTGACCTTGGATACCTCAGCATTTCTAAACCTCTCTGAGTTGTAGTGTCTTTATCTGTAAAATGGGGAGACAGCAGCAGAACCTCCTTTGTAGGATTGATGAAGTAATTAAATGAACTAATACATGTAAAGTGCTCAGCACAGTGTGTGGCACCCAGTTCTAGCTTTTATTCTTCTGGGTCCCGAGGGATTGTTGGTATTGAGAAGCCCCTGAAGGTCTCCCTTTCTGTCACCACTGCACTTAGAGATGAAGAAACTGTGGCCAAGATACACTAAATTAAATGCTTGAGAACAAGACAGTATATGATGGTGCTAAATTATGCAAGGTAGGCAGAGAACAAAACGATCTATAAGAAAGGGCTAATTGGGCAGGACAGACGCTCAGGGCACAGGAGCCAGAGAAGAGGGAGAGAAGCTGTAGCCTGGGACAGGGACGGCCAGGGCCCAGGAGTCGGGTTAATTACGCTGAGATTTCCCCGTAATATGAGTAATGCACACATAGGGTGGAGAGTTTGGGAAGTGCAAACACCGATATAAAAGAGTATATAAATCATTGATATGTCACCTTCCAAAGACAGTAGCTTTTACTTTCTTTATTCTTTTCTGTTCATATATAAGTACATTTTCATAACTGATTTCACATTGGTGTGATTGTAAGAACGTGTTATGATATTATGGAGTAACAAATAACCCCTCCGAATAACAAAACTTAGAATAGCCTCCTATAAGGTGAAGTAGTATGCAGTTTTAAGAACTAATAATGTCTAATAATTATGGAGCAAATAATCCTCAAGTTCTTGACCTTCGCATAAGTAACCCCAGATCAGGGAGCTTCTCCCACTTTCCAGGCTCCCACCCTGGTCCCTCCACCGTCACACCTAACTCGTGCAGTGGCCGCCTGCCTGGTCTCTGCCTCTGCCCTGGCCCTGCTCCCATCACCCTCCCCACAGCAGCCAAGTGACCATATGAGACTCAGCACGGAACTGTCCCTGCTCTGCTCCACACCCCAGGCCCCTGCCTACCTGGAGACCAGTCCACCTGGCAGTAGCCCCAGCCTGCAGTCGCCACCCGCAGTTCCCCAGCCGCCCACCTCCCCCCAGTCCCCTGGAGCCTCTGCACATCCTGCCCTTTCCTCCAGCTGGAACACCCACCTGCACGTCTGCCCCAGTATCACCTGCTCTGACAGGCCTTCCCTGACCCCCCTATTTACAACTGTGACCACCCAACACCCTCTAGCCCCTCCTGCTTCCTTTTCCTCCAAGGCTCTTCAGCACAGACTCTCACACTCTGCAGGTCACCATTACTTTTCGCATGTGTCTCCTCTGTCTAGAATCTGTGCTTCTCCCTGTTGCTGAGGACAGGGCCTGCTCACAGTGCGCTCATGGTGGACACTTGCTGAACAAGGGAGCGTCTTGAGCCCTGGCTGTTCCACGTGTAAGACGCTGGCCTACGGGAGGCGCTGTCTCCTTTCTTCTCCTGCAGCCCTATGAAGTGGCTTCCAGTACACCGCTATTTCCACAGGAGGACACAGGAGTAGCCGGGCTCCATAACTTGCCCGGCTTCACAGGGCTACCGAGGGGTGGGGTCGGGATTCCCAGCGGCCCTGTCAGGGTCCAGCACTGGGCTCTGAGTGCTGCCCACCCAGCTCTCATGCAGGCGTGACGTTGTTACAAGTGTTCCAGGAAGAGCAGGATTGTTGAGTATGTGTGAGGTGACCTGCTCACCACCCCACTGCCAGCACTGAGAATCTTGCTGACTTTGATGGGGAGAAATGGAATCAGCTAAATTCTGTTTGCACTCCCCTCTTTTGATTCTGAGCCCTGAACTGGTCCACACTAGGGCTGCACATCGGGGTTGGAGAGACCAGGACACACTGACAGCCCACGGTCCCGGGGCAGCTCATTCACCCCTCCAGCGTCCTCCTCACCCCCCATCAGGGACCCCAGACCTTTGTCTCCTTCTCCCAGGATCAGCCACTGCTCTGGCAGAAACCCAAATTGGCCGTCTTGCAGGTGCATAGGGCACACGCACGATGACGCTGCCGTGGGGCCGGGCTCACCCTGGGGAGCTTCTGTGGGAGCTGGAAAGAGGGGCCCCCTGGTGGTCAAGATTTGAGAGGGAGACGTCCTTTCTTTTGGCTGCCGTGAGTTGGGGCACAGGCAGAATTTCTAAGTTTTGTCTTTAAGATGCACCTCTTGTCCAGCTCCACGTGGGGCCATCCAGCTGCTGCCCTGATACCTCAGACTCCCTCAGGACAAAGCACTGACCATCTCCCCCAAGGCACCCTTCTCAGAGGAGTCACCCCCTCCACCTGGACTCTGACCACCTGGATGTCTTTTCCCCTCCACCCACTCCTTTCCCAGGTTCAGGCTCTGATCAGCCCTGCGGGCCCCTATGTTCCAGGACACTTTCTGGACTGGAGACTTTCCCCCACCCCAGCTTGTTTCTCTTTGCCTACTACACTGAGTATTTTTCTGTTACTTGCAAAAACTTTTAGTCGGATACCAAGGACACCTGTTTATTTAAAAGATTGATTTAAAAAGAACACTCCTTCCGACAATGAATGTCTCTTTCTCAGAGAGGCCTCATCAAATAAGAGGAGTGAAGCTTTTGCAAACCTTTGTGGAAATTAAACCCACGATCTGGGCACACACTAGTTTGACAAGTGATAATTAACTGCTGACAATATAATTTCCGTGTGGACACAAACAAGGTTTTCATTAAAAAGTAATCAAAGAGCTTCTTGTGTCCTGGGAGTCTGGTCTAGTCTGCAGAGCTCAGCCCCTCTGCCAGCATCTGCAGAGTTGGTGTTGACGATCCACTGCTCCCTGCCAGGTGGGATTTGAACCCCCAAAGTGGCATTGGTATTTCATATCCCTGGGCTCTCTGGGGCCCACAGAGTCTGGGGCAATTCCCAGAAGGTGGCTCAGCAGCCCCTCTCTCACTAAGGGACCACCCTCTCCTCCAGATGTCACCAGTCCTGAATGTACCTTGAACCGAAGTAGGGATGTGACACTGACCACAGCTTCAGGGAAGGAGGGGGCACTCTCACTTCTGCCACGCCTCAGGTCCTTCAGGGGTCCTAGCCCATCCCCCATGTGACAGAGGAGGAAACTGAGGCTCAGACAGGTGGAGTCACAAGGCCGTGCAGCTGGTGTGAGGAATGAGGAGGAGCTGTGAACTCTGACCTGTCTGACCCCAAGTCCAGGCCACCCCCATTCTACCCCCATCTCCCTTAGTGAGTTCATCCATTCTGTGTTGCACTTTCCTCATCTATAATATGGGGATGCACTAGTACTCTCCTTATGAGGTCATTGGGGGATGAAATAAGCTGATATATATATATGACATATATAACATATATGTAAATATAAGCACTTATACACATAGTGCCTGCCACATAGTAAGACTTCAATATGTATTAATTATAATGCTTATTATCAATATTAATATTTTCTCTAGACTAAATGTTTGTGTTCCCCCCAACCTAATTCACATGTTGAAACCTCATCACATTCCTAATGTTACAATATTAGAAGGTGGGGTCCTGGGAGATGATGAGGCATGAGGGTAGAGCCCCCCATCAGAAGGATTAGTACCCTTATAAAAGAGCCCCCGGAGAGCTCTCTGGCCCCTCCCACCATGTGAGGACATAGAGAGATGACCATCGGTGAACCAGGACAGGGGGCTCTCCAGACAGTGAATATGTCCACAGCTTGACAGACTTCCTACTCTCTAGGAATGTGAGAAAAACATTTCTGTTGTTTATAAGCCACCCAGTCTATAGTATTCTATTATAGAAGCCCCAAAAGACTCAGACAATAATAATAGCCATGCTGGTATTACTAGGCAAACTTCTTTCCTCCAACCCGTAGACCAGTGGCTCTTCCCTCTTTAAATATCACTATGAATCCAGAACACATTACATAAAATTAAAACCGCAACTAAGCAAACACTGTAGTGAAAATGCAGAAGACCGAGAAAAGAGATCTTTAAAGAGGAGCCAGAGAGAAGACAGCCCTGCTACCCAAGGAATAACGAAGACAGTCACAATGACAGCAGGTCCTCCTCAGCAATATTACAGGACAGAGAGCCAAGGATAACATTTTCGGTGCCAAATGAAATAAGCAAAGTAGAATTCTAGACCCAGCTAAATTATCACCCAAATTGATGAGAAAGTAATACACTTTCAGGCAGACACACTCTTATACCCTTGCTAAAAGAACTAATTAAAAAAGCCATTCAGGAAGTTGGCACTGAACCCAGAAAAGAGAAGATCAAACCAGTAATAGTGAGCAAAGAGGGGTACATTTGTGCTGGCCACAGTAAGGAAATACAGCTCCAGTGGCTGTATTGATCAGGACCCACGTACATATAGGAAGGTGGAACCAAAGGTCCGGAATGCACAATACCTCCATGGAAAGGGAGAGCTGAGGAAACACATTCTAGGTCTTTGTGCTTTTCAGAAGGAGGAGAGATATTGATCCAGCTTAGACTGTGTTAAGTCAAGTGTGGTTATTATGATTTTACGGCTGAACAATTAGAAAATAGAATACAGAATTTCCAAACCGCAGAGGGAAAAGAGGGTTAAACAAGACTAGATCAATATAAAGGGGTGGCAGAAAATAAGCCAAACAGAAACAGAGCGGAGAATAAAGAAGTAAAAGGAAACAGAAAAATCCTTATAATAGAAAGCATGAAGTATGAAATGTCCTGGACCTGCTTTTTATATCTGTATGCGGCTTTGGGCAAATGACAATGACATCACCTCTCTGACCTCAACTTCCTCATCTGCAACTGGAGATAAGAGCACATTGTCTTAAAGGGTTATTATTGCGGATTCCATTTCAGGGCCAACCAGGAGGATTAACCGTGGGAAGCACCACAGGAGAGGGCGTGGCTATCATCAGCAGCAAGGTCATTCTGTGCCAGCAAGATCCTGGGGGGGTCCTGAGCACTCCTCACTTTAACCCTCCCCGGGAGGCAGGGGCTGCTGTCATTGGCACCTTACCGATGAGGAAACAGGCTCAGTGGTGAGAGACTTGCTGAGCTCACAGCTGGGGAATGGCCCAGCCTGGACAGAAACTTGGATCCTCTGACCCTGAGACGCTTGTTGACTCTATGAGTTTGAGCCGCTGATGTCACCTCTCTGAGCCTCACTTGGCTCACCAGCACACTGGAGGGTGACGTCCCTTGTGGCTGTTGCGAGGTCACAGTGAGACTGTCCATCCCGTCCTCTGCGCAGGGCCCTCAGGCAAGGGCGAATGGCTGCCCTTCCTCTCTTGGCTCCGGGAACTTTGCATAAGAAATGGATTTCACGGACATCGCAGCCTGAGCATCTTTTCTCGTTTTCCTGTTGATGATAAAGCTTTCTGCAGACAAGCTTTATTTAATCAGAAGAATAAGAGATTATTAAACTGGCTCTAGCAGTCCATGAAAGGAATTTCCAAAGGGACAAAGGACCAATAAGAACCCCATCCTCTGCTTTACCATTCATCTCATCAATAGCAACCACTACTACCATTTTTTGATGCTTGAAATATCCCAGAAACTGCACTGGTTTACTCACATCCCTTCACTAAAGCTGTAGTTTTCGACCAGGGTTGGAATTTGCCCCTCTGGGGACACTTGTCTCCCCTCTGGAGACATTTTGGTTATGGCAGCTCAGTTTTGTGGAGGGAGGAGGTGTCTCCTGGTATCTAACGGGAGGAGGCCATATATGCTGCAGAACATCCCACAGCACACAGGAAAGACCCCCTGAAAAAGACTTCTCTGGCCCCAAATGTCAGAAGTGCTGAGGTTGAGAAACCCTGCTTTATGCCAGCCCTGCAACCTTGGGAGAGAAATGTCATCTCCCACTTTAGAAATGAGGAGGCAGGAGTTTGGAAGGTGAAGTTCGCACAAGGCTGTGGCTGAGCCGAAACTCAAATCTGCGTCTGTCTGACTCTAAAGCCCCCATTCTTTGCCTCCTTAAAAGGCCGGTGTTATGGACCAAATGATTGTGTCCATCCCAGAACCCATATGTTGAGGTGCTACACCCTGGTGTGGCTGTCTTTGGAGGTAGGGTCTGTGCAGATACAATTACGGTTAAATGAAGTCCTAGGGATGGGGCGCTGGCCTGATAGCATTAGCATCCTGATAGGAAGGGGCACCAGAGCGCTCTCCCCCGAAGGAATGAGCACAGAGGAAAGGCCCAGGAGCACACAGCGGGGAGGCGCCTGTCCGCAGGCCAGGGAGGGAGTGCTCCCCTGAGCCGGACCCTGCTCACACCTTGACTTTGGACTTCCATCCCCCAGAACTATGAGAAAATAAATTTCTGTTGCTTAAAGCTGCCCAGTCGTGGTGTGGTGTTTTGTTATGGCAGCCTGAGCTAAGACGGCAGGAACAAATTCCCTGTGTTACCAAATAATCTACTAACAGGAGTCAGTGGATTGTGTGACACTCGAAATGCCCATGTTTAATTGTGTAGAAGGAAACTCGACCTCATCTCATAGGGGCCACTGCTGCCTATTTCTCCTTTAGTTTTTACAGCTCCTTCCTCCTTCTCTAAGGGTGATCTGTGATGATCAAGGGCAATTTGGGGAATGTAGCCGATAGAAGGGGAGCCTCAGCGGCCCGTCTGGCCTCCTGCAGTTCCCCCACCTGGAGGCGGCCTGGGGGTGTCCTTGGCCCTCTTGGAAAGGTGAGCAGGGATCCCTTGATCCAGTTTCTGGGGAAGCTGCCAGGGCTGCCCTGTGGGGCTGGACTTGCTACAGGAGAGCAGAGGGCGTGGAGGAGTCCCAGCCAGGACAGCCCGCTGGGCAGAGCCTGTAAAGGTGACCCGCAGGGATGGTCACTTGCCCTCTGTGCCCGACATCATTGGCTGAGATGGGAGACAGGTAGGTGCTGGAGCTGATGCAGGCTCCTAAGTAAGAGACCCCAATGTAATGTGTGGTCAAGTGATTCCCTGGGCCCACCAGGCTCACCTCCAGGTTCCTGAACCCGTGGACTGTGGTGCTGAGCTCGGCTGCACAGAGCTAACCATGCTGCTCCTCACTGCTGTGGGATGGAGTCCACACTCCTCCCCATGGTGTTCAGGCCTTTGTGATCAGCTCCTGCCTCCGTCTTAGGCTGGTCTTCTCCCCTCTTCCACCCTGCCGCTGCCAAGCCTGCCAGGGCTGACTGGGGACAGGGGTGGCTGTCCCCAGATGGTCAGAAGGATGAGACACTGACAAGGGAATGACAGACTGGGCTTTACACCCATGGGTAGGACCTAGTTAGGTGCAGTTTCCAATGCCTTAGAAAGAGAGAGAGGACAGTTTGAGGGAGCTCGACTATTTAGGAGAGCAGACTTCTGGAAGCAGAAGTCCCAGAATCACAGGAGCAGATACACAGCATGCAGTCCACATGAGGGGCAGCAGGGTCGGCTTCGGGTTCGTTGTCAGGGTCTGGCTTCTCCTACCCACCCCCAACCCAGTTGCTCATGGGGGACTCAACAGGTTTCTGCCTCCATCAGCTCTGTGTGGGGGTTTCAGACCCACATGCTAACTCTTGTCAATGCTGTTCTGGGTCAAAGTCAATGTAGGGACCTAGAGACACGAAGTCCCCTCATACACTTCTACTCAGAGCAGAGTCCCTGGGCCCCTCATCAGATCCATTGGTACTCACTTTATGCAGTTGGACCAGTGGTTTCCATGCTTTTCAGGCCCCCCAGTGTTAAAGGCAGCGCCCAGGAAGTGGGAGAGGGGCCAAGACTTAGGAAGATGCTCATGGAGTAGAGAGAACAGGTGATGCCTGGAAGAGCATCCGAGACGGGCAGCCTTGAGGGGCGCAAGTCGGGGAGTAACTTGCCTGACATCTGGACCCAGGTTTTCCCAAACCTGAGTCTGTCCACAGCATCACCGGGCCTCGGGGTCTCACGGGACAGGCATGGCCACAACCCCAACCCCATTCCTCCTTCCAAGGCCAAACAGCAGATTTTCCCACGCCGACATTAATTACACTTCCTGGAGGTTAATTTGCAGGGAGACAGTGAAAATGTGTTATTTAAATAGCAATTATTAAAATCATGCTGGGGGTTTGCTACATAATAGGTAATTATCTGTGACCTAATTGTGAAAACAGTGTAGTCAATTCCATTTAGCTCTTCCCGCTGAACCTGGAGCTTATCACACCAAGCAACACACTCTTTGGATTCAGCTGATGGATGTTGAATAATACTCTGATTAAATGGAAAGGGAGGCCACCCTAGGAACTTCTGTGGCCAACTTGCCGAGGCCTTGGCGCCATGTCCGGGTGGAGACACCTCCCTTGGGATTTGGGGCTTGCAGCTGTTCGACTTATCTTCCCCTCCTGCCTTGGGTACATATGTGCTCAGGGACCAGATGCACTGTCAGTTCAGTCATGTGTTCACCTCTTCACACAGGTTTTGTTCATTCATTCATTATTTCTTGCATTCACTTCTCACACATATCTAGGTATTAATTTATTCTGTCCTTTACTCTTTTATTCATTCATTCCTATTTCCATTGTCATTCATTCATTTTTTCTCGGTTGTGCATTTGTGTACTCTGCCCCTCCTGCAGCCATCGGTGATTTCTTCTTTCTTTTGTCCTTCATTTCAGTAATTAATTCATTCATCACCTCATGTACACATATATTCATTGTTCCTTTTTCATTTGTTTATTTATGAATTTATGCACTTGTTAATTAATTCACTCGCTCACCATGCATGCACCATTTGTTAGAAAATGGTACGTATGGACTGGTTGGGTTCAGTGTGATCCCACCCCTGTCCCTTCAGCCTGACAAAGTCCCTGGGGCCTTTTAAGTAAACTTTTCATTAGAGCGCCACATAGTATATGACCAGAAAAGCATGCAAGTCACAACTGCATAGCTGAAGAATTTTTGCGAACAACTGTGCCAGCAGCCCAGAAGCCCCTCCATCTACTCCCGGTCCCTACCCCTCTGAGGGTAGCTGCCATCCTGATTTCTAAGAGTGTAAATTACCTGTGCTGTTCTAAAACTTTGAGCAAATAGACTCACACTGCTGGCACACCTGTGTGGGCGGCTCCCTATACATGCCACTGTGCTTGTGAGATTTATTCACACTTTTGCATTAAGTTGTGCACTGTTTATTCTTATCAATGGCTAGTGTTCTCTTGTATGAATATGCAGCCATTTATTTATCCATCATCTCTAGGTGGGATTTAGGCACGGCCTGTTCTTAGCTGTTGTGAACATCCTCTGGTGATCACACGAGTGCACCCTTGTGGGACACAGATCTGGAGTGGAGTTGCTGGTAAAAGGTTATGCACAAGTTTGGCTTTAGTGATACTGACAATTTTCCAAAGTGACTATTTCAGTGTGGGGCTCACCTTTGCCTAAAGCTTTGCCCCTGAGCCAGTTGCCTCCCCATGACCTCGCCTCACCCTTAGCCTGCTTCAGGCTCCCCTGGCCCAGCGGCTCGGTTTTCCCTCTGAGTCTTGTCTCCTCCCAGAGCTCCGGTGCAGGCCTCCCTTCTCCCCCGGCTTGCTCCTGGCTCCTTCCAGCCTCCGTCCCATCTTCTGTTCTGGAGACACATCCTTAAGGCGCTCTGGGTGATGTCCTCCGGGCCTGGGTTAACCCTGGGGCTGGATGAGGATTCATTCTGCTAAGGAAACTCTGGGACCTAGGAGTGATCCTACCTGAGGGCCCAGGCAACTGGGGTCCTCGGTTGAAGGCTGTTGCAAAGTGAGTTTATTCCCTGGCCTCTCCAGCCTGCTCTGTAGGAGACCAGAGTGGGCTTACCTACATTTTCCACGTCTCACTGCATGAGGTGAAAGTGAGAAACAGTGAAATCTGAGTCATCAACTGTCAATGATGTGTTTTATTTTGACACTGGTTTGGGGCTCCTCAAACAGCCAACTTGAACCTCACTGCCTGGCTGAGCTGCTGCAGATCCCACTGAACACCTACTGTGTGCATGACACTCAGCGTGGGATGGGATCAGGCTGAAATGGGTCACTGTGGGGAGAGCTAGAAGAGACGACCACACAGCCGACTCTTGACGCGGTGGGTGTCCCCCATTTATTGTCCTTCAACTATGACTACTTAAAAATTTTAAATGTGGGGAGGACCTTAGAGAAGAACTAATCTACTTAGGGAAACTGAGGCACAAGGAAGAGCCAGTGGGCTCAAGGTGACCCAGCTGGCTGTGGCAGAGCCTGACGCCCATCCCAGAGGCCCACCCAGTGTCCTGGCTGCACCCATATTCGCCTCTCAGCTGCCGGCGTCTCCTACAAGCTTCCCTTGGATTCTTTGCTGTCTACTCTCACCAAGATCAAAGCTAACAGGTATGACACCCAGCTTTTCACAGCTAGAAGCTAATTTGCCTTGGGGCTGCTTTTTTGTTTATTTGTTTTTTCCATAGAATTACCTCCATTGCTTAAAAGGCACATTTTTAAAAACCTAAAGTGGCTGTCATTTTCACTCCAAAAGAAAACACGTGACCTGTCCCCTGTGTGAATGTAAAATTACATCTAGTTTAAAGACCCATCAAATGAATATACTACAGGACGAAAGGGTTTTATTTGGGAAAATTCAAGCTAGCATACACATATTTTGCCTCCCGACCTTTTATATTTATATATGTGTGTGTGTGTGTGTGTGTGTGTGTATTTAAACCAAGAAAATCATTTTTAAAGGTTACCTTAAAAATATCTGAATGTATGTAATTAAAGCTTGTGTGGAACACGTGAAATGTTAGCATTTTATCACTTACATAATCCTGCCCTCTGTCTTTCTCCAAAGCAAGACTTTGTGCCTGTATAGAGTCCTTGGCAATTTCTCTTTGAAGTCTCAGGGCTTTCCTTTTCAATAGCCTTGAGACAGAATTCAGGTGAGAATGCATCTGGGAGATTCCAGTTCAGATTTCTCAGCACCTTCCCTAACTATCCTCCCAGCGGCCATCTCCTGAGGGCCCACTGTGTGCCAGGTGTTGTGTCCCTGGCTCTGAATCCCTCGTCTCTCACCCTCATGCTCTCGTCCCGATTCCACCCGCCATCACCCCCAGTCCGGATTATTGTGCCCAACCGCCCCCCTGCTTCCACTCTTGCTCCCATGGTCTCTCCTCCCCCGAGCAGCTGGAGAGAGCCTTACCCGTGCCAGTGCGACCATTCCCCCACTCACACCCTCCACGGATCCCACCTTTCTCAGGGTGGAGCCAGAGTCCTTCACGGGCCCCCAAGAGCGCCCTGACCTCTCTGACGTCCCCTACCGTTACCCCCACCCTCCACCCCAGGCACACGGGCCTCCCTGCTGACCCTCTGCGCTGGGCACACTCCCACCTCCTGACTCTGAGCCCATGGCTCCTGCGGCCTGGGTGCTCCCCCAGGCACACTCAGGGCCCCAGCCTTCTGCCCTTCCAGCCTGTGTTCCCACCAGTCCTTCCCGGGGAGGCCCATCCTGGCCACCCACGTGAAACTGCACCCCGACCTCCTGAACCCACTTCTCAGCCCTCCTCCTGCCTAATTATCTCCTGGTCCCGGACCGCCCTGTGACGTCTTCTCTGTATGTTACTTATTGGCTCCCTTCACAAGAACGCAGGCTCTATGCATAGTGATTTTGGTCTTTTTGTTCGCTGCTAAATATCAAGCTCCTAAAACGCTGACAGAGACATAAATACTTCTTGTATGAGGAACAAAAGGTTCTCATTCGGTGTGTGTGGGGTCGAGGGCCTGCAGACGAGAGCTGAGTAGGTAGGTAAAGAGCATAACCTGATCTCTGACAGTGACGGGTGCTGTGGAGAAAATAAGCAGGACTGTGTGACTGCTTTAGGTTGGGGCCCCAGAAAGTTCTTGGAGGAGGTGGCACTTGAGCTGAGGCCTGGATTTTACAGACCAGGAACAGACCCCAGATGGGGAGACTTGCACAAGGCCGCACAGGTGGCGAGCTGTGCAGCAGGTTTGGAGGCCACAGAGCTGTGCTCCTGGGCGCTCTCCTGAACACCTAAAATGGGCAGAGTCCCAGGTCTGCGGTGCCCTGTGCTGACCTTGCCCAGCCTTTGGCCCACTACGCTGTGGTCATTTCTCCATGTAGTCCGCCTCCCCCCAGGGCTGAGGGTCACTCCATGGGATCAACAGAGCCTCCTCCAAGTTGTACCCCAGGGCCAGTCACAGGGCCTGGCACACAGTGTGGCCTCTGCAAAAGTCCTTTGAATGAACTTCGTGTGTTTTTTTCCAGGTAGGTGAGGGCATGCTGCAGTTGTAAACATAGGAAAATGTAACTGTAAGAGTCCTGGAATTAATTTAATCCTTTTTTACTTAAACAGAGGAAAGTGAAGTCCAGGGTGGGCAGGGATTTGTCCAATGAATTGGGACTTGAACCCAGGCTTAGTGCTGTGGGTCCCTGCTTTAGGACACCCTTCTGAGCAGGGGGCCTGGAACCCTGGTCACTCTAACAGGAATCCAGCCGACTCCAAGGGGCAGAACTCTGCCACCACTGGTTGCAAATGATATGAAAATGAGGTTTTGCATTTGCAGTTACAAATTCCCTCACCCTGGAAAGACATGCACACCCTTAAAATGGAAAAGAGCAAGATTAACTTTCAGTTCATGGCTTCCTGCCCCACTGCCCACCCACCAACGAGCTGAGGTCACGGCGTAAACAACCGGCCCCAAATCTGTGAGGAGTCAGGCACCTGCAGGGAGAAGGGAGTTGGAAGCAGTCCCTCGCCTGTGGTAAGTACGATCAGAGGCAGGTAAGAAGAATTGAGCTGGAATAATCAGGAAGGTGGTGAAGGCAGGGGGAGGTGGCTGGACGCTCAAAGCCTGTAGAATCTGGGGCATCTGCATCAACTTGCTGAGTATCTCTGAAACCTCAAGGGATGCTCACAAGAAAGGTCAGAAAGAGTCCTAAGCAAGCTTCCACTGTGGTTTAGACACGGAGTCACAAAAAATTCTGTCTAGACCTTTCTCCCCTATCTCACTTGAGATGAAAACCTTCATCTAAGTGGAAAATAGGACAAGAACAGCTTCCCTTAAAGCACTAGTGAAAGCCCCATTCATTTGGGGGAAGCAGGGAGAATCCCTCCTTCTGGGTGAGGGGCAGGAATCCTCACTGGGAACAGAAATACGCAGGGGGAGGGGAGGAGAACCAAGTCCTTACCCTGAGATGCAGGGAAATGGCCTAAGCCTGAGGCTTATTCAGAAAAACAAAATTCACCCCCAGCCCCCTGCCACCAAGCTAACAAGCTTTGCATAATGAGTAAGACCAGAATGACACTGGGAGAGGAACAGGAGGGGAAGAGAATGTGTAAAGAGACGCTCTTTGAGGCCCCTGCAAAGAGAAGGCCTAAAGCCCAGCCTCCAACAGGCCTGGCTCTGCGAAACTAACCTCTGCCCTGAACACAAGGTATCAGCACAGGAATTTGAAGCCTGTGCTGCACGGAGGGTGACCATAGCACAACAGATCTTAAACCTGGTCCAACTTCTGACGAGATTAACCCAAATCCCATCGCTAAAGGCATAGCAGAAGTGTGCCCATTTCCAGTCATAAAAACAATTTTTCTCAGTCTCTCTGTCTGAGAGAAGAAGAGAAAAAAATTTTTTTTCTCAAATATAACCAAAAAATTATGAGGCATGCAAGATACAAAGTAATCATCAGAGTCAGACTCAGACATGACACAGATGATGGGAATATATGGCAAGAAATTTAAAATAGCTATGATTAATATGTGAAAAGACAATATGCAAGAGCAGGTGGGTAATTTCAGTAGAGAGGGAGAAACTATTAAAAAATAAAATGGAAGTACTTAAGTGAAAAATAGAGTAAAATGTAGAAAATACAGAAAAAAAAATACAGTAGCAGAGACGAAGAGTGTCTCCCACAGTCCCTCAG
This sequence comes from Phataginus tricuspis, assembly GCA_029783875.1. Lineage (NCBI taxonomy): Eukaryota > Metazoa > Chordata > Mammalia > Pholidota > Manidae > Phataginus > Phataginus tricuspis. The sequence goes on along the minus strand of JAQQAC010002837.1, from coordinate 23,018,802 downwards.
CAGACTTGGAACAGCTAAAGAATGAGCAAGGGAACATGAAGACAGGTCAACAGAAACTACTCAAACTGAAACAAAAACGGGAAAAAGAATGAAAAAACAAAAAACGGAATGGAACATCTGCAAGCAATAGGACAACATCAAACAGATAATAGATGTGTTATTGAAATTTCAGAAAGAAAAGAGAGAATAAGACAGTCAAAAATTTTGAAGAAATAATTTCCAAGTATTTCCCAAAACTAAGGTAAACCTCACATATTAAGAAGCTCAGAGACCATCAAGCAGAATAAATACCACACACACACACACACACATCTCTAGGCACATCACACTCAAACTACAGAAAAAAAAAAAGGGAAGGAGAACATCTGGAAGGCAGACACAGAAAAGAAAAGACATTATACATGGTGAAACAGAGAAAAGAATTACAGCAGACTTCTCATCAGAACCCAGTGCAAACCAGAAGATAATGGGAGAATATTTTTGAAGTGCTGAAAAAAGACAAAACAAAAAACAAAACCCCCCAAAACCTGTCAACTCAGAATTCTGTAACAGAAGAAATGTTTCAAAAATAAGGGAGAAATAAAAACTTTCTCAGCCAAACAAAAATTGAGGAAATTCTTTGTCAGTAGGTCTCTCTAAGAAAAGCCAAAGGAAGTTTCTAAATGGAAGGAATATACCAGACAGAATTTGGCTCTACACAAAGAAATAAAGAATGCTCAAAATGCAATAAGTAATTGTAATCTAAAATAGACATTTTTCTTATTTTAATTGCCCTAAAAGGTAAGTGACTATTGAAAACAAATGTGTTTTTATAGAATATGTAAAATTATAATAACACAAAGGCTTGGAAGGAAAAATTTGGACTATATTGTTATGTGAGCTCTTCATACTACATATAAAGAAGCACAACATTATTTGAAGGTAGATGCTGATTAATGATGTATATTGCAAACCCTAGGAAAATCTCTAAAAGTACAAGAGTATAAATAATAAGTTATAGATGAGATAAAATGGAGTAATAAGTGATCAGTTAACTCAAGAGAAAGCATAAAAAGAGGAAAAAATAACAGATTGAACAAATATAACTTTCCTCAGATTGAATAAATATAACTGAATGGAACTGTGAAAACCTTTCCATCTGGAACATTATTTGAATCTGGGAGCTTCTTGCCTGACTTGGAAGACTTTCCAATGTTTTATGAGTCCCTTGATAAAAAAACTATTAATAAAATCTTTTTGATTAATTTGTTGTTGATCAACTTAGCCATACATACATTGGTCTTTATCAAATTGCTTTTACATAGGAGAACATAGGTAAAATGCTTAAAGACAACAGTATAATTAGTGGCCATCTGACTCATGATCTGTTTGGCCTTCCTCCCTAGTAAGGTCACATTTAGGGCTGTGGAGCTCATAGATAGTACCACAGATAGGAGATATAACTCATAGATATTGAAGGGATATCTTTACCTTAAAACTAGTCATCCGAGAGTCGCAGGATTTAGAGCTGTGGCCCAGAGAAGGGAAGTGATTCAACATCACATAGCAGATTCACTTCTAGTCACTTCTCACTTTAACTCTCCTGGGATTTCTTAACTTAAAAATAAGAAGTGGGGTTGCTGACTAAGGTGATCTTTGAGGTTTCTCTCCCCTGTATGAGTTTACTAGTCCTTCAGTCATAAAAGCCAAGACACACAAATTGGGTGCAGAGCTGACTGTGTGGCTACTGTCCAAGGTGCTGAAGAAGACCCTGGGGCAGGCCCTACTTACCCCAGTGTATTTAAGATGAAGGGGAAGAGGGCACAATTGGCTTCAAAAATCTCTTCCTCCCTGCTAGAAGCAATCTTTCTGACATCCTCTTCACCATCCCACCTTGCCACACTCTTTTGTTCTCCTCAGAGTCTTGGAAACCACCAGTGGCAGAGGAGCCTTGGCATAAAGGACAGTCACACAAAGATCCATAGGAGTCTCCAAGTGGCATGTGGGTGGCCTGATGGACTTGGTCCTTCCTGATGAGAGCCTAAGGCCACATTCACCCAGGTTAGAGGTACTGCAGCATCAAAGACACCAAAGCTAAGGTGCCTCCTTTGAACTATGACATCTTTATTTGAAGAAAGGGGGGATAAATAACCTGGCTGGCTTTCCAGTGTGGTGGAAAGAACTGGCAGAGGCATTCACTAAATAGCTTCCAGATGAATTAGTAAAAAAGGAGCATTCAGGAGCTATGATGAGGTTATTATCCAAGATCCTAGATAGGCTGACTGTCAGGACCCTGGTGGAGCAGACACAGCCAGTAGGATAAACCACCAGGAATGTGGGGGATTGGGGACAGGAAGGCAGGAGAATTCCAGAGTTGAGATCAGCTTGGGATCAGGCAGAGTCAGATAACAGAGCAGCACAAGTTAGAAAAGGTAGATTTGAGGAGGTTCTTTGGTAAAATTCCAGATGTTCCTAGTGATATCACTTCTTCCATCTTTCAATTCAATTTAACACATTATTTCTGCGGGCCCTCTGTGCTACCATTTACATATGTGATTCCATTTAATTGTTTCACAAATCCTTTAAAAAAAGCATGTTATTGTCACTTACAACTAAGGATATGGAGCCTCAGAGGTAAATAGAGACTTGCCCGTAGTCTCTCAGTTGGTGTAACAGGCAGAATTCTAAGCTAACCCCCAAGGACTCATACTCTATTATAATTCCTTCTCCTTGAGTGATGATAGGATGTGTAACCTGTTTAACCAATGGAATATGGTAAGGTAAAGGGAATTTGTTTATGCAACTGAAGTCCCTAATCAGTCGACTTTAGTTAATTGAAGGAGTGGCTATACTTGGTGGGCCAGGCCTAATCAGGTGAGCCTTTTTAAAGAAGGTCTACAGGTTAGACCCTGAGGCAGAAGAGACTCTCTCTTCATTGCTGGCTTTGAAGAAGCAAGCTGCCATGTATTTTACAGACACAAGGAAATGAATTCTGCCAGTGACCTGAAGGAACTTAGAAGCAAATCCTTCCCTAGCTGAGCCTACAAATGAGAACACAGTCTGGAGGACACCTTGATTTCAGCGTTGTCAGACCCTGAGCCCAAAACCTGGCTAATCTGTGTCCGGACTCCTGGCCTAAGAAACTGCAGTATTGAACAGGTGTTTTAAGCCACTAAATTTGTGGTAATTTGTTTCACAGTAACAGGAAACTAATGCAGTTGGCAAGTGGTAGAACTCAGATGTGAAATCTGCCCCATTTTCCTGCAAATCCCACACTCCACTTCAGACACCCCCACGAACAACTGCGCACACACACACACACACACACACACACACACACACACACACACACTATTGCTTTCATTCAGGGCTGGGCTTGCCCTCAGAGGGAATTCTGATTTTGAGCAGGCAGGGTGGGAATGGAAAGGGTGATAAGCCCATCTGTTTTCTCTGACTGTTAGGCAGATACAGGCACTGGATTGGCATGGCCTGCAACTCATTTCTGGGAAGAAAGGAAATGCATTCTAGCTGGCATATTTCAGAGTTGGCAGTAGCTTTAAGTTCTCATTAAGAGAGTGATGTGGGAGTAGCTACTGGTTAAATCATCAACGAAAACTGGCCTTTGAATCATTCTTAGTCTTAAAGGCAGGAGCCATGAACACTGGCTCACTGGCTAGGTGTGTTGGGGACACTGGGCATCTTACCCTCCTGAGATCATGCAATTCTATGAAGAACAGTAACAGCCACCATTTGTTGAGCATCTCCTTCACTTGGCAAATATCTATCAAGTACCCACTAAGTGCAGGATACTGGTGTTATAAGCGTAAACCCCAGAAAGCTGTTAAATGACATAGGCAGGCCATGTGACTCCCAGCTATGTGAGCACATCATTGTGGCTTCTGTCACCACATGAGAGCTTTTCTGTGTCTGTTCTGGGTTCTCAGGATGCTCAGTTCAGACACTCTTTTCTCCCTTCCTCACATACTGGTCCTTGGCCTTTGTATATCCTTGAGTATTGGAGTGAGATTATGGAGGGAAACAAACAAGCAAATGGAGGATATATCACAGAGCGAAGCAAGACTTTCTTTCCTGTTTCTTCCCCTATGAAAAAGGCAACTTACTGCAACTTAATTTAAGCACAGCCTATATCTGATGAAGTTGGTTAAATTCATTCTCTTAATCAACTATTTCAAGGCCAGAATTAATCTATACATCAGCTGAACTCATCAGAAGAAAACAGAAAACATGCTTCTTCAGGAGTTTTCTAACTGAAAATAATGCCTCATTAAATTAAATATATTAACCTGAGAACAGTATTGATGTTAGCCAGACTAATGAATGTCATTATAGGGAATGCATAATAGTCCTCAGAGGAACCCACCAGCCGTTAGGAACTTTCCACCAATGTGCTCAATTATTGTAGGATGTGGAATCATCAAAGACAGAGGGAGGGAGAGGAGAGAAAAAAGGCAGAAGGGAAGGGACTGATTCTAGTACCATGGCTGTCTCTGTGAATGTTGCCTCTGATTAATTCTGGTATCTTTGATGCTGGAGAAAGGACAGATAGCCACCTTTATGTGTGGGAAAAGGGGGAAAGCTGGGTTTTGCCCCTAAAATGTGAGGAGAGGTCAGGCTTAGGGATCAGGAAACTTAGATTCTAGTTCCTGTTGTGCCACACAGTAGACTGGGGATAATTCCCAGATTTTCTCCATATATATCAGCGGACTAGATCTAGTTTTTTCCACTCTCTGTTGGGTCAAATACTGTGCTAGTCCCTTTCTCATACTTTATTTTATGGAATCCCTACAGAAACCCAATCAGACATATACTTTTGCACCAGAATTATAGAAGAGGAAAAACCAAAACTCAGAGAGATGATCTGACTTGCTTTGCTAGATCTTTGGGACAGGCAGGGACAGGCAGTGGGGTCCTGCCCTGGGAAGATCAGTGTTGGAAAACTGCATCCACCCTTGCATGACAATGTAATAGGGAAGATGAGAGCTGAAGCTTGGTCAGAAGAGCATGATGAAGAATGCTGAAGTAAGCAGGGCTGTTGAAACTACATAGACCACCCCCTGCAAAAATCCTCAAATACAAAAGGGGTTGCCACATGGAAGAGAGAGTACATGCCCTCAGTGTGGTCTGAAGGAAGAGATTTTCAACAAAGATGTCCAGAGATGGTATGGGCTACCTCAAGAGGAAATAAGTTCCCCATCCTTGTAAGTGTACAAGTAATAATTAGATACTATCTATTGGAGGGCATGATGCCAGGATGACTTGGATTTGAATGACAGCTGTTGTGTTTTTTCAAGACAAACGATTTCACCTCTCTTACCCATAATTTCTTCATTTGTAAATGGGGAAAACAATGCAATCTACCTCTCTGGACTACTGTGGGAATTAAATGAAATTGTATATGAATACACTATACAAAATGCCTATCTGGGAGCTGATGTTGTTTTGACTATCAGTGATTTATTTTTATCGAGCAGATTCTGGCATCAGAACTTGGTCCACCTCCAGCACTCAATGTCTTACAAAAGGACTCTCTATTAATGCTCTGAAGATTAGAAGATTGTGTCCATTTTTAATTTATTGCCTGTTAGCTCAAATTTCACTGTTCTTTGTGATTACATTGTGATACTAAAGCTGAACCCATTTCTCCTATGCCAGGTGGTGCAATGTTAGACCTTGTCAGTAGGGAATGCTGGGGAAACACTGAAAAGCTATAAGAAATGGTGGATTGAAAGTGAAAGAACAGAAAAAGATATTCCATGAAAATAGTGACCAAAAGAGAGCAAGGTGGCTATACCTGCATCAAGCAAAATGTACTTTAAATTAAAAAAAAAATTTTAAGAGACAAAGGAAGACAGTATATACTAATAAAAGGAGGTATAACAATGTTAAACATTTATGTACCTAATGACAGATTGTCAAAATATATGAAGCAAAAACTGACAAAAATGAAAAGATAAATAGTCCTAATATAAGAATTGGAGACATCAACACCCCACTCTCAATAACGAATAGAACACCAAGATAGAAGTAAGGAAACAGAGGACTTCAATAATACAGTACACCTACTAGATGTAACACACATATACAGAACATTCTACCCAACAAGAATAGCATACACATTCTTCTCAAATGCATATGGGAGATTTTCCAGGAGACACCCTATAATAGGCCACAAATTAAGTCTCAATAGGTTTAAAAGGATAGATAAACAAAGTATCTTCTCCAACCACAACTGAATGAAATTAGAAATCAATAATAGAAGTATAACTGGAAAATTCACCAATCTGTGGAAATTAAACAATATACTCTTAAGCAACCAGTGGATCAAAGAAGAAATCTTTGGGAAATTAAGAAAATAGTAAGATGAAAGAAAATTAAAACACAACACACCAAAACTTATGGGACACAGCAAAAACAGTGCTAAGAGGGGAATTTCTAGCTATAAATGCTTACATTAAACAACAAGAAAGATCTTGAATCTAAATTCTAATTGGACAACTTAAGAAAACAGAAAAAGAACAAACTAAACTCAAAGCTAGCAGAAAGAAGGAAAAAAAAAGATTGGAGCAGACATCAATGAAATATATACTAGAAAAACAATAAAGAACACCAATGAAAACAAAAGTAGGTTCTTTAAAAAGATCAACAAAATTGACAAACCTTTAGATAGAATAAGAACAAATGAGAGAATACTCAAATTACTAAAATCAAAAATGAAAATGGTGATGTTACTACTTATTTTATGAAATAAAAGGATTACAAGAGAATACTATGAATAACTGTATGCCAACAAGTTGGATAACTTAGATGAAATGAACATATTCCTAGAAAAGCAAAAACTACCAAGACTAAATCATGAAGAAATAGAAAATCTGAATAGGCCTAGTAAGGAGATTGATACAGTAACAAAGAAATTTACTGAAAAAGAAGTGTCCTGTATCTATGGCTTCACTGGTGAGTTCTACCAACAATTAAAGAAAAACTAATGTCATTCCTTCTCAAACTTTTCCAAAAAAATGGAAGAGGAGGGAATACTTCCTAAATCATTTTGTGAGGCCAGCTTTACCTTGATACAAAAGCCAGAAAGACACTACAGGAAAATAAAACTATTATTTTTATAGTTGATGAACATTGATGCAAAAATTCTCAACAAACTATTGGAACGCCAAATTCAGCTGCATATTAAAAGGATTATACACCATGACCAAGTGGGATTTACTTCTGGAATGCAAGCATAGTTCAAATGTGAAAACTGAACAATGTAATACATCACATTAATAAAATGAAGGAAAAAACACATAATCATCCCAATTGATGTAGAAGTGCATTTGACAAAATTCAACATGCTTTCATGACAAAAACACTCAACAAACAAAACAGAAGGAGACTATCTCAACATAATAAAAGCCATTTATGAAAAATCCACAGCAAACATCATGCTCAGTGGTAAAAGACTGATTTTCCTCCAAGATCAGGAACAAGACAAGCATGACCACTTTTGCCACTTCTACTAAACATGGTACTAGAGTTCCAGCCAGAGCAATTAGGCAAGAAAAAGAAATAAAAGACATTTGAATTGGAAAGGAAGAAGTAAAAGATTCTGTTTTTGGGTATGATTTTATATGTAGAAAACCCTAAAGATTCCACAAAAAGATTGTTAGAGAAAATTTTGCAAAGCAGCAGGTTACAAAGTCAACACACAAAACTCAGTTGTATTTTTATACACATTGAACAATCTGAAAATGAAATTATGAAAACAATTCCATTTACAAGAGTATCAAAAAATAAGGCACTTGGGAATTAACCAAGGAAATAAAAGACTTGTACACTGAAAACCATAGAACATTGCTGATAGAGATTTTAGAAGACATTAATGGAAATACATTCCATGTCCATGGATTGGAAGACTTAAAATTGTTAAGATGATGTCAATACTACCCAAAGTAATCTACAGATGTAATGCAATCTCTGTGAAAATCCAGACGATGTGTTCTAACAGAATCAGAAAAACCATTCTAAAATTCATACGGAATTTCAAGGAACCCAAGTAGTCAAAACAATCTTGGAAAGGAACGGCAAAGCTGAATGACTCAATTCCTGATTTTAAAACTTACTATGAAGCTATGGTAATAAAAGCAGTATGTACTGACATAAAGATTTAAATACAGATCAAAAGAACAGAACAGAGAGCACAGAAATACACCCCCATTATATGGTCAAATGATTTTCAACAAGAATGCCAAGACCATTCAATGGGGAAAAGAGAATCTTTTCAACAAATGTTATAGGTGGAGCAGGGTATTGATATCCACATACAAAAGAATGAAGCTGGAGCCTTACAGAACACCATCTGCAGAAATTAACTCAAAACGGATCAAAGACCTAAAACTATAAGACTCTTAGAAGAGACCTCATTGATATTGGGTTTGACAATGATTCCTTAGATACGACACCAAAGGCACAGGCAACAAAAGAAAAATTAGAAGAATTTGACTCCATGAATGTTTTTAAAAATGTGCATCAAATGACAGTTATCATGAGAGTAAAAAACAACCCACAGAATGGGAAAACATTTGCAAATTATATATCGGATGAGGAATTAATGTCCAGAATATATAGAGAACTCCTAAAACTTAACAACAAAAAATGAAATAACCCAATTGAAAAATGGGCAAAGAGCTTGAATAGACATCTCTTCAAAGAAAATCTACAAATGGCCAAGAAGCATGAACAGATGCTCAGCCTCACTGATCATCAGGGAAATGCAAATCAAAACTATTATTAGACACCACCTCACACCCATTAGGACAGCTACGACCAAAAAAGCAAAATAATAACTGTTGGTGAGGATGTGGAGAAATGGGGACACTTGTGCACTGTGTGAGGGAATGTGAAATGGGGAAGCTGCTCCAGGAAACAGTCAGATGGCTCCTCAAGAAATTAAAAATAAAATTACTGTATGACCCAGTAGTTCCACTTCTGGGGACACACCCAGAAGAATTTAAAGCAGGGTCTCAAAGAGATATTTGTGCACTCATGTTCAGGGCAGCATTATTCACAATAGCTAAAACATGGTGTCTCTCAAAAGATGAAAAGGTAAGCAAAATGTAGTATATGCACACAATGGAATATTATTCAACCTTAAAAAGGGAGGAAATTATGATATATGTTACAGCATGGATGAAACTTGAGGACATTATGCTAAGTGAGATAAACCATTCATGAAAAGACAAATTCTGTATGATTACACTTATATGAGATACTAGAGCCCTCCAGATCATGGAGCCAGAAAGCAGAATGGCGGTTGCCAGGGGCTGGGGAGAGGGGTGGGGTTACTGTTCATTGGGATCAGTTTTACAAAATGAAAAAAGCTATGGAAATCGATGGTGATGGTGACTGCAAAACATTATGAATATATTTAATATCACTGCACTGTACACGTAAAGGTGGTTAAGAGGGCAAGTTTTATGCTATCTATATTTTACTACAATAAAAGTAAAAGAAAACGGTTGTGATATCTCACCCCGTTCTGGTTTTCTTTTCTTCTTGCTCCTACGTCATGAGTACCGATGGCCATGAGAGTGACCCAGTGACTCTGGCCTTCTTGTGAATTTTGTTATCACCAGGTAGGAAGCATCCTCCTTGTTAGCTTTGGTCCACGGACTGTGGACCATATCTAGCCCATGGTACCCCTGTAAACTTCCGTTTGGCCACTGGGCCATGGTCATACTATTTCCAACAATGTCTGAATCTTGGCCTTGGATAGTATGGCTCTCTTCCAAGATTGCTCTTTCCTTAGTTATAGTAGCTACTCCCTACATTTTATAGTTCTGTATTCTTTAACACTCTGTTTTACTCCTTTTAGTTGTCAATTATCCTTCACTAGTCAATAATTCTTTATGTCAAATTTTCCCATGCAAACGATTTTTGTGATTTCTGTCTTCGAAATCACCCCCAGTTTGTAGTATTTGTCAATCTCTGTGTTGTAACTACTCCCCCTGTAGTCATTTCCAAACTACCCCAATGCCATGTCATTGAGCACAAAATTTGGAAGAGATGCAAAGTAACGCACCATTGTACAGTATTTCCACCTTACAGATACACAATACTAAAATAATATTATAAAGTAATTATGATTGGATGAGTTTTGAATGCTTATTGTCTTTCTTTTAAATGTAATTTATGTAAAATAAGATTACATGATGTTATTTTTAATTGTGGCTACGTTGAAAACTGACAAAATTCCTGAAGATCTGATCATCAGTCCTGAGCTGGTTTGAGCTGGCTCTAGCACACGGCTGGTCCCCCTCCTCCTACCCCATCCTCCTTGGCTCTTTATCACCCAATTATGGAAACAGAAACTTGACTTTCCCAGGCCTGTAAAACTTCTCACTGTAGAGGTCAGGCATGTGGTACCCGCCACCCCCAACTTGATCACCCCTCCTAATGCAGAACTTGACACTTTCAATTTATTTTTCAATTCCATTATCATCAGAAATGATTACATTTTCAGTGCAAATACCACTTCACCCAACTGATTAAATCACGGGGTGGCTGGCCAGGGAGCATCCACAGGGGCTTTATCTGAGCATCACAGTTAACTCTTCACAACTCGTAGCACTTCAGTCCTCACCAAAGCCACCACAGAGAGAACACCGGGCTTTCGGACCCTCTCGGAAGTTCCCATTCGGAGCCTCCTTGGTGGTCAATGGACTCCTCTGCCTTCTTGTGGCCTCTGATAGTGGACACGTGGATTCTCTCTCCTTCCCTTCCTTTCCTCCCTCCCAGGGCTCCACCTGCCTCCAGAAAGGACTCTAATGGATCAGAACCTCCCACCCTGCGCCCTGGTTCACAGCAGAGTGGAGTGCTGAGATGCCACTTCAGTTTCTTCCCTCCCTTCTGCCCAAGGGTGGGGCAATGACTGGTGATCACCTTGAAGGGGCTGTGGGACAAGCAGGCTCTCCACCAACATATTCACCGCTGTGGGGAGTGGATACGCCTTCAGGGCAGAGATTCCAGAGTCTCCTCTGTCTGCTGCACATGGCCAACGTGTTGGCTGATAAGTTTTCAATCTTTGTCTTTGGACTCCAAAATGAACTAGAATTTCAATATTGAAGGTTCCTAACACCCGGTGTGAATTCTGCAGCAGGGCTCCAGGCAGGGCGGCCCAGTCAGTTTTCTTCTCCTGCTGCTTTTAGTCTAAAGCCCCCTCCTCTAATGACTGTCTACTTAGCACTTGCAAATGAATCTAATTCCATGGAATTGATCTTCCCATATAGAATATACTTGGGAGAAATAAAATAACCACCAAAGAACCTTAAATGAATTACACTCTTCTCAAGAGAAGACTAACAATCCACTTGAAGCATGAACTATATGGGAAGTAAAGCTCTGCTGCACACTGAGGCCTGGAAGGTGAGGAGAGGGTCCCCATGTGCAGCCCAACTCCCAGTATCTTGGGTCATTTTTGTCTGTTGTGTGAAGCAGGATTATCCCTGTCCCTTCCCCACCCCAGCCCTGCCCCTACAGGGAGAAGTGGTGTCTGAGTCACTCTTTTGGGGTGGAGGGGGTGACAGCTCTGCCTTGGAAAAGAGAGGGGGGAGGGGTCCCATTCTTTCTTCAGCCTTCCAGCCCTACCCTGCCCTCTGCCTCCTCTCTCATACACCCCATCAAGCTGAGGAATGAACCCCTGAGACAGTGGCAAAACAGGAGGGGGAGACCTTCTCACAGCCAGAAAGAGGCAGACAGGGCTCTGGGGGGCCGGCAGGGGTTTGGAAAGGGCTGCAAGGCCAAAAGGAAACACTAGTTTGTATAGTGAGGAGTGGCTTCAGCTGGTAACCAAGGCCTGGGGCTCCCTGCTGCCAGTGGGCTGCACGGGGATGTCCAGAGATGGCCAGTGGCACGGGGAGAGGTGCTCATATGCCTCCTGGCCCGGATGGAGCTGACATGGAAGCCTGAGCCCAGACCAGAGAGAAAGGGCAGAACCCACTATGGAGTTTTTTCCAGGAGCTGGTGCATCGGGCCCATGATGCCACCTGGACTTAATCTCATTCAGGGAAAATTGGTGTGACTCTGCCAGTTCTCAGAGGAGAAGGCAGGTTGAGTGTGCAGGAGGAGGGGTCGGAGGGGAGGCTGGGGCTCCAGGGCTTCTGGGACTCAGGTGCACCTGTCCTGATGTCTCCTGCAGGTGCAGTTCTGATCCAGGAGGGCCGGGGTGGCAGAGGCTGGCAGCAATATCATGTCCATGCACTTATTTAACACGCATGTTGAGGTCCAGCTCTAAGCCAAGCACTGGGGAACATGGTCTCTGCCCTTGCCAATCTTAGAAGTAAATGAACATATAAACAAATGTTCTAGTTTAGCGAGGGAAAAACTGAGTTCCAAAGAAGAAAATGTTATTTAATACTTACAAGTGAGGGAACTGGGATTCAGAGAGGTTGGGGAAGCTGATTTAAGCTTCCCGTGTAGTAAGTGGCAGAGAGATGCAAAATAAAGTGGCATGTCCCAGGCCTGCCCACCTGAGGCTGGGGTCTGCGGTCATGGTGGCAGCCCTGTGCACCCCTGCCCGCCCAGGCGCCACTCTGGGGGAGCACTTAGGTGAAACAAAGTTCTCCCAGTCCTTGTTCCCTGTCCTCTTCTTAGCAGTGGGGTGGGGAGAGCACAGGCTGGGCCCAGTTCTGGGGATGGCCGAAAGGGTGGAGCCACGAAGCCGGGGCCAGGAAACAACTGTATGCAGAGACAGAGTAGGGCATGGTGCTTGGGCTGGAGGATCATTCCCGGTACAGTCCAGGAGGAAACAGGCCTGAGCACCTGAGCACGGGGAGATCAAATCCCTGATCAAGGCAAAGGGGCCGGAGGTGGACCATCCAAGGGAAGCAGGACCCAGGTTGGGCCTGGCAACTCCAGGGACATCCAGGGAGGGCCTCCCAAGAGGTGCCCCAGAGCAGTGTCCCCTACTGCTTGCCTCTGGAGGCTTGGTGGTGCTTAGACTGGGCTGGAGCTGGCTGCACTGCAAGAGCCGCCTTGTCTGTGGGTCACCATGCTCTTTTCACCCCACGTCCTAGAGCTGGTGCTGCCATCCTAGGACCTCTAGGCATCATCCTCAAGCCCTGATAGGTACCACCTCCTGGTTACCAGGATTTCCGGCAAAGTGTTTTATATAGAATCTTACTACAATGAAAGAATGAAGCACTCCCATACATATTGACCAAACGATTCTGGGAAGGTTTCAAGGAGGAGGTGAGTCTTGAGTCCACCCTTGCGTTCAGGTTTAGGATGAAAATGGTGCAGGAAGGGTGTCTAGACCAGGGCATGTCATAAGTAAGGTCTGTGCAAAAGGCACGGAGGAGACTAGTCTGCAGGTCTCAGAATAGCAAGCTGTGGGACTGTCCAAGGAGGAGGAGGTGAGCACCCAACCTAAGTGAATTGTTTTTCGAAGCTACCAACTTAGGGCAAAGAAAGGAAGAGCAATCAGCCTGTATTCAGCACCCTCTTTGTCACATAATGTATGTCCTCAATTAGCTCATTTCCCCTCAAAATCCTCCTGAAGGGTGTCAGAGTTGTATGGCTGCCTTTCCCCTTTTAACAACAGGACTAAGATTGTTTTGGGGTCTCCCTTTCCCCACAGCTCAGCGCTGTGACCCAGGCTTAAGGCAATCTGTATGGCACATTCCTCCAGCCCCAGCCATTGCCAAGGGAGGTGACCCAACCAGTGTCGATGAGATTCAGTGAGAACTTTGCTGAAGCTTTGCAGAAATTCTTACAATTCTTTGTGCCCCTAAACTTGAACCTGGAAGTTTGTAGTGTACAGTATTTCCATCATGTCAAATGTAAGCTGAGAATGAAGACAAGTGGAGGAGAAATGGAGAAAAACCAGGTCTTGATGACATCACTGGGGGCTCCATTAAGCCATGACTGAAACCAATCTTAACCTTGACGGTTTTCTTATGAGTGAATTCCTTTTTTATTTACATAGTTTGGGTTGAGTTTTCTGACATAAGCAATAGAAAAAAAGCATGATTGTGACCCAAATCCATGCAATAAACTCAAGTAGAGGGAAGCTGAGGATAAGAGGGCCCATTTACTCCTTTGCTCATCTTCTTCCTTCTTTCTGCAAACTGGCCTCTCTGCTCACTGGCGACCCACCCTGGCCTCACCAAAATGGTAGCCTTTACCTCTGAGCTGCATGATCTTCCAGATGGATTCTCAGTTCATTGATTTTGTCTCTTCATCCTAAATTGAAGATTCTCCAAGGAGAGAATCAGATTTGCCTGGGTGAGGTGTCCACTACCATCCTGTTAATAAACTGTAGGCACTTGAGGGGCAGTGAGGGGGGCTTAATGGGCTTTTGGGCTGAGCAAGGAGAGATGTGTAGGAAAAAATTCTTAGCATTTCTAAGCAGATGTGAATCACAGTACCTATCTTCCAAGTAGGGAAACTAATGCCCAAACAAGTAAAGTGACTAGTCCAAGGTCACATAACTGGTCAGTTACAAAATCCAGATTCTTATCTTGTTCTGCTGAACTCCAAACTCCAGGGTCTTTCCACAGCCCCAGACCCACTGGATTTGCTGTGGCTTCCCTCCGTTTCCTCCTGCCATTTGCCCACATCCCACCAGCCAACCAGGGCAGGAAACAGGGACTTCCCTGAGAAGAGGGGTAACCCCCAGGGCTGGTGAGGAGGAAGGCCATCTTAATCCCCTCGGCCCTGAGGGCATCCATAGTTTCCCACCAGAAGCAGGCCTGGGCATTCAGCAGTCTCCAATTCTGCACTCAATTATTCAATACAAACAAGAGCTGAATTGATATTTCATGACCACACTGTGTTTTACTCCAACAGCTGAGTGAACATATTTGCCTGAGTCCAGCTGTGCCACCACTAAGACCTTCATCTAAAGCCTTTCAACCTCCACAAATCAGTTTTGGTAACGAGCCCTCTTGTGATCACCATAAAGTCCATAAAGTGGGGCAGGCCTCCTGCTGACGCAGTGCACCCATGCCTGGTGACCACTGGCTAAACAAGGCCCTCTTAGAGGTAGGGCTGGGCTTTCAGACAGCACCTGCCAGCCATGGGGCCCTGGCCTCTGGTCCCGGAGATGGTCTCTGACATTCACTTGGCAGGAGCTACAGGCTGATTCCAGGTGAACAGCAGCCAGGAAGGATTTAGGAGGGAGTTGCTGTACGGGGGTGTACTTGGAGGTTACTGAAAACCATGTCCACACAGACAGGGGCGGTGATGTGTGGGTGGGTTCCCTACAGAGTGTCCCGAGGGCAACAGGGGCGGGGCTGTGGGAGGCTCTCAGCATGGTGCTGGGCACACAGTAGGTGCTCAGAGAAGGAGGGGGCTGTTGACTGGAGCTGGGTGTGCAGATGACCTACCGAGAGGGGTAAGATGGTTATGTGGGGCCCTGCCTGTCAGCCCTGACATGGAGCAGGAGGATCTTGACAAAACTCTCCCACCAAGGTAGGGAGGAAGTTCCAATCTTAAGGGATAGGCAAAAAGACTCAGCATTTAGAGAGACTGGGTTGCAGGTGAGAAGAGGCCAGAAAGGTGGTCCAGGCCTCCAGCAATAACACAGACAGAGCTCGGCTGTGTCCTGCAGGCAGGCAGAGCTCCACCCTCTGTGGGGCCTGGGAGCAGGCGATGGGGGAAGCCCTTGACTCAGGGTGAAGAGCTGAGAAAAGGAGCAGAGCCTGAGCTAGATCTCAGCTCTGAATGAGGCCCCAGGCCCTGGGAGAGTCCTGTGTCCCCATGGCAGTCATTGTTGCAGGACCCACTGTGAAGGAAGATCCACGAGGACTTGGGGTAACCGGGGGGGCTCAGGGTGGTGCGGTCTCAAGATATATCAAGGCATGCTATGAGGGCCCTGCCAAGGACTAACCCTACCGAGGTCCCAGGGAGGGGAGGGGAAAGGGATGGTGGGGTCTGGGCAGGACACAGAGCTGAACTTTGGGGAACATCACAGTAGAGATGAAGTCAGGATACTCTGCCTCTGAGTCACTGTGTGACCCAGGACAAGTCACTTGCCCTCTCTGGGCTGTGTCTGCACTCTGCAGAATGAGAGACATTAACTTGGGGATCTCTAAGACTCCTCTCAGTCTTTGCCTGTTTTTGGTTCTGTGTGATCCCCGCATTCTGTCCTCACATCCCAGTCCTCTGCCTTAAATCTGGCCAGTGCCTTCCCAGCTCAAACCCACCTTCTGCCAGAGGAGGGCATGTCAGCACCGGAACCCGCAGTGCCGACGCAGCCGTCCTCAAGGTCACTGCAGGATGCTGAGTCTGGTGGTGACAGGGCTGCTCCGTGCATTAGTGTCTGGGGACAAGATGCCCTCATGCTTTGAGATGTCATGACGGGATGGCTTCTGCAACTGCAACTTCCTCTTGGGGAAGGGAAGAAAATGGGGACGAGGGGCAGCGGGAGATGAACCTCACTCTTGGCCCTGGGGGAGAAGCTGAGACAGCAAAGTTCTGCAGACTTAGGTGCTGGAGGGGAGGCAGCCTGTAGACTCTTTCATTTCCTGTGACAGGAGCCTCTGTGCAGCCTGGTTTGAGCTCGGAAGGGATTTATGAGTCATACCAACAAAGAAACTCAGAGATAGGGCAGCTTTCAGGAGCAGCTTGACTCAGGGGTTCAAATGATACCACCAGAAGCTGTTTCTTCTTTCTTCATCTTTCAGCATCTGTCCCGGCTTCCTAGTAGCCAGGTGTATTCCATCCATACTGAAGTCCTATAGAAATGAGGAAAATTCTCTTCCTCACAGTTGATCAAAACTCCTGGGCCATTGGTTCTAAGAGACCACACCCCGAACCTGCACCATCAGAATGCACAGAGTTGGAATATGCTGGCTGACTTAGGCCAATCAGGGTCTGTCCGTGAGTGAGGTTAACCCCACCCATGTCATGGGGGCTGAGAGTGGGGAGCGGAGCAGCTTTATCAGTAAAAGCATGAGAGGGAACTGGGCCACAAAAATCCCATGAAGGGTACTAAGCCACAAAACCCCTCTAATGAATTTGGGTTGGATGGCAATACAAGACAACATATTAACAGAAACAAAATAAAGATGGGAAAAGCACAAATACTTATGTATTATGGCTGACCTCATCTCATTTTTCAAATAGTCAATGATACCAGAGCTACTGTTATTCTAAGTATATCATCCTAGGCTTTTAGAGTTGGAAAGATCTTCAAAATCCTCACTGCATTCCCCTCACCTCACACAAGGCGTCAGAGATCGAGTGGGCTTAAGCGACTGTCTCAAGGTCACGCAGCTCAGTGGAGAAGATGGCAGAGTAGGAAGCACCAAGAATCCATCTCCCACCTAGACAAAAACTGTACAGGCAGAATCCGTCCGATGTAACTATTTTGAAGTCTGAAGTCTTTGGAAGGTTTGCAACTTCTCCTGGGGGAAGTCTTGGCCAGTAAATTGTGGTTAATTTCAGCTTTTAGCTTGGTAGCAACTACACATCCCCCACTCCCTAGCCCCACGCCTGGCAGCAGTGCAAGTGTTCCTGGAGCGGCTCGCACACAGCTTGCGGCAGCCAGGGCGAACAACAGGACTCATCCCCCAGATGTCCAGATCTGTGCTCTGATAGTTTATTGCTGCTTCTGAATGTGACAGTGCAGGCTCAGAAGTCAGCAGCCATTGTTGCAGCTCTTACCAACACTGGTGCAAGCCCCTCCTCTTCCAGCTGAAGTGCTTTCCGAGAGACTTAAAGAGTTAGAGCATTTTTCCCCGTTAGTTTTTCTCTTTTTCCCTTTTTTGGGAACCAAACATTCAGGGCAAGGACATTCAAAAACAATGCACATACAGGAGAATTTGGGGTGTACATTTCCAGGCAAAGGTGCAGGCTCAGACAAAACCTGAGAAGACCTTAAGTGTACATCTCAGGCTTATCTCTGGCACAGAAATAACCTACATAAACCAAACAAATGGAAAAACCCCAGCAAACTCTGGACAAGTGGGGGAGAATCTGATTTCTAGAGTTACCATACTATAAGACTCAAATGTCTAGTTTTCAACAACAAAAATCACAGAGCCTACTAAGGCACCGAAAAGTAGGCTCAGTCAGAGGAAAAAAAAACAAATAGAAAGTTTCCTGAGAAAGATTCAGTAGATTTAGCAATTTAGTAGACAAAGACTTTTAAACAATTTAAAGATTGTCAAAGAACGAAAGGCAAATGTGGAGAAAGTCAAGAAAATAATGTATGAATAAAAGCTAAATATCAAGGCCGAAGTAGAAAACATAAAAGGTAAAAAAGAAATTCTGGAACTAAAAAGTGTAATGCCTGAAATGAAAAATTCACTGGAGGGATTCAAAAGCAAATTTGAGCAGGCAGCCAAAAGAATCAGTAAATCTGAAGACAGGCCAATGGAAATGATCTAGTTTGAGGGACAGAAGGGAAAAAGATTTTTTAAAAAGTGAACAGAACCTAAGGGACTCGTGGGACACCATTAAACCACAAACATATATACTATATTGTAACTTTGGTTTGTAGCACCACTCTTTGTTCTCTACCTGACTGAAGAGACTAATGCATTACAAAAATTCTTATTCTATATTTTTGGACACACAATGTATAAAGATGTAATTTTGTGACATCAATAGCTGAAAATAGGTGGGGATGGAGTATTTTTCTATGTTCTTGAAGTTGAGCTGGTATAAACTCAAATTACAGTGTTACAACTTTAGGATGTTTAACTATAGACCCCCATGGTAATTACAAAGAAAATAGCTATAGAATATACACAAAAGCAAATGAAAAGAATTAAAGTGTTTTACTAAAAAAAATCTACTAAACACAAAAGACAGCAATGCAGGAAATGAGGAACAATAAGGCTATAAGGCATACAGAATTTAAATAGCAAAATGACAGAATTAAGTCTCTCCTTATCAGTAGTTACTTTAAATGTAAATGGATTAAATTCTCCCCTCAGAAGACAGATCGGAAGATTGGATAAAAACACATGCCCCAGCTATATGTTGTCTAAAAGAGACTCACTTCAGATCCAAAACACAAATAGGCTGAAAGTGAAAAGATGGGAAAAGATATTGCATGCAAATAGCAAACCAAAAGAGAGCGTGGGTAGCTATACTACTATCAGATTTAAAATAAAAATGGACTTAAAGGTCACACAGCTCATTAGTGGAAGACCCAGGTTTTCCTAGAGTGAGCTCCTCCCAGCAGGCATCCATCTGCTCAGAGCTCCGGCTGAATTACAGTGAACTCTCTGTGAGAGGAGCCTCACTCTCACTCAAACCAGGCAGAGCAACCTGCATGGCCCAGAGTCCATTCTGCCCTGGGCAAGTGGGAAAGGGTCTCCCTCATCACCTCCCTGGCCCCTTCCACCCTCTCCAGAGTGGGCAGGTGCTTTCTCAGTAGATGCACCCAACTGGGCTGGCGGGAGACCTCTCTCAGAGGACCCTATGGCTCCTCACAGTTCACACTCCTGATTGGTGGTTGACCCAGCCTCTGCCTCCTGACCCTGCCTCCCTGCAGGTCAGTGGAAGCAGAAAAGTTAACTAAGAATATGAGAGATGACAAGGCCCCTTGTGGTCATCTAACCAAAACCCTGCATTTCATAGGGAAGGAAACTGAGGCCCAGGAGAGGAGGGGCATTCCAAGGCAGGAAGAGTGATCCAGGTGGAAGGGCTGGGGGCTTCCCAACAAATGCTATCCCAACACTCCATGGACCTTGCTGGCTGTAGGGGCCCTGAGCCATTGACCTCATGCCCCCGGTTGGGACAGTCAACCAACCTCAAGTCAGTTCTTACCCACTGACAACCCCTCTCCCTTGAACAGTGTTACCCTTTGCAAGGTGTACACACTCTCTTATTTAAACATGAGACAACTGAGGGCCAGGGACAGGTGGGGGTTATCCAAGGTCATCTGCTCACCAGTAAGAGATCAGGATTATCCCCCAGCCTCCCTGCATCCCAGGTCAGAAACTTGTAGAGTTTATGTCATGTTATCCTCCTTTGATCCCTGCACAGCTGGCATCTCTGGAACTACTGCCCCTGTTATACCTGAGGGATGCAAGTTCAGAGAGGGCCAGCCCTCTGGGCTCCCTCGCACAGCTGGCCAGTGGTAAAGAGGGAGTGTGCAGGTTTCCTGGAGTCCAATCTGGTGCCCTGTCAACCCACCTCCCACATCCCCCCAACCGCCATTGGTACAGTTAGGAATGACATTCCTGAGAGCCCAGAACCTGACGAACAGAGATGTAGACAAATCAGGTGTTTTTCCCGCCCAAGGAGGCAACTCCAAGATGCTACCGGGCCCAGCCTCCTTCCTAATCTCCCCTTGGTGTCCTGGGTTGTGTGGCCTGCCCTGGGGTCAGCGTGGCTGCTCATGTGGGCCTCGGGTTCCCTTTCAGAATGCACAGTGGGTGGCCCACCGGGAGCCTGGCCAGCTCTGGCCCATTGAGCTTTCCCAAAATGCTCTGCAGCAATTCCTGCTCCCACCTGGTGGGAATTGTGTCACATGACTACCTAAAGCTGGGCAGGAACGATCATGTTTTCTCATCTCATTGGCCAGAGCTGTGTCACATGACTACTTGCCTAGTGGGTGGGAAATGTAAGGTTTTTAAGTTGGGGAAGTTGTCCATGACAAAATAGGGGTTGTGTTAGTAAGAACGACGAGGAAGACAAACAATGGCGAGAAGTCTGCTGTCTCTGCCCCAACATTTACAATCTCTTTTTCATATTTGTTATCTCCCTGGATCCGCACGTGTTGGTTTGCTGTGAATGGGCAATGAGAGATTGAGCCGCTTGCCCAGGACCCCACAGGAGTGGTTTGTGGAGCCTGGCTATTGCTGTCCCTCAGCCCCCCAGCTGTGCGCTCCTGCTCCCCATTGTCTGCTCTCTCTCTCTCCCAATTCTCTGCCTTTCCAGCTTCCCAGGCCCGCCCAGGTCAGCACACTGCTGCTGCCTGGAGATGAGGGGAGAGTGGTTCATCACTTCCGGTTCTCGTGCCACTTTCAGGCTGAACCACTTTAAGAAAGTCTGTTGTTGGAAGTCCAAACCCAAACCAGTCCCCCAGTGGCACACTCCCTCTCTCACATCCTGCTGGTGGGATGTCCACTGGGGTAACCATAGTGGAGGGCATCTGGGCAGCAGCTATCAAAATTCAAGACGTGCATACTCATTGTCCCAGCAATTTAACTTCTAAGAGTTGACCGTTCTGAAATACTCAGGGTGTGTATTTATGTATGCAAGGACGTCCATGTTGTTTGTAAAAACATAATAGCAAAAAGTTGAGATAATTTAATATTCTTTGGTGGATTGATTACATAACTGATGGCATATTTCTACTACTGAATATTAAGCGGGCATTGAAAAATAAGAGTAGTCCCTATAGACTGGCTCAGGGAGCTATCTGTCATATATTTTTAATAAAAAGACCCATTTTGATGAAAAATATGAACAGTACGTTTCTACTTTGTATAAAAATTGTCTGTGCATAGATAAATATCATGAAGGATGTACAGTTGTACTTGGAGACTTTTGGGGGAATCTTTTATAAATCTGCAATCTTCTGACACAATGAACTATCTAAGGCCATTGGGCCCGAAATTACTTTCCCTCTCACCTGCTCAAGGGCATCACCCAGCATCCTTCTCCTCTCTCTCCTGCATCATGAATTTTGTCTTTCCGTGGGACCATTCCCATAATGTATGACACAGCATTATTTTTCTAATCTCAGAACACCAAAATAAAAAACATGCTACTTTGGCTTTCCTCTACAGTAAAATGCCTCAGAAGAGTCACCATACTTGCTATCTCCAGTATCTCTTCTCCCATTTTCTTTTCTCCATACTCAACCCAGATTCCACTCCCTCAAACTCCGTCACAGATGCTCTGATGCTCTTGACATGGTCACCAATGACCTTCTCATTTGGTTAATGGGTTAACAGTCAACTTCCAGTGACACTTGACCTATGGACATTGGCGTAGTCCTGACTACCTGAACTCTGCTCTGGCTTTCCTCCTACCTCCCTGGCTGCTCCTCCTCAGTCTCTGTTGGGTTCTTCTTGGTTCAGCCCATAAACCTCATACTGTCCCTGGGCTCCATCCTTTGTCCTCTTCTCCTCATCTTCACTCACTCCTTCACTAGACTCACTTCACCTTTACATTCGTATGTAAATTCATATTCATATTACATTCCTATGTTGATAGCTTTCAAATTTATCTCTCAGCCCAACCTCTCTCTGAACTCCAGACTTGTACATCCACCACTATTCAGCCTTCTCACTGGGGTGTCCAACAGATGTCTCAAAATTCACATGTCCCTAACTGAAATCCTGCTTTCCCGTCTTCTCAGGCCCCGACCTGCTACTCTCAGAGTCTCGCTCATCCCCGTTAAGTCAGTTCCATCCTCCCAGGTGTTCAGGCCAGA
Source organism: Phataginus tricuspis (assembly GCA_029783875.1). Taxonomy (NCBI): domain Eukaryota; kingdom Metazoa; phylum Chordata; class Mammalia; order Pholidota; family Manidae; genus Phataginus; species Phataginus tricuspis. The sequence goes on along the minus strand of JAQQAC010002837.1, from coordinate 22,996,412 downwards.
AACGTGGTGTGCTGGGACCCCTCTTATCCTTTCATTCCCTGTGCCACATCTATCAACAAACTTGCTGGCTTTCCTTCAAAATATTTCCGGAACTTGACCACTTCTGATCACCTCCACAGCTACCTCCCCGGTCTCTTATCCCAGTCACCATCCACTCTCTCCTGGATGGTACAGGACCCTTCTACTGTTCTCCCCGTGTTCTCCCTTTCCTTCCAAAGGTCCGTTCCTCATAGGGCCGCAGAAGGATTTCATGCGATCCTATTAGAGTTGTCAGATCCTGTCTCTCCTCTGTTCAAAATCTCTCAAAGCTCTCAAGTCAGAGAAAAATCCAGAGTCTTTACAATGAACCACCCAGCTCTATGCTTACTGAGCCCCCAGTCCGAGCCCCCTCTCTGACCCCACTCCCACTGCTCTCCCCTCTGCTCCCTCTGGTCTAGCCACACCGGCCTTCCCGCTTTTCCTTGAATGTTCCAGGTCTGCCCCTGCTTGAGGGCCCTTCCCCTTGCTGCTCCTCTGCCTGGGCCTTCCTCTCCAGACACCCTCTAGTCTCACTCCTCAGTCTGGGATGACTGAGTCCCAGACAACACGTTCGGTTCTTGTATAAAGTTCTGCAGGCTCCTGACGGTGCTGCCCAGAGAGAGTCTATATACCTGCCCAAAGCAAAGAGAAGACAGGTGGTGGCCAGGTCTTTTCTAGAATTTACTCTCTCTAGAAGCTACGCTTAGCTCTTTTTAATGTTTTCATTAAAGAATGAAAAGTTTTAGGTGATGTCTTAAATGAGGTAAGAAAATTGTGACTGGATATCACCAAAAGCCACAGGTTCCCCTTGAAGATGTCAGAAGAACCTCCTCCCCCGACTCCTATCCCAAAAGGCCACCATCTTGCAGACTGAGGCTCCACTGAAGGGGCGGTTAGCCCCTAGTAACCATAAGATACCATGCCAGGAGTCAATACGGGCCTCGCACAAGTCAGAAATTGATGTCCCCACCTTTCACAATGAGAACAGGACCACCAGGGCCCCACATTTCCCATGGAATAGGACCCTTTGGTCAGACTCTGTCTGTCTCTGTGTGTCCTGATATTTCCTACTCACTGTAATTAAAAAAATTAATTGAAGTCATACCTGAGGCTGAGAAGGTGGTTATCCCTAATCTAAGCAGTTCCTAAGAGACCCCAGATTTTAATAAGTGACTTAGATGAGAGAAAGTGGGGAGATAATCAGGGCAAGGCTGACCATTTTACATTTTCTTTTCTATGCTGTTCGAGTTGTTCTTTCCCCAGTGAGCATATATTACCTTTGTCATGAGTGTATGCACCTGTGTGTGTGTGTCCCATCTTCAGAAAAGTGGGCTATTTACAGAAGAAATGAATTTCACAGTTTACAAAAGGATTTGCCGAAGGCTTCTTTGAAGCGCTCTTCTCCGCCAGGGACACAGAAAAGGATTTTGGTTTATAAACACTTTATAAACACTTTCCCTTCATGCTCTGATGCAACCCTTAAACACGTAGTCAATTCCTGTCTCAAGTTCTATCCAATTTAACCAGCATTTTTCCAAGTGACAGCTCTGTGCTGGGCGCTGTTCTTGGCACAGTTGGGGAAAAATGGTGAAGACCTGTACTCAGAAGGAAACTGGCACTGCCAGCTCTCATGGAGGGTTTGAAAGAATGCAGAGGCTGTTGCCAGGAGCAATTAGCAAGACCCTCTGCGTTGTCCATAAATCCAGCCAGGAGCTCAGACATTAAGAGGTATCTCTGGTCTCCCAGGGTGATGCGGTAGCCAGAAGGTTCTACTGTAGTCAGAAGCAGGTGAAGGTTACGGGGAAGGGGAGCGAGGGCCTCTGTTTCCCCGTTAACACTATCTATGTGCAAAACTTACAAAAGGAGCTGTGCAATATGATGAGGGACAGGTTTTGAAACTATGATAAGAAGTTAGAGGCAGCTTGTGAAAACACATCCCGGTTACAGCTAGAGAAGGGAGGGAAGCAGCAAGGGTGACTTTTTGTTTCCTATCCTCTCCTGCAGCCCTGTAGTTGACCTTACCTTTAGGTCCTCTTCACACCCGTGAAGTACGAGCTGCCTGTGTTGCTGATATTGGGCAAAGAGTCAATCTGAAACCCTGGGACAGGACTGTAATGACACTGAATTTTTATTTTATTGTTACTGCCTGAAATGAGTTTCTCTGTTGATAACACCTTTTTAAACAGGAATATAATTCTTTTGAAATGAGAAACCAAGACACAATAAAAACATAAAAAGATGAAGATAATAGTACCCACCTTCTTGGGTTATTCTGAGGATTAAATGAGATAATACAGTGTTTGTGGCGTGATGCCTGGCACGTGAGGAGCAGTCAGGCCACGGAGTTGCTCTGGACTGATTAAAATTGTGTGGTTATGTGTGTTGCTGTCAGACATGAAGGGTCTTGGTAGGATTTTTGTTGTATGATCTCCATACCTTGGCTGATTCACCAGTATAATTGGAACAACAGGCTTTTCCCAGTCTGAAAGCAGGGTGACCTCTTAATGCCATTTCCCATTTCTGTAAATCTCTATTGTTGTGGCTCTTTGATGTTAACAATACAAGAGGGCAGCAAGATGATTCAGAGCACCCCATTCCTTTCTCTATGATTCAGCGTCTTCATTTGTTCATGCATTCAGAAAACAACATGCAGCCCTTTCCTTATTCCCATTCTACTAATGAGGAAACTGAGGCTTGCAGCCCCTGTTATATTTGCAGCCTTAATCCCTCTCTGTGAGGGCAGTGGGCTCTCCACTTGCCTTGACTATGATATCAAGAGCTTAAAGATTGCATGGGAAACCAAGATTCTGTGGTCTTGGGCAGTAGGAAACAATTGGCTCACTGAGTGGGTCAATTTTTTCTGGATCATTTCTGGCAAATCAGTGTTCTAGTTGCCAACCAGTATAGCGCTCACTCTCACCCTGGAGAAGAGGCAGAGAAAATCAGTTATCTAGACAAAATCTAAATAAAAGTGTCTCAAGTGAACTGGAGGGGAGGTGATGTGCAGGTGTCTCCTGACGAATCCATAAATCTGAGGCTGATGAATTACTTAGGCAGGTGTTTCTGTCACTGGCTTCCTAGCTCAGGACACGAGTCACATAATTACTGCTCTGACGTTGGTTATCTGGAATGAACCAGTCCGTTTTTCTCGTTTATTAGTATTGAATTTCAGGAAAGTGGTTGCTAAGTCTGCCCTGCAAATTCTTATCTAAATATTTGATTTATCTGGTGAGAGCCAGAGTGTGCCCTGTAGTGAAGGGGACGTACTGGACGTGCCCAGAGGATTTTCTCCTGGGTGTAATTGGTGGGTGTCTGGACAGCATGCTGTTCATAATCATCATTCCCATCAGTGGTACCATAAATTTTCCTTCCTTCCCCCTTCCCCCTAGGCACTGGCTGTGCCTAACTCAAGGCCATGGGAATAAGCTGAGGCTAAGTATCATTCAGGGCTTGGTAAAGGATTTTCCTGCCTGGGCAGGGGACAAGGAGGGCAAGGGCAGCTGGCCAGCAGAGCCATCTTCCGACGTCCAGCTTTAACCTCCTCCTCGCTGCGTGTTCTGTTGCAGTCAGAACCATAACAGGAACTCCAGTCTGCAAAGCCACAGATCCCAGGGTGTTCTTTTCTAAAGCACTTGCCCCAGACCCCCTGGCACTCTAGAGTCCAAGTTGTACATCAAAATTAGATGGCATTTCTTCCAAACATAGTGTTTTCTGAGCAGTTCCAGCTTCTCTGAAAAACATCCAAATATGTGGTTCTGAATACTATTGAGAATCACATAATAAGATCCAACATAATAGTGGCTTATGCAGGACAGAATTATGTGACTCTCTCCTATAACAGTTCTAGCACTGACTGTTGTGGCTCATAAGGTGCTTCCGCAGTCTTGGGAACCCAGACTGCATCCATCATCTGCTTGTCATTCCTAATTTTTTGGCCCTATCAATTTTGTGAAATATAGCTCAACTTCATATCCACATTCCTTCCAATAGGAAGGGAGAATAAGATGTGGAAAATATGGCCTTTCCCTTTAAGGACAATGTGGCTATTGGGCAGATGAATACTTATGTGCCTTTGGTAGAATTAATTACCTGGCTGTCCTTTGCTGCAGGGGAAGCTGGAAATACAGCTTTTATTTTATGCATTTGAAGTTTGAGGTATTATAATTAAAGAAAAAAATGGAGAATATACAAGATGAGGTGGATGGGGAATGGCCGGCCGGCCACATCAGTGTTATGTATAAGAGGAGTGCTTTTGGGTATTAGATTAGGGCTGGGAATGGATGGGAAAAGACACTGGCTCATTCTGTCTTTTCCAACTTTCCTGCCTTCCTGGGGCCTTGTTTTTTTCTCCTTAGACCTTTCTTAACCTTGACCCTGGTATATGGTTCTTTTCTTATCTTAATTTGGATCTTCTAAAATACCTCCTGGATCATCTCATAGCCTTGGAATTCATTTAACTAAGTGAGACCACATGGAAGCTTAGAGGACTTAGGTATTGGAACCCACTCTATGTCAGACATGACACTAGGTGTTGGTGATATGGCAGAGAGTAAAATTAGGCACAGTTCCTTCCCTTTTGGAATGTAGACTATAGCATGAGAAAAATCACACAAATATATATCAAGTTGCAGCTATGATTTCCACTCCTGGCCAAGATAGAGTAATAAGGATTGAATTTACACCTTTTCCTGAAACAAACAAACAAAAAACTGGACAAAATAAAAGAAACAACAATTTTTCAGGTATTACACATTAAGCAAAAAAGACACAATGATCTTGGAAAGATGGGAAATGAAAAGGAAAGTCCCATGGATATTTATTTCAGACAGGTTTATGTGTCTGAAAATCTGAAAAGTCCTTATTTCTCTTGTGTTTTTGAAAGATGTTCTTGTAGACTTTAGAATTTTAGGCTAAGCGGTCCCTCCCCCACCCCCCGCCTTCAAGAATTTTAAGATGTTTTCCCATCATGTTCTCACTTAAATTGCTTCTGAGGAGAAATCTGCTGTCGTCCTTAATTTTGTTACTTTGAGCAGAGCATCATTTTTCCTCTGATTGTTTTTAGTATTTTCTCTTTATCATTGGTTTTGATCACTGTGATTATGATGTGAGTTGGTACAGTTTTTCTTTCCATGTTTTTGGTGTTTGGGATTTGCTGAGCTTTTTGGACCTGTGGCTTATAACATAATTTTTTCCAAATTTGGAAAATTTTTGGTCACTCTTTTTTCAACTTTCTTTTCCTGTCCTGAAAGAATCAATCACCAGCAGATTCATATCACAAGAAATGTTAAATGGAGTCATTCAGGTGGAAAGAAATGATACCAAATGGAAATATGGATCTCATAAAGGAATGAAGAGTGCTAGAAACAGAAATTATAGAAGCTAACATAAAATGGTTTCTGTTATTATTTAAATCTCTTTTAAAAATCATTGACCATTTGAACACTAATAACAATAATGTAAGTGTTGGGTTTATAATATATGCAGAAGTAAAATGTTAGCATAAAAGCCTAAAGGGAAGAAATAGAAATCTATTACTGAATTCTCATACTATATGTGAAGTGGTATAATACCACTTGAAAGTACACAGTGATAAGTTTAGGATGTATAGTATAAACCCTGAAGCAACCACTAAAATACCAAAACACAAAGGTAGGTAATAAGCCCCTCCCCAAAAAGAAGATAGAATGGAATCAAAAGAATACTCAAGTATTCAAAAGGAAGACAGAAAAAGAAGAAAAAGTGAATGAATAATAGATAATGACAAATAGGAAAAAAAGTAAGGTTATGTATCAAAAATAACAATATTAACAATCATATTAAATATAAATTACCTAAACATTCAAATTAAATGTGGGGATTGTCAGATTAGATAAAAGAGTGAGACTCAACTGTATATTGCATACGAGAAATCCACTTTAAATACTAAAACACCAATAGGTTACAAGTAAAGGATGAAAAATTATATGCTAACAAAAGTCAATAAAATGCTGGAGTGGACATACTAATATCAGAGTAAATTTCAGAGCCAAGAATACTGCCAGAGATAAAAAGGATAATTTCCTAATGATAAAGGGGTCAATTCATCAAGAGAAAATTTTAAAGTCTTAGAAACTTATCTACCCAAATACAGAAATTCGAAATAATGAAGGAAAAATAGATAGAACTGCAAAGAGAAATATAGAGATTCACAGTTATAGTGGACATTTCCCATGTCACTTTCGCAATAACTGATAGAATAAGTAGACAGAAAGTAAATAAGAATATGGAAGATTTTTACAGTACTATCAAACAACTTGATTTAATTGACATTTATTAAAGTCTCTACTCAGCAACAGCAGGATATGTATTATTTTCAAGTACACATGGAACATTTACCAAGAGAGATCACATAAATCAAGTCTTAATAATTTAAAAAGATTCTAGTCATGCAAAATATATTGTCTGTCCATAATAAAAATAAATTAGAACTCAATAGCAGAAAGATATCTGCTATTGAGAAAAATCCCCAAATATTTTGAAGAAGTAATACATTTCTAAACAACTTACATGTTAAAGAATAAATCAAAAGGGAAATTAGAAAATATTTGAACTGAATTAAAATACATACTTAACGTATCAAAATTCTTGACATGCCACTAAAGTGGTACTTAGGGAGGAATTTATAACACTGAACTCCTGTATTATAAATGAGAAAGGTCGCAAACTAATAATCTCAGCTTCCACCTTAAGAAGCTAGAAGAACAAATTAAACCTAAAATAAACAGAAGAAAGGAGATAATAAAGATCAGAAATTAGTAAAATAGATACATAAATACAACAGAGAAATGGCAATGAAATTATTTGTGAAGAGCAATAAGATAACAAACATATCCAGAGGGATTAGGAAGAAAGGGTGAATATATAAATCACCAATATCAGGAATGAGAACGGTGACTGTCAATTCTACAGATATTAAAAGAATAATATATAAGGGAATGGTATGAACAACTTTATGCAAATAAACTTGACAGTTTAATTAGATCTGTTTATTTAAAGACATGAACCATCAAAGATCACACAAGAAAAATTCATAGACATGATCATACTATGCCCATTAAATAAATTAAATAACTGAACTTGCAGTTATAAACGTCCCATCAAGAAAACTCCAGTCCTAGATAGTGTCTCTGTGGAATTCTACAAAGTATTTGACAATGAAATGATATGAACACTACACAAAGTTTTCCATAAAATTGAAGAGGATGGGTTACTTCTTAACTCATTCTACAAGCCCAGCATTACCCTGATATTGAAAATATGCAAAAACATTACAAGAAAAGAAAACCATAGACCAATATTCCTTGTGAACATATGTGTAAGGGTTTTAAACAAATTCTCAGTAAATTAAATCTACCTATATAAAATGGAAAACACATAATGGCCAAATGGAGTTTTTCTTAACATACAAGGCTGACTTAACATTAAAAAATTAATGGGCATAATTCATGATATTGAAGAAGCACATAATCATTGTAATAGATGTGGTAAAACCATTTCACAAAATCCAAGATTTCTTTCTGATAAAAACTCTCAGCAAACTAAAATTAGGATTGAGTTCCCTATCTTGATAAAGGGTATCTATGAAATGTCTACAATGAGCATCATACTTAATGGTAAAAGACTGAAGGTTTTTTCATTCGAGATCAGGAACAAAGGACCCACTTTCAATTCAAATTAAAAAATGTAGTAAAGGTTCTAGCCAAGGCAACAAAGCAAGTAAAAGAAATTAAAGCATCTATGTTTTTAGGGAAGAAAGAAGTAAATCTGTCATTATTCACAGATGACACGATCGTCCAGGTAGAACATTCTGTGTAATCGGCACACACACACAAAACCTACCTTAAATGAACAGTGAGTTTAGCAAGATTGCAAGTTATAAAATCAATGCACAAAAATCAATTGCATTTCTATACACTGGCAATAAATTATCAAAAAACAAAAAAAAAATTAAAGACTGACAAAAGGCATCAAGGATAAATCTGACAAAAGATATGCAAAACCTATGCACTGAAAATTATAAAACATTTCTGAGAGGAATTAAAAACAACCTAGGTAGATGGAAAGACATACTATGTTCATGGTTTGGAAGACCCATTACTATTAAGTTATCAGTTTTCCTAAAATTGACTTGTAGATTCAATATAATTCCAATTTAATCCCAAAAGCATTTTTTCAGAAATTAAAAAGTTGATTCTAAAATTCATATGAAGATGCAAAGAGTAGCCAAGACTGCTTTGAAAAAGACCGAAGTTGAAGCTAAACACTACCTGACCTTAAGACTCGTGTAAAGCTACAATAATCAAGAGAGTGTAGTATTTATTGCATCAGATAGACAAATAGATCAATGGAATAGCATGGAGAATGCACAAATGTCTACATATTAAGGACAATTTAATTTTGACGAAAGTGCAAAGGCAATTCAGTGGAGAAGGAACAGTATTTTTAACAAATGGTGCAGAAACAATTTGATATACATAGTTTTAAAAATGAGCTTCAATCCCTATCTTGTACCATACACAAAAACAAATGTCCTGGCAGACATAGGGCATTCAACAAATATTAGCCATTATTGTTGGTGGTACTATTGTCACTGATGTTACTTGAAGGCTGTTAGATAGATGATTCCACTTGTTTTGTGAAGACTACAGATACAGAGCTGGGATCTTCAGAAGGAAACTTGAGAGAATATATTTTCCCTCTGGAGAAAACCTGCCTGTCCTGTGAGCTGTCCCTTACAGGTGTGGGAGCCAGGATAGATGAAATGTGGCAGGATACTCCATGGCAGGGCAGCTGGGATGAGTCTGAACATGAAGCCATTTACCAGCTATCGGTCCAAGCCTCAGTTTCCTCATCTGCTCAACAAGGGTAGTAATACTTTTGTGTGTGTTTGTTGTGAGAGAAAAATATTCTACAAATCTACCAGAGAGACAGTCTGGTATATAATAAGCCCCTCAGAAACATGATTCTCCTGCCTCCTCCATCATCCCTTAACTTACCAGGGAATAACCACCACTATCTGCTTAGTTTGTCCCATACATGTATCACCAGCTCCTGAGAGATGGGAAAGGGCCCTCCTCCTTGGGTCCTGAATCACTGCATGAAGGAAAGCTGCCTGCTGGTTGATAGTGTTAGAGGTGAGCTGTGGGAGCTTTGAGTACAGAATGAAGGAATGCAGCCCAGCCTGGGGTCATGGATGGCTTCCCAGGGAAGCTTATGCCTGAGCTGAGTTTTAAAGGAAGTCAGGAGAAAACCAGAGGAAAGAGAGGAAAGTGTACCCGGCAGAGGGAACAGCATGTGCAAAGGCTCAGAAGTAAGAACCTGGTGCATTGGGGAAACTTGGTTGGGATATGTTCTGTGATCAAGGAATGGTAAAAGCTGAGGCTGGAGTGATCCTTTGCATCCAGCACAGAGCCTGGTATGTGAAAGACACATACTAGGGATGAATTTATTTTTTATTCTATAGCTGATAACATCTCATTGGTTTTGATATGCAGCAAGGCATGATGGGAAATGATAGGTGAGTACCTCAGCACAGCTGACCTGGTCAATCAATGGGAAAAAAAATGCCAGCCAAGGTGCAACCCCAGAGCCAGACCATCGTAACTGCCAAGCCCCTTCCTTCCTCATGCCAGCGCAAAGCCATGTGGCCCAGGAAAGATGAATAAGCATCTGGCTGCAACCCTCCCCTCTGTCCTGCTGCCCTGGGCCTTTTGGCTCCTGCCCATGCACTTCATTAGTTCTCTCTCCCCCTGGCCTGCATTCACACTGTCCCTGCAGCTTTTTCTCAGGCACAGCTCTGACTATGCCATCTCCCTGCTTAGGAACACTTCCTACTAAAGGAAGCCTCTACGCTTGGCAGGTGAGGCTGCTGGAGATCCACCTGCAAAGGTTGTGCAGTGCAGTGGTTAAACTCCAAAGCCAGTTTGCTGTCCAGATCTTGGCTCTGTCACCTACCGGGTTAGTTACCTAACCTCCGAGCCTCAGTTACCTCTTTTATAAAATAAGGATTATAACTTGTCCATCTCATAGAGTTGTTGTGCCCACGAATGAGTTAGTGCCTGTGAAATACTGAGAACAGTGCCCGGTGCAGGTAAGTGCTCAGGATGTGCTCATCCTTGGGATCCCTTAGGTGACTCTGTTTTGTGGGGGAGTTTGACTATCCAGCACATTTTCTTTCTGGGATCAGGCCCTCCTCCCACCCCTGACCACTCCGTCCTTGACTGATCACTCAGATGCTTTGTTCTTGCTGTTCCCTCTGTCCAGATCCTGTGACCCCTAAACTCTTGGTCTCCCTAAATACGTCCTGACTGCACCAGCACCCAGGACCTTGAAGGCAGAGCACAGAGGGAGGGAAACCGACTCTGGAGATAGAGAGGTGTGGTTTCCCCCTACCCCGCCTCTCACTTGCTGGCTGATATTAAACTTGTGATTTAACAGCTCCAAGGCTCTGTTTATTCATCTGATGCATGCAGATGGCGATGCCAGCCCTGCAGGGTCCTGGACGGACTGGATGGGATAGTTCACGAGAAGGGCTGGGCGTGCAGTGGGTGCCCAGCTCTGCTTCCAACACTCCACCTCCAGAAGGGCAGACAACAGCCCTGGGGAAATCTCACGCAACAGCCTCGCTCTGGGCAAGAGACATAGAAAATATTCTGATTCCAAAGAGTAAATGTCAGAGGCTTGGGAAGGATTCTGAGATTCTGAAAATAAATACCCAGCAATAAAGGAAAAGAGGGAGGGGAAGGAGGGGGAGGAGATGGAGGGCCAGGGTGAGCAGTGGAGGTGAGACTCCCAGGCTGGGAGCTGCAGAGAGAGAGTGAGAGAGCGTCACTCTGCAGGATCCCTCCTGTTCTGGGGATAGAGAGTCAGGTGACACCTGAGCATTCACAGGGGCAGAGGACTAGGCACCACACCAGGGGCTTTGCCTGCTCCACTTCATTTTCTTTTTGTTTAGTGGAGATCTTAATCCTTGTGTAAGAGTTTGGAATGTGTCTCTGAGAAGTAAAGCAACCCGTCCAAGTCTCCGTGGCAAGTGTGTGGCGGAGCCAGGATTCCATCCTAGGTGTGTCCCCTTGGAGAGCTGTGCTTCATTCCACTGCCAGGGATGTTTGGGGCTGCTCGCGGGGCATCAGGACTCCCAGCTTCACCAAGGCCTCTGCTGGGGGCCTTTGGAGCTGCTGAGCAGAGTGGGCCTCCATGGGCCCTGGTCACTGCTGGGTCCCCAGGGACTGTGCCCGGCACGTACTAGGTACCAGCAATATTCATGGAATAAATTGATGAATTTGAGAAGGGTGTGTGTGTGTCACATAAAACCTATACAGGCAAACCCTGTTTTAATGTGCTTTGTGTTACTGTGCTTCACAGACACTATATTTTTTACAAATGGAAGGTTTGTGGCCACTCTGTCTCAAGCAAGTCTATTGGCACCATTTTTCCAACAGCATTTGCTCACTTGGTGTCTCTGTGTGACATTTTGATAGTTCTCTCAATATTTCAAGCTTTTTCATCATTATTATATTTGTTACAGGGCCTGAGGTCAGTAATCATGACTCGCTGAAAGCTCAGAAAATGGGTAGCATTTTTTTAGCAATATTTTTAATCAAGGTATGTACATGGTTTGTTTTAGACATAATGTTGTTGTACATTTAACATAATGCTATTGCACATTTAGTACTACAGTATAGTGTGAACATAACTTTAAATGCACTGGGAAATGAAAAAATTCGTTTGACTTGCTTTGTTGCAATGTTCCCGCTGCTGCGGTGGCCTGGGACCGCCGCCGCCGTGGGTCTCAGGTGTGCTGTAAACGCTTATGTACATGTAGGCAGGTGTAATATCTAGGAGGAAATATCTCTGAGGGTGGGATTAGAGGGGATTTTATTTTTGTTGCTGGCAATTTTAAATGTATTTTCAGAGGGAAAAAATAGCAAAGAGATTTCCACTGTATAAAGCTCCTTCCTCCGGCTCCCAGTACTGCTCTGAAATGAAGATCAAACTATGTCACGTTGCCGCTTAAAACCCTCGGTGGCTCCTCACTGCTCTGGGACAAACACCAAATGGATGTGGCCTGCAGGCCCTGCCCCGCTTCCCTCCTTCCCAGGAGCTGGAGCTGGAGTGAAGCAGGAAGAGGCCTGGGTGGGAAGGAAGAGCTCAGGCCTCCGTCCTGCCCCGCGAGCGCCCCCCAGGGGTCCTCCGTGATTCTTCCTCCCTGCCTCTGTCCAGTCCACATGGAGTTTATCTCTTCTCTGCATCATTTCTGCGCCCTGCCCATTTCATGTTAGGTTGTAATTTCTGATGTATATTAGGACTTCCCCCTCCTGCCATGAGATAGGATCTTCTTCGGGGAAGGGGCCCTGCCTGATTCATTTCTGTGTCCCCAGCTCCCAATAATGGCTTGGCTCTTTTTAAGTGTTTCTGAGTGGAACTGACGTGGACAGTTCACTATAGACAAGCCACTACCTTTCTCTGGGGCTCAGTTTCCTCTTCTGTGAAATGGGCTTGGGCCTAAAGGGCAGGTTTCTGAGTTTCCTCCCATTCTAGGATTGATTCTTCCTCAAGCCTCAGTTTCTCCTTTTGTGAAGTGGGGTGGTCACAACACCTGCCTCACTGGGGCCGTGAGGACACAGTAAGGAGATGAGTGTGAGATGCTGGGCTCAGCACCCTCACCAGGAGGGACTGCTGCTCTAACCGGGGTCTCACTCCACCCACTTCCACCCTCATGGCATTTGCTGTCATTTCCTGGAACTCTGATGAGACATCACGGTCTGAGGTTTTCAGCAGCATTTTACCATTTTTGTCTTCATAACCCACAGTGGGGCTGAGAGAAATTTTGTGAGTGGTCCATTTGAAATGTAAAACCCTCCTGTCCTCCAGCTGGTTAAAGATCCTCAGGGGCCCAGTGTCCCTACAACAAAGATCTGACCTTGAGCTTGGCTTTCTTGGCCCTTTGAGGCCAGCTCCTACCCCAGCCCATCCATTCCCTGAACCCCGACCCAGGTGTGCAGCCTGAGGCTCAGAGAGGTGACCAGACTTAGCAAGGCTGCCTGTCCGGAGATAGCAGAGCCAGATTCAAGCCCAATCCTGCCGGGATCAGGCCCTGGGAATGGCAGGTTCACAGGCTGTCCAGAAATGCAGCCTCTGGGTGGTGCATGCCCACCAGGGGCCTCGTCACAGCTGACAAAGGCTGTTTCAACCCCTCTGCCTGGGCTTGATGATCAGAGAGTGCGCTTAATACTGTCATCTCGGGGTGTTTATTGACCAGAAGGGATGGATGGCCTCACCCATGCCGATGCCTCCTGATGCATTGTTTCTATGCACTGGGCCCTCCCTGCATCCCCTGCGCACCCTGATTTGTTTTCTTTTCAATAGCTACACATCTATTGATTTGGAAGGAATCTAGGAGAGGCACTGAGAGGCTCTGATCTGTCATGGTGATGCTCAGGAGAACTCAAGAGCCTTTGAAGGGGATTAATGATTCATAATCGCTGCGATCTGGAGCCCAGGCCCTCGGCCCACAGGATGCTCCCCAGGCTCCTCATTAAAGAGCTAATCGTGTTATCTGACTGTGCTGCTGATGTGTCTGCCATGCCTTCTGCTGGGTCTTTAGAGGCATTTAGACTCCAGCATGCAGGCAGATCTGGGTAGTTTTGCTGGCATGGACGGCTCTGCAGAGCCCAGCTCACTAGGCAGAGCACCCCAGTGAAGCCGCTAGAACTGTGGGAGCTTCTGCCTTGATTTCTCCTACAGCCCTTCATGCAGCAACATCTCCAAGCACTACTGAGCTCCATCAGTAAACGAGTACTGAACCGGGATTCTGGGCTGCCCTCCACTTCTCTTCTCTTTTATTCATCACCTTTGGCCCTGAGCAGGAATACAAATAGGGTGTCCACCTTCAGGGCTGCACAATCTGATGGGGGAGGTGGGCGCCCAAGTGGACAAGCATAATGCAGACTGGTATGCACCATGTTGGGGGTGAGACTGGATCTGCATTTTAGAGGCACTGAGGTGGGGCGGTTACAGGTCAGAGACACATGGGCTTGAGACCAGCTCTGCCATCCACTGGCCGTGGGACTCCGGGCCAGGTATTTACCTCCCTGAGTTTTGGTTTTCTCCTCTTTACAGTGGGAATCATGTTGGCAATTTCTAATGATGGGTGACTTCCAAGGTTTAATATCTATGTTTGTGTGCATGTGTAGGTCTGTGTGTGTATGTATGTGTATATATGTATGCATACTTATATGCATGTGTATACATGTTTGTATTTATGTGTATATGTATATATGCATGCATATGTGTGTGTATATTTGTAAATATGTGTGTATGTAAGTGTGCATGTCTGCATGTCTAGGTATGTGCATGGTGTATATGTGCATGTATATATGCATGTGCATGCATATGTGTAAGTATGTGTAAGTATATATAACAGTGTGTATATATAACAGTGGAACTGACATTGGTTTACTCTGCACTGTTTCCTCTGTGAATTCTGATGTCTGGGCTGAGTGATTATATCTGAGGATGTTGCCCATGATATTGCCAACTAGCATTTTCTGGGCACTGTCAGGGACAGAGGTGGCAGTCCTCATGTTCCCTCCTCCCCTAATCAGGCTGCAGGATGCCCTAGGTGCTGGCAGCCAACTGGCTGTTCTCCTGCTCCCCACACAGCTCTTTGAGGTATGAAAATAGATGCCCCCACCTCCCTATCTCTCCAGGCTGTGGAAGCAAGGGCAGAACAATCACCCAGAAATGCCCTCTAGGAGATGCCAGTTGGGATGATTTAGCCCAAGGCAGCCACTTACATATATTTCTGGGATGCCCCAGGACCTAGCTCCCCACTCATGCCTTCAGTAACTGAGGTTTCTTGAGCACTCATTGTGCCCAGACCCTCAGAATATCCTCGCTCCTTATCTCACTCACCCCCACATTTTGTCCTGATATTTGTCTCCTGCAAAGATGTTTCCACAAAACAGCTACAGCCACAGTCACAGACATACCTGTTTTGGGATTCCAGGTCACCATGGAATGCCCTGGGCTTTGGCTTCTCAGGGGCTGTAGTGCAGGGGGAGGGGCAGTGGCCGGGCAGGATGCAGCAGCGCATGAGGAGAGGCCACTGTGGTGCTCAGCAGGCGCTGCACAAACGTCAATGCCTCGGAGAAGCAGAATCCTGCAGAGGTGTGTGTGTGTGTGTGTGTGTGTGTGCTGAGGTGTGGTGGGTAGGAAAACCAGAAGTCGGTAGTGGATTCTACTGGAGAGGTCACCAAAAAGCTGACCAGTCCTTTTCAGGGAACATGGGAGATATTCTCCAGGGAGGCTACAGATGCCTTGAGCAGGGAATTGGATTCTGTTAGGCATAAACACATGGACAAGATACAGAGAATATGATGGATGGATGGATGGATGGATGGATGGATTGTTGAAGAGTTAGCAAGAAGGAGGCATGAGAGGAAAATTGTGAAGATGTGTGAGAAGAAAAATGGAGGGGGAATGAATGTACGCATAGCTAACTGGGAGATGGATGGACAGCGGGGTGAGTGCATACAGACCTAGATGAATCCATGAGTGACTGCCCTCTCCAGAGAATGCAAATCGTAGGAATAAAGGGTTTGCAGCATATTCTAACAGAGACGGCAGCATCGTGGAGACCAATAACCCTTGCTTTTCATAATCTTCCTATCCCTGTAGTCATTCCATGTGACATTTTTTGACATCTCTGTCCCAGCTTGCAGAACAAGCTGGGTCTCTCAGGGGGAGCTCGCTGGTAGGAAGGCAGACAAAGAGTGAAAGCAGAGCCTCATGCCACATGCTGAGCGCCACAAGCACGGCATGCACAGCTTCCTGGGAAGTGTGTGACTGCTTCTGCGAGCACTGCTCCCCACGCTCACTTTCCTGCTTACCCCTTATGTGATGTCATAACCGACAGGCCAGGGAGGACCTCCAGTCACTTCACAGTTACATTTCATTTTAGTCGCACTGAAAGGCCATGTGTAGTTAGGGTAAATTTTCTGCTAAATGCAAAATGGCAAGTGAGCATAAAAATCTGTTGGGAGAAGTACAGACATTTAGACCCCATGGAGAAAGGAGGAGGAGAGAGACCCTGTCCTGATTCCTTTGGCTTCCCATGCCTGGTACCTGGGAGGTCCTTTGGTACTCTGTTTCTGTGAGTGGCAACGGCCAACATGAAATACTCCTTCACTGGAGCCAGCTCTCGACAAAGAGCCTTGACAGGATGGTAGCAGTGAGAAGGGAGAGACTAATTCCACCAGAGGAAGGGGTGTAAACAGTCAGAAAAGGCTTCACAGGAGCTGTGACATTTGAGGGTGGGTGTTGAGGGGTGACTAAGAGTTCTCCAGGTGTATAAAGAAAAGCACATTTCTGCCAGAAAATGCATGGGTGATGAGCACATGCCTTTGGTTCGAATATAGTTTGCATTGAGAGTTTGGGCAATGGGGAAGGGGCACAAAATGCTACATTTGTTGAGCATCTACCAACTGCCAAGGGCCACCTATGGGGTCTTTCTTACATCCACTCATTTTGCCCTCTCCCAGCCCCACAAGTCAGACAATAATTTCCCCCTTTTACAGACGAAGAAAGTGAGGGCCAGATAGGCAAGCAAAGGCTGAATATGGAGTTGACTCAGGACTTGAACTCCTATCTGCAGACTCAAAGCCTGGGCCCTCCCCATGGAACCTCAGCACCATCTCCAACAAGGTGGAGAAGACTGGCTGGGCTGCTGTGAGAGGCTCAGCTTGTCCTCCCCTCAAACACCCTGTGAGTCTGATGCACCCCTGGCCCTGCAGGAGGAAGCTCCGTGGAGCCAGAGGAAGCTCCGTGGGTGCTCCAGCGCCTCACTCCCTCCTTCCTCAGGATGACGTGGGATGCCAACTGAGAATGCATGTAGCTGCAAGGACAGACAGTGTCCGCTTGACTGATGGATGTCATTAGGCAGAGTTATGAGTTATTCTATTCAGAAACAAAGTGAGTCCTGCAGGCCTGGTCAAAACAGCCGAAGGCCGTAACTAATTAGAAGGGAGAAAGGGAGTGTTATTTTTACTGGCAGCAAGCCCAGTGGCAGTGGAGTTTTTTTCTCCTTTTTTTTTCAATTGAGGTAAAATCTGTATGTAATGTTATGTAAGTTTCAGGTGTATAACATCATAATTCCCCATTTGTATTAATTATAAAGTGATCACCTTCCAAAAATGTATTTCCCAGCCATCGCCACCCATTTGACCCCTTTCACCCTCTTCTCCCAACACTCCTCCCTTCTGGTAACCTCCAGTCTGTTCTCTGTGTCTATGCATTTGTTTCTGTTTTATTTGTTCTTCAAAGAAAATTTTAGATTCCGCATATGTGTGAAATCATACTGTTCCTGTCTTTCAGCGTCGATGGCCCTTGAGGGAGTTATGTCAGCGGAGACTGGGCCGGGCAGCTCAGCCTGGGGAGGTGGCTCATGCCCCCGGGTGAGACCTCAGGTGGAAGGGGGTGTGCTCTTGACCTGCATGGGGAACAACTGGAGAACAGGTTGAAGGACCGCAGGTAAGAAAGGAATTCATTAAAGCGAGATGAGTGGTGAGTGTCCAGGAAAAGTGACCCTTTTATTTGTGCATCCCCCACCCCACCCCCAGATGGCAGAAGGCAAGGAAGAATGGAGGGAGGAGAGGGAAGCTCATCGAGCTCCTGCTCAGAGAAGGGCAGAGCCCTTGCCAGCTCCTAGCCAGGGTCACCTGGCGGCAAGGCCAGCTCGACCTGCACAGTGTGGGAATTATATCCCTACCACCCCAGAAGTTAGGGGAGCACTGGGTAGAGTGGGTCTTATGTTCTGAGAACTTCCCAAAGCAGAGAAAGGAGACTTTTCAGGCAGGATGCAAAAGAATATGATCTACCGGCCACAGTTCTGTCTGGGTCACGCAGGCTGTGGAACATGCAGGCCCCTCCCTACCCAGAGGTTCCTGTGGCTGCTTCCCTACTTGTTGGAAATAAAACAGAAAGAGAGAAAAGATTGCATTTAAGACTAGAAAGCTGAATGAAATAACGAGGTGACAAAAGACACCTCTTACTGGTGGAGGAGATTGGTAGATTCTTGCCTTGGTCTCGAGAAAGAATTCAGAGACTATGTGCAGTGGGCTTAAACAGCAAAAAGTTTATTTAAAGAGACAGTACACACTCAAATGGGAGTGTGGGCGACCTCAGAGAGAAGGTACGTTTAAGGATTAGGGCTTGGGATTTTATAGCCTTTAGGGTAGGAGTCGGTATAAGGCATGATGTATACAGGTGGTTAACTCCTTTGAAGTTTTGTCTTAAGAATGGGGTTATTCGGGTGACTGTGTTGATCCGGATTTTGGCATTAACTAGGAGACAAGTGGGCCCCTGGCCCAGTTGTTAAATGCTCCCAACACACAACAGTAAGCTCTGCTCACACTCAGGGAAATGCTCAGCCTGACTCAGGGCCTGGTGGGGTCAAGACCATTTCAGCTCCTCCTCCTCCCTGAGCCAGCATAGTTGGGGGTGGGCTCCACAGGGTGGGACTCCAGGGTGGAAAGGGCACCTGGAAGTTAAAATACTTGAATTCTGGCAAGTCGGCCACAAATCACAAATCTTCCATCCTATTCCTTTTAATGTCATGGATTGACCAGCCAAATGGTCAGCAACTGCTCATGAATTACTGTAGATCTGTACTTCCGGCTTGGATTTTGTGGACAATCAAGTGTAACACTCAAGAGTTCTGCCGAAATGGAAGAGGCCATGGGCAGGGGCTGCATGGCAGGCAGCAATGTTGGAGGAGTCTGAGCAACCTGCTCATGCAACTTACCTGTACCTTCTGGACCTGCCTGAGCCCAGCTCTTTATGTACCACTTCCCCTTGTTGTTAAATTGCTGCTGGGCCCTCCTAAGTTTTGGCTACATGGCCAGGGAACATCCAGTTCATGATGACCTCAGGTCACATCATGTACCATGTTTAAACATTAGTCTCTACAAAGGCCCACTAGTAAGTGAAAATATCTATTTCTTAAAAGGGGAATAGTTATCTTCAGAGGAAGGCATAGAATTCTGTCCCAAAACTACTAGCATCTGTGCTGTGATTCTTCTATCGGTACTTGTCAAGGGCTCAACTCCATATGACGTCCCTATTAGACACCAACACTTCACTTGGATCTGCTGGATCCTGAAGCCCAAGTGGAGGAGCTTGGAAATGTATGGAAAGATCAGCCTGGGGCAGACCTGTGTGTCAGGGTTGGACACCTGCTCCACGTCACGGCAGGTAGGAAGCAAGTGAGGGAGAACAAACCATCCAGAGGCAGCCAGGCAGCCTGAACTCAAGCATCTGGAGCTGGATGCATGTATGTAATCTGTGCTAAACAGGCCAAGCTCTGACACAAACAGACCTGGGCTCGAAGTATGGGTCCATCCAAGAGTAACAGTCTCCCCCCTCCAGCTGAGCCCTTTCTTTGTTTTGGTGGCTCAACACATGTCACTGCATTTCATCCTAAAACACCCCCCCAGGTGGATGCTATTGTCCCCATGTACAGAGGGGAAGGCTGAGACCCAGCCCACTGAGCAGCGCTGCCCGGCAGCACTCTGCGCATCAGTGGCACCGCCAGGTTCAGGCCCTCACTCTCTGACCTGGAAGTCAGAGGCACCTGGACAACTGGCCTCACTGAGCCACGTAACCACTCTGAACTTCAGATTCCTCTTCTGTAAAATGGGGTTCTCTCTACAGCAGACAGCTGTGGAGCAGGTACAGAGCTGAGCTTTGGGAATAATGATCTCTGCTCTCCATGGCTTTCGGATGACTTAAATAAAATGTATCTATGATTTGCCCATCCCTGCATCAGACACAAAGTAGAATCTCAA
This sequence comes from Phataginus tricuspis, assembly GCA_029783875.1. Taxonomy (NCBI): domain Eukaryota; kingdom Metazoa; phylum Chordata; class Mammalia; order Pholidota; family Manidae; genus Phataginus; species Phataginus tricuspis. The sequence goes on along the minus strand of JAQQAC010002837.1, from coordinate 22,976,508 downwards.
CAAGCTGTATTTTCCTTCCTTTTTCAGTCCATACCATTTCCTTCATGGGCATGCAGAATGGGCCCATCCCTGCCTGGTGGGCTGGAGCCTTGCTCCTCTGTTTATGCTTCTGCACATTATGCGCTGATAATGTGGTTCTAACTCATTTATAAACATTTGGGTATCTTCTGTAGTCATTACCTTTTAGAGGAAAATAAATCATGCTCACGAACTGACAGACTTATGGCTGCTCTAAGGCTCAGGTGAGGTGCTGTCGGAGTGGGTATGAGCAAGCACGGGAAGAGACCTGGACTCTGGATTCATTTCCTAGGGCTGGGTAACAAATGAACACAGATCTGGTGGCTAAAAACAGACACTTATTCTCTACCGGTCTGGAAGCTAGAGGACTGAAATCAAGGTGTGGGCAGGATTATTCCTGCCGTAGGGCATTCTGTGCTTCCCTCCAGCCCCTGGTGGCTGCCGGAAACCTGTCACTCCTCGGCTTATGGATGCATCATTCAGTCTCTGCTTCTGTCTTCACATGGCCTTCGTCTGTGTGACTCTTCCCCTTTTCTGTCTCTTATAAGGAACTTATCTTTGGATTTAAAGCCTACTCTAATGCAGGCTGATTTCACCTCATGATCTTAGTCACATCAGCAAAGATCTAAATCCAACTATGCTCATCTGCTGGGGCTCTGAGTAGACACGTCTTTTAGGGGCCACTATTCAATCCGCTGCCAGGCTTCTCACTGAGTGCCAGGTCCCCTGGCTTCTGGTTCTGCCTGGCCTTGGGCAAGTCGTTTTCCCTCTCTGGGTCTCAGATTTTCTTAGGCCCTTTCAGACATAGTTTACAGCTAGAATGTTCCAATAGAATGTGCATCCCAGAAAATGGGTCAGATAAAACTTTATGCAACAATTACATTCCTGCCCTGTGCTGGGTTCATATCCCAGGAAGGCAGATGACCACCAGCCTCATATCCCAGCCACTAATGAGTGTAGAAAGCCCTTTTGAGAGGAGGCCATTGCAGCAGACTAGAAAGTGGGCTTCATAAGGCAGGGCCTTGCTTCATTTCCATCATAACAGGGCCTGAGGTTATCTAGGCACAGGCTGGATAATTATTTACTGATACATTTTGCAGCCAGACATGCCTTGGATGTTCATTTCTGGAGCACAGAGGAGGGGCAACTGGCCTTGTCTTGCAGGGTTTAGGTGGCTTTCCGTGGAGATGGTGTCCTTGCTGGGGCCTGAGGGATGAGTGGCAGTGAACCTAGGGGGAGGCAGCAGGATGCTGCTCCAGGTACCCGGGGCAGGGCTGAGAGAGAGCTTGTGGACCTTGGCATCAAGCAGACCTGGAGCTGGAGACCCAGCTCGGCCACTTCCTCACAGAAGCTGCCATTTGCCCAGCCTCTCAGGCTACAGTGTCCTGTCTGCAAAGTGAAAATCACACCCGTGAGGCTGTCATGAACCATGATCATGAGGTTTGTTTCTTTTTAATACGTTTGTATACAAGCTTTTATACTTTTACCACATGCAGGCAGCCATAAATAATACATGGTGTTGTTCAGTGTGCTACTTGGTAGAATATCATATTGTGAGCATACTTGTACATCTATTTTAGCTTAAAGTTGATTCTTAAAGATATATCCATGTAGACAAAACAAAATTAAATGAGATAATTACAAATGAGCTCTACAGCAGGAAAGCTTTCTTTAAGGGTGCTGGACACCCCAATCACATCTCACAGCTCTTCTGTCTCTGGGACCTCTCACCCCTGCCTGGGCTCCTGCTGGCCCCCACCTCCCTCTGGTCTCTTAGAGTTTCTCCACACATCAAATGTGATGCTTCCTAAAATCTTTCCCAGTTCCCAGCTCACGATAGCTGGTGGGGAAGTGGATGCTTCCCGAGGGGGAAACTAAGAATAATGATAATGACTCAGGCCTGTCAACTAAGCTACAAGTTAAGGATGGACATACAGTCATGACCCCCTGACTACCCCCCTGGGTAAAATTAATCCTGCTTTTAAAGAGCTCCATTTCCCCAGAGGAAGAACCACTTTATGAGAGAAGATCATTCTCCACAAAAACAGAATATGCAGGCCAATAAAACCACCCGGAGTTGGCATCCCTTTGGAAATCAATGCACTATGACTGTGATTCCAGCCTCTGTTGGCAGCTGCCTGATTTTAGCTGGGTCTTTGCAAGCTTCTCACCCTGTTCATATACCCCTGTGGACGGGCAGCGCAGTTCCAAAAGCATCATTGATCTTTTGACTAAAGTGTTCTAATGAAATACAAATCTGTTGTCACTTAAAGAGCCATCTGTCAAGGCGGCACATAAGAAATGCTACCAGGAGAACAATAACCATCATTTCATTTTAAGACCTAGCCTTCCTCCCCATTTCTCTGCAAGAAAAAAGTCAATATCTTTTACTGTTTCATTTTGTCACAGATCAATAGGGGGAAGGCCATCAATAGGGTGTTAAAGATATTTTCAATTATTATCAAGTTCCCTGTTACAAGGGCCCTTGGCCTCTTGTAGTGAGTTAGCAACTATTTGCATGGTGGGGGGGGGGGGGGGTTTACTCCGGGCTCCCATCCCCGGGGCACTTTGCCTGGGATACGTGGCTAAGGAAGGGACAGGAACTCATGATTGCCAGAGGGCCCAGGGTCCCAGGATATGCAAGCACCAGCCTTACATAGCAACATGCCATTCCTGGGCAGAGTGGCCAGAATAAGCAAAGCAGATCATTGTCTTGCTCCCAGAGCCCAGGCAGTAGGGATTTCCAGGAAAGAGTGGGGAGGAAAGGATGGTCACTTGCAGGGGAGGGTGGGTGACATTTGTTTTCCAGGCAGGACTGTCTGAGTGGGTCATCAAGTCGGACTCTTTTAGGGTCCCACCACGTCACCTTTCTAAACAGGGCCTTTGAGACACAGGGAGGGAACACTGATTTGTCCCACTGTTACCCAGCAAGTTGGTAGCAGAAAGAGGAAAGGTGACACTCTGTCTGGTTAGCTCTTTAAAGGGAGTTTTCTATCTAGAGCCCAAATATTGGGGAAATAAATATTTCCCCAGCCTGCATTTTATATGCCCAAAAGTCTGGATTCATGTTGGAAGGCACTTTAAGTATATGTCTTAAAAATCAGCTTTATTGTGATAATGTAGAGGTACTAAAATTCAGAAATTTTAAGTATACAATTCAATGAATTTTGACATATGTGTATTTAACCACCATGTCAATCACGATGGGAACATTTGCCTTAACCCCTAATTCCCTTAAGTTTCTTCACAATTCTTCCCTTCCCATAACCTGTAGCCTTTGTCAACTGATCTGTTCTCTGTCACTATGGTTTTACCATTTCTAAAATTTCATATAAATGAAATCTTACAATTCAGTCTTCTGTGTCTGTATTTTTTTAATTCAGCACAATGATTTTTTT
>JAQQAC010002837.1:22907722-22960941 GCA_029783875.1 Phataginus tricuspis | reverse complement strand
TTCCCGGAGCCTGCCACGGGCAACTTGCACGTTCCGGGCTGGGACCCTGTGCCCTCTGTCTCTCCTATCTCCGCTACACCGCAGGCCGTGTGTCGGCGCTCCCGGCGCAGACTTCCACTCCCTCCCGGCTCTGAATCCTCTCCTCCCGCTGGAGCGCTGGGAGGGAGGGGCGCTCGGTCCGCTCGCGGCTCCGTACCTTACCCGCCTTGCCGGGACTCCCGCCGGAGTGCTGGGGTGCAGGGGCGCTCTGGTCTCACTGGATCGTGTTTCCGTCCCGCCTCGCCGGGTGCCGAGTCCTCTGTCCGGAGTGTCTGGCCGCCGGAGCTCTGGGGGGGGGGAGCGCTCAGTCCCCCCGGGTCGCCGCCCCGTGTCCCGTCCTCCTCACCGGCTGCCAAGTTCTCACAGGTGTAGCTGTATGCTGTGCACTTTCCTGTGTATTCTGGTCTCTCTTTTAGGGATAGTTGTATTTGCTGTATTTTTGTGGATAAATATAATGTTGGGAGGAATTTTTCTGCTTATCCGTTCACGACGCCATATTCCCGGAAGTCTCTTTGTGCATCTTTAAGACAGCTGTTTTAAAGTCTTTGTCTAGTGTATCTTCCATCAGTTCGATTTCTGGGAGAGTCTTTTAAATTTTTTTTCCTTTGGAAAATGTTTTTCTACTTCTTGTATGCCTTGTTATCAGATTCTCCCCCTTTCCCAGGGTTTTCTGTTTTGGCTACTGCTTTGTTTTTTGATTGTTGTAGACTGTCTCTGTTATGAATCAGTCTGAGATGTAAACTTAATGTCTTCTTAGGTCTTTTCTGAATGTTTCTCTGGGCATTCATGGTCACTTTCTAATGTTCCTTATTTATGTAATTATTATTTTTAAATGTTCTAGTCTTTAATATCTGGCTCCCAAAAGGGGAAATGAGAAAAGTAAAAAGGGGGAAGGATGCCAGCCTTTAAAGCCCCTGGCACTCACTTCATCTGCAAAGGAAGGGAATTGCAACAATCAGTAAGGCTGCCACAGCAGTGGCTGCCCACCTCTTGTCTGCATCTCTGTGATCAGAAGCAGCAATCAGTGACCAGAGCACAGATTCCTGGTATTGAGAGGGCAGGGTTCTTTGTGTCCTCCCCAGCTTCTGCGGGCTGTGTTGAAACTGCTCTAAGAACATGTGCACAACTGCCTGCCACGTGGCCGGGGATGTGGGGGTGGGTAGCTGTCACTGTGTTAGAGCTGAAGCTGACCTTTAACTTCAATTTACCATCCAAGTCTTCCTTAGAAGTTGCAAGCATTAAAAAGAGCCCAGAGTTCTAAAAACAGTTACATCAGACAGATTCTGCCACTGCAATAATTGTCTAGGTGGGGAGACATGTTCCTGGTGCTTCCTACTCTGCCATTTCCCTGTGATTCACTGGCCATTGATTCTTAAAATATTTTTCTGTTCCCATCTCTCTACCATATCCTCTTTCTGGAACTTCAATTATAGTTTATGAGGCCTTTTGATATTTACTGATCTATTCACTCATTCTTCAGTTTTCTTTCTCTGTGCTTTATTTTGGGCATTTTATTTTGCTGTGTCTTCAATTTCACTGACATTTGCTGTTGCAAGAGTTAATCTGCTGTTAATTCAGTCATGTATTTTTTTTCAGTTTAGAAATGATGTTTTTCAACTATGGATAACTTTTTATGGTTTTTAGGACTCAGTATGCTTTTATTATGTTTTACTTTCTTAAATATATATAGTATATTTATAATAGCTATTTTAACATCCTTAGCTACTAGTTTCAACATCTGTTCATTATGGATCCTTCTTTTTTTTTTCTTCCAGTTATAGGTTATATTTTCCTTATTTTTTGCATGTGTGGTAATATTTTTACTAGACACTGGACATTGTGTGTGTTGGTTGCTAAATTTTGCAGTATTTCTTTCAATAGTGTGTACTTTTTTTCAGGGAAACAGTAAACAATCTTGCCTCGGTTGGATACTTTTGAGGCTTGCTTTTAAGTTTGTTAGGGCAGATACAGAGCAGAGCTTATTTTAGGGCTAATTAACACCCACTCTTAATCTGATAGCCTTCTGAGGATTCTACCTGATGTTCCATTTATATCAAGGTCTTTCCACTCCAGTAGACAAGAACACAAACTCTCCAGGGCCCTGTGTGAACTTCAAGAACTTCTTTGCATTACCTATTCTGGCAGTTCTTTCCCTGGCCCTGGGTACTCTCCTTTCAAAACTGAACAGTGCTTTACTCCAACAAATTCTTGAGGGTAACCCTTCAAATTTCTTTGGAGTCACTTTCTGTGTAGTAACTTCCTCTTCAATATTATGTCTTCCAAATTCTACCCAACTTGGGCTTCTCACATGTTGGTCTCTTTCTCCTCAAGTCATACAATCTTCCAGGCTCTGTTTGAGTTCTCATCCATCCTTTGCAGTCTGGAAACTACTTCCTGGGAGTCAAGAGATCATTGGGTTCCATTCACTGGTGTCCCCTTTCCTGCATATTCAGTTGTCTAATGTCCAAACCTGTTGTTTGCCATGTTTTGCCCACTTTTCTAGTTGCTTAAGGGGAGAGAGTAAATTCCCTTCCTGTTAGTTTATTATGGCTAAAAGCAAAAGTCTAACATAACTTTCTAATGGTTTTTATGCAAATTTTTATGTCATCATTGAGTCGAATACTTCTTTTTTTAATTGAATCTGACGTGGAAGTTCCAAATGTAGAACTGATAGCCATCAAGCTCCTCATAGTGGTCTCTGAGGAGGTCTGAGGCCACCCACATCTGCTATTCCCTCACCCCCAAGGTACCTCAAGGGAGGCATGTCATGGAACACCTCTGGCTCCCAGCGTTAACTTTATCCCCTTTTTTCCTGGTATTCAAAGGCCTTCACTGCATGTCCCTTCCCCCTCCCCCACATCATCCCCTGGCCCTCCCCTTACTCTCTTCACCCCCGTGAGTTTGCTCCCCACTTGATGCTCCAGCCACATGGAACTTATGCTGTTCTTCTTATCTCGACTGCCTCCATACACCCTCACCCCACCCTCACCTTTTCGGCCTGGCCAGTGCCCTGTAGTTCACCTCCCATGGGACCAGGCTGTGACTTCAGCACAGACCACCAACATTGGCAGAGTGTTGGGGAAAATTGCTTACATTCTTTAAATCACTATCTTTCTCCTTAAAAAGAAATATTATTTTGTTGAACACATATAGTTTAAATCACAGAAATATCCTTTGCCTACCTTGGTTGCCAAGCTCTTCAACATCTTGTTCGACAATTATATTTACAGCTCTTAACGCAAATCTGACACATAGAAATTTGTCAATAAATATATATAGAAAAACTGAGGGGTAAGGGACAGGAGTTCTAAAAAGGGACATAATCTGAGCAGAGGAAGCAGATAAGAATCAGATCAGGAAACAGGGCAAAGTACAAAGCAGATTGAAGATTGGGGGAGAGATGGTGGGCCCCACTGAAATGGTCTGGGTTTAGGGTCTGAATCTGTGTGTTCAGATTCTGACCCAGCCATTTTCTATATGACTTTGGGCAAATTACTGAACCTGTCTGGGCCTGTTTTCTATACAATAGAGATCATAATGTCTACCTCACAGGGCTCCTGTGGAGCTGAAACAGGGTGTGCATTAGGCCAACCAATATGAAAGTATTGGTATTTGACTATTTTTGACCAATGAATACTACAGAAGCCTAAAGCCCAGGTAATAAAGACCCCAGGGACCTGGTGCCTCTCCCCAGCCTCGAGTAGCCCTTCCAGGATGAGGTGCAATTTTGAATATTTTAGGGACACAGATGCTCTACATCAGGGGCTGACAAGTCTGCTGCCCCTGCTTTTAACTGTCCCCAGCTGACTCATCCAGAGTGTCTGGGTTTCTAGCCTCTCCCCTGCCGGTCCTGCTCACCATCAGGACTACTAGCACTTTCAGTGACCCTCTGAGCCAGCGGAGGGAAAGGAAAGGAGGGAGAGGCACGCCCCGACAAGGTGAAGTAAGGGAGGCAAGAGCCGACTGTCCACCCGTTCTGCAGCCTCCGCCGTCCCCGGAGACAATCAGACGCGACAGGGACCTCAGTCAAAGCAGGAACTCATTTGTTGCAGCTCAGAAAACGGAATATATAGGGTGTGGTCTCTTCTGATTGGTTACACCTTATGCTAACAAGGTGACCTTCAAATTTCCAATCACGCAGAGTTGTGCGCATGCGCAGTTGTCTCTGATGTAAGCAGTGGACCTGAGTGAGAACACTCAGCGGGAAGCTGTGGCACAGCAGAAACTCAAGGTAGTTCCCCACATTTTCCCCCTTTTTGTTTTTGTATGAGCATGAGAGATGCCATTCTGTACTCGAGGATGTGCCTGTCTTAGGTTGTCCCCATCTTTCAGGAGATCTTACCCGTCATTGACTACCATCCTAGCACTTCCAGTAATGACATTCTCAAGAGGTCGCTTGCACCTCTTAAGGGCCATAAATGCCCATGAACGCTCTGGGGTATGGGGAACTCCTTCTTCAATCACTTGAGCTAACATAATTACCTTTTGCTGTAATATCTGTTGCTGTTGATATGATCTTCACCACCGCACGAGCATGAAAATAACTAATGACATTACAATTATTATACCTCCTAATAACAGCTTGGGGAGACTAAACAAACTAGTTATTTCTTCCCATACTCTGGTAAAAAAGGAAGCAGAGAGTAAGATTACAACCTCAGTCGCATACAACCTCAGTCGCATTAAGGTTCACAATATCGTGAAGGAGCATTGCAGACATTTTTAACATCTTATCATTCCATGGTCCCTTAATATTCAGAGTAATTCCTCAACATTGTAGTAGCATTAATGGTAGTAAATGTTTGACATACATGGAAAAGCATAGGACTGCAAAGATGTCCTTGTTGAAGGCTTAACAGTGTCACTTCTTCAGCAGTAGTCACTGTCCGGACTATGGCAATGGTAGCAGCAGTTGCGGCTGCAGCAGTTGCAGCAATGGAGGCAACAATAACAGCAGTGATTCCAAAGTCTCTCTTAGTCCTGCAATGAACTAATTGGATTCTTTGTCCTCCCATTGTGTTAGTAACAGCCCACAGATATGGAGGGTGCTGGAACAAGTATTCGAGGATTAGCGTAGAGGGCTAAATATTCTCCGGCACACAAAGGGAGTAGGAAAGTGAGCACGAGCAGGAGTAATAGTCCAGCCTTCATGACTCCTTTTCTTCTTATGCAATCCTCAAAAGGTCAGTCCTGGAAAAGAAGGGATAGGCAGGCCCTCAAGAGGTCACCCTCTTGGGGAGAGTCTATTTCATGGCTTTCTTCCACTTGCTGAGTGGTCTGAGGGCAGAATTTCAAGTTCCTGATAATTTTTTTCAAGTCTTTAATAGGAATATGAGGAAATAGTCACCTGAAACTTCATTCAGGAGAGCCCAGTCATGCTCTGAATGTGGGAGAAGATTCCTTTTTAAGTCAGACTTCATAAGGCATGATTGGGTTCACACAGGGGAGACACCTTATGAATGCACTGTGTGTAAGATGTGATTCAGGCAAAGGTCACACCTTGCATCACACCAGAAAACTTATTCTGGACAAGAAACACACCAGTGTCACGAGTGTAGGAGAGTTTTCTGTAATAGAAAAAGTCTTACAAGACACCTGAAAATCCACACAGGTGGAAAACCCCATAGATGTCAAAGTTGTGGGAAATGTTTTCGTCGACGCACAGAACTTACTGCACACCAGATAATGCACACTGAAGAGAGACCATTTATGTGCGAGTATTGTGGGAAATGCTATAGACAGAGATCAAGCCTTTGTGTTCATTTAAGAAACCACAGAGGGAAGAAGCCATAGAAGTGTAGCCATGGTTGTAGACGCTTCATAAGGAAAGCAGGTTTTATGTGCACTAAGGTGCTCACTTTAAAGAAGAATCCTCTGAGCATTTGTTGAGGGAACCAGCTCCTACACAAATGAACACTAATTCACAAAAGTCTTAGCCTGCACTAGGTTGTCTTGGCAGAACGGTTTTGTTTGAGCTTATTCATAAGGATAGTTTTGTGTTTTGTTATGTTTAAAACCCACCTTCCGAGGCATATAAATTCTAGACTATTCACCAATTCTTGCCACTGTCCTAGATTTGATGTTTTTCTGTCTAGGAAAGAAATGATTTGTTTGATGGCTGTGATGAAAATGTCATCCTAAGCCAACCACATCTTAGAAGTTAAGTAAGGAGAGCATAGGAGTGTCAGAATCCCATGACATCTGGGGTCGGTATCCCAGTAAAAGGGATATGCCCAACTGATCTGTGTCTGTGGACCATTTTCCTCATGTGGAAATGGACATGCTCCTCCTGTTTCGTTCCCACTTAACTAGTTCTTGGAGCAACATGCATATGCTTCCCTAAAGTTGCAACGAACACCTCCCCTGACTCCTGCTTACATCCTGTGTCAGAATCACTTGCTCCTGTGCAGCCACTGGTATGTTTACATAAGGCTTGAGACTTTAACACAGCCCACTTTTGAAATGTCGAGCATTTCATAAGGATAGGTTCGAGGAAAAATGTCCAACTCACAAAGGGCTGTGAAAGGCAGGTAACGGTACCACACAATTACGAGGAAGAGCAAGTGGAATAGGTTAACGGGGAGGCCCTACCCAGAGTGAACTTCCAATAAATACTGTATTTTCTTTCTTTGTTCTTTAAAATGATAAAAGCGCCGATGGCTGTGAATTTCAAGTCTTTAATAGGAATATGAGGAAATCTATGATGAAGTCCCCTCCAATTTAGGTGGGTAAGTTCATGGAGGTCTTGAGCCCATTGGAAATCTTGGGCCTGTTGCATGGAAAGGGCTTGAGCAGCAGAGGATGCTAATTGCTCAGCTAATAGGTTTCCTCTGGAGAGGAATCCGGGCAAACCTTGGTGTCCTCGGAGGTGCTGCAAGAATATGGGCTTGGATCGTGCCATCAGCAAGGATCTCACCTGAATCATCAAGGGGGTTATGGGGTTTTTATCTAACTTGATATAAGAAGAGGCTAAGGTGGGAAGCAAGTTCACCACATACAGACTATCAGAAAAAAGATTCATAGGTTCAGAAATTTTACTTAGGGCCAATGCTATGGCATACAACTCCTTAAATTGTGCTGAGCCAGTAACCTTTTCAAAATGTTGGGTTCCTTTTAACTTGGTCGAGAGGTGAGGAGGGGGAAAGATAACGACAGCAGACCCCTCTTTTCCTCCATCAGTAAACACATTCAAGGCATCAGAAAGGGGCTTACTCAAAAAGAATCTAGGGGTGGTCCAACTTAACTTGGAGAAGGAGGCAACCCATCTGCTAGGCCCATAATGGCAATCAATCTTACCCAAAAAAAACCCGTCAGAGCCTCTGACACTCTATTGTGATTTCATTTGATCCATTCAAAGTTGGACAAACGATAAGGAATGGTTAAAATTTCCAGGTCTTTCCCATAATGTCTTAAGGTGGTGTCTCTGCCTTTGACTATAAGATCTGACAGTTGATCTAACTGGGCATACGCTCGCGAGTGCCTCCTACTGATGCATGGACCCATTGGAGAGGGTTACCTTGCTGCATCATAACAGCGGTAAGCAACTCCAAGCCAGGAAGAATCCACAGACAAAGGTCACAGTCAGGTTGATACCGGGCTAGTTGGGCATTATCAAGTGCTAATTGAATCTGTCTAAATACTTGTTTATGTTCCTCAGTTAAGACAACAAGCTCAGATGGAGTTTTGTCTCTCAACAACTCAAAAAGAGGGAGGAGGTCCTCTGTTGCAATGTGACTCCAGGGCTGCAGCCAGCTGAGTTCCCCTAACACCTTTTGTAATTCCACTAAAGAATATGAGGTCTTGATGGATAACTGAGGTTTAAGTGGGCAGACAGAATCTAGGTTAAGCTTTGCCCCTAAAATCTCAAAGGGAGGTATAGTTTGGATCTTGTTATTAGACACATGCAGTCCCCCTTGCTCTAAGAGGCATTGAAGCTCCCTGTATGCAGATTCTAACTGCTGGGCACTAGCAGCCCCTAAAATATCATCCACATACACATAAAGAGTTATTCCTGCCCACTGCTGAAGGGGCTGCAGAATTTTGGAAACATTGCTGACAGAAGGCAGGGCTATTTATTGGCCATGCCTTGGGGTAGCACTGTCCATTCATATCTCTCATCAGGCCCTCGAAAATTGGTAGATGGCATGGAGAAGGCGAACTTCTCACAATCAGCTGGGTGGAGGGGAATGCAGAAGAAACAATCCTTAATATCAATTACGATAAGGGATAATTCTTTTGGAATGGACGAGATCCAGGGCAGGCCTCTCAAGGGCGTGCCCACTGTAACCATCCGTTCATTGATTTTTCTTAAGTCTTGAAGCATCCTCCATTTACCGGACGCCTTCTTAATAACAAACACTGGGCTATTCCATGGGCTTGAGAAGGTCATATGTGTCCCAAGCTAAACTGTTCCTGAACAACCTCCTTAAGTTTCTGAAGCTTAGTGTGCAGTAACGACCACTGCTCCACCCAGACTGGAAGCCTGGGGAGCCACGTAATGGCAGGCGTCATCAGGGCAGTGGCCTTTAGGATTGGGGGCGCTGTGGCCTAGTCTGAGGGAGATAATTGGAGCAGCCAGTGGGCCGCTGGCACCCCGGTCTCCCTGGCATTGTCTCATAAAGGACTTCTGGGTCATTAGTGATGTATATGGCAGACTCGCTTAAGATGTCTTGACCCAGCAGGGTGTCGGTTAGGCTGGAGGCAACAAGGGGCCTAACCTTTCCATGATTACTGGCTACAGCTTCCCACCTGAGCCAATCCCTAGCCTCCTCAGAGACTGCATTGCCCCCGACCCCCCGTAGGGGTGGTCCGGGGATCAACTTCCAATGGGAGGGTACTTACTCTTTTCTGAGCACTGTCCGATCGGCTCCTGTGTCAATGAGACATTGAAACCTCTTCCCAGATATAACTATATCCATCTCTGGCCATTTTCCTGGCACAACAGGCACCGTCCAGCAGACTCCAAGAGAGCCTGGGGGATCTGCTCCTCCTTTGGTTAACGGGGCTGGAGGATGCCCCTTCCCTAGTTTAAAGAGTTCCCTTGCAGATCAAACTTGGATTGGCACTCTTTCATCCAGTGGAACCCTTTCTTGCACCTTGGGCACAGAGACTGGGGGCGGGAGTGGACGAACCTTCTTCCTCCCCCCTCCAGGTTTCCCTGGCCCCTCTGGGGGCATTCTCTCTTATAGTGTCCCTTCTGCCCACACCCAAAACAAACTGCATCGCCCCTGACAGGTGGCTCATGCTCCCCGCACGGGGTCCGGGGAGAGAGCGCTAACACCAGGGCCTCTGCCAGGGAGGCGGTTTGAGCCTGCAGTGCAGTTACCAGGGTCTGGGCTTGGTGGGCCTGAGTGCCTACATCCTTGGTGGCAACTATCCACCTCTCCATTGACCTTTCTCTTAATCCTGCACATGCCAGTTTGTGATCCCCTGTCATGCCTTCCCACACTAACATTTTGACAAGTTGGTCCCTTAGCAGGCCCGGGGGGAACTTCCGGTGGAGGCTCCTCTCCACTCTATCTACAAAGGAGGCTAAGCCCTCTGTGGGTTTCTGAGTGATCCCCAAAATTGGAGGTTCGGAGGGGATTCTTCCAGGCAGCTAGTCCGAGGGCCCTCACCTGCTCTTGGTACGGAGCAGGGATTGCTGCTTGTTGGAGACCGGTGGCGAATTGGTCACTGGTCCCAGAAAGCAGCCCAAAGGTAACTGGGACGGGGGGATTCACTGACTGATTCCTCTCTGCCTGGACATGGCATTCCTCCTTAAAGAAGGCACACCACTTAAGGAACAAGGGCCCCGGATGGACTGCCTTAGTCAAGTTCTTTTCGCCTAATCCTTCTCCCTCCCTGGGGAGGCTAGCCCCAAAACATGCCTTAAGGGTGGATAAGATGGGGTACACTCCCAAGGGTGGACTCTCACCCTTGTCAAACTCCGCCTTCTTGATCAACTGTTCCACCGATGCCACGTGGTCCACTCAAAAAGATTCCCAACCGTAAGCCAGGGAGCCACCCGCGTTAGGGCCTCCCAGACCTTCTCGGCTTGAGTGTCCAAGAGCTCTAATCCTTTACTTTTAAACATATATTTCAGCGCTTTAAGCGCAGGTTCCTCTTTAGAGGTTGCTTGTCCCATTTTCCCGGGAATGCTCTTACCGCATAACCACCCACTGCTCACTCTGCCGCACTTTAGGTTGGTCAACCGAGGGATCCTTGATCCGGTCTGCGAGGATTCATCAGTTGTTCCTCACACGGGGCACCAGTTGTTGGGGTTTCTAGCCTCTCCCTTGCCGGTCCTGCTCACGGTCAGGACTACTAGCTCTTTCAGTGACCCTCCGAGACAGCAGAGGGAAAGGAAAGGAGGGAGAGGCACGCCCAGACAAGGCGAAGCAAGGGAGGCAAGAGCCGACTGTCCGCCCGTTCTGTAGCCTCCGCCGTCCCCGGAGACAACAAGGGGCGAGAGGGACCTCAGTCAAAGCAGGAACTCGTTTGTTGCAGCTCAGAACACGGAATATATAGGGTGTGGTCTCTTCTGATTGGTTACACCTTATGCTAACAAGACGACCTTCAAATTTCCAATCACGCACAGAGTTGTGCACATGCGCAGTTGTCTCTGACGTAAGCAGTGGATCTGAGTGAGAACACTTGGCAGGAAGCTGTGGCGCAGCAGAAATTCAAGGTAGTTCCCCACACGGAGCTTGGCACCCTCTCCGGTGGCACAGAAGAACCTGAGGCCTGGGAAGCACGGAGGATTTGTTAGATGTTGCCACAAGGCAGCCGCGGCCGGCATTGCATATCAAGGCCTGAAGAGCTTCAATTTTCTTTTTCCAGACAACTGAAGCCTTTTAACTAACATCACTCATCAGACCAGGTGAATGTGGGAACTGAATTTCTGGAAGGCAGCCCTCAGCCAGGGCCGTGTGGACACACATTAGTCCTCTGGATGTCAGGAGATCTACGGCGCCTTTGAGGAGTGGGAAGGGAAGCAGGAAGGCAGGAGCCTGGAGGGAGAAGGGGCTGCGTACAGCCTCCACGTGGCTCTGTTTACTCCCATTGTCTCCAGGTTACCTTTAAATGGGATAGAATGATCTTTTAATCCCCTTGATCTCTGTTCAGTACTTCTAGAAAAGAGCTAGTTGATGTTTTAGGAGAAAAGATATGTACAAGTGAAACACACATGAAATTCAGTGGAAACTGTAGGATGGGGAAATCTCAGTGTACTTGCAGAAATGCCTCCTTAACGTCTCCAAAATGAAACCAGGTAAGGTGAGATGGTGGGATCTGTGCCCTGTCCTCCTGTGAGGACGTGTCCAGGGATCCTCCCACATGCCCCTGTTCCAGTGGAAGGTGAGTGTGTGAGGGGGGTGGGGGCTTGGCCCTTATGTGATCCTCATGTCTGTCTCCCCTGCTGGTAGTGAGGCTCACACCCCCCTCCGCTCACCTCACAAGGCAGCCTTGACTATTGGCCTTTCCAGCCCCTGCAGCCTTCTCATCTCTTCATCCATGGCCTGCCGAGTAACACATCTCCTCCTTCCCCTTCATTTCCAGTAGTGACTCAATCGTCAATAAATGGAGAGGGGCAGTTATGGGCCATGCCACTGAGCCATGGCTGCGGGAGCTGAGGGAGGGGCTTGGACCTGCCATGGGCAGCGTGGCCTGGACAGCGCAGGGGTTGACGTGATCAGCTTCCTGTCTGATGAAGGGGCCCCATCACCCTGGGACATGGAGCTGCGGGACCCGGGACGGGGGTCCTGGAGGAGGGTCTTTAGCCCAGTGAGAGAGAGGAAATGCTTGGGAGTTTAAGACCCCAGACTCAGCAGGAAGCAAGCTGTCCTGTGCTGTCATGGTCACGTAAGAGGAGAGTTCACGGGACACATGCTGTTCAGTTTGAACACGTGACAGCCCACGGACCACGATCGTTACCATTCCATTGGAGCATTTCCTGGAAGTGAGCTTTTCAAGCCAAATACCCTAGATTCATTTTCCAGACGGCTGCACCCTGAATCTCAGTGATTGTGGGCAAAAGATTCCAGCTCTCTGATCACAGGAGTAAATAAACTAAGAGTGATGACAGCCAGAGTCTCACCTTCAGAGAAAGGAGTGACAAATACAAGGGAGCGGAAAACCATCATCAGCCCCGTTTACAAAAATAAGGATCCTCCTCAGGAAAATAGAGATGACAATGGTGCTCGCCTCCCAGGGGGGTTGTGTCCACACCCAGAAAAGACACAGTCATTTATTATTATCATTGTATTGTTATTATGGTTTTGGGATGGTTCCCCACAAAAGTTGTGGGATTGGTTTTCATGGCCACCTGCAGTGTGAGGGCCCCTCCTGAGTGGCAGAGCCAAGAGGCCTGCTTCTGACTTTGACCTTCCTTTCATACGCATAGAACCCCACATGAGACTTTTCCTTCTGGTTTTCTATCATCCCTGAAGTCAACTGGGGGGCAATGAATTTATGAATTTATGACTATAAATAGGACAGACAGGCCATTGTAATCTTGCTGACGCTTTCAAGTGGTTCAGCAAAACATTGTCCACAGATGCATGAAAGATAAATTTTATGCCTGATTCGCGATAAATTATGAATTCCTGGGTTCTATCGCTCTTCCCATGCCTATTGTTCATTTAATGATAATACAATTATTATAAACCACCATGGGGACTGTGCTAGGTGTTGGGATAACCAACATTCATTCGTTCATTCATTCGTTTATTCATCTAGCAAAAAATTTTAAGTGCCTACCCCAAGCAGGGAACAAATTACCTAGTGGGGCAGGAAGTGCGCCCACTGGGAGATGGAAGCCATCCTGGGGGTGGCGTGGATGTGGGCAGCAAGGCTGGGGACAAAAGATTGATTTCAAACGGGGAGATAATGAGAGCCAGTGTTCTCACAGTCGGAGAAGGGAGTTACAGAGACGGAAAGGGAGAAGACCAGCCTCAACCGTCTTTACAAAATTCTGCAGGGTCATACTCTCTTATCTTTTTTTCCAATTGTCTAAAAGTTTTCTGTTTTGTAGTTTTCACAATAAAGTTTTACTTTACAGTAGACCTTTGAATAATACAGGGGTTAGGGGCACCGACCCCTTGCCCCATGCAGTCAGAAATCCATGAATAACTTTTGACTTCCCCAAAACTTAACTATTAATAGCCTACGGTTGATTTTGGGGTAGTATATGATAAACTAGATGAGTATGTACCTATATCTTATGCATTCATGACACGCTTAACTTCTTAATTTTTTTGGTATTTCTAGGCTACATGGTTCATATGCAAATTTTTTCAAATTGTCACAGGTCTGCGAGAAACTTTCCTGTAGATTCATTGAAAAATTCTGCATATAGGAGTGGACCCATACAGTTCAAATCCGTGTTGTTCAAGAGTCAACTGTATACAGTTCCCTTCTGTGTAAGACAAACATTTTCCTTCATGATAGGCAATTTCCTAGTGCTGTTTATTGTGTCACCCATTTCCCCCTCTTTACAACCTTCTGGGCTATATATGGAGTTTCTGTGCACATCTCAAGTCTGTTTCTGGTGTCTCCATTGGCCTCTTCGCTTTGCAGTACACACCATTAAAACTCGAGCACTTTATCATACATCTTGGTGTTGGGGAGGGCAAGTTGTCTTTGTTCTTCAAAATTATTTTCCGTTTAACTGTTTGAATCAGCCTGGCATGTTTCCCCTAAAGCTCTGTTGGGATCGTAGCATAATCATAATTGTATCGCATGATAGATTCGCTTGGCGGGTCATTGACATCTTTAGACTCTTAGTCCTTCTCATCGATAAACATGTTCTATCTTCCCCTCTATTCAGTTTTTCTTTTATGCTGTTCAATAAACTTTTATAATTTTCCCCTTAAAGGTCTTGCGCATGGCTTACTAGATTTATTTCTGGTACCTTCTATTGTTTGCTGGAGCTTTGGGGTGAGGTGTGACTCCTGTTGGAGCTCAGTCACTTAGGAACTACAGGATTCTAGACAAATTCCTTAAATTGCTCAATCCTCAGTCTCTCATAAATAATTAAAACTCCATCACAGAGTAGGCATGAAGAGCAAAAAAGCAAAGGATGTGATGCTTTTAGAACATTGTAAATATCTGATAAATGTAGCTCATCTAGGAGCCGACAGAAATTTGGAGTTGTGTTGTGAATGTGTGTCCTAGTCTATCAGTGCCTGAAACGAGTCAGAAGGGACAGCTTGTGACTTGTAGGTAACTGGCAGACATCACCCTCCCCACTCCAAAGTAAAGAGCATTAAAGAAAGCACTTTCAAAAAATTTGTTAAAACTAAAGCTTCAATTAAATCCCAGAGCGGGGATAATTAAGTTAGAGGTTTAAATCATTTTGTTTACGTTAAATGAAAGCAACTAAAAAAGAAAACTAAGTGTAAAGACTTTTTTTCCGTTTAAAATCTGCTGTGACTTACTACAATAATTGTTCGAGTCTTTTTCAGAGCAAACATGCTTAGTTTCCTTTCTTTTAAAGTTTTATTTGTTTTTACAAAGCAGTAAATGTTTTATTATACACATTCCGAACATTAAGGAAAAGTACAAAGAAGTAAAAATTTCCCCAGATCATACCACTGAAGTGGGACCATTGCTAACCTTTTGGTCGATACCCTTTGTATATTTCTCAATACCAATAAATGCGCTTCTGGGTTCATGCCTGCTTTCTGTTTTCTTTCAACAATGTGGATGCGTTCCATTTAAATAGTCACAAAATTGCATCATTGTGGATCATTGCATTGTAATTCCATTTTATGGATTTGCACTAACAAATCAATTCCCTATGTATGGCTACTTGATCTTATACAATAAACCATGCTCTGATGAACCACTGCTTTTTTGTTAAATTTATGTGACTGCCTCAGTCAGTAAACTGTTTGGAAGTGAGATTATCAGGATAAGGGGCATACTCAGTTTGCATTTTGACACATATCGCCAACTGAGTTCCTGAAGATTTAATCAATTAGCACTGTCATCATAAGGGCATGAGGATGCCCATTGTCCAATAAGTTGAGAGGGTTTGTCAGTTGTCTCAATCCTTACCTATCTGGTCAGTGGAAAACAAACTTCTCTTTGCATTTATTTTATTAGCAGGAAAATTAAACATCTTTTCATCTGTTTGTTGGTTATTTGAATTTTCTTTTGTGGATTGCTGCTTTGAGTAGAGAACGCATTCATCTGGTTGTTTTATGAAAGTCTTTATTCATTTTGTGTGTAACTTTGTGTAACAGCCTCTTGACTTTGGGCTGGGCCAGGAGGTTCGCTTTGACCAATGGGATGTGAACACATATGTTTTCCATGCGTGTGGCTGAGCTGTGGCCTTCAGCTTCAGCTGACCCCATGATAAGCTGATGCCCTGGCTGGCTAGGTTCAGAAGAATGACAGACTCATGGAGTTGGCCTGAACCAAGCCTGTGGTCTGTTGCCAAGCCTAGCTCAGCCCAACCAAGATCAGCAGAGACACACCCTGTCATCTTTTGCTGTCCTTTCTCCATTATGACTTCTCATCCCCAAACCCTCTTTGTCCTGAAGCCTCCTAGGACCTGAAACCTCTTCCCACTCTCTTCCCTGGTTCTGTGCCTCCACTCGCCTGACTTTCCCCTTTCCACCTGCCCACTAGGTTTCTGTCTCCTTCCCTGAGTTTACTTTGAAGGTGTCCCCAAGATTCTTTCCTCAGCAACTTCTTCTCAACCTAGTAATGAGTCTGGAATTCAGGAATACAGATTCCAAGGGAGGAACCTGGGTACATAGGTCAGGCTTCCAGGCAAAGGAGGCACAGGGCACTGGGAGCAAGCATGAACTTAATACTGCCAAAAAGCAAATGAGAGCTCTGCACCCACACTAAGGGACCGAGTGCCAAACTTGAAGAACTATTGGGTATTATATCTCCAAATCCACTCCCAGCTCCAGCATGATCATTCTTCCATCGTATATTCTGTGCATGTGTCTTCAACAGATGGTCTGATGGGGGCAGCAAATTCACTGGGCCAACTTGAAGCAGATGCACACAGCCTGCATTTCTCTTCTGTTTACTACAGGAATGTCTTCAAAATACTCTTTCTCCAGCAGACCTGTTTCTCCCCTTTTGTGTGGGCACTTTTCTCTTCTCACTGCCGGCCCCTCCCCTTGTCCCATGGCCCTGAATTCTTAGCACACCCTGTTCACCAACTTATGGCTTGATGGATGCGCCGTTGTTCATCTTGCAAGTAGTCTTTGCCTTAGAATACAGTCTGCTTGATGCAGGTATTTGCTGTTCTTCTAAGCCCCACTTGCTTGGTTTGGAAACCATCCCTAGACAAAGTCTTACACACCTGTGCTCATCCCACTGGTACCAGGCATGTCCTCCTCCCCACCCTGAATAAGCCCTCAACACCGGAAATGAGCCCTGATGACCTGATACCCAGGATTTGTCACCACTGTTACTTTCCTTACAGAAGTGATGGCTTTGAGCTGACGTGAGACTGGAGGAAGCATATTCAAGGAGAAAGAGGATGAACCTGAAAGCAGACACACCTGACTTTGAATTCTGGCTCCGTTTGCTGGCCGTGAAGAACTCACTCCCAGCCTGCTGATCACACGCACTCATACACACACACAACAATGCATGAATCTGACACATGATTCACCAAGTCATAGCCACCCACCGTAGGACTTAGTCCTGCCTATTTATTTATTTTTAGCATTTATCTGATTTCTCCAATTTTAGTCAAATCATCTGCATTATTTACCTATAGCTGGCACAAAGGTTACTTAGAACTCCTAGCCCAGGGCCTGCCGCAAAACCCAGTAAATGTAGCCTGATGTAGTAGAACATAATGGAGTTCTTTGAAAACTCTGTGTGTGTGTGTGTGTCCTGTTCTTGGGCAACATTACATATATGCCAGATTTCCTTGCTCTGCCTTCCATGTCCCTCACCCTTGCTGTATTTGTTATTACCACTTTGTTCTTTTCCATTTTGATTTGAATGATTTCCTAAAGCCGATTCTCCATTTCCCTGATGGCATTTCCAGTTATGATTTATCATCTTTTTGGTTAGTTTTTATGTGGCATTCATCTCTATAATGTTTCCATGTGTCTCATTTCTCTTCTAAGATGTATACCAACTCATTTTGTACCTTCCATTGATAACCTTTGTAACTTGACTCTCTTATTTTTAGTTCTGTTTTGTACTTAGTTATCCTGCCTCTGGTTCTTGAGTAATTCCTCCTAGGGGGCGAATTCTTCCATCTTCTGCTCATGTCCTCATTTCCCTTGCTAGCAGGGATGCACTCCCTGTGTGAAGGTCCTATGTTGCTCCTTGCTGGTTATTCCTCATCTTGAATAGGGTGACGATGGTTTGTTGAGGGGGAGCAAGTGAGGTGGTCCTTAAATTCTATTTGGGTCCATCATCTCAAACACCTTCAGAACAAATGCACTGTTTCCTTTGCCTTCTTCAATTCTCAGGGGTAGAAGGTTGGTGTGCTCTTGGCAAAGCCCATGAAGTCTCCAGTTCTCTGTGAGCTGTGGCCCGGGTGTCCCTCCTCCTCCCTCCTCAGTCCTCTTCCCCTTGCGAAGTCATAGCCGAGGAACCAGGGTAGAGAATGTCAATGACCTACCAGCCTGGTGCTGCCTCCGCTCATCACCCCTGCCCTGCTGAGCTGGAGAACTGAGTCCCCTGTGGCCTGCCCTTGAACTCACCTGTCCTCTCTTCAATCAGTAAGTCACTGCCAGGCCTTTCAAGGACTGTGGACATTAGATGTCAGCTTTCCTGTCCAGTGAACAACTCCATCCTGACCACAGATCAGACCAAAGGCTGTGTGGTCATCCCTGCGTCCTCAGACCCCATCCCCAACCCACAGCAAACCCTGACGGCCCTTCTTACAACTGAGTCCAGAGCGTGACCCTCCCACAGATGGCAGCCCCGCCCCATCACTTCTCACCTGCATCACGGTGGTACCCCTGATCACTGCATCCCCCTGTACTGGTGTGCCTCCAGGCAGAGGGGGCCTGTGAAAACATGAGGTCCATGTCCTGCTGGGGCTCCTTACTGCACTCAGTGTGAAACCCAAAGGTGTATAGTGGCCCTGAGGACCTACATAATCTGCACTCCCATCACCCTGAGGTGGAGTTTCGCCCCTGCCACCAGATCCCTTTCCAAGTCCTTGTGGCCTTTGGGTGCCATTCTGCCGTGGGCAGACCAGTGGCTGAATGCTGGGTGTTATCACCGAGAGCCTTGGCCTCAGCAGCACCGTCTCTCCCTCACGGGCAGAACGTGGTCTCTCCTCTACCTTCACTGTGGCCTGGCTTCCCCCTTGCATCCCAGTTCGAACTCATTAAGAGGCCAACCTGTGGTCACCTGTTCAGCCTCTCATCCCATGTCATGAGTCAGAATGATGTCCTTATTTTCTCCTGCACTTGTACTCAGTGGGGCAGGGGTGCGGCTCCAGTTTTGTGTGTGGGGAGATGGTGGTAGGGGAGACATGCCTTAGGCCTTAGTCCCCAGGGAACATGGGAGAACGAGAAATCAAGCAATGTACAGACGTGATAGAGATCACACTCGAGCTTTCCTCCCCCTTCTGCTGGCCAGCGCATCTCCTACAATCCCATGATCTGTCCTCCTCCTCCACTGGCTTGCCTGGAGCCTGCACTGAGGTCCCTCCCTCCCCCCATAGTCTGCTGTTCTTTGCTTAGCAGCTTGAATGCTTAGATCATCTCCCTCCCCAGTGAGAGAGAGGTGGCTTTACCAGAGGCTAAAGGAGCTTAAGCTTGAAGGTCCCTCACTCTCCAGACCCCTGGAAGGCCCCCAAGCAATGTGATTAATGAGCATTGTTAATTCAAATATTAATTAGGATTAGTAACTGCAAGGAAAACGTGCTGCCCTGAAATCTTACTGCTCAGATATCGAAGACCCTTGGCAGGAGGCTCCCCAGGTTTGACAAGAATCCTGAGACTCTGCATAACAGTGAACCGGTGACGGTGACAACCACTGCCCCTGTCTGCGCAGGAACCCGCTGTGAGCAGACTGCTGGAGGAAGGCCTGACTTAACTTCCTCTTCTCCCCACAGAAAATACTACAGAACCATTGTCTTATGAAGATGCGGAAAAAAAGAGAATGCAGCTCAAACACTTTTAGGGGAGAAAGAAGCCAGGAAGGTGGGTCGGGGTGCTAACTAATAAATGTGGTGGGATTTTCCTTGATTCTCTGTTGTTTTTGGTATTTGTCTGCTTTTTGAAATCTACCATTTATTGTGATTTCTTTTCCCATTCTAAATAAATATTGAATTGCATAGCTGATTTTGATTCCTCTGTCCTTTTCTTAAAGAGGATTTGCAAACAGTATAATTTTCAGACCCATGACACCTAGATCCACGGCTTTCCAGGGCTTCCCATGGTCGGCAAGGCTCCCTGAGGCCCCCTTGACCCTCCCCTCCCAGCCTTCCCCTCTTCAGTCACTGCAGTGCAGACATGCCCCCCTTGTCCCTGTTCCTCTAACTGCTGAGCTCAGCCCCAACTTGGTGACTTTGCATTTGCTGTATCTCCTGCCTGGAACCTCTTCCCCAAATGTTCCTTTCTGATCATTCAGGGCTCAGCTTAAGGCTGCTCCTCTGAGAAGGCCTCTGGGACAATCCTACCTAACATGAAGACCCTTTCCCACCTGCCCCAAGGCCCACTCAAGTCACTACCATATGACTCATCTTTGTTTATTTCTCTCTTTTCTGGTGTTCCCTTCCCCCACGAGCCCCAGGAGGGCAGGGCCTATGCCTGTGTTGCCCATCGCAACACTGAGAGAACAGACTGTTGGTTGTAGTTTGAACCGACACCTCCTCTCTGAAGATGTGTTGGCAATATACCCGGAGAGCCTTAAAGTGTGCAAACGGATTCATGTCACACGGAGAAATTAATCCCCAAAGAATCATTAGGGAGGCACCCAGAAAGGGAGGTCAGCTCGGTGGTTAAGACCCTGGGCCTTATAACCAATCAGATCTGAGTTTCCATCTTGGCTCTTCCAATTAAATAGCTGCTGTGTGACCCGGTCAAGTTCCTATTGTCTCTGAACCCTGGTTTCCTCATCTGTAAAGCAGGATACTGATAGTATCTTCTGGACGGGGAAACTTGATGTTCACATGGCGTCACGCGTGACACGTGCTTAGCCAGGTATATGAAAAAGCTCAATATATGTCGACTATTAGTGTATTCCCTGGTGCTCATTACAGTGTTTTTTGTAATAGGATAAAATCTGAGAAAGCCTAAATATCTAACCATAGGGGATTATCTAGATAAATTATGCTACATCTTTAGAGCAAATTACTACACCTCTATGAAAAGGCTGTTTTTTGAAGAATTTTAATAATGCAGTAAGCTCACAGAATGAGATTACGTGAGAAAGGCAAGATAAAAATCGAGTAAAGTGTGACGTTACTTTCTTATACAGATATAAGCCCGTTTATTTAAGTGTGTGAATGGATGTGTATCCTTCAAGGAGATGCAGCAAAATCTTAGCAGGCCATATCATCTGTGGTTAATGGAATTATGATGATTTCAATTTTCCCTTCATTTGTACTATAGTTTTTTAAAAAATCACTTTTAAAATGAGTGAAGGAGTAATGTTATTTTTAAAGTGTATACAGCCTGTTCAGCCATCTCACATCATGCTCTGACCAAAGCATTTGTGGTTGTTAGACGGTAAATTAAGTTACTGGCCCTTATTTTACTTTCTCTATGCCACACACCTCGCTGCTTCCTCTCAGAGAAGGCAGAGTAAGCCTCAGGACCTCCTGACACTGGGCTTGGCCTGTGACTTCTTTTGTCCAATAGAAAGTGAGCAGATGCCTCTGTCATTGTCATGAGAATAAGATGCCCTGGCATGTGGAGCAGACCTGCATCTAAAACCTTCAGCTTAGAACTGCCCAGCTAACCTGCAAAAAATAAGTGTGTATCATTGTATGTCACTCTGATTTTGGGATTGTTTCTTACACAGCCATAGCTGACTGATGTAGAGTGATTTAAAATGCTTCGCATGTACTCAAACCAGTCAAGAGGATGTTTCTTTGTTATCTCAGGAATGTATGACTGGATTGCAAGGGTAAGAAAGTCAAAATCTAAAATATTTTAATGTCAATAACTGATTCTCAAAGATCTCAAAGGGAAAATAAGTCTTGGCATTTTCCCAGTGATCTCAGCTCATTTTCAGACACTGTTGATATCTAAGATTTAGAGTCACAAAAGGTCAGAATCTCCTTGTTCTTAGATATTGTCCAGTCCTAGGGACAACAAAATGTTAACTCTTATCTGAAGAATATTTTTTCTTCTCAGAAAAATTATACATGTTCACAATAGAGCAAAGAGGCAAAAAGAAAAAGAGAAAAACCACTCATAATATCACCACCAAAAATAACTCCATCAAACATGTTTATATGCTTATATTTTTCCCACAAAAAGGACAGCATACTATATATTCTGTTCTAAAATCTTCTGTTTACATTTACTGTGTCATAAAAGTCTTCCCTTGATATTTTATATCTTCTTTACAATTATTTTGAATTGTGGAATTCTTGCCTAGTTTCCCATTGAATGGATAAACTATAAATAACGTTAGCTAACTCTTATAGTAATGTGTACAAATTATAACCAATTTTTAGCTATCGTAAGCAACATCCTATATGAAAAATATCTCTGTGTATATCTCTGATTATTTCTAAGGGTTAAATTCCTAGAGGTGGGATTTCTGGGTTGGGAGTAGATGTATTTATGAAGCATCCAATCTCTGGGTGCCCTTGTCCTCATCTGTAGGATGGGAGGGATTTGAAATCAGTGAACCATCTTCCCCAGTCGTGGGCTTCATGTTAAGGCCAACCACCCCCTGGAAGGAGGTGCCCTCTGGAGCCAACGTCATCCAAAGCACCTTAGCTTGGACACGTCACATCTGCCTGGCAGAGGAGCAGGACCCTGAGAGGAACGGGAATGGCAAGCTTTGAGGACATCAAAGGTCTCACTTCACCCAAGGGACCCCACGTGGTGCATCCTCACACTGCAGCCTCATTGGACAAATAAGGAAACTGATCCCAAGAGGGCCCTGAAGCCGACTCTATATCTGGACCAACTTCACAGCCAGAAGCCCCGTAGCTGTAGCTCTCTGCTCCCCATCCCCTCTGCTGTATGACTCTTGCAGGCACGCAACAGAGACAACGTGTTGAGCACTGCAGCCTCTCATCCCCTTACTGACCTGGACCTTTGGTCAGGTCCCACTGACCAGCCCCGTGCCTGTCCCTCACTCAGGTGAGATGCGTAGAGGGAAGAGCCTGGGGCCCTGGTGCACAGCCTGGGCTCTAAGGAGAGCACCACTATTAAGCTGCTGGGTCTCCAGGGACATCATTTCACCTCTCCAAGTATGGCTGAGACCAAATATGTGTATTCTTTTCCCTGGACACACAGCAGGAATACATCTCCCAGCCTCCTCTGCAAGTACGTGGGACCATGTGACTGCATTCCAGCCAATAGAATGTGAGCAAAAGTGACATGTGTTGTATCTGCTTCAGGCCTTTGAGAATTACCCATGAGCTCCTTCCCTTCTTGCCAGCCTGATGCTAGCAAAGGACCACCTGCCCTTGGTTCTGGCACGGAGGCCTCTTGCAGTAGTGGCTTGATTCATCAAAGCATGCAGACTAGGAAGGCAAAAGGGAGAGCAGGCTAGCACGACAGAAACTGGGTGGTGATTGCTGGGTGTCTGCCTCAAGGAGTTATCTCGGACCCAGCCTCCTCCTGTCCTGTGGCACCCACAATCAAGGATACCTGCTTTGCAGTTCACATACACTTCCGTTGCTTTGGAGCCATTATACAGTTGGGGGCTGGTTTGTGGGATCTATTAGCTTTATCTTAAGTCACACTCAGAATCCACTGAGTATCTATTTTGTGCAGGATCCTATGCTCCACACATCTGCCTTTCTGACCCCCACAGTAGACTATGACGTTTAAGCTTTAAGGCTCTGGAGGACCCAGCTGGATCCTGTTGGTGCCTGATTCTGCCAGGTGACAGAGGTGCAAGTGTGCAGGCTGGTGAGGACGGGCCAGGGGCCAGGACCTCAGCAACAGAGGCCTTAGGTAAGGGCTTGGTTTACTTATGCCTCAGTTTCCTCATCTGTCCAATAGGGCTCCAGTGAGAGGCCCCCAGCACATGGGGTCCTCCAGGGGCAAAATGAGCTCCTGATCATGAGGCACTTGCCACTGAAAGCAGCTCTCAGGATGGGGTACCAACTGCATCCTTACCTGAAGTGGGTGCCCTCTGCACCAGCCCTCCCATGGCACCTGCAGCCTCCTTCCACCCCAGCCCTCTGCCTTTTCTGACTCGTCTTTAAGTAAAAGCTTTTCCTCCCCTTTTGTAGAGCGCTCCGAAGCTCTGCTTTGCTGGGGGACCTGGGACGCCTTCGCCTTCCCTGCTTGTCAGTTCTCAGGAAGCCAAGATGCCTCTCAATTATTTATTGGGCCGACTTTCTCCATCAAAGGACTTGAAATTCAGTAAAATTTTTCCCTCTGTTGTCTGCTGGGTGAGTCACAGGGTCCTGCCAATTTAGCAAGCCCTGGAGAGAAATGAGAGTCTGCTGCTCCCTGGGGGGCGCCTTGCAGGGTTGACCTAAAATAGAAGGGGAGGAAGGGTGACCTGCTTCAGAGCTGGTTATTTGGGGCTGGCCTTCGGGGCTGCTCCAGAGCGGGCTGGGCCAGGACTGGGGCAGAAGCAGTGGGACATCTGGGTGCCAGTACTTCTATTGGGGGGGCAGAGCTGGGTGCAGACGCTGCTTGAAGGCCGGGTGGAAATCCCTGGCTGAGTCCATCTGAGTCAGGGGCCCGCTTGAGGGAGCCTTGGTCACTGAGGCTTGGGTCTCCCCCACAGGCCTTGCTGTCTGTGGCGTGTCCCCCTCCGGGGACTTGGGTGCCCAGTCAGCACACACCTTGTATTTGTGCAGAGCATTCAGGGCATGAACACCTCCGTCCCTTGAATGGTTGGTGTGAGGATGGGAAACGAAAAAGGAGTAAGGCTATTAATTTTTATTCTGTTAAAGCCCAAGCTGGCTTTGCTAGCTTGTAGCATTTTAGAGCCAGATGAGACCTTAGAAGTTACAGGGCTTAACACCTTGGAAGACTGTGCCCTGCTTGCTGCTTCAACACTGGGCCTCCTTGCCTTAGGAGTGTCCAGTCCCCTTAGCTCTGCTGGAAGTTGTCCTACCTCAACCCAGGAGACTTCCAGCCTCCCTGGAACCCCCCAGCCATGACGCTGGTTCCGACACCCTGTGCACCTGCCCGGGTCCAGGCCTTCCGTCGTTCTCCCACCTGATGAAATCCTCAGTGCTCAGCAGTGTCACACACGTGTCACTCCAGCCCCACCAGGTGGAGCTAACCGCTCTGTCATCAGTGCTCACGTAGCAAGGTCGTTCACCCTGCAGGGCCTTGGCCCAGGAGTGGGTCGTTCTCTCTGGATTCAGATGTCGGCTCCTCCTCATCCTTCAGGTCTCAGCTCAAAGGTCCCCTTCTCAGAGACCTTCCTTGTCCCCAACAGTCCAAGATGGTCACTGCCTGACTCCTGCTGGAGCCAGACTCTATAATGTCCCATGTTTACTTTCCTCCCAGGCCCCTCTCCCACCTGGCCCACTGTTGTCCGCGTATTGTTTACCTGTCGCTTCCTGCCTGCCTCTCCAGACGTTGGCCTCTCTGCTCCCTGCTGCACCCCCAGGCCCTGCCCCGGCCACACATGGCAGGGCCCCAGTAAGCCTGGTGGAAGGAGTGAGCCTGAAGCTGGCCTTTCTCTAACAATGCGTTCTCTGCTCCAGGCCTGACCAGGGTCCTGGGTGTTTGCAGCTCCTGAGCCACGCGGCCCCCAGCCCCCTCCCTCCCTTCTCCTCTGAGCCCACGGGGGTGACGTAGCCAGGCCTCCCATGGAATGCTTTATGGCTCCTCTCAGGCATCTAATAACAGCCACATTTTGAGAATTTGGAGGAGTTTAAGGCCAGTCAACTGGATAAATCACATCTTTTAAAATGGGCCAAACATGGATTTACACAATAGCGTGTGACAAACGCATCTTCGGGAGATGATCTGGCAGGAAACATCCCTTTTCCAAAGGGCGCCATGTCCCTGGAGAAGTAATGAGGGCTTTTTTAGGATTCTGACCATTCCTGGTGCTGACAGGCTAATGCACCGGGAACTGCTGCCTGCTCAGCGCTCACGCGGCCCCGTGGTGTCTGTTCTTGGGTCTCCCAGGTAAGCGTCCTGCCCCCAGGGGCAGCCTGGTGCTTCCAGTGTCTGTCCTCACAGGTCCTGTCTCCATCCTCCATGCATGTGACTTCCAAGGGAAGAGGGCGTGTCTGTTCCCTGTGGGCCCAGGGCTCGGACACAGTGGGTCCTCCATCAGTGCTGGGCCTCCTCTCCTGCCCGCAGCTCTAGGGGAGGCCTCTAGGTCTCCCAAAAGCATCCGAGAGGCCCTGATGGTGCAGTGGTCAGGGCTTGAGCTATGAAGTGTTGCTCACAAAGAAATAAGGTTCCCCACACTGTCCCAGCTGAGAAGGCCATGGTGGTCGTACACCCAGTGCCTTGACTGTCCAGACGGGGGAATGGAGGAGGCAGGTGGGGGGTGCTGGAGGCAGAATGACACGGGGCTGGGCTCTAGGAGCACCGTCAGTCCGGCTCTCCACGGGGGGCTGGGACTCACCCTGGGGAGCACCTGCTGAGGGCCAGGCACAGCCCCTGCCCTCGACATGTGTCATCTCACCCAGGGCTCACACCAGCCCTGTGAGGCAGGAGTGTGCCCCTTCCCCAGATGAGGAAAGTGAGGCTCAAAGAGGTTAAGCAATTTGCCCAGCATTCCACAGCTGATCCCTTCTCCACACAAAACTGGCCGTTTGGAAAAAGATGCCCGAATTTCCTGTCTTTCCCACTGGGAAGTGCTCCCCAACTCTACCCACTTCCTGACCCCTGGGCTGGAGGAAGGGGCACAGGATTATGGCTGCTGATTTAGTGCCTTAACAAGTGTCTGGAAGTGGTAGGGTGCTCAGAATTGCAGGGCTTCATAGGTTTCCTGACTTCCCTGCTCAAGGCAGCTTTTCCCCAAGACTCAGAGGGACTCCCGGCTCCCACTCTTGCCCTCTTCCCATTCTTCCCACTGAAATGCCAGGAAAACCTCTCCTTCCCCCTTTGGCCAGTGTCTCAGTAGGGGCAGACCTGAGAAGTAATTGAAGGGAGTTTGAGGGGGGAGCAGTCGCCAAGGTGTTGACAGGATGCAGGAACCAACGGGGCGGTGGGGCGCCTGGGGTGAGCAAGAGCAGAGGGCTGTGTCTGCCCCAGTCCTGAAGGGGCTGGGGGAGAGACCTCTTACCAGACCCCAGAGAGGGCCACAGCCCTGGGGCAGGAGTTGCACAGTGGAGCTGGGGGCACAGGAGAGAGATGAAGCCCCTGCCATGGTGGCTCAGCAGGAGGGAGGGAGCGGGGGTGAACACCTGACCTCCATCCTCCTGCCCCTGGTCTCCTCTGCCGCCTCCAGGACCCGGCAGAAGCAGCACCCCAGGAGGGTGCAAGGCCCTGCTGACGCTGTCCCTGCGGGTCAGTCCCCTGGGCGCGGGGTGGGGGGGTGAGGGTGGGTCTGGAGGGCACACAGAGACAGCAGCATATTTAATCCTTCCTCATCCTGGGCAGAGGCTACCAGCTGCATTTTATAGATGAGGAGAGTGTGACGCAGGAAAGCGGGGCTCACGGCGGTGCAGCGGGGCTGAGCCGGCCTGCTCCAGAGCCCTCAGACTTTCTCGTCCCATGTGATCCCCTCCGGGCAGAAGCAGTGATGGTGCCAACCACGGGGCCACAGGGGAGTGGTTCAGTAAGAGCCCTGGCTTCAAACACCACCACCAATAATGATCAACAGCTGCTTATATGTTTTCAGCCAAAAGAGAGGTTGCAGGAAGCTGAGGCTCTGAGTCCACAAATGAGCCC
Organism: Phataginus tricuspis; assembly: GCA_029783875.1. Lineage (NCBI taxonomy): Eukaryota > Metazoa > Chordata > Mammalia > Pholidota > Manidae > Phataginus > Phataginus tricuspis. The sequence goes on along the minus strand of JAQQAC010002837.1, from coordinate 22,933,960 downwards.
AGTGCCTGACCTGGAGGCCACGCCTGCTCCTTGGCTTCCCCGGTGCCTGCGTGTAGGGAGCATGTCCCTGCGCTGCCCTTAGCTGCCCCTGGGCCAGGCTGCACGGTCTGGGGGTGGTGTTCATCTTCGGGGCACCCAGGCCTGGACAAGAGGGGCGTGCAGGTTTGTGGAGGCAGCTTGGAGCCATGCGAGCAGAGAATCCCCAGGTGCCAGTGAGGTCTCTAGGGCGCCCACAGTCCCCTGCCCTTGGCACTGTGGGGTCCTCCCCCATGGATGAAGCGTGGTGGAGGGGGGTCCTTTAAAGCACAGGGCCCTCTTGTGACCTCGTTTAAGGAAGGTTCTGCCCTAATTGTCACCTACTTTCCCACCCCCAGTCCTAAGCTTGATGACCCAAACAAGCCCACCCGGTGGGCACCCCCCTGCCAGAGCTGCCCACTGCCGGTTCTCACCTCCTTCAGCTCAGCCCCGCCCGCCCTGCCCCCTGCCCAGCCCACCCATCAACTTGCTTCTGCTCAGCCTGCAGCGTGACTGCTGGAACCTGGAATGAGTTCCTCTAAAAATGAGTTTTCCCTGCGTGTCAACCCTTCATCTCTCACTCCACTACTCCTTGATCATTTAATAGAGAGAAAAGGAGAAAGAAAAAAAAGATAGAAAAACACTTGCATTTCCTGAGATAAATAGTGAGTGTCTGAGAGGCTGAAGTGTTGAAAGCCCTTGTCTGCTGTCTACACTGTGAAGCTGCCTGACGGGTCAGGCTTCCCTTATCTTCTGTGAAGCGTCTCCATGCAGAGAGAGGGGGCTCCATTTCCTGCCTGTTCAACCTCCTGGCCTACAGACTGTAGGACGAGGCCCATTCTTCTGTCCCCAGGGTGCAGGGACTCCACCCAGACCAATCCTATAACACCTCTTCAGCTCCTACTTGAACCAGACTTGACTGATTTTGCAGAGCTGTTCTCTCTGGGAGGAGAAGGGGGAGGAGGGGGAGGAGGAACTCAGTGGTGAATAAGGGACAGCTTCCCGGTAAGGCACTCCAAGGCAGTCTCAGCCACCAGCTGGCCAGGCTTCTTGGAGACGTGTCTTCTTGCCCTGAGCACCTTTCTACCATCACCAGGCAGGCGGTCATGCAGCTCATGCCACTTACCAGGCAGAGGGAGCTGGTGAACACAGTGGGGCCCAAGGTGGTGGCAGGTCCTGGGATCTGGGGATCTTCACTTAACACTGAGCCCCTGCCGCACGATCGGGGTGAGCTGCCTTCCACCCTGAAACTGGTAGCAGCAGAATTTGGGTCCACAGTGGGGTCTCATTAGAAGGGGTGGGATATGGACTGTGTGGTGAAGGGTACCTGCCCTTGGTTCTAATGTTGGCTCAACTGTTTCCTTGCTGTGCCATCTTGGGCAAGACACGTCACACTCCCAGGCCTCGGGTTCCTTGTCACAGACAGGAGCAACAATCTGAAGACCTGTGAGATAATGCCTGGGAAATGGATTGCACAGTCCATGAGGCAGAGCAGGCATTTGGATACGTGTCAGCTCTTATCTTAGCGTTTTTGTCGGTATCCAGCCAGCTGGGCACCCCAAAGGCCTCTCTAGGTCCTGATCCTCCAACTCCAGGATTACGCACCCTCACCCCCATGCCCTGCAGCCTAAAATAGAAGGGGAGGTAAGCTGTGGGCTGGGCGCCGCTCGGGGCACCCCTTGCACGCAGAGGCGAGATGCAGGATGAGTGCGGGAGAGCCGGGCCCGGCTACCAGGAGGCCACACTGGCCAGGTGCGCTTCAGGGACGGCCTCTGCAATTGTCCCTGAAGAGTCAGCATGAGCGTGAGCCAAGCAGGGCATGAAGCAGGTCACATCTCCTGCTGGGAAGCCCTGGGGCGGCCGCCGGTGCTCTCTCATCCTCCACGGTGCTCAGAGGGAGAGATGGGAACTGGATGGAACTGGAAGCTTCTGTTCTTAGGGTCCTAGGCTCCACAAGTGACAGATCCTCAAATTTCCAGATGGGGACATGGACTGAGAGGGGTCAGAGTGGCCCATAGGGACCCCACAGCAAGCCAGCCCCAGCACTGTGGGTCCCAGCTCCCTGGCCAGGGCCCCTGTACTACCACTCCTCCACAGGGCACCTCCCCAAGCAGGGTCTCCCACGGGGCCCACGGGGCTGTCCCTTTGCAGCTTTATTGTTTTCCTGGCCTGCCAGGCCCTTCCACCAAGTGCTTCTCTTTCAACCTGCCCAGAGCTTAACACGAGGTCCTTCTTTGGAGCTGACTGTAGGCATTCTGAAGACTTTTACTTTAAAAGTGGGAGTGAGGAAAGGGAAACCGTGCCAGTATGTGCTTCCTAAACTTCTCCCACCTGACACAGTCACAGTAATATTTATTTGCAGTTGCCTGAGACACTCCCCCACCCCAGCGACAGGAGTGTCACTGCCAAAGGTAATTTGCCTGCAGACTATTGGCACATTCCTCCCTATTGTGAACCCAGGGTGCTCAGAGTGAAGCAGTGGGGGGAAATGCGTGGTTTATATTTAAGTAATTCTTTCAAGTTTCATATTCTCCTGTTCCTTGTGGGTTTGGGATGAAATTTATGTCTTGGCTGAATCCTCTGCTTCAGCGGTTCACCCAAGGCTGTAATCAAGTTGTCGGGCGAGGCCAGGATGCTGTCTGACCTGCTCCCAAGCTCATGCAGTGGTTGGCAGGACTGTCTCTTGAGGGATAAAGGACAAAAGGCTCAGATCCGGGCTGGCTATTGGCTGTTGGAGGCAGCCTTCAGTCCCTTGCCATGGGGGGCTACATAGCAGCTCTCTTCATCAAAATATGCAAACCAAGAAAGCCGTAGAGAGAGTTGACCAGCAAGGTGGAAGCCACAAGCTTTTGTAACCAAATCATAGAAGTCACCTCCCATCACCTCTGCTGAATTTTATTGGTTGTGACCAGTCACAGGTCCGGCCCACCCCCCTGCCATTCCAGGAGGGAGGATCCTAGGAGTCAGGATCATGAGGCCGTCCCAAAAGGCTTCCTACCGAATGATGATTCATTAACACTGTTAATACAGTGGCCACTTGGCCTCCCACTGCATCCCAGTCAATGTCTCCCACCCCGCCCTTCACCACGGCTCATTCATTTACTCAGTCATTCCTTCAGCAAGTGCAGCTGACACCTGCTCTGTGCCAGGCCCTGGGCTGGGCACTGGGAACCAGCAGCTCCGCCCTAAGCAGCCCCGTCGGTGGGAGAGGGAGGAGTCATGGTAGTACCATTTCCCCAGCTCCTCGGCCCTCCGTTGCCTGCTGTGCACTCCACCCAGCCCCCCACGCAGGACGCAGAGGCACACAACACTCCAGCCCCCCGGCAGGGCGGCTCCTCCTCCTCAGGCCCCCTCCTCTCTCCCCACCCACTCATGAAACTTTCTTGAAGAATCAAAGAAGAAAACTTGTTTATCCCTGGGCTTTGGGGCTGGGAACACAGGCAGATGGCACCGGAATTAGCAGCTCAGTAGACACAGAAGGTTCCAAACACTATCAGCTCAAAACAGCCCAGAACTTCTCCCCTCCACAGCCAAGTGTGGGGAGCAGAGCTGGGAGCCCTTCTCCAGTCACTGCCCTCCCTCCGCATCCTCCCCATCCAGGCATCGGCTGGGCAGAGGGAGAGAGCGGGCTCAGGGCCCAGGGGTCTCAGGAAGAAGATCAAAGTGACGGGAGTCGCCCACTGCCACCATGGAGGGGCAGGGACAGCTGCTGCCCACCGCGCACGCTCGCCGTCCGCAGGACAGGGCTGTGCCGGGGCAGCTGCCCAGCCACCGTGCATCAAGGTGGGGCCAGGTGGCACTCATGGCCAATGGAATGTGGGTGGAAATGATGTGGGCCCCTCCAGGCTGAGCTGTGATTACCTGGGGACCCTCCCCTCACGTGCTGCCCTTCCCTGGGGACCCTGGAGGCCATGGTGTCCATGACATCGTCATGGATGGAAGGAGCCTGGATCCCTGCATCACTGCTCGGAGGAGGTGTCTCCCTGGAGGGGATCCCCTGACCAGCAACACCTGCTTGCACTTCACATGGGAGAGAAATCAGCTCTTCCTGGGTGAAGCCACTGGGATTTGGGACTATTTGTTACAGCACCTCACCCATCCTGACCCATACAATCCAGTCCCACTCGTCATCCCATCCTTTTAAGCAAGTGCTTGTCAGGCTCCTCTGAGGGCCAGGCCGGGTGCTGAGCACCGGGACATGGCCGTGAACGAGACCCACAGGCATCTGACCTTGGAGAGCTCTTGGACGCAACTGGGGAAACAGCCGAACAAAATAAGTAAATGAACAACAACAAAATAATTACATGGTATGAACAGTGCTTTGAAGGAAAAAAGTGGTGACAGAAACAAATGCCAGATCTGGGAGGTGGTGGGAAAGGGCCTGTGGTGGAAGGAGCTGTGGGAGGTAGGTGGGGGCGGGGGAGGGCTGGGGGGTTCCTGCAGAGAGAATGGCCGGTGGGTGGGTGCAGCCCCCAGCTTTATGCAAATGACTTCACTCCATCCTCATCACACCCCTGGGGGAGGCTGTTACTGTCCCATTTACAGGGGAGGGGACTGTGGCCCCAGAGGGGAGGAGTGAAGCGGTCAGGTCACATGGGCAGGAAGCACGCTTGTGGTAGTGTTTGTTTTCCCATGTTGGAGAGGTGTCTGTGAGAGCTGCAGGCACCCCCAAGGTGGCCCCCAGGGACCGGCAGGCCACTTGTCCCCAGGCTGCTTGCTGGGGTCCCTAACCTGGCCCTCCCCCACTTGCAGGACCATGGCTTCTATTCGTGCATGTGCCCACATGCCACCTTCTGTGCTTGTTCAAGTTCAACCAGGCTCGTTACAGGTCTGGGTGGGGCTTGTTTTTCTATAACCGCCCATCATTGCCACCCGTGCTGGTCACCACTGTGGGCGGCAAGCGTCTAGAACAGAGAGCGGCTTGGATTTGGATCCAGGTGGTCTGACCTAACAGCCTGGCACTCAACCTCCAGGCCAAGCCCCTGGAGCTGCTGAAGTCCAGAGAGGGTGCAGACCAGGTGACTTCCTGGGAGAGGTGTGGTCTGACCTCAGAGCTGGGCCCAAGGCAGGGGGGGGCGTTAGAGAAGCAGCAAGCAAGGAAGGGGGACCCTTCTGTCATCGAGGTACTTTCTCTGTGACAGGGCAGCAGTTCAGCAGTCTGAGTGGCCTGTCCAAGGGCGCATGGCTGGGTGGACCAGACACCCAAACCCAGGCTCTGGTCAGAGCCTCTGCTCACTTCCGGGCAAGGGGCTGGGATTCACTCCCACCTGTGGAATCTAGGTGTTTGTGTTTGTAACTCAGCATGAAACACCGGGAAATGTTTCACTGAGAAAGTTCTTCTGAGGGCAAACTCTGAAGGGCTCTCAGATCTACCAGGGGTGCAGGGTGATTTGTTCCTGATTAAGTGAAATATCATAGGTCACAATGAGACCATTTCTAAGGTCACGTCTTTCTGCTGCCCTCCCCTCTCACAGCCTGTGCTGGAGGACACAGGCTTCTCTCCCCCTTCCTTCCTTCCTTTCTCCTCCCTCTCTTCTTTCTTCCATCCAGTGTTTTTAATCCTGTTGTGTGCACTGCAGTATTCTAGGTGCCAAGGAAACAACAGCAGGTGAGATGGGCACAGCCCTGCCCTGCCCTGGAGCTGCCCACCTGTCCGGAAAGACAAGAAAAGAGGTGATTAAGGTGAACACTATCTGCCCTCTGGAGACTCGCACTGTCAAGGACCCTTGGGGTGGAAAGTGTCATATAAATCAGCCTTGACAGTCCAGAGACACTCCCAGATATAGTAAAAGCACAAAGTTGCTGGTGACTAACCCTGGACATCAAAGAGGGCTTCCTGGAGGAGGTGATATTTGAGCTGCATGTTAGACTGGATGGGCATGAGTAGAAGAAAGCAGTACCAGGGAAGGGTATGTCTTTCCAAGGTTATAGTTATTGAATGGATGGATGAATGAATGAATCTAACCAAGATCCTCCTTTCGGCCGCGTTGGGTCTGGCACCCTCCAGGCCCTGTCAGAGCAGGGTGAGCTCTGCCCAGATAGCCTCTCTGCCTACCTTGGGGAGAAAGGTCAGAGGTTTTCCTGGGGCTTCAGGGCCTCTTCCATTCCAAGAGTCTCCTGCTTAGGATCCTGGAAGCCCTAGGTTATCCCAGCCCTGGGTGTCTCCATCCACGAGTTCCCTCACAGCTTTCCATGGGCAGTAGGGTCATGGGAGGGGGCCCAGACCTGGGCTCATACCTCACCTCTGCCTTTAGTAGCCGTATGACTTGGAACAGTCCCTGCACCAAAGTGAGCCTTGGTGGTCGCATCTGGAAATGAGGGCTACTACAATGAGGCCCGCCTGCTGGCAACACTGGTAGCAAAACTGCCCCAGCTGTCCACTCCCCCGTGTCCACACTCTGCAATATGACTCAAAAGGTGGAGCTTCTTCCTGGCCCTGAACCTGCACTGCCCTGCGACTTCCTTTGGCAGCAGAATATGTGGCATGTGGCGTGCCAGCCCCCCGCCCATGCCTCACGGGGCTGTGTGCACTTCTGTTCACACTGTTGGAGATCCGAAACCTCCATCTGAACAAGCCCGGGCCAACATGCTGGAGGCTCAAAAAGCACATAGGCCCCAGAATGTTTAAGAAAGCCAGCGAGCATCAGCAAAGCCAGACCACAGCTGTGTGCCAAGCTGACCACACATGCCGGAAGGAGCCCAGCCAAGCCGGCAGAACTGTCTTGCCCACCAAGACCTGTGAACTAAATAACGAACCATTGACTGAAGGTACTAGCTCTCTGGTTGCTGTGCACCATTGCTGTAGCAATGCCCAGAGGGAATGGGCTCGTAGAGTTATGATGAAGATGAAATAAGTCAGTAGACGGGAAGTGCTTAGAGCCTGTGGTTGGCACCCAGTAAGCCCTAAATGGGCCTTGGCTTTTGTGATTGCCCCAACCTGCCTGGTCCTCAGGGGAAGCTTTGCTTTGTCACCAGAGCCAAGGTCTGGGTGGACAATACCCTCAATGCTTGTGATGTCATCACTAGGCAGGGCACCGTGGTGCTGCTACTTGGTGGCCATGTGAACATCACCTCTCTGAATTTACATTTGCTCATCCCCAAAGCGGGCAGCAGGTTGTCAGTCTCCCAGAAAGAAGCCACCTTCTGCTCTGTAGCCAGCCAGGTTGAGCTCACTCAGGTGCCGGCTCCAGGAATGTTGGCATAGGAGCCATTTAAGGTGCTACACAGGGAAGGAGAGGGGCACAGGCCTGATGAATCTCTGTCCCGTGAGGCCTGGCTCTGTCCCATGTCCTTTCACCTAAGCCCCTTGACTTGGGGTGGTTGGGTTGTTCTTGCTGATATCCAAATGGCCCAGGCGGCTCATTTCTTTCTCACCTGGTAAGAAAACCAGCTAATTATCATGGCTTCCCAGGCATTTCTCAGAGCAGCTGGCCCTCCAGGAAAACATTAGGAAAATATGTGTCCCTTCCCCTGTAAGATCCTTGAGGACCGTGACATTGTTGCTCTTAATTCACCCTCACACCACCTTTCTGAATGCAGGACCAGACACACAGACAATGCTCTATAAATGTGTGTCCAACAACTGGATGAACGTGCAGATGTGGTCGCTCATGACTCCCATCCCCTCCTCAGGAAGCCATCCTTCTCCCTCGGAGCAGAAGCAAACACTCCCAGCTTCAGATCATATGGTCCTGACCCCTCCCTCCATCACTGCTCACCCTGGAAACAGGTCTGATCATATCATCCCTGCTTCCTGTCCTTTGCCCTCCACTTAAAGCACCTGCTGGTCCCCCTGCTGTGATGAAGACCTAAATCCTGAAAGTGACATTTGAGGACCCCACACAGTCTTGCTTCTGCCTCATCTCCAGGCTCCCACTCACTCCTGCCCTCCAACCACAAAGGCTTTGGGGCTCTTCATAGCCAGAACGCGTCCTCCAGCCACTGGGCCTTTGCACATGCTATTGCCTGATCTGAACACTCTTCTTCAGCCTCAAGCTCACCTGATAACTGCTTCATTTGGATCACAGCTCAACACTCACCTCCTCCAGGAAAACCTTGAACTCTCCCGTTCTATGCTTCATGGCACCCCAAGCCTCCCCTTTAGAGCACTTGTAATTTTTTTACATCTTTGGTTTATTCTATACTATCTCCCCCCTGGATGGTGAGCTCCACAGAGCAGGGACATGGCAGTCTTGTTGGCCTTTGATTCTCCTAACACAGCGGCTGTCACGTTCTAGGTGCTCAGTAAATGTATTGAATAAATAAATGAATGCAGTGACACTCTTGGTCTCTAAGTCCCCCAAGGTGGGGAAGGTGTCTCAGTCAAAGGGCTGGCTTCAGGGGCAGGCAAGAGAGGCATCTAATGGCACAACATTTAAGGAGGTGCTCTGTCATCCCCAAATGCCTGGTGCCAACCTCAGGGTGTGCACTTAATTTGCACAATTATTGACACACAAGGAGAGAGGGGTAGACAAGAGGGAAAGAGGATTTGAGATTTAAAAGAATCCTTGACTCAGCTTCTGATCCTATGTCTGGAAAGCTAACCTCTGTAGAGAATGGAAACATCTTCCACCAACACAGGCACCTGGTTCCCAAAATAGACCCAAGAATACCCGTGGCAGCTGAGCTGATGTGTATTTTCATGACTGCCTAACGCTGTTTTACTTCTGCAGGCTCATTATAGGGAAATGGACTTCAGAGGGAGAAAAGGGAAGGGAAATGGACTAATTTCCCCAACTGCAGACATAATGGGGGGATTCTCACCTTTGCAGGTTTCACAGGGGGAATTTGCAAGGGAAACAGGTCCGTAGGCAGGGCAGTTCCTGGACTGATGGGACACTTTGAGGGATCGTGTCTGGTGGGGCTGATTGGCTGAGGGAACGTGGTCTACAGCCTCCCCATTGTTGCCCCCCAGCAGCCATTCTCACTGCCACCGTTGCTCCCAGTTAGGAGGACCTGGCACAGAACACGGGGGAATAGAATGTTTCCAGAGCCCCCGCTCCGCTCTGCCCAACATCCCCTACCTGGGAGCTGCCTCCAGCCCCGCCCAGGACACAGCTACGCCTGCTCTGCAGAGGTTTCTGAGGCACCTGCAGGAGGAAGACCTTGAACCTCCTCATGGAGAATTCTAGACCCAGATACTTGAAGATGCGGGAGCCGCAAACTGTGGGCTACTCCACCCTCCCTGCATGCTCTTTCCCTCCAGTCTTTCCTTCAGGGCCCAACTTGGGCTCCTCCTCCTCCAGGAAGCTTTCCCTGATGCCTCCAGCCCACACTGACCTCTTCCTTTCTTAATTCCTCTCCCATGCTCTGTGCTGCAGGGTGGGGTGAGGGAAGGAGCATGGACCTTAGTAGCAGAAGCTAAGGGTTTGGACCTGCTCCAACATCCTGAGCTGTGACCTTGGGCCAATCACCGGATTTCCCTGGGCCTCCATCTAATATGATGTATTTGAATTCAGTCACACATCCTCTGGTGATGAAAATTAAGGTATGGTTTCTATTAAAGTTCAGTGGCCAGTGGGGATGTAAGGGATGGCACCCAGCTCCCCTCTTCAGATCTGCCCTCTGCAGAGCACCCAGGCTTCTGGGTACCCTGGGGCCCAGCTGAGTGACTCATTCAGGCAGCTGTGCCCTGGAAGAACATGAGGTCCCTAGGTCTCTGTTCCACTGAGTGATACCAGGCAGCCATGGTTACCTTCCTCCTGGGAGCCCAGGAGGCAGTGTTTGGAGCACTGGCCTGGGATTTAGAGAACACTGGCTCTAGACCTCACTCCTCCTAACTTGCCGCAGGTTAGGTTAACGCCCAGGGTGGGTCACTTCACCTCTGTAAGCGCCCATTTCCTCCTCCAAAGGCCTAAGGAGCAGACACTGCTGCTGCAGAGCGGACGCAGCTGATTGCCCGTCAAGCTTCCTCTTGTGGAATGTAGATGGTCCCAGGTGGTCTGTAGCTGGGTGCAGGGGGAATGGGGCATTGGGTGGGGAAGAGAGGGAGAAATAGCCAGGTTCATTCATTTTCTTCCTGCATTGCACAGATGTTTACTTAGCACCTCTTATGCATAGGCACTGTATTGCCTGGTGGTGGCCACAGCAGGGTTAGGACTCCCTGGGTGTGGGTGAAAGAAGCACATCGCAAACAGTTGAGGCAGAACAAGAAGTGCACTGGCTCATGAACTGGAACGTCTGGGGCGCCGCTGGCTTCAGGCCTGCCTTGATCTAGGGGCTCAAGCCATTGCACTTGTTTACACAGGCAGCGTTCAGTCACTGAGTGGTCAGCAGAGAGCCAGATGGGGGCGTCTGCCTTTGGGGGGCTCACGTTCTGTTTATCCTGTTTTCCTTTATTCACTCCATTTTTCAGAGATTTGTTTATCTATGCTGACTTCATTTCTAGATTTTTCCTCTTGCAACAGCCACCAGCAACCACTGTTGACCAGCTTAGCAGCCTATGTCTGACCCACTTAGCAGCCTTAAAAGAAGGGAAAGGACTCTCTTAGACTGCTTTCAGCAAAAGTTCAGGGCAAACTGATTGGATTAATGTGGATCTCGTGTGCCCATCTCTGAGCCAATCACTAATTTCAGGGAAACGCAAGTTCACAGTTGGCCATACCTGAGTCACAGGTTCACCCTTACAGCCATGGTGGGCTCAGTCCTGGACAAAGGGCCTAGACAACCTGCCCTTGGTGGGTGAGGGGCACCTAAAGAAAATAAGGAGAATATTGGTGAGGTGAACTCTGAGCTGGTGCAAGCAATCTTCATGTACAAAGCAAGCCTAAATCCTCCCTCTTGCTTGGCCAATGGGATGGGACCACCAAACTCAACTGGCAAAGGTGGGTGACCTTGAAGCATCTCCACAATCAGAAGGAGACAATGCACCTGCCATCTAGGGCTCCCTCTGGACTCTGACCACCTGAATCAGGTGACCACACCTGCCTTTGGTCCACCCCAGCTGACCTGGCTTCCTTTGGGGGACTTGGGTGAGCAGGGCTGCAAGGAAGCTGGCTGTCCACAGAGCACGCACTGACTCAACCTGCCCCCCTGGCTGTGTGACCCTGAGTAAGTTCCTCAACTTCTCTGAGCCTTAGTGTCCCCATCTCTAAAATGGGAATGGTTAACCAACCTCGTAGAGGGGAGGATTTTGTGAAGATTAGTGATATAACCTGTGAGTCACCTGTCCTGGCACATGGCAGGCACTAAATGAGCAGAGTTGTATACAGAAGGTGCTCATGGAATGGCACTCACTGCCGGGACCTCCAGTCTGGCACCCTGCCGGCCAGATGGTGCATGTGGCTGGCAGGTCTGCCTCCCCCATCTGACTCCTGAGCACAGGGACATGTCCCATCTTTCTCTCAGTGCCCAGAGGTCTGCACATGGCCTGGCACTCAGTGGTGACATCTGCTGAGTCATTGGAAACCGACATTGGAGGCCAGGATGGGAAGGCACTTCATACTCACTGTCCCACAGCCACCAGGCCTTGAACCTCTCGGCAGGACATAAATTTCTTGGCAGCAGAGGAGTTATTAAAAGTCCCCCAAAACAGCTGGACTCTGATGGAAACAGAGCAGTTGTCACTGCTGGGGCCCAAGAGGTGCCTGAGTGGGCAGGAACACACAGATGGAATGTATTCCAGGCTTTTCACAGACACCTGTTTTATCACTGTGTTCAGGGCATAAAGATGCCAACTGGCCTCAAAGGCAGGAAGGGACAGCATCATACTTACTGCAGGAGGTGGGGGTGGTCTTCATGGATGGCACTTCCGTCTTGGGGAGGTAGGCAGTCCTGTCCGCTTATTTCTTTAATTTAACTCTTAGAGGTTTGCCAGGATCTTGGCTGTGAACTGCAGAAATGTGAGGAGATGCTGTTTCAGCAAGAGCAAAAATAGACCCCACTGGCTCTGCTGGATGAATCAGCCCAGCCGGCAGGGCCACCTACCGCGTGCCGGGCCTGGGCCTGTGCTGCCCAGGGGAGCTGATGCACAGCAGCTGATGACAATTCTTAGCTGTTATTCCGAGGATGCTGAGGATGGTGGCCGTGGCGACAGTCCCCCCCATTTCCACGTCCCCTCTCCTGCCGTCAGGGGTCAGCCCCCTCCTCACTGGCCCACCTCCCCAAGGCTCTGTCACCCAGGAGGGGCTTCACTCCTCACTGGCTTGGTAAATCCCGAATTCCACATCTCAGAGGAGGGGCCCGTTTCTTTGGCTCAAGGCTTCGTGCTGCTCAGCTCACATGGGGCGTGAAAGCTCGCCGCAGCCGGGTGGCAGCGACAGGCAGGAGGCCTGTCTGTGGTTTCTGGCTGTGACATTCCTGGTTCACAACCAGGCACGTGTTCTGCTTTCTCACCTCCCGAGCAGGGGCTGCGGTGCCGGAACGTGGGCCACTTTCCCAGCGATGGGTGAGCAGGGCCTTCCTGCACAGAAGCAGAGCTCCTTGGGCCGCCAGAGGCGGGAGGAACCAGAGGAGATCATTCAGTCCAACCCTTCAGGGAACAGTTGGGGACACTGAGGCCCAAAGTGGGGATGCGGCCTGTCCAAGCTCAGGCAGTGAGGGGGCTGCAGAACAGGGAGCGGGACTCACTCTCCTGACCCAGGGCTGGGGCTCTGCCTTAGCCCTGCGGACCCTAGCCTGGGGCCGGTGGGGCAGAACCCCGGGCCTGGAACAGATGGGGAAGGGCAGGCTGGGGAGGGGGCTGGGCCTGGTGGAGGCAGGTGAATGGAGTCGTGGAGGAAGTGCCTCAGACTGGGCCCCCCCAACCCCCGGGTTCTGGAGGGACCAGCGAAGGAGGGTGTCCCCACTGAACCGGCAGACAGACTGGAGCCTGCTGTCACGCAGCCTGTGGTGAAACTGTCACAGGCTCACAGGGAGAAGGGGAAAGGAGGCCAGTGCCATCTGTTGTTTAAGGTGCCAACTATTCTTTTTGGAAAGCCCTGCTTTTAATGATGAAATAGTATTGTTCTTACTTTTTTGAGAAGGAACTTTCTCCCAGGAAAGGATGGTGTGAGCAAATCTCAACTGTGGCTTAGGGACTTTCTGTGCAGCACTGGAGTCCTCACAACTGCAGGACCCTCTGAGCGTTCAGCCCCCAGATGTGAATGGTATATACTGCTCCTCAAATGCATAATAAATCTTTGTTCTCAAAACCAATTACCATCCAGAACTTGTGTTCCCCTGAACCTAATTTGGGAAAGCTGGCATTTAAAAATCAGTGTGATTTGTCAATGAACTTTCACAGAATTGGCTAGGCTTTCCTGGAAGTCTGTGTGCTCAGTGTTGGGAGGTGTGAGCATGTGTCTGTTCCTTTCCACTGCCATACGGGGTCATAAATCATCCTGTGAGCATCACGGTGATGTCAGAGGCCCGCCCTGCTCAGTTAGACATAACGCTGAAATCTCCGCGGGACAGTCCAACACCAGCAGGGAAAATAATATCCTAAGACAGCCCTGGGCTTGTTGCTTTGCCCTTTATAATTTAAATGTTTCAATATCTTAAGAAGGCTTCTCATGCATTACTATACTGGGTGTCACAGGAACAGGGTCGAGTTGCTGGAATTTTTGAAAGGCATGAATCTCAAGGATATGTCTGGAGCCCCTGTCTGCGTGGTGATCATGGAGGGCCCCCGAGGCCTCAGCTTTGTGGAAGGTTTACTGATTGCATCATTGCCAGGAAGGTCGGGCCTGAGTGGGGCTTTTGATGCCCTGCCTGGCAATGGCCGCTTTCTGACTGCATCCTGGGCCTCATTACCTCTGATCCCCAACCCCCCAGCCACCCAGGTCTCTGCACAGTTTGTCATATGAGTCAGGTTCTGTCTTGCCTCCAGGCCTTTGCCCTTGCTGGTTCCTCCACCTTATGTTCCTTCTCTCTGTCTCCCCACAATTTATCCAGGTAACTCTTATCTTCTCCATCCCCACTGAAAGTCACTGCCGTTCTCTGTCTCCTGCCTCTAACTGGGACATGAACCCTCTCATTCAGTAATCAAACCTATACTTAATTGACGTCTGTCTTTCTCCTAGATCCCAAGACTCTAAAGCTTCCTTAAAATAAAAAACATTTCTGGTTTGTTCACTGCTGCGTCCCCAGCCTGAGTCCAGAGCCTGGCACACAGTAGTTGCTCAGTTAAATATGTGTTGAATAAACAAAGGAAAGAATGAGTGAATAAGCTACCTTTATTCACTCTGATATCACTGACAATTTCCACAGTGCACACCCCTGTATAGATCCAACCTCCAAAGGATGCACCCCTGACTAGGCCTGCCCTCCTGTCTCTCCCCGACTTCCCATGACCCAAGGATGACCCCTCAGCCCATCCTGGCCCTGCCTCAGCCTTCACAGCCTCAGATCAAGGTGCTCTGCAAGTTCCTTCCTGTGTGCAGAAGTACAGCTGCTCCTCCCTGCCTCGCTGAGGATCCTGAACTAAGCAGAGGCAGGACTCAGTACCTAGTACTTAGTGACTAGAAACCAGCGTGGGGTCCTGACAGCCCAGGAGGGAGGGTTTAAGGGGAATATGGCATTTTGGGGGCAGGAGAGAGATCCTAAGGGAGTGGGTTGGGGGCTTAACATCGTAGAAGCAGACAGGGAACCAAAGAAGAAAGAGGTTGGCCTGGGAGACTTTCCAAAACCCTGGGGTGGGGGTGTCTGTCTCCTCCCTGTGCTATGATTCCCTGCACTGTGTCCCTATCTTCCAGAATGTCATTGGCAGGTAGCAGCCTCATCTTTGTGTCCTGCAGGAAGTGGAGGGGGCTGGCCGGTTTCCCAGGCTGGGGCAACATGAGTAGAGGAAGGCAGGCGGCTGCAGGAGGCCCCCTGGAAAGGAGAGGTCTGGAGGGTCAGGGACTTGGTCTGGACCTCAGAGCAGGTGGTGCCAGGGAGACATGGTCCCACCCAGGAACACATGAATGGAACCGTGGGGCAGGACGGACATCCCTGGCTCAGGGTTTCTGTCTGGGGTCATGTTACTGGCACATAAAGGAAGGGCGTCTTCAGGAAGCCCTAGGCATGGCCGTGGCCATCATGCCCTGAGTGAGCACAAGCTTCTCCCCTGCCCTTCCCCTCTCACGCCCTCCCTCCCTCAGCGGCTTGTCTGGAGGAACGGAAATTGACTCTCCCCAGTCGCTGCTCTATTTCCATCTGTCTCCACTGAGATATTTGCACAGTGAATGAAAACACTTGTATTTATCCGAAACTTAGGAGCTGCCGCTGATGCGTCCGTTTATCTCTGTTCTAGTGCCTTGCAGAAAGCCCCGAGAGAGCCAAGCACAGCAGCTGGATGAGTCTGGGCCATTAGGGGGAGATCTTGGATCAGCAAAAAGATGCTGGACACAGGACCTAATCCCCCTTCCTACCTGCCATGCCTGTCCCCGACTGTGACAATGATTTTCAAGATCACATCCCCCCAAAGTCAGGGTAATCTGGGACAGGAAGGTGGATTTGATGAGGCTTCACAAGTTGCTTTCCTTGTTAATTTTCAGCAATTATTTTTATAGAGGGGATGGCTCAAACCCTGACACATTCTATCAGCACTGGCTTCTCAGCCAGGCTCTTTTCGATCAGCGATGCTATGGAAGAAGAGGATCCATGTGCTTAAAAGCCTCATCCAGGACAAGCCACAGACGAGGAGAGAATATTTGCCAAACACAAATCTGATAGAGATCTGGATCCATAACACAGGAAGAATTCTCAAAGCTCAGTGATGACAAAACAAAGAACCCAGTTTAAAAAGACACTACACGGAAGACAAGATAGGGAAAGCCAGTAAACACGTGAAAGTTATTAGGGAAATGCAACATACAACCATAGTGAGATGCCACCTCACCCCCACTAAGATGGAAAAGTAACTGACGGTGCCAAGAGCTGGAGAGGATGAGGAGCAACTGGGATTTCCGTGCGCTGCTGGTGGGGGTGCGCAAGAGTATTAACATTTTAGAAAAGGGCTTAGCAGTTTCTTCAAAAGTTTAACATATCCTACTACGTGATCGGATGGCTGCTCTACAAAGTATTTACCCAAGAGAGAAATGCATGTGTCCATGCAAACGCTTGCACGCAGGTGTTCAACGGCAGCCTTATTTGTAATAGCCATCAGCTGGAGACTACACACATGTCCATCGGTGGGTAAATGGATAAGCCAGTTGTGGCCTACCCATACCACAGAATACCATAAAAAGGAATGAAATAGTGATAGCACAGCCTCGATGAGTCTCAACATAATCACACTGACTGAAAAAAGCCAGAGAAGTAAAGGCACATGTTGTATGATTCCATTAAATTCCATAAAAATCTAGAAAAAGAAAACTTATCAATAGTACCAGAAGGCAGATTAATTGTTGCCTGGGGCAGAGGTGGGTGTGGTGATGAGAAACGGGAGGGAGAGATTACGAAAGGGCAGGGGGGACACATGAAGGTGTCCCCACAAAATTCCTACGTTGAAATCCTAACCCCCAGTGTGATGGCATTAGGAGGTGGGGTCTTTGGGAGGCGATTGGGTCATGAGGGTGAAGCCCCGTGAATGGGATTAGTGCCCTCAGAAAAGGGACCCAGAGAGCCCCCGTCCCCCTTCTGCCATGTGAGGACACAGCTGTGTGAAGGCAGCTGTCTGTGAACCAGAAAGTGGCCTCTCAACAGACCTTCCTACATGTGGTGGCACCTTGATCTTGGATTTTCCAGCCTCCAGAACTACGAGAAACAAATGTTTGTTTAAGTCAACCAGTCCATGTTATGCTTGTCATGGCACCGCCGTGGACAAAGAGAGATCTGCTTATCCCCTTGGTTGTGGTGGTGCTTCGTGAGCATATACAAAGGCCAGACTCATCAAAATTGACGCATTAAATATGCACAGCTTTTTGTGTGTCAACCAGAATGCAATAAAGCTGCTTAAAAATTTTTAAAAGGTCACTACTCCACAGCGTCTTGAGAGCTCTGAAAGAAGCGGTAGCATGCGCCATTTGGCCCCAATCCCTCAGCTCCTCTCTACAGCAGCACCCTTGGCCATGAAACTCTGAGGTGTCATCCCACTGCACATGGGCAACCATCCCACCCCGTGACAGAAAGTGTATGGCTTCCAAATGACTTGCTTTTGGCAGTGGGCTATCAGCAGATGTGAAGCTACTACCACGTGGGTCAGGCCGTGCACCGGGGCTGCCTCTTCCATCTCAACCTCTGCTGTGAGAACATGCCTGGACTGACTTTCCAGAGGATGAGAGACACATGGAGCAGTGCCAAGTCACTCCCGTCACCCCACTCGAGGTCAGCCTGCGTCAGCTAGCTACCACGGAACCACCCAGACACGGGAGCAATCCCAGCCAAGATCAGTGGAGCTACCTAGCCAAGTAGCCAACCCACAGCCTTCCCAGAGAAGCAAATAATAAACGTGCTCTGATGTGGGCCAGGGAGGCTCTATGATTTTGGTTAGATAATCTGTGGCAATAGATAACTGGTTCAGCTCGTATAAGAAGGAACAATCTGGGGTTATCTGGGCAGGCTTCCTAGAGGAGGTAAAGCAAGATGGGGTTTAATGGAGAGGGTGGGCTGGCCAGAGAAATGACAAGAGGAAGGCAGAGGAGTGGGGAAGTGCAACAGTCTGTAGGCTCAGCAGAACCCAGTGAAGGAAGCTGGGACAGAAACTCAGTGTGGCCAGAGCCAGGGGTGGTACATGGAGGGAGATGGGATGAAGAGAGAAGCCAGTCAAGTCATGAAGAGTTGAATGCCAAGCTAAGGTATTTTTAGAGAATAGGGAGTATGGCAGATCTCTGGTGAGGCTGGTCTTTTAGGATGACCATTCATGTGGTCAAGATGGAGCAGACAAGACAGGAGGCTGGGGCCACGGATGCAGGTGAACAAGGATGGCGGCCTGAAACCCAGCTGGGATGGAGACCCTGTGAGAGCCATTGGAGGGACAGTGGCCCTGGAGGATGTCCATGTGGCCGGTGCTTCCCATCCTTACAGTTTTCCCCACTACAGGCTCAGCTAAGCTGCCCCACAGAACCTTGGCTCAGGCCAAACTCACGTCTCAGTGTGGTCAGTCAAGTTCAACTTCCCATCAGTTCTTAATGGATTGCTAATTGGTAAGAAAGACACAATAGCTTTTCAGGCTCCAAGCATGGATGTTTGCGATGGCTATCATATTGATTGCATCCCTTGATAACCAACCCATATTTAATGAACACTATGGATCGATTAAATGGGAATGATGTGCTTATGTGACATAAGGAGGAGCATTTTTACAAAGGTATAATTGGCACTGATGAAGGCAGTGGGTGCTTTTACAGCCTCGGCTTCCTCATGGCTTCTCTGTTACCACCTCACAATGATCTCTGAAGTCTGGAGACATTAAAGGTTTCTGGACTGCCATCTTCCAGCTGTATTTGTAGATTCAGGCAATTTGCAAAGCCTATTTGGGTAACAAGTGTGTCTTCTTTAACATGAGGTAGTGTCAGCTGCAGCGCCACCCAGGTCTGCCTTCTCAGAATGTACTGCCCACACCGGATGGAAAGAGCTCCTCTGCCTGTTCCCGCCCCAGTGAGAAGCCTCTGCACACAGAGGGCCCCTCTTAATCCCTTCAGCAGCAACAGGGGCCCTCGTCCCTCCGCTGGCCTTGCTTGCACACAGAAATTCTCCAAAGATGGCTGTTGCGAATATCAAATAAAAAGATATTAAGGCCTAGCACAGCCCTAAGCACATAGTAGGTATTCTAAAAGTTTGTTCCATTTATTTGGAGACAGGTCTATTATCCCCTGTCTCATTGATTTCACAAGCTTTTTTTCTCAACCACACATACAGGTGGTGGGCAGAGCATGCTGCCCAGAAGCAGTAGGAAGCTGGGGCTGTAAGCCTGCTGTGCAGGCTTGGTTAACTTACTGAGCTTCTCTGATCCACAGTTTCCTCATCTGTAAAACTGGAACATGAAGACTGTAGTTAAGGGCTTAATGTGGTAATGTAAGTCGAGGGCCCAGTGGGGCGCCTCATGAGTGGGCACTAAGGACACCTGGCTGATTCGTTTGGAGAAAGGGCTTCTTTTCTGTAGGGCTCAGAGATGTTTCTGGCTTCTAAACATGTGGTGAGATTGGAAGAACAGTGAGGCCAGAAGCCAGAGGAGCTCATGGCTGGACTCTCCTCTCTGCCTGGCCTCACTGTGCACCTTGCGTGAGTCACTGCTCCTCCCAGACCCTCGGTTTTCTCATCTGTGAGACAGAGACAATCATGCTTACTCCTAAAGTAGAACTATTGGCACGACCCAGTGCACCTCACAGGACACCCCAAAAAGGAAGGCAGAATGAGGAATTCTCACTGTCAAGTTGTGTGAGGGGCCCAGACTGAAATGCAGAGAAATAACAGGCACCATTTAAAGAGGCACTGAAGACTGGGACACTTAATTCCCAAACACGTTTATGTAACATTCTTTTAACTGCAAAACCAATTAAGTCTAGAACACTCTCAGCCTGTGGTTCAGGGAAGGGGAAGCAGAGCCCAAGGTGACTTTACAGCCTTCATGCCCCTATGGTGGCTGCAGTGGCCCCAAGCAGTCTCAGCAGACGGATGAGACTCTCGGGGTCTAAGATGCTCTCTGAGCAGACAGACCCGAGGAATCCGGTATGGCAGCCCTTAGTACATCAGCTGAGTGGCACAGGTCAGGCAAAGGTGGACCAGAGTGGCGGTGGCTAGAGTGGCTCCACACCAACTCCCTTACCCTGGTCCATTCCCCCTGCGCTTTCACCATCGGATAGCCATGTATCTATTTGCTTACTATCTTTCTCTTCAGTAAAGTGTCAGTTTGGTGAAGGTGTGTCCACCATGTCTACTGATGTGGATCTGGGGCCTAGAAGGGTGCAGGGCACATAGCAGGTGCTCAGTGTGACTGGGTGTATAATGAACGGAAGAACAAGCGTCAGGGCATTGAAAGGAGGGCATTTCAATGTCAAAGCTGAGCCCAGCAGTCTCAAGAGGGAGGGTGTTCTCTCCCCCTGCAGCCTGAAGGCCCTTAGAGGGGGGAGATCCAGGCATTGACTGGGGCTAGATTTGCTCTTAGAAGCTTCTGGCTGGCCCCACATGTGCACCCCTTTCTGTCTGTGCCGCCCAGAGATTCCAGAACCTTCTCCCAGATGGAGGCAGTGATTTGGTGTCAAGCAAACATGAGCTCAGCTCAGGTTTCTTAACTAGCTTGGCAACAGCTTACTTCTTTGTGACTCAATTTTCTCATTTTTAAGTGGGACTGGTGATTCTTGCGACTCTCAGGGCTGTGGAGAATGGGGAGGAAATAGGCTTTGTAAAAGAAAAATGTACACACACAGTCAGTTGACATTCCCCTGCTTCAGAGTCTGTGAACACACGTGGTCTGGGCTGACAGCTCTGCGAAGGCAGTCTGGCTTCACCGGATTCAGCTGGGAAAGAGGTCAGCCTCCAGTGGGCAAGGCATGGGCCTGGCCGGATTAAAGCTTCTGGTTCCCAGCACCCGCAGGGGGCAGGTGGGGCAGCAGGGGGCGGCAGGGAACCGGTGGGCAGAGGAAGGAATGCACAATCCCCTTTTCCTCCTCAGCAGCCTCTTCTGCCCTATAGCTGCCGCACCACGTTTGGGAGAACATCTTGATCTGTCAACACCAGCAGCCAATGAGATATTCGCATGTTCAGGGTGGGGGAGAGTGAAACCCAGGTGGCCGCCCGCCGTTGCCATTCCTCTTCAGGTGTGTGAACGAGCACGTGGGCCTGGATGGCAAGCCCGCCCACCAGCCTGCTGCAAGGTTTCCTGCAAGGCCCTGAGGCCCTGATGTGGCAGGAGAGATGCAGGGCGCATGAGGCAGGGTGGTAGGGGTGGGGGTGTTGGCAGGAATCTGTGATAAGAGAAAGAATTCAATAATTCATCAGTGAATCAGAGAGGGAACTGCAACTTCTGCATCCAGGAGCCCTGAGTGATGGTTCCCACGCCCTCTTGCTCTGCTGTTTGCCTTCCACTAAAGGTGATGGATACGACAGCAGCTCTAACGAGCCTCGAGCCGGTTAGGAGGCAGCCGCCAATCTCTTCTCACCTGGCTCCAAGTGCTATGGCCCAGGGAATAAACGCAAGGACTCTGCAGGGGTCACAAGGGAGCTCTGCGCATCACCCATGAAGTCCCCGAGCTGTCCTGGAAATGCTGGGGGCTCGGGGTGTGATGCTTCACACCTGTGCCACCTGCCACCCCCAGCCTCATCCAGCCCCTCACAGTAGCGGCAGTGGCTTGGGAGGTAGGACTGCATACCTGGTCCAAGCCCGTCACCGCTTCTCATGAGCAGGGCCATGAGCCACAGCCAGTCCATGGGGCTGATCATGACACCCACCTCTGAAAGGAGGGGTGATCTGTCCTCCGTGAAGTTGCTGGGACTCCTTTCACACCTTCCTCTGGCCTGGCAGCTGGGGAGATACACAGGAGGAGAAAGTACAGAGGGGTTTCCTCTGAAACCCAGGGCGGGACTCCAGTCCTATCTCAGCTGTGTGACCCTCAGCAACTCACTTAACCTTCTGTCCTTCATTTTCCTCATCTTTAAAATGGGGACTATAAGGGTTCCCACCAAGCGGGGTTGTTAGGAGGCTTACATGAACCACGATGTAAAGCCAGGCCCAGAGCGAGTGCCCTGTAAGTAGCAGCCGTCACCTTCTCTGTCAGCAACGCCACCGTGCCACCATCACAGCCATTGTCACCATCATCATCGTGATCTGAGCCTTCTCTCTGCGCTGAGACATGTAATTGGAACATACTCTATATTCAACTCTCCTACCATACATCAGCAGCATGTTCCCACGTCATGGAAAATGCCTCAAAAGCATGATGTTAATAGCTTCTTAATTATACCCATTTAGATGCACCAGCATTTACCTCACCAGCCTCGCCTGCCAGATACTGAGAGGATTACAAGGCTTTGCTGTTAGGCACATCAGGCTGTGGTGAGCATGGGCCTCACGTGCCCAGTCCCTGACTACATCCTCAGGACAGACTCCTGCAGGGGAATCACGGCATCAGGGCAGAGGTGATTCAGGGTCCTTATCACCCCGTCCCCTTCCTGGAAGTCACCCTGATGTAAACCTGCCAGCAGCCCTGAGGCCACTTGTCTCACCACCCACTGCCCTAGACTGTGACACCTGCTTCCCAGTCAAATCAGAGTCCCAGCTGTCCGGAAGCCTCACAGGAGGACAAGAAGCAGCCTGGGGCAAGCAGCCTGGGCAGGAGGAGGTCAGAGGAGCTGCTCCCAGGCCACCTGCCTGGACCTGCTCCGGGCCATGGCACAGCGCTTCTCTGAGTCTCTATTTACTCACCTGTCACAATAGCCTTCCAGCCCGTCCAGTGCCCAGGAAGGGGCCTGACCCCCAGTGGATGTGCAGTGGAGTTTGTACCCAACTGCATTTTATGAAAGACAATTTGCACACATCCTACTCCCATTTGTAGCCTCTGCCAAGGTTGCTGCAATGTACTTATTTGCCTCCCGCTGAATTTCACTGCAATGCAACAGACTCTGGAGTCAGACAGCCTAGGCTTGAATTTTGGCTCTGCCACTCAGCAGCTATGGCACCCTGGGCAAGTTACTCAGCCTCTCTGTGCCTCAGTTTCCCCTTGGCGATACTGGAATAACAATGCTAGTTCAGAAGGTTGTGAGAATTGGACATATTAATGTGAAAGTGCTTAGAATAGTGCTGAGCACACATAAATGCTGCAGAAAGTTTGTTTTTGTTGTCATTATTATCCTTATGCACAACCTAGGGTGGAGTCTCACTTCAGGTGCAGCGGAATCCAGGGCCTGTCCCTGGGGCTCAGCTGCCCTCCAGCTGGCTCCACCCTCAGGCTTCCTGTTCCGTATGGAGATCCCAGCTTCTCCAGGCACACTGCATGCTTCCAAATATTGGACCAATTTGATTTGATTCCACACCCAGCAGCTTGTGTCCTAGGAGTATATGCTGAAGCTCTCGACCCCCAGCACAGCCAGCCTCCACCCAACTGTGGGATCCTGAGCGGTGCCGCCCTGCTCCAGGTGGGTGGGGTCCCTTCGCTTTGCCATCCTGGTAGCAATTTTCTCCACACGTCCCTGAGCTGGTGTGAGCCTCCAAGGAGGCTGACCCAGGGTGACTGGTGCCTCTTCATCACTGACACTTGCCTCTGAAGCCACTTTATAAATAGGACAGTCACCCTCCTACGTGGGCAGAGGGGCTGCAGCTTGGGGGGAGGTGGTCAGCAAATCTGGTGGTTTAAGGGTAAACTCAATAATGAGGGGAAGGCAGACATGGCCCCTCTCTGAGCCTCGGTCTCTTAATCTCTGAAATGGATCAACAACAGTGTCTTCCTTACAAGGCTGTAGAGGTGCCCAGAGAGGATACCCATGAAGGGTTGGCTGGTTATGGTTGTGAGCATCGTTACCAGATGCCCCCAGGGCTGTGGGATCCCATCCAAGCCCATCCTCCACAGTTTTCCCAGAGTTTTGGCCACACCAGGAAGAATCAGGACTAATGCCAGAGAGAAAATCGATTTGCCTGAAGCCCACGCTTCTAACTGTGTCTACCCCCAACCCAGCTTTTTGCCGGCAGGCAGGGGTTCCCGAATGTGCTCCTGGTTCTGCCGCAGTCCAGTTACATAGCCCAGGTCCAGGAGGCTCCCATGGCCGGGACCAGAGGAACGGTGGGCAGGGGTCCTTTTGCCTGAGGCCCGAGGAGGGACATTTGCTACTCAGGGTCCGGGTCCGAGTCCCTGTGGGCTCACAGGGTAAAGCCCCTTCCTTTGCTGGGCCTCCTGGGAAGGCACAGAGTCAGGGCTTTGCGGGCCCCCAGTCTCTGGTGGCCCTGTGGGGGGTGATGGTGCCCAAATACAGACGGGACACTGTCCCCAAGGGCGTCTGGGAGAGGCCAGCGGCCTCTCAGACAACGGAGTTAAGTACAAGCCAGTCCCCACGGACCCCCAGGAGACCCTCAGTGTCCAAAGGTACAGGAGGCCCTGAGGGGGATTTCGGGCCTCGTGGGGAGGCCGTGAAAGGAGGGGAGGAGAAGGTCAGTGGTCAGAAGGCAGCAGGAGGCAACTTGCAGGCCTTAATTACACGGACATCCTGGTTGTGGGTGGGGCCAGCCCAGCTGTGGGAGGGGCCAGCCTGGGGCTGCAAATTAACTATTTTAAAGACAGGAAATTTGGTTCCCATGTTCAGTCATATGAGAGTCAACCCAGGAGGACTCGGGCTCCATGGGAACAAGGTGGGGCAGCTCAGAACTGGAGGGCCCAAGAGGAGGTTTCCCTGCAGAGAATGCCCCCAGTTCTCCCCACCCAGGCCTTTGCACCCCTGTGCTCCCTACCCCAGGGCCTCCTCCCCTCCCCTCCCCTTTCTCCTGGAGCCCTAAGCGCAGCCCTTGGCACAGCTGGGTTTCATTACCTGTGTGCTCATCTGTTCTGTCCCCCTGCTCAGGCTGGACTCCGTGGTGACAGACAGAGATGTCCCGCTTCGGTCACGGCTCTGTCCCTGGCGCAGGACACGCACAAGTGGGCCCTGGATGCATTTGGTGAGTGGAGGCGGGCAGGGAGGGCTCATTTCAGCTTCTTTGATGAAGGAAGATGAGGAGCTTCTCAGGGCTCCCCAGGGCTTTTCTGGGTCAGGAAGCCCAGGGAGGAGTGGGCTTGGGGAACAGACAGTGAACAATGAGGCCCCTGGGCCAGGCTGGCAGGAGTGGGGCTGTGGGGTCTCCCCTTCTCCCCCACTCTGAGAGCCTCTGGCCATGGCCTCACATCGTGCCTTGCTCTGCCCCTCTAGGAAATGGGGCAGAAGGCCTTTCTTCTGGACAGGCAATGCCCCGATTGTGAGTGCGAGACACATGCTGTTTTCCAGCATCATTTATGCTTGAGATGGTCCCGGCCCTGTCATTCGATGTGCCGTGTTTGATATGGAAGGACATAGTGCAGGGCCTGGAGTGGGGCTGCCTGGAGAGGAAGCAGCTCTGCTCTGCCTGCGGCACCCTGGTGGGGAGCAGCCCCCAGGCACTCCTCTCCCTCCCATTCAGGATCACACTGGGCGGTGACACTGGGCTGAGGCCCCTGGTGGCAGATGAGCCACCTGCATCCAGGGACAACAGGAACCAGGGACAGCAGTGATCCATCCTGGCCCCTCAAAGCCTGGGTCAGAGGGGGCTGGCCGAGCTGAGGAAGGAGAAGGGGGCAACAAAGGCTTCAAGATGTGAGTCCTAAAAGCCAATTCTATGTCCCCGTTCCTTCCCAGTGGTCAGCTCCATAAACACTCACTTTAAGAAGTCACCAGAGAGAGGGTGCAAGTTCTAGGCCCTCCGATTGCACCGTGGCCCTGAACAAGCCCAAGCACCACCACTCTGGGGGTGGGCGTGGGGGGCTCCAGATTTCTCCATCTGCACAGAAAGGAGGTTGGGGCAGCTCACGGGTTCCCGACCTTGGCCGTGCATTAGAATGTCCTGGGGTGGGATAGAGCTCTCAGAAATACAGAGTCAACCAGGAGGACCCAGGCTGGAGTCAGACAGTCCCAGGCTCAAAGCCTGAGTCTGCCTCTCATAGCTGTGTGACTCTGGGCAAGTGAGTACACCTCTCTGAGCTTCTCCTCTGTGCAATGAGGATGGTCATTGTTATGGACTGAATGTTTGTGCCTCCCAAAATTTATATGTTGCAATGTAATCTCTGATGGGATAATATTCAGCCGTGGGGCTGTTGGGAGGTATTTAGGTCATGAGGATGAAGCCCTCGTGACAGGGGTTAGTGCCCTTACAGAAGATGAGGAAGCTACCTCCCTCTCTCTCCTCCATGTGAGGATGCAATGGGAAGTCGGCCATCTGCAGCCCAGAAGAGGGCTCCCACCACCATCGGCTGGCATGCTAATCAGGGACTTCCAATCTGTCGTCTGTAAACCAGACTAAGACAGTCATGAGACCTGGCACCCAGGTTGTATGTGGAAATATTGGTCCAGAGCTGGACACACCGTGGGTGAGGCCCAGGCTCTGTAGGTGACTGTCATTGGGTTCTGGTCATGGCGGGTTGGACCGCATCTGAGGCCCCATCCTGGGAGGGGTGCTCGAGCTCTGTGCCTTTCGGGGACCACGGGGCCCTCCCGCTATCTGTTCCCGCTGCGCCCCCTCCCCTGGGGCTGCAGTGGTTCTGCCTGTTCACCCGTCGTGATCAATCTCCCTTTTCTTCTCCCACTTAACAAACAGCTTCACTTAAAAACCCGTCTGAGAGGAGGCATGGAACAAGGCGCGTTTTGCACAGGTTTTCAGAGAAAAGAGCTCAGAAA
>JAQQAC010002837.1:22890963-22907222 GCA_029783875.1 Phataginus tricuspis | reverse complement strand
GTTCCCAGGGTTGTCATGGAGACAAAAGGACATAATGTGTGCAAAGCACCGAGCACAGAGTGCGCATCATCGTTACCACAAGGGAGAGGTGGCCAAGACTGACGCACAAACAATTTAACATTTAAAATTTCTGTGATTTTAAAACCTGCATCTCTGAGATTCTATGATTCAATTATCCTATGATTATAAGATGTGATAAGAGTCAAAGGCTTTAAGATAGTGTGATTTTGTTACTCTCTTCATCTGAGGCTCACGGACCGTCCAGGGCTGTGTGAGTCCAGACCCAGTCTCCATTCCCCCATCAGTGAGGCCCGGGCCGTGTGAGGGGCCCAAGCGGGCCCCACTTCCCATCTACACCACTTCGCTTCAGCCACTCTCCCCAGACCCAGCTTTGGTCCCTCATTCCACTCCACACACACCAGGCCCCTGGGTTCCAACACTGTGCCCTGCATCCCCCCCTTGGCATATGTTCCCACCCGCCACCTCTCCCCATCTCTACCTGACCTTCCAGGCGCGGTCAGAAGTAGAACTTCATGAAGCTTCCTTCCCAGTGGACATGCATGGTCTGCGGCTCAGGGTTTCCAGGGCACTTTGTTTAGACCAGGTACTGCAGACAGTAGGACTGCCCGCTGCTGTGGGGAGGAGACTTCTTCCCTCAGCTCTGCCAGGCCACCCCTGGTACCTTCCAAAACCCTCCACCGCCTCCCAGACCTCCTCCCACCTCCCCATCTTTCTGTCCTCATCCTGACATACTGGTGTCTGCATGGACTGAATGGTGTCTCCCTCAGATTCACATGTTGAGGTCCTCTCTGTGGGATGGTATTAGGGGGTGGGTCCTTGGAGGTGACTATGTTTCAGTGAGGTCATGAGGTGAAGCTCCCCTGATGGGGTCAGGACTCTCATAAGAAGAGGCTGGAGAGCTGGCTGGCTTTTTCCTCCATGTGCGGAAATGAGAAGTCAGCCGTGTGTGGCCTGGAAAGAGCTCCTGGCAGAACCCAGCCATGCAGGCACTCTGACCTCAGACTTCCAGCCTTGGCAACTATGAGAAACACGTGTCTGCTGTGTAAGTCCCCCAGCCTGCAGTATTTCACTATGGCAGCCTGAGCTAAGAGGGTACCTGGGTTCTGCCTCTCACCCCCTCTCCTCCCTCTCCCTGCAGGAGCTCACCCGCACCCCTGGGCCCATCCCCGTCCATGTGCTCACAACCCCAGAGCTCTATCGGCTGCCAGCCCCGCTGAGCCATGATCCACATGGAGGGTCTTTGATGGGCCCTGGCTGTCCTAAGGGCTGGACACACAGTACCGAGCTGCACAGGCCGCCCAGCCTTCTAGACCTTTCCCGTCTGGGGGCTCCTTCAGCCTCTGCCCTCTGGGTGGCCATGGCCTCCTGTCCCTGGAGAAGTTCAAAGCAGATCCTTCTTCCCATCAGGCGGCTCCTCCCCACTGTTCTCATCTCGGTGTCGTCCCCGTAGCACCTGGTCGCCCAAATCAGAAACAAGGGGGCACCCCTGGTTCTGCCCCTCCTTGCACCCCAGGGACCACCAAGTCTGCCAATTTTCACTTCTTCAAACTTCTGGACCTCCTCTCCCCTAGGCCCACGCCCCCACCCCATTTCAGGCCCCGGTCATCTCTGGCCCAGGCATCTCCACGCCCTCCTGCCTGGCCCCTCAGCCTCACGGCTGCCCCGAGAGCCCACCCACCCTGTAACCCTGAGACCCGAGCAAGGGGGACCCTGCCCGAGGCTCCAAGCTTTAGGGCCTCTGCTCCAGCCTTCCAGGGCCTGCACTGCCCTCATCTTCTTCCGAGAGAACTACATGGTCAGTGTGCAACTCATAGACCCAAGAAGTGCAGTTGTTTGTGGGGAGGTGCGGACAGAGCCTGGCCCGCGGCCCGGGTGTCTGCATGCCGTGTGTGAGGCTGTGGTGTGGCTGAGCTGAGGGGGGGAAGGGGAGGAGGCTGGTCCAGGCTGGGGCGGGGGCGGGGCCGGCTCCCCCAGCACAACACCGCCCAAGGCAGAATGCTGAGGACGATTCCAAATTCAAACCTAGCTTTCCAGGTCATTTAGAAAATGTATCAGTCCATGCAGGCAGATAGAACATACTGGATTTAACTCCTTTCCATGGTGACGTTTGAATATTTAGTCCACAGGTCTATGGGCCTCGCTGGTTCTCTTGTCCTTGGTTGCACACAGGTTAGGGGCAGCTTGCATCGACACTGTGGCCACCAGATAGGCACCCTGGCTACCTGATAGAGTGATCGTCTCAAGCAGGACAGTCCCAACGTACATGGGATGGCCTGCTCCTCCCATGGCGGCCCCAGCCATCACCTGAGGAAGTTCCACTTCCATGACCTGGGCCTGTCGTGACACAACGGTCAGCAGAGCAGAGGCCCAGTGCCAGTGGTGAAAGCCCAGCCTAGAGCGCGCCTACCTGGGGGAGGTGGGAGACGGCCCAGGTGCTAGAGGCTTGCCCAGGGCTTGGGAGCTGTAACGGGAGGGGGGGTGGTTGCAGGAAGTCGGGGCCCCGCTGGGCACTGTGAGGGCATTTCCCACCCCTCGGGGCCTCAGCTCACCCATCCAGAAAAGGAGCAGACTGAGCCAAAGGCCTCTGGGGGCCTCACAAGCCCAAGCCCTGGACCCCAGGCCCAGCCGAGCAGCTGCGGTCCCCACACCTGCAGGGGCTGAGTGCAGCCTTTGCTCTTCTCCTCACTGCGGGCAGGGCCTGGGGGGCAGATGACGCTGCTCCAGAAGGAGCCTGGGTGACCTGCCCTCGGTTCTGACGCGGGGCGGGGTCGCCCCCCCTGCACAGCAGAGCAGTGCTGACGGAGTCCAGGGCCAGACCTTGCCTGGGGTCAGGGGGACCTGGCTCTGGAGGTGGAGCCTGGCTGAGGGCCTCTGCCTCAGGCCAGCCTGCTCCAGCCACCCGGTTTCCATGGTAACGGGAGCCCACTAGCTGGGGCTGGCCCCCCACCCCCTGCC
Organism: Phataginus tricuspis; assembly: GCA_029783875.1. Taxonomy (NCBI): domain Eukaryota; kingdom Metazoa; phylum Chordata; class Mammalia; order Pholidota; family Manidae; genus Phataginus; species Phataginus tricuspis. The sequence continues at coordinate 22,904,246 of JAQQAC010002837.1, read as the reverse complement.
CTGGGAGGGGAATGTGCCCTTGTCACAGGTGAGCAGGTGGGAGGACACTTTTACTGTAGTCAGGCTGGGTGGATGTCAGCCGGGCTGTGAAATCTGAGACAGGCCACGTCAGGGTGGCTGCACATCCAGGCGTCCTTCTGCCTCTGCTCGTTTTTGACACAACCGGGGAGGCCTTGGGGCAGGGAAGGCAGTGCTTCTGCTTTCTCGTGGCCTTGGAAGCTGAAGGCGCTGTCCTCCTCCTGTGTCAGAGCAGGGCTCCCAGGGCGGGGTCCAGAATCAGGCCTGACGCCAGGCCGCGGGGCTGGGCAGGGCCTAGAGGGGCGCCCTCCCGGTGGGAGTCCTGGTGCTGGACATGGCGGCGGGCAGGGGCCTGGCCCTCCCTGGGCTCACCTTCTGAGCCGGGGTCCTGACCTCCTCTCTGACTTCAGCACTTTGTAGAAAGGGACTCCACCCTGGTGCGCCGGGCCTGGGAAGCAGGGTGGCTGCAGTGACTAAGGAGAATCACCTCAATCTCAGGAGCGCCCACAACACACTGGACCCAGTGCCAAGAGCTGCCCAGCATCCCCTGGGCTCTTAACCTCCTTGGGGTACATGTGAGGACCCAGTGCTCAGAGAGGGCCAGCACTTCTCCCCAAGATGCACAGCAGGGGCAGAGGCAGGAACCACCTCATGTCTACCCCAAAGCTCAGCCCTTGGGGAGAGCACGTGCCCTGCTCCCAGTGCTGTCCTGGCCTCAGCCCCTGTCCTCCCGGTGCCCCCGACACTGGCTGGTGTGGCTCGGGCTAGGAATGTGCCCCTTCCTCCGGATGGCTGGTCTCCCCTGAACTGGCTCCTGTGGCCAGGCCAGCTCTCGGAGGAGCCAGGGCAGGACGTCCACAGTGAGAGCTCTTGACACGGACGCCTTTTCACCCACAGCCTCTCTGAAAGTCGAGGAGACACGTGATCACGGAGCAGAGGAGCGGCAGCTCTGGGACCTGACAAGTCAGAGCAACGCTGGGCCTTTCCCCTGGCAGAAGAGAAGGCGGGGCAGCCTTGCCGTACACTGGGAGGGGATTCCAGCCAGGCGCGACCCTTCCTGGGGGTGGCAGCAATGGGCACAGCCACACCAGGGCAGATGGCCCAGCCCTGTGAGAGCTGACACGTCCTGGCCCCTCACTGTGCCTGGGGTCTGGTCCCAGGAGCAGCCCTCCCAGAGCCCACCCAGGGCCTGGGTGCCTGTGAACTGTCTGTCTGACTCCTCCCGGTGACCCAGTGCCCAGAACCCACAGTCTCAGGTTTTTTCTTTTTTTGACAGTTTTGGAAGGTCTGTCCTGCTCTGCTCCAGTCTGCCCTGGGCTGTGGGGCTCCCACACGCTGAGCATCAGCCCTCTCCTGTTCCCCCTTTGCCCACAGCCAGCCACATGTCTGTGGTCACCATCCCTCTGCAGAGGGCCTCCCAGCTCCCCATCACCACCCGCTCTGCTCCGCCTCCCCTTTCCCTGCTCAGTGAGCATCCTGCTCTTTGTCCCCGGGATCTGCTGGGTGAGCCTGGATGTCCACAGGCCCCTGCAGCACAGCCTGTGCAACTGAACTTGTCTGTCCCTTCCTGCTGTGTCCTCCCAACCAGTCCCCCACATCTACAGCTCAGTCATTTGCCCTCCAGAGCCCCAGCTGCCCACAGCCAAGCAGGCACTGAGACCTCCTGGGGTCCCCACCCCCTCCTGGCCTCTCCGCTGCCTCTGCCCTGGACCTGATCTGTCTGCTCACACCGCCTCTTCTCTAGCGTCTGTTAGAGTGGGCGGGAGAGCTCCCCAACCTGACCCTGCTACTTCCCTCCTTTGATGCTTTGGATGGCTCCTCTCTGCTTTGAGGATAATACCAATAGTACCACTGCTCCTGAGTAGGACTTAGAGGGCTGTTCATTCATTCATTCATTCAACAAATATTTACTGAGTCACTCTTAAGGGCCACACCCCCTGGGAATGCAGCCACAGATCACTGCCCTCATGGAACTTACATTTCTAGTGGATGGTGACAGACAGGAAACTGCTGGAATGTGTACCGTATGTATGCACCCTAGGGATGGATATGAGCTAAGAAGAACAGTAAATCAAAGGGGGAAGAAGCTATGGGGAAGAGCTCAGAGATGGAGAGCTGCCCGTGGGAGGCCTCAGTGAGCTGTGCCATTTGAGCAGTGACCTAAAAGGAGAAGGAATGAGCCATGTGGAGATCTGAGGAAAAGCATTCCAGGCTGAGGGAATAGCAGGTGCAAAGGCTCCAAGGTGGGAGCACACCAGGTGTGTCTGAGGACCAGCGAGGAAGAACTTACCCTCTCAGCCCCGTGGGGCCTCTGCGACGGCCTATTGATGCATCAGCGCACCTGGGCTAAGGGGTGCCCAGAGCATCCTTAAGTAAGTTAGATCATCCTTAAGTAAGTAAGAGCGTCCTTCAGAAGAGTAAACGTGACTTCTGGGTGTGTCTGTGAGGGTGTTTCCGGATAGGATTAGCTTGAATCAGGTGACTGAACATGGCCTCCGCGGTATGGGCTGGCGTCATTCAGTCCAAGGAGGTTTCAAATAAAACAGTCAGCGGAAGGCTAATTTGCTCTCAGCTTGAGCTGAGACGGTCATCTTCTGCCCTGGGGCATTGGTGTGACTGGTTCTTGGGCCTTAAGGCTAAGATCAGGACACCACTGGGCCTCTGGTTCTCAGGCCTCTGGGTTTGGGCTGAAACTACACCACTGGCTTTCCTAGGCCTCCAGCTTGTGGACGGCAGCTCGTGGGACTTCTCAGCCTTCATAATTTCATGAGCCAATCCCTCATCATACATTTCTCCCTGTATGTCTCTATGTAGCCTGGCGGTCCTGTTTCTCTGGAGAACCCTAATGCAGGCTGCTTGTCCCGGATCCCCTCCTGCCACCATCCTTAACTGACAGCACCACCACCACCTCCTCCTACCCCCCGAGTGTGCTAGGTTCACTCGGTCCTTTGTGACATGTTCCTTCTCCAGAGATGCTTTTCCACCCACTCCTACTTATTCTTCAAGCACTCCCTGAACACCTCTCCACCCTCACCCACACAAGGCCAGAGCTTCCTCTGTGCTCACAAACCTCCCTGTGCCTCCTCCTTGGAACAGGCCTTAGAATTTTCAGTATTGCTGTTCCTCCAGCCTGATAGGCACAAACCCACCTCAGGGCCTTTGTACTGGCTGTATATACTCTCCTGGGAGCCTCAGGCATATGCATGATTCATGTCCTCACTTTCCTTCCTTCCTACTCAAATGTCACCTCCTGCAAGAAGTCTCCCACCTCCATCCCTCCCCACCCCTTCTTTCTTGTCCTTCATAGCACATGCCATGACCTGACAGAAGGTGACAGACTCACTTGTTCATCATCTGTCTCCCTAGTAAACTGTGGGTCCTGGGAGCAAAGCGATTTATTTTCTGTGTTAGGTTCATGGCTGCATCCCCAGTGGCTGGAACAGTGCCCGCGTGCAGCAATTGATATATCTGTGGAATGAAGAATGAATGAATGAATGAATGAATGAATGGTGGTGAGAACTGTGCTGTAATAGCCTGTTTCTGCCCCTGATCTTTCTCCCCCCATCCAGCTGCTCTGTGGGTTCGTCTGGTTAAGGTCCAGGCCTGGCCATATCTGGGCCCAGCACCAGTGTGGGTCCGGAGACATTGTAACACCAGCAAATGTTTCCACCCGCACAAAGGAGCTGATGGATGGATGGATGGATGGATGGATGGATGGATGGATGGATGGATGGATGGACAGGGTATTGCGGAGAACCTGAGCTTTAAAAACAAACCGCTTTTAGCTTTCATGTGTGTCATTTGTAATTTCCTATAAAAGCCTTTGGCAGAGCAGATTCAGTCACTTGAGTGGGATATTCAGTTTCAAGAAATAGAAAGCTTATAAATTAATACAATAAATCAAATAAAACCAGTGGGCAGAGGCCCCTTCTTGTCCTGGGGATGCAGACACAGTGCAGGGAGAGAGGGATGGAGATTTGGGAGGTCTGTGTTTCTGCTGAGAGGCACAGACACAGCAAGGGCCGGGCCAGCAGGAGGACCAGGATTATGGCTGAGGGGACCTGGGGGCTTGCGGCCCCTCCACATTGGCTCTGGGCTCCCTCCTTTTGCCTGAGAGTGTGCGAACAAAACCCTGTCAGCTGTCCTGGGAGTTGAAGCATGAGCAGGGCTGGAGCCCATGTCCTGGCTGGTCATTGCAGGCCTGGCATTTGACAAAGAGGGAGAATAAGGAGAATCCAGTATTGGGTGGAGGGAAATCCAGCCCTCCCTCCAGCCAGACCTACCACAGCCTCCCCAGGGCTGTCTCAGGGCCACCAGGGTTCCTCCTGCCACGTGGCCTCAGCCCCCAACGAGGGGCACTGGTAGAGGGTCCCCTTGCCCCATCCCGGCCCTTCTGCCCTGCTCCACCCTCTCTCCCAGGAGGCCTGAGCCGCTGTCCCTGATGGAGCCCTCTCATGCTGGTGTCTCCCCCCAGACTCTCCCCTGGGCTCCCCGAGGATGCCTGGCTGCCTCCCGCCCCTTCCCCTGTGCGGCTGGGGAGCCACACACTCCACACCACGTGCCAGCCTCTCACATGCCCAGCCTGCCCCTTGTCCTCCTCACTTAGGAAATGGCAGCTCCATCCCAGCCCCTCAGCCAGAAATCTGGGTGTCCTCTCAACAAAGCCCTCCCCAACACCCACCAGTCCCCGAGGTGGGCACTTCTACCTCCAGAATCCCTCCTGGGTCCACCCACTGCCATCCACCCCCTCACCCACCCTCTGATCCAAGCTGCCACCAGCTCCTGCCTGGACGCCTCCCTTCACCTCCTCACTGGGCCCCCTGCTCCCACTCCAGCCTCCCTGCAGAATCTGGGGAGAACAAACCACATCAAGCTTAAAACACTTTGAGTGTTGCCGTGGGAACCTTGAGTCAACCCAGCTCCTCTCACTCAGGCTCCTCCCGCTCCTCCCAGTCTCTCCTCATCTCACTCTGCCCCTGCCCTTCTTGAGTCCCTCCAACTCTCCTTCCTACCCCAGGGCCTTTGCACATGCTGTTCCCTCCCTAGATCACTCTGCCCTCTATTCTTCAGGTAACCATCTCCTTCAGATCTCAACTAAAACATAAGCTCCTAAAATTCCCCCTTCTGAGTTAGTCCCCCTCATTATCCTCCCACATTGCTTCCTGTACGTGCCATGCTTGGCCACCTCCCAAGGTCTACTTGTCTGTGTGACTTTTTCTTGAAGGCCACATCCCCTCCTGACCGTGAGCCCCAGGAGTACAGGTACCTTGTTTGATGCGCTTATTTCTCATCCCTGCCCCCAGCATGTGTTTGTCACATAGTAGGTGCTCAGCAAATGACCTTGATGAATAAGTGGAACCATAAAAACGGGAAAAGAATAAAGAATAAATAACCTGTGTCCCTTAAATAGAACAGATATAACTCAAAGGACTGTTAATCGTTGTATTGTGAGGGGTGGACTTGTTGTTTATTTTATTTTTTCTAATTCATGCTGCCTAATCAGAGCTAGTAATTACAACTCTTGTTTCTGGTCTGTGCTTCCTCGACTTGGGCCCGAGGGCAGGAACCATTTCATTTGTAAGCAGTATTAGTTCTTGCGTGCTCTCAGGGGAGCAGGAACCTGCTGGAGTGAGGAGCGTAATTCTCAGCGATGCTAATTAGGTCAGGAGCACAGCTTGGGCTCAGGATAGGGCTGCTGGGGCAGAGGGGGCGGGTCTCCCTCTAACACGCGGGAGAGGCCAGCCCCACCTGCCATACCCTGCCCACCCCCATCTCCCCAAGCCCTGGCCTCCGCGGGCCGTGCCCCAGGCCCCTTGGTCGGATGCTTCTGCCAGACCCCCCCAGGAGGCAGAGCGGCAGCCAGTGCCCAGGGACGGCAGGGGACACGTAGGCACCCTCACCGCACATCCTTCTCAGGGGCTTCCTGGATTCTCTCCCACGCAGCAGGTGGTGAGGGGCAGCAGGAGGAACTGTGGTGGGCCGGCTGGGAGCATTTCTAGACAGTCAGCTCTCTCGTCTCTCCTGCTAGGCACAGGGTCTTTCCTTGATGAACCCTCTTCTCCTGATCATATCTGCTCATGTCTACCAGCGTTTTCCACCTTTACCGTCTTCACCACCACCACCCTCATTGTCACCATGCTCATCATCTCACCTACGAGGTCCCAGATGGTGCTGTGTGCCAGGCAGTTTGCATACATGATCAAAAACCGTGATGGAAATCTCCCAAGCCTGTGTCACTGGCCCCAGATTGCAGATGAGAAACCAAAGCTCACAAAGACCAGACCCTGGCCTAGGTCCCGCCGCTGCTGACGAGGGGAGAGTACTTAACCAAAGGGGGCTGTGCATCCTAATGTTTAGAACATGGGCCTTGACAGTAACAGATCTGGGTTTGGGCCCTGGCTCTACTGTTCACCTTGGGACCACTTTCTTAACATCTCTGAACATCAGTTCCTCCTTTGTCATTGCATTTGAGTCTCTCCAACAATGCCACCACTTGGTGGTTGGGCAGTGTGTCCATTTTGCAATGTAGAAACTGAGGCTCAGGGGAGGGAGAGTTTCGTCCATGTTTGCACAGTGCGGGGACCTGGCCTGGGTCTGTCTGGTGTTGTTCTCCCCTCTGTGGTCCTGCCCAGGCTGCACCAGCTCAGTCTGGGGGAGCAGCTTGCCTTCCCAGACTCCCTGGGGCCCAAAGATGGGCTCGGGGAGAAGGCATACCCTTCACGTCAAGCATAGAGGGTCAGGTCCACATCCATGACCCTGAATTTTGTGCTGCTGAACCTGGCTCAACAATGGTGGGGAGCTCTACAGAGTGAGGGGTCTTGCCCCAGACAGCCCGGAGCTGGGACTCTTTTTTTCCCAGGAGGCCATATAGTGTAGGGCTGAATCATCACATTCTAGAGCCAAGCTGCCTGCCGTGGAAACCGGGCTCTGTTGTGTACCAGCTGTGTGATCTGAGGCCAGCACTTTAACCTCTGCACCTTTGTAGCCTCATCTGTAAAATGGGGCCAATACCAAACGGTACCTACTTCACAGGGTTGTGGCAGAGATGAGATGAATAAGACACAGAAAGTGTTCAGACTAGCATTTGCACAGAGAGAGCCCTCACTCCATGCCGTCCACGCTGCTGTCTTGGCCTGGTTTGGTTCTGTGGCCCCTCTGGAGTGTGGATCTGTCCCCCAGCCCCAATCTCAGCCCACCCTGGGCTCTAAGGAAGGCAGCTCTAGCCTGGAGTTAGGGCCCCCAAGCCCCTGCCCTGGTTTCACGTAACTTGCTGTATGATCCTGGGCATGTTCCTCCCTCTCTAGCCCTGATTCTCCTTCTCTCCATGGACACAACTAGACAGAGGGCCTCAGGGCCCCACCACCTCTAAGACCCAGGGGCCATGGATCCATCTGTATCCCCATGGCAGAGAGGGGGACCCTGGGACCATGAAGGCAGCAGAAACCCTGACCAGGAAAGAGGGCGAAGGCTGTGCCATTCTCTATCGCTGCTGTTCATTATCATTCATTAATCACTTCTTCTACGCTGGCGCTGTGCTATACAGCAGTCATGGCCCTTTACCAGCATTGCTTCATTCAAAACAACTCCATGGTGGCACAGTATTATCCCCCTTTTATATGTGGAGAACCTGAAGCCTTCAGCCCAAGGTTACTTCACCCAGGAAGTACCATTAATTCTCTTCCCAGTGGGCACGGTGCTAAATAAGAACATTGGCGGTATTATTTCAGTCAGTTCCCAGGCTATGCCTTTAGTACCCGTGGGCATTTTCAGCCCATTTCACTGATTAGAAAACTGAGCTCACAGAGGCTAAGCTAGGACATGGCTGATTAGCACAGCAGTCAGACCCACCAGGTTCCCGCTGACCTCTCCCCACGACCTGCTTCTGACTCCTCTTACCCTGCTCCGGGGTGTCCGTCTCTCCCTCGGAGCCCAGCTGCCTCTGCGGCTGATTCATCTCAGTCCACTTGGCTGGCTTCTCTCCATCACATCTCACCTTGGACCAAGTGGCCATCATTGTCAGCATTCTTCAGAATGTTCTAATGCCCATCACTGCCTGCGCTCTCCTGGGACAGTCTCATCCGCACCCGCGGCATCAGCTTCCGCCACCAATGCCGCGGATCCCCAACCTCCAGCTCCAGGGTGGTAGTTAGAGATACGGAGCTGCCTCTGTTTCTACAAACTGTCAGGCCTTGGACAGGTTGCTTCCCTTCCCTGAGCCCCAGTTTCTCACCTATAAAGGAGGAAGATGGTATCTTCCTCTCTTAAAGGACTTCTGTGGTCAAATAAGGTCACAGAAGTGGCTCTGACCAGTGAAAGGCTGATATACAGAAGGTACTCAGCACATGCTCATCTCTTTCCTTCCCAGGAGATTCCCCTGAGTGGAGAGTCCTTCAGAACCTTCAGCCTATCCCTCTGTGGGTCTCCCTGAGGCAGGAAGGGGGCTCCTTTAGATGGGATGGTCAGGGGAGGAGGAGACCTTTCTGAAGACATGACGTTTGGTGAAGTCAAGGGGGGAAGCATGAGGGTACTTGTGGGATCTTCCAGGCAAAGGTAACAGCCAGTGCAAAGGCCCCGTGGTGGGCGTGTGCTGGGTGTGTTCAAGGGGCATGAGGAGGGTCCGTGTGGCTGGAGTGGAGTGGGGTGGGGGGAATGGTTGAAATGGGGGTGGAAGGGTCTGGTAGGCCTGCAGACATTTGCTGGTGGGGCAGGGGGAGATTGGTGGTGGGGGATGTCATTCCGCTTAGGGTCAGACATGATGTGACTGTGGGACATCCAAACCCAGGTCTAACCAGCCAAGCCACTGCTGGAATGTCACTCCCCTGCAGAGGGGGTGGGAGACTGTTTGGAGTGGTCCCCTCTGCTCCCCACACTGTCCCTCCTACCACCCTGACCCACTGGGAGTGAGGACGAAGGCAGTGTTCCCTGGAGTGACTGTCAGGGGGCAAACCAGGGCCAGCCCAGCCGCCGGGCTTTGCCACAGGCACACATAGGGAGGCCCAGCGAGAGTGAGAGGCTGTCGCTCACCCACCCCTGGTGAGCACTCCTCTCCACTAACAGCTCCGTGGGAAGAGAATACTGGTCCCCTGGAACAGGGATCCCTGAGATCCAATATGGAAAAGATTGAGGGGAAGGAGGTGCCAGAGAGAGCCCTTTACAACCTACAGACAGCCCTGTCTGCTCTCTCCCTCCCACATGCTGGCTCTGCTCGGGTTCCTCCCCTCCGGGCTTTCCCCTCCCTCTTCCTCCTTCTTTCTCTCTCCCTCTCTAGTTCTTCTAGTTCTGTCTGTCTCTATCTATCTATCTATCTATCTATCTATCTATCTATCTATCTATCTATCTATCTATGTATCATCTATTATTATTTCTTTCTTCTTTGCTTCTTTCTTTCCATAAGCATTAACTGATTTTTCTGTCAGACCCGGAGCTTCAGTGCACAGCATGGCAACATTCTGGGATGTGCTATCCAATCTCAGGAGTGTCCAGTCCAGCGTTATCAGTGACAAAGAGATAATTACAGCACTACAGCCCTCACTAAGTGATGCTGTGAGGGGGCCCAAGGAGCATGGGTTCTGCCTGGGTGGGGACGGGAGGCCGCGGAGTGTTTTCTCCACCAGACTCTGTTCTGGGCAAAGTGCCAGGCACTAAGAGCTCTTAAAGGCCTATGAAAATGTTTAAGGCCTGGGAAAACAATTTATTTGGCTTCAAAATAAAAAAGGAAAGCTGCGAAGTTGAAATTGATAAATTTTTAATCAAATGTCTACAAAGCATAACATCATCAACAGCTCACCCTCCACTCTAGCTCAGCTTCCGCGTGGTTAGATATAATTTGTATTTAGTGTGGGATGTTGGGGCACCTTAAAATGTTTGATCTGATGGGGGAAGGAGTTCTAAAAGCGAGAGTCTGGTGCTGGAAAGGACTTAGAAGAGCTGTGTGTGGGGGGTGGGCAGGGCAGGGGCTGGGGTGAGCAGAGACTTCACAGAGGAGGGCACAAGGCTGGAAGGATGAAGAGGATTTTACAGCAGAGAGAAGGGCATTCTTGCCAGGGGGAACAGTATGTGCCAAGGAGCAGGGCATGGCCGAGCCTGGTGTGCCGAGGAACAGGGACCACTCATTATGCCTGCAGCACAAAGTGGAGTGGGGACAGGGAGGAGAAAGGCTGGAGCCCAGGTGTTCTTTTCCCTTCTTGAGCCTCTCGCCATCCTCACATCTTCTTCTGCATGGTTAAAGCCCAGCTCTGCCCTCACCCTCACAGAAGCTGAGCCAGCATAGAGGCTCTAAGCCTGCTGGGTCTCCCCACAGACCACTCTGGCCTGGCTCTGGGTGCCTGGTCCTGTGACCCCACTGCTGCTCCCACTTCCTGTCCCATCCCTGGTCCAGGCATAAGGAAACACAGATTTAGAGAGGAGGAAAAAAAAAAATCCAAAAACACAGACTCTGAACTTACTTCTTAGGTCAATTCTGGAAACAAGTCCCTTTTCTCTTATTTCTCCCAACTCTGCTGCTGTAACCGATCACCCCTTGTGTCCATTTAAGGGAAAGTTGTACAGTTTTGAAGCCCCGTTTGGGGATGACACCCATTCTCTGCCCAGCCAGGGAAAACCTCTAGGCTGGTGATTGGAGCCTTGAAGAGCCCTGCCTCCCAGGGCTCTCAGAGGGAAAGCGGGGCTTCCCTGGGGCTGGGTGCTCCCCAAAGCGGGACCCCGCCATCTGTGCAGACCTGCGAGGACAGGGCCTGCACCAGGAGCAGCCCGTGGCTGTGCTTCCTCTTTTCCCGAAAAGCACCGACTCACTGAAGTGGGGATGGAAGAGAGGCAGCCTGGCTGGGCTCCTGGGGCCTCACCACCTCCAAGAGCTCATCACCAGCAGATCAAGGCTTTGGGCTAAAGGCTGCTTCTCTCGGCTCTTTGGTGTTCCTCCCAAATGCCAGTTCTCTGTGACCGCTGGGGAAACGGGCGGTTGCTTTCTCCCTGGGGGACAGGTTCCAAGAGCAATTCCACTAGGAGTAGAGGTGGGGTGGGCGTGGGGTGTGGGAGAGTAAACGGACTCTGGATGGCTGGCAAGGCCACTTCTTGCTGAGCAGCGTTAGGCAGGTTACCTAATCTCTCTGTGCCTGTTTTCCCCAATCTTGCCTGCCTCATGGGGCTGCTATAAAAATTCCTCAGTCACTGTAAGTAAAGTGTTTGAGACAAGCACCAGGAGGCCCTCGTTAGGTGTTAGCGGCTATAATAACAGTAATAGTAATTATTATTAGGAGTTTATATTGTGTCAGTACTGCCTGCAGAGCCAGGGCAAGCAGGAGGGATCCCCCAAGCCCTTCCTGGTCTGGACCCTCTGTCCCCCTAAGGGCCCTGCCATCTCTTCAGCCACACAGAACTCCCCTCCTCCTGCTTTTTGGGGCCTCCCTGCCTTGGGCCATGCTCTTTTCCCCTGCTGGAAGGCCCTTCCATCATCTCTCCCTGGTGAACCTTTCCTCTACCTGGATGACTCAGCTCAGACGCCACCTCCTCTGTGAAGCCAGTTCAGACCCCCTCCCCCACCCCTTCCGGAAGCCCCCAGAATCTTCTCTGGGCTCCTGCAGTGGCTGACCCGTTCCATATCACACCTCCAATTACTACAGCTGTCACGTCCACAGCCCAGGGCAGGGACGTCCTCCAGCCCTTTCATCTGCGTCCCTGGTCCCACAAGTGCATGTGGCACAGTGTGGGTGCCCAAGAGCGACATGGAACAAAGAAGCACAGTGCCAGGTTCCCTAGGTCCTGAGTGATCTCCCCTCACTGCCCCGGTCCGAGCTGGGTCTCCCATCTGCAGAGTCCCTGCGAGCCCCACCCTTCTCCTGGGAGAGCAGAGCGCTCCGGGGCAGGGACTGTGAGAGCCACCGATTCTGTTACTAAGCTGCTAAGCTCATCATTTCTGGTGCCTGGTCTTTGGGGACAAGAGCTGGGCTGGTAATTCGGGTTGTCAGGGACGACGGAGACGGGCTGCTATTGATGCCAGCGTCGAGCCGGAGCAGCCAGCGCCGGGCTGCGGGCGGCGGGGGACACCGGGGCGGACCCGGGCGGGCGCCTCCTCTCCGGGAGGCAGAGAAGGACGGCATCTTCCCGCGTGGGCGACCCCGCGGGGTGGGGTCCCGGCGCGGCCGGAAGGTGGCGCTGCAGGCCTTCGCGAGTGCCGCTCAGCCCAGCCTCAAGCGGCCCTGCAGGTGGGCGGGTCTGGAGGGGGCAGAGGCGCGGCAGATGGAGGAAAGCGAGAGGTACAGACGGGGGAAGGTCAGGAAGGAGAGGACCGAGGGAGAAGCAAGGAACCAGAGGAGGGAAGGAGAGAAAATCCCGGGGACGGGACGGGACGGGGAGCGAGGGTGGATAAGATCCCTCCATGGCTCCCCAGGGCCCTGAGGGTGAAGCCCAGATTGCACAGCCCAGCTTCCCATCCTGTGGTCTGACCCCAGTGCCCCCGGCCCCGTCTTTCTCTGCCTCCCACCTCCCCTGTCACCCTCACACCCAGGCCCCAGACCCCCAGAACCCCCCGCCCCTGCAAGGGTGCCGGCCTCCCTGCCTGCCCGACCTGTGCAGGTGCCTGGCTGCCACCGATAATATTCACCCCCATTTACCCCTCCACCTGGCCGCCTGACTTCTTCAGGTCTCAGCACTGACACCACCCTTTCCCAGAGATCCTCCCTGACCCATTGCCCAGGGCCCTGTCCTCCAGGGCTCTCTCATCTCCCCCCAGCTCAGCACTGATACTCTGGCCCGTCCTTATTAAGGTTCTTGTAAAATTCCCATTTTACAGATGAGGGAAGTGAGGCCTGCTGCTCTGTGCTCTTTCCACCTCCCGTGCTCCCCGTTCCTGTTCCCTCTTCTGCCTTCCCTTTCCTTGGCCCCACTATCTGTCTCCTCCCAGCCTGTTTCTCCTGTAAAATGGGGAAGACAGAGCCACGAGGGCGCCTCAGCTGTGACACTTGGGTCCCTCTGCTCCATCTGGAGACAGCCAGGAGCATCAGCGAAACTCATGATCTGCCCCCACCCCCGCCCACCCCCATGTTTCATTTGCTGTTCAGGCCCTCGGAGAAGCCCCTGGTAAATATTAACAATGCAGGGTTGCCTTCACATCTGAGAAAGACGATGAATCATTTCCTGCTTCCCTCCTGGGCTCAAGATTGTAGCTGACAATATGCCGCATCTTTAGAGCAGCTGTGAAGAGACCTGGGTTGGTGGGGTCTCACGGCTGGGGCAGGGCCACCTCAGGCCAAACCCTCCCATCCCTAAGC
>JAQQAC010002837.1:22870613-22890463 GCA_029783875.1 Phataginus tricuspis | reverse complement strand
CTGGTCATGTGTGAATGTGCCTCTGCCCCACCTCCCCACGTGAACTCCTTAAGGGCAAGCCCCTCCAGGTTTCCGTCAGCATCCCCAGAGTGGGCACACGGCCTGGTGTCATTGGGAGCATCTGTCCAGCTCATAGTGACCCCCTTCACACCTACAGGGGGCCTCCCAGAAGCCAGACTCCTGCTTGTTTGACCTGTCTCTGTCCAAAGCAGGTGAGACCAGAGTAGGAAAACCAGTCCAGGTTGGACCAGGTGGATTCTTTCCCAGAAATCTGGGGTTGGGGCTGAGGAAAGGTGGTTCCACTGGGGCTGGTCTCGCAAATGGAGGCGATGCATATGCTCAGGAGCCGTGGGTGGCCATCTTCTGTCTTGATGGAACAGCAAGGAAAGGGTCCCGCCCCATTCCCGGGACCTGCCCCTTTCTGAGGTTGTGCTGCCTCCTCGTCCTTGGGGTCTGGATGTCCCTGTGTCATTGTCAGGCTCTGTCTGCCTAAGCCAGGATGAGTTGATCCCACAGTCCTGGCCAGCCCATGTGCTGCTTGGCCATTGTGCTCCGTTATTTCACTTAGCCCTCTCTTCAGATCTGCCATGTGGGCATTTCAGGCCTCCCATTTCACAGGTAACAAAACTGACGCTGAATGAGCTCAGACCGCTGGTCTAGGCTCACCAGAACAGAATCTGATTTTCCCCACAGCTCTGAGCGTCCTCCTTCCAGACCACACTCAATGCAATGGGTTGGGAACCACATTCTGAATGGACTTGCTGGGGCCACTTCTGCCAGAACCCACCAACTCAGGCCCCAGGAGAGTGCTTACCTGACTAGTGGGGACCTGGAAGTGAGTCCCCGGGACAGCCTTGTAGCACCCGGTTCTGGAGCTTGGAGACAAGGCAGTCAAGTCGAGGGGACCCCCTGCCCATCGCCGTCTGAACAAGACAGGGCTCTCGCGGTCCTGCTCTCTATGCTGAGTTATTTAAATGATCTGAGATAACTGAAATCTCAGAACCATCATTACTTCCACTCTGGGGCCACAGATGATTGCATGGTGGCTGCCCCTACCCAGGGCAGTGACCTAAATGACCTTCCGTTTTTGTCTCCCAGTTGGGGCAGTAAGTTATGTCCAGAGCCAGAGCTCCCACTCAGACCCAACACCCTCCCCGCTGGCCCTCCAGGCACTGAGAGTAATTGGCCCCCTACTGCTGCCCTTAGGGAAGAGTGTGCCCAGTAAGAGCAGATAGAGCTGTTTCTAAGGAGGGGCACAGGGGGCAGGGATCCCCACAGCCTGTCCTGCTGACATCGTGAATGTCCACAGGTCTGAAGGCAGCCTTCAAGGTCAAGGGCAGAAGCAACAGAGGACCTGGAGACCATCATCCCCAACCCCTTTATTAAACTGCTGAGGGAACAATATCCAGAGAGGAGTAGAGACCAGCCCAGGGTCACATGGTGAGGCTATGGCCGAAAGACTGTGTTATTAAGTGGGTAAGATTCCATGGAAACCACAGGCTGGGCATTATGTAAAGCTCTGGGGTATAAGGATGGCAGGCAGACACCTGGAATTCACAGTCTAAACTGGGAGAGAAGCCACTAATTCTGTGTGAGCTGAACGGTTCACAGGGGCTGAATGGTCTTGGAGTGAGGGAGGACTTCCCAATAGAGGAGGAGGAAGAGGAACAGGGGGAGTGGCCAGGATGTGCTTGAGCCTGCACACACCTGGGGCCGGGAGTTCCAGGCCGGAGGAGCAGCATGTGCAGGGTGAGAGGTGCCTGGGGGCTGTGGCGGGGCAGTATGGCCGGAGCCTGGTGAGCAGGGACAGAGGGAGACTGGAGGCCCAGAGGGCGGCAGGAGCCAGAGCCCACGGGGCCATGGGAGGGGCTTGGCTCGCTCAAGACTAACTCCCGGCCCCAGCCCTCCCTACGTGTGGGCCCTCACCACCCCAAAGGCGACACAGGTTAGACACTCAGGTTGTCAAGGGGACATGGAGGAAATGAGGAGAAAAACGAGCCGGCATTTGAGCTGGGATTTGCCATCTGCCATCTGCAAAGCTGTTTCACACCTGTTCCTTCATTTGGTCCTGAGCATTGCTCCCGTTGTGCAGATGAGGAAACTGAGGCTTGGTTAAGGGTCCTTCGGCCTCCTAACTGATGAGGGGAGAAAACAGATTTGAGCCTAAACATGTCTGTTTCCCCAGTTGCATGTCCCCACCCTTCACCACAATGCCTGGCAGGGTTTTAAGTAGAGTGAACTAAGGAGGGTTTCCTCAAGGACCTGAATTTTAAACCGGTTTTGGAAAGCAGAAGGGAACAGGAATCAGATGGTAGCAAAGGGGGACAGAGCAAAGTCCCGGGTGGGACCTGGGGCAGGGGAGGCGCTGCGGGTGCAGGCAGCTCCTCAGTGAGAACCACAGCAGCTGCACTTGCGGGAGCACCTACCGTGTGCCTGGGCTTGGCCAATACCTGAGTGGTGGCACCTTACTTGCAGCACAGATGGCCTGTGATGCGAGCATCATCACGGCAGTCAGTGGGTGGGGAGCCAGGATCAGACCTGGCTCTGTCTGAACAGAACCCAAGGGCTCACAGCCACACCCCAAAGCCAATAAACTCAGAACTGCTTGGTGTGGGTGGGTTTGTTAGAAGCCAGTGATGGAACTGAGCTTTGTGCTTGAAATAACCCAGAATGAAAGAGACCCACTGGATGGACAGAGGAGCCCACCGTCTGTTCAGGCAGGAGGAGGATTCTGGGATTCAGGCCCACCAATGGCTACAGACTGCTCAGGGCCGAAGGCCATTATACTCGGTTCTCCCAGGGACCAGGGTGCCCCAGACAGCTCCTGCTGGTCACAGCTGCCTGCCTGTCCTCCCCCTGGAACTCCCAAAGCCATGGCCCTGCTCCATCACGTGACGAGCCTCCTGTTGCTCTCTGGGTTCCATGCATTGCCCTGCACCTCCATTCTTACTCTGTCCATGCTGTCATCTTGGTCAAGTTTACAAAGTGAGATCTGACCTCCCCAGTGAAAAACAAAGCAAAACGAGCAAAGAAACAAGAAGCCCTCCCCGACCGCAAGCCCCAGCTCTCTATAGCCCCCTCTCCTTCCTGGCCTGCCGTGGCACCTTCATACCTCCCCTACTCCTCCTTTCTGACTTGCCAGGGCCACCAGGAACCTCCAGGTTGCCACACTTCGGACCTCTCCTCTGCTGGGAGATGAAGCAACACGCCGCCTCCTCCCCAAAGGCTGCAAGACACTGCCTGCTTTCCCTCCCACCCGCCTGGCTGGCTTGTCTCATTTCCCTCGCTGAGACCTCCCATCCTGGCCCTCAGGGCTCAGGCCAGGCTCTCCCTGGCTGGGAGACATGCTCTTTCTTCTGCAGAACTGTCAATTCCAGTGGCTATTTTTAACAGCATCATTGAGATATAATTGACATATGATAAACTGAACATATTTAAAGTGACATATTTAAAGACATAATTAAGTGATAATTTGATAAGTTTTGACATATGTATACATTCATGAAGCCATCACCACAATCAAGATAATGAAAATATCCATCATCCCCCACATTTTCCTCCTGCTCCTTTGTCATCTCCCCCAAAAGCCCCTCCCCTCTCCCAAGGCAACCACTGATATGCTTTCTGTCACTACAGATTAGCTTACATTTTCTAGAATGTTATGTCAGTGGAATTAAATAGGATGTTCTTTTTTGCCTGGTTTCTTTCAGTTAGCCCAATTCTTTTTAGATTCATTTGTGTGTGTGTGTTTCAATAGTTTATTCAGTTTTATATTGGAGTAATATTCTCTTGCATGGATATATAATTTGTCCATTTTCCTGTTGATGGATATTTTGGGTTCTTTCCAGTTTTGAGATATTACAAATAAAACTGCTGTGAATATTCATGTACAAGTCTTTGTAGGGACTTGTGTTTTCACTTCTCTTGGATAAATCCCTAGGAGGGATGTAGCTGGGTCTTACGTAAGTTTTACTTACTTGAAAAACTGCCCAACTTTTTTCCAAAGTGATCATAACATTTTACATTCCCACCAGTAGTGTATGAGAACTCCAGTTGCCCCATATCCTCACCAACACTTGGTATGGTCAGTCTTTTTAGTATTAGATGAGTAGTGTTAGGCTCTCACTGTGGTTTTAATTTGCATTTCTCCAATCACCAATGATATTGAACCATTTTCCTGTGTTTACTTGCCAAGTGTATATGTTCTTTGGTGAGGTGTCTATTCAAATCTTCTGTCCATTTTTTTAGTCCAGTTGTTTGTTTTCTTATTGTTGAGTTAGCAGAGTTCTTTGTACATTCTGTATACAACTGCCTTATCATATTTGCAAATATTTTCTCCCAGTTTATGGCTTGCCTTTTCTTCTCTTAATAGTGTCTTTTGAAGAGCAGAAGTTTTAAATTTTTATGGAGTCCAATTTGTCAATTTGTTATTTTACATATTGTGTTTTGGTGTCCTGTCTAAGAAAATGTTGCCTAACCCCAGGTTAAGGATTTTCTCCTTTTATTTTCTCTAAAAGTGTGTGGATTTTAGGTCTTACATTTAGGTTGATTTTTACATTTGAAATTAAACTTTTTATGTGGATCAAATTTCAAAATTTTGCATGATATTTTGAGTTGTTTCAGCACCATTTACTGAAAATACTCTTTCTTCTCCTGAATTGCTCTTGTACCATTGCCAAAAATCAGGTGTCCGCATATGTGTGAATTTACTTCTGGTCTTTATTCTATTCCACTGATCTATTTATCTATCTTGATGTCAATACCAGAGCACCTTAATTACAGTAGCTTGATAATAAGTCCTAAAATCAGGTAATGTTATTCTTTTTCTTTAAATTTGTCTTGGCTCTTCTAGGTCTTCTGAATTTTCATATGAATTTGAGAATCAGATCATAAATTTTTACCAAAATAAAAATGCTTCTGGGATGTTGACTGGGATTGCAGTTCACCTAAAGATCAATGTGGAAGGAATTTACATCTCAACACTATTTGAGGCTTCTGCCCCATGAGCATGGTATATTTCTGCATTTCTTTTATTTTCCTTAATTTCTCTCAGCAATATTTTATAGTTCCCAGGTCTTACACTTCATTTGCCAGATTTATTCCTAAGTATTTTGTATGTTTGATGCTATTGTTAAGGGTATTTCATTAATGCTAGTTTTGATTGTTCGTTTCTAGTATACAAAAATATAATAGATTTTTGTGCATGAATTTTGCATCCTGCAACTTTGCTAAACACACTGTTTCTAGTAGTTCTTTTTAAAAGATTCCAGCAGATTTTCTACATAGATGATCATATAACCTGCAAGAAAAGACAATTTTATTTCTTTGTTACCAATCTGGGTGCTTCTTATTTTTTTCTCTTGTATTAGTTTGCTGGCTGGAACTTCCAGGACAATATTGAATAGAATTAGCGAGATTGGACATCCTGGTCTTGTGCCTTGATCTTAGAGTGAAAGCATTCAGTCTTTTCCCATAATGTGTGGTGTTAGCTCTAAGATTATCACAGACGCCCTTTATCAGACTGAGGAAGTTCTCTTCTATTCCTAGTTTACAGAGAGCTTTCATTAGGAATAAAGGTTGGATTTTGTAAAAGGCACTTTTGCATCTATTGAGTTGGTCAATTGGTCTCTCCTTTTTAATTTGTTAATATAATGAATTTCTTTGATTGCTTTTTAATGTTAAGCCAATCTTGCCTTTGCAGGATAACCCATACTCGGTCATGGTGTATATCTTTTATATGTATCATTGGATTTTACTTGCTAAAATTATTTTTAGAATTTTTACATCTATGTTCTTGGGGACTATTGGTGTTTAGTTTTCCATGCTTGTAATGTCTTTGTCAAGCTTTACTATCAAGATGATGTTGGCCTCATGGAATGTTGGGAGGTATTTGTAGAACTGTAGAATTGGTTTAATTCTGTAGAATTCAGGTTATTTCTTCCTTGAATGTTTGGTAGAATTTACCAGGAAAGCTATTTGGTACTAGAGTTTTCTTTAGGGGAAAGTTTGTACAAATTCAATTTACTGAAGAGATATAGGAATATTCTGGTTATCTATTTCTCCTTGAGTGAGCTTTGATAGTTTGAGCCTTTCAAGGAATTTGACCACTTCATCTACTGAATGCCAAAAGTATTGCTGTAATGTTACTAATATTCCTTTATGATCCTTTTAATATCTGTAGAATATGTAGTGGTGTTACCACTCTCATTACTGATATTAGTAATTTTTCTCTCTTTTTTAAACTGATCACTCCAGGTATATATTCATCATGTTATTGATCTTTTCAAAGCATCAGCTTTTGGCTTCATGATTTTTTGTATTGTTTTTCTGGTTTCTTAAGATGGGGTAGGATCTGAGGTCATTACTTTGAGACCCCTTTTCTTTCCTAATATAGGCATTTAGTGCTATACATTTCCCCCTAATTCTTGTTTTCCTTGCATCCCATACATTTTGGTATATCATGCTTTCATTT
The DNA here is from genome assembly GCA_029783875.1 of Phataginus tricuspis. Lineage (NCBI taxonomy): Eukaryota > Metazoa > Chordata > Mammalia > Pholidota > Manidae > Phataginus > Phataginus tricuspis. The sequence goes on along the minus strand of JAQQAC010002837.1, from coordinate 22,883,991 downwards.
TTGGTTAGGTCAAAATACTCTCTTAGCTCCTATGGTCCCTGAGTCACTGTGTTCCATGGATGGACTGAGAGGGTAACTGGCCATGAGACCATGGCCCATCCCTTACTTTCTAGTGAGTGAGGCTGGAGACCAATTTTGCCACCAATCAGAAGGATGACTCCCAATGACTCCGGCCCCACTTTTCCCTGATTAGGCTCAATTTAATCCTCTTATTTGTTGGGTGAAGAACTAGTATGCCACCACCCCTTGCTCGAGAGTTAGGGCATCACTTGTGGTCAAGGGAGGCCTTGAATCTGGCCTCCTGGTGCCCAGTGGAGAGCCCTGTAGCACCCCAAATTGTGGTTTGTCCAATAGAGGTCATTGATCAGTTCCCTCATGCCAGGCACAGTGCTAAGCTCCTCATGCATGTTTTCTCATTTAATCTTCACAACAGCCCTGGGAAGCAGGTGCGGTCCTTATGGCCATTGTACAGATGTCTGTACGAAGGCTCAGAAACATGACATCTGTTGCTCCAGGTCCTACCTGGAGGAAGTGGAAAGGTGTGGGCTCAGGTGTGGGTCTGTGTGACCCACGGTCAGCCCTTCATCACTAGGCCGTCTCTTCTTCCACATCACTATCACCAGCAATGTTCCCTCCCTGACTCAGGGTGTATGGACACAGTGTTGGTGATTTAGGAGCAGAGGAACAAAAGAGAAAGACCAGGCGGGGCAGAAGGAAGGCTGGGTGGAGGGGGGAGAGAGAGAGAGCAAAAGGGAGATGCTTGCTAATTATGAAAAAGTCTTCTGACCTTTTCATGTTCATTCAAGTAAGTCAAAAGGGGTTGAACTTTCGTACACTGTCTTTAAGTATAAATGCAGATTAATGAGGAAAAATCTGTTTTGCTAAGCTTGGAAAACATGGAGATAGAATTGAATATATTAAATCTGATAATGCCAACTCGCAGGGTTGGATCCAGAACTAGAGCATGTCCTCGGCATGCTCCCAGCCACGTCCTCAGATCCTGCTGAGGAGCAGAGGCCCCCCTACATTAAAGGCAAACCTCAAGGGAAGGGGTCTGGGGGACCCGGATGGGAGCCTTCATAGTTTACCCTCCTTTCTGTCTTAAGATTTGACAACTTACAACCTTATAAACGTCAGCAGTGCTTATGATAGAGCAGAATGAAGACCTTGGCTGTGCAGGCTGGGGATGAGGGCCGACTCGAAAAGGCAGAGCAAGGACAACACGGTGACCTCCTCGCAATCACAGGAACTTCTTCCCTCCAGCTCTGAGAACTTGGCCAAGTATCTCCTTTTTCTGAGTCTCGGTTTCCAAATCTCTATAATGGGGTCACCTCTCCGGCCCTGAAGGATAACAGTGAGAATTAAGTAGAATAATGTATACAAAAGGCTTGGCATCTGGTTCATCTCTTCAATTATTCAGTAAATACTTACGGATACCAACCCTGGGCTGGGCCCTGGAGAAACATCAGGCAGGAAGCAGGCCTGGAAGGCCACTGGGCTGTGGCACAACTACCCAGGACTCCACGAGTGTAGCTAAAGCCCCGTAAAGCCATCTAGGAACTAGTGGGTTAGAAGCCTGAAATGGAATGGCAGGGTGACTCTGCTCCTAACCTGCTGTGTAACCTCGGGCTGTTTACTAGGTGTGTCGGTGAGCTAACGTCCTTTAGTCCTCACAGCACTCTCTAGGAGGGGCCCGTCAGGATCCCTTCAGGTGTCAGGTGAGGTGACCCCCAGCCTGACCGCCAGGTGCCGCGTCGGCTGCCTCATCCTGACGCCTAAGCTCCTAACTCCGAGCTTCAGTAACACTCCAGCTGTGTCATCTGTCTGCTCTGCACCATTTCCACCAGGAAAAATACACTCCTGATTTAAGGGCCCAACCAAATGCCACCTGCTCTGGGAAGCCTTCCCTGACCTCTGCTCCAAGAGCACCTCATCCAGGGGCAGCGTCCCTCCGTGAAAGCATCAGTCTCTTGCATCCTTAGGCATGTGTCCTTCTGCCCCTAGACATTGGGCCCATGATGGTGTCCCTCAGCCCTGAAGGGGGAGCCTCACTGTTTAATAGAAACTGTACTGCCTCATGGGTGAGGGGGTTGGCTGGTCACCCCTCCCAATAGCTTCTGGGTGCTGTTGGTTGAATCACTGGACTGTGAAGAGGGAACATAAATTCCACGCTGCCCCATGTCAGGTGGGGTGGGGCCAGTTGATCTCACAAGATCCCTCCTAATGAAAAACATACAATTTCATTCATTCTGCAGACACTTCAATGCCCTGATCCCGCATGCTCCCTGCCCCCAACCCTGCTGTATTTTCTTCACAGCACTTGGCGTCCCTTGATGCTTTAAACTCAGACACATGCTTGTTTATTTCCTTGTCCCTGCACTACAGCGTCAGTTCCACAGGCCATGGAACTAGGTTTATCCTGCTTACTATGGATTCCCCTGCCCAGAAGACAGCCTGCACACAGCGGTTGCTCAAAAAGTGCCTGTTGAATGAATGAATCGATTAGTGAATGGATTGTTACTGCCAGGGGGTCTGAAGTCAGGCAAGTCTGGGTTCAAGCCTCAGCTCTTTTTCCCGTGTCCCTGAGAAGGTGACTTCTCTGTGAGACTCTGTCTTCCCACGTCTAACATGGAATTGTCAAAAATAGTTCCTGCATCATAAGATTTGGTAGCAATAGCAAGACACAAGGCTTCTAGAGGGCTAAGCACAGCTCCTGGTATATAGTGAGCTCTCAATAAAGGCTCTCTCTATAGCTGCATGCAAGCTGGACTAATAGGCTTCAAGCTATGGGATTTAGAGCAAGTGGTCCCTTCTGAGACTCAGTATCCTTATCTGTAAAGTAGAAATAACACCAGCCCTGGAAGGTGGCTGTGAAGGCTCAGTAAGATGACGATGATGAAAACCAAACTGATCACATGCTTCCTATGCACTTAGCCCTCGGTTTGTACAAATTAATGTATTTCATCTTTATTACAGCCTGGGAGGTGGGTGCTGATAGTATCTCCACTTTATACTTGAGAAACTAAGGCGTGTGGCAGGGGAGTAACTGCCTGTGGGTCACCAGAAAACAAGAAGTGCACCCAGCACACTGCAGGCACACGGTAGGTCCTCCGTGGCATGAATATGCTCCCCATCTGCCCAGCTCCGTCCTCTCCCTGCAGCTTAACCAGGATCATCTCTTCACAGCTGCTCTGTGCCCCGCTTTGAGGCAGGTGATGTTTTCTCCAGCGTTGACTCTTCCATGACTTCTTTGTTTTTTCGGAAGAGGTGGACACTTCGGTCAAGGAGGGAGGCGGAAGAGGCCGATGGGTGGAGATTTAAGGTGATAGAAAAGGGGGAACGATCCTTGGTTCAATAACAGAGAAGCAGGAGAAAAACAAGCAGTGTTTTCTGTATGTAATTATTTATCAGAACTCGAATGGATTTTCAAGTCTTCACGAGACTTCTGGCAGAGTGAAATCCGGAGCTCCGTGGCTGTAACTGCCTAGGTGTGGGGAAGAAGATGGGAAAGAGTCATCATGGGCACTCAGCCCATGCCAGCTCCACGCAGCAGGCAGGACCAGGGACCCTCCATGGAATGGACACTTCCTGGGCCTGATGAGTGCCAGGAGGTGGGCAGAAAACAGAACCAGAGAGGCTGGTCCCTGTGCTGGCCAGGTGCACACGGCAGGAGGCAGAGGAGGCTATGTCTGAAGCACGAGCTGAATTGGTTCATTGACCTGTTGCCCCACTGACATGATTATGCAAATGTCCTGGGGGTGGTCCCTGGTTGTGTGGGGTAATTGTTCCATTGTCACTAATATGAGGGAGTCATAAAGCAAAGGGAGTTGTGCATGCCTGCATCCCCCAGATCTCTGTTCTTAATTAATAAAGTGCTTTATCCAAGATACTCTCTTGCTGGGTGAGAAGCAGCAGAGCTCTTCTCTCTAAGGGGGTGGAGCTGAGGGCAGAGTCTACAGGTGGCCTTTCTACAAACCAAGTCACAGGCATGGCTCCCTGGCTCAGCGCCCTGCAGCAACACCTCACGGCTAAGCAAATACCTCAGCTTCCAGCAGCATCTCCTTGCACCCCCACCCCGCCAGATCCCACACCCATCTCTGAATCTGCTTCCTCAGGGTTAAGCCAATTCACTGAAAATGTATTTCTAGAGCCCAGCCTCTCAGGTGACCAATTCTGTAAAAACAAATCTGCAAAAGGATCACTATATCAAATAATAATTTACCAGTAATAACTGACAGGCAAATACTTCGGTGTAATGTCTTGAGCAAACTCATGCATTGTGTTCATTCATCCATTCAATGGCTATTAATTTAGCATCTACTGTGCACCAGGGCAGGGTAGTCTGGTGGTTAGGAGACAAAGTGCTCAAATCTAGGGGCAAGAAAAGTTTGTTTCCCTACTAAAGACATGGATGGTGGCAAGAGGCAGCAGGGACAGCAGAGGGAGTGGAGAACATGTTGGGACTGTTCCCACTGTCATATGACACAGGGTTGGCCCACTCCCCGTCCCACTGGACACTGTTGGGCATCCACACTGTCCTTTCCCTTCACCTCCATGCAGCCATGGTCCTGCATTCACCCCCAGGACCCTCCACCTTTGCTTACCAGAGCCATACTCAGGACCCTCACCCAGTGTCTGCCCATGTGTCCAGCTGCCCCCTCAACTCCAGGAAGGGGACAGCCAGCGTAATGTGGAGCCCCACCTCCTGCCCTCCTTAGAAGAGGATGACTCCATTCATATAAGCGAGATGCTCTATGATCATAGGATTTTACTCCCTTCTCCCACCAAACAGCATCTATTACTTTAAACAGAGAAAAATAGAATAGCTACAGCAAACCAGAAAAAATCAGTAATGGAAGCTAACATACGAGCAAATGCATTCTTTCTATCACAAACGATCCTGACAGGGTATCCAGAGATTGGCTGAGCTTAGCACCAACAAGCCCTGCATTCCGGCAGAGGTGGGGACTTATCAGGGGTGGGGATGAGACAAAGTCAGGGGCTCCATCCACCACATCCCTGGCCCAGCACTTCCCTGAATCTGAGGCAGCAGTGGAAAGAGCTGTACTAAGCCCATGTGTCCCTGAGCAAGTCACACTACGTATTCCTTCACCTACCCAGCTGTTCACTGAACATCTGCCATGTGCCAGGGCAGCACAGTATAGTGGTTAGGAGTGTGTGTGCTGAAATCTGACTGCCTGGTTCACAACCCTTCCAGCCCATTGCCCACTGTGTGGCCTAAGGCAAGTGACTTAACCTCTCCAAGCTCAGTTTTCTCAACCATAGAATTTGATGATAATATTATTTATCTCCCAGTGTTTTGGTAAGGACAAAGTGCCCTCACCAATTCCTGGCACATGCAAGTTCTTGGTAAGTGGCAGCAGTTGTTAGTATTGTATTGGTCCTATACCAAATAAGACAGGCATGGCCCCTGCCTCATGGAACATACCTACACGGCAGGGTCTGTTCACTCCATTTGATAGATGAAGAAATTAGGGCTCACAAGTTAGATGACTTGCCCAAGGTCATTCGGCTAGACACTGACAGAGCAGGGATCTGTTTGGATCCACAGAAACTGTGCTGGACTGCAAGTAACAGAGAATCTGGCTAATAGCAGCTGAAACAAAAACAGGTGTAGCTTCTCACCAGCGGCCCAGGGAAGACACCCTCATGGATGGTGGTATTCTAGCCTTATAGTCCTCTGGTTTGCACACCACTTCCTCCAAATCTTTTTAGTGTAGTTTAATAACCACTTGAAAAACTACCTGAGGGATGTAACACAGGGAGAACCCCAACAGCTGACGTTTACAGGGCGCTGGACTGAGCACATCGCACTCACTGCCTCGTCTCAGGCTCACCACGACCCTGTGAGGCCCATGCTGTACTACCCCCATGGTGTGGGCTGGGAAACGGAGGTACAAAGAGGTTAAGTCACCTGCCCAAAGTCACATGGCTCATATGTTATAGACCAGCCTCCCCACAGCCACCAAAAAGACCCTCCATCATGATTTAGTCTTTGCTTATTATGCAGAAGGGGAAACGGAGGCCCAGAGAGGGCAAGCCATTCCCCCATGGTCACACAGCACATCAGTGGTTGAGCCAGACCTCCTGATTCCTGCCTAGGATTCTTCTAAGTGCAGGCCACTTTGGCCACCTTCTCCTGGGGCACTGGCAAAGAGGTGACCCAGAGGCTAGAAAAGGCCAGAAAGAGGGAGGCCCAGGTAATTCTGGAAGGCACCATTAGGATGGGCAGTGCCCACAGCAATCAGCAAACTGCCCAGGGGCCCTGGGCTCCCTCCTTCCTCCCGCCCACACACTGTGGAGAAATACACACTGTTAAAATGAAAGTTGGCTTGAAGTAAACAGATTAGAAGTGGTTATGTGCTAACACTTTATTAATTAAGTGTCCTAAATACACTGAAACCTGGGCATTTAATTTAGATTTATAGGTATAATTTAAGTTTATAAGACCAGTTATTATGCATTAAGTACAGAAAATGCCAATTGATTTTCACAGGCAATATTTATTGAAGTATTAAAAAAGAAAACTATGTAAAATTTAATTACCCTTGTGGTAAGCGTAAGAGCTGGTAGGGAGTTTAGGGTGGTGGGGAGAGGTGTGCCTCATTTCAGGAGCCATTCTCTTATTGTCTGGACGGCGATTTCATCTTCCCCTTATTAGTCATTAAAATAAAACTAGGCCTCCCATTGCTAAGAGACGCACACATTATGTACAATGATGCCCAATGCTGCTGGGGCCACTCCTCCGCCAGCTTGAGATCCAATGGCATGCAGGGTGGGGTGGCGTGGTGCAAGTGCCCAGGTGGGTATCTGGAGCCCTGGGCTCTTGTCCCCAGCTGGCCCTGCGTGACCTGTGACCTTGGGAGCTCACCTCACCTCTGTGCTGTGGTGTCTCCAGCGCTCAGATCCAGGAAGGCAGGGACTGTCGTCGGGCTGCCCCTGCCGGCTCTGACTTTTGATGAACTTGGGGATTTGGTCCCTCCTCTGGTTATTGGTTGCTGAGTCACTACATTCCAGTTTCTGTTTCTGTCTCCCTGTCTCTTTCCTCATATACCCCAGTGTTCTGGGAACTCCACTTTCATGACTCGGAAGAAGCCACGTCTGTAAGGTGGCAGTTGGGCATAGTGATGGGCCAAGCTCCCACTAGGTGGGGTCAGGTCACACCACAGGGTGCTCTGCTAAGGAAATGGGGAAGGCTGTCCCAGCACAATACTGGTTCTGCAGCCCCTGAAGGCAGGGCCAGGACTGGTCTTGCAGAAACCACACCAGGCATTTTAAACAGAGGGATTTAATAAAAGGAACCAGTTACAAAAGCTTTGGAAGGGCTGAAGGAACCACAGGGAAGCAGACATAGCCCAGAGGTTAGGTCCTGCAGGGGTTTCTAAGGCTGGAGCAACAGAGGGAGGGGTGGTGTGGCCAGAGCCCCAGAGCCTCTCTGTGACACTGGAGGAGATGCTGCAGCTGGGGTCACCCTTGACCTCCACTGCCAGACCCACCAAGGCCCACCCGAGCCCCTGCCCATGCACTGCTGTGGCTGTCAGACCCTATAACCCCTACAGGGATCCCCATGGGCCACTTCCTATGGCAAGTGCCCTGGTGAGCACCTGTGTGCACCCCTAATATATCACTAAGGCTACGCTAAGAGGTCCACCCACACACCTCTTTCCAAACCTCCCTGTCATTAATCCTTCCTGATGAAGGTTCTTTTCACCCCCCATCTATTCAGCTGAATTGTTGTCCACTGCCCATGAATCAGGCAGGTCTCTGCCCCTGGCCATTTCCCATCCCAGCTAAGTGGACTTGGCTGCTTGGCCTCCTTGAAGACCCTGACCACTGGGAGGGCTTCTCTTTCCTCCTGTCTTCAGGGCCGTGCAGGATGGCTGCAGGGCTCCAGCATATCAGGTAGCTGGCACAGTGGGTCGAATGGTCCCTCTCCTACCCTCAAAGAACAGTTATGTCCACTGGGAACCTCAGAATGTGGCTTTATTTGGGAAAGGGGTCTTTGCAGGTGTAGTTAAGGATCTCAGTATGAGGTCACCTTGGATTTGGGTAAACCCTCACCGCAATGACAAATGTCCAGGTCAGAGACAGAAAAGGAGACACAGAGGCCAGGATGCAGAGGTCATGGGGAGCTGGCGCCCGAGGTTGGAGCTGGGCAACCACAGTTAGGAGCCACCCCACACTGCATGGGACAGCACCCTTCAAGTGAGGAACAGTGACCTTGGGAGCTCAACTTAGGTTGCAATTCCACTACCTCCAGGAGTAAATCTGATTTTCACTTGTATCTGTCTTATGGCTGTGAGACATAAAATGCTTCCCGGGACAATCATAAAAGACCTCTGGCTTTCTGGCCCTGCTTTTCCCATGGAGAGTTTAAACACTACTTGTCATTTTCCTTCTGTGAACTCCCCAGCACTGTCCTAAGTAGCCATGGTGCTCCTCCTTCCTTTTTATGGCCGTCCTCACTGCCCCAGAGGCCGGGCGCAGGCTTGGTCTGACCCAGCCGGCTGCCGGATAGGCACTCTATCCCAGGAACCTTGGGAGGTGGTTTAGGGACCCAAGGCTGTGGGGAACTGCCAGCCCACTGTTCCCTGGGGACGGGGTCCTCCCTCACTGGACTCTAGCCTCATCAGGTCGGCCGGCCCCGCCGCAAGCCCCATCAGTGGGGGCTGGGTTCCTGATGCCAAATGCTGTATCATTCGGGGCTCATTTAGAAAAAACAGAAACTTCATTAGGAATTGCAAACAGGGCATTGAATGCAGGGGGCCAATTATAAAAGTATTGAAAAGGCCAGCAGAGTGAAAAGGGAAAGATGAGAGGAGGGAAAAGGAGGAGGAGGTGCTGCAGAGCGGGGTGATCTGCTGCTGCCATCGCTGACTCTGTGCTGCCAGGGCCACCCAGCCCCCTGCAGCTACCAAGGGCCACTGTCGTTGCTGTTGCTGGAGCCACCAAAGAGGGTGGAGCTGACAGCCACCAGGTCAGCCAAAACGACTTCCAGAGGCAGAGAGGGGGACCCTGCCACTCAGTCTTCCATGACACCTTCCAGTGCCCAAGGCTGACCAGAGGCCAGAAGGCAAAGGGACCTGGGAAATAAGCTGGCTGGGCTCCAGGATCACATGGTGTGCAACGGAGGGCAGCGCACCCCGAGTGGGCAAATGACCCGCATGGTGGTTCAGACTTTGGATTTTTGCACTAGGCAAAACAGTTTGAAACAGCTCTGTGACCTTGAGCACAGATTAAAATGGGGATAACAGCATCCACCCCACAGGGTTGTTGCATGCTAATGTTGGGGATTAAATAAGTGCCTGCAGTGTCCAGGCCGAGGCCTGACACATCAGATGCCGTCGGCCAATCCAGGCTGATCAGGATCAGCCTCACCCCAACGCCCTCTTTGAACTTCAGCAAGTGCCAGGGCCTTTCTGGGCACCGTTTTCTCATCTGTTAAGTGAGTAGGGTTCCCTCCAGCCCTGATGAACTATATGGCCTTGAATCTCCCCCTACCCGCAATGGATGGGCTGGACAGGGTGTGGGGGATAGAGGGAGAGACGGAGGGAGGTCTGGCTGCTGGGAAGGAGCCTCAGGGGGAAAGAGAGGCTCCGGGAGGCTCTGGCTGTGTCTGAGTGTTCTGAGCTGTGTTCTTTCCTGGAGAGTATGTTTGCATGTCAAAGACTCACACTTCGGCCACCCTAATGTTCCCCACATTTTCCTGCTGGTGTCTCTCTGGCAACCCCAACCTGTTCTCTATTCTCTCTGATTCTCTTTGATGCGCTCACTCCCAGCTCTGCTCTGTGGGCGAGAAATCGCCAGGAGAGGTGTCTTGCTGCACAGTGTGGTCCAGGAGGGAAGGAAGCCTGCAAGTAAATCCATCGTGAAGATTAGATTTCTGAATTCTGGGGCCGGCGAGAGGCCTGGGGCCTGAGCTTGGAGGATCCTGTTTGGACTGGAATTGTAAGTTTAGACCTGTCAGAACTCAGGTTTGGGAGTGCTGGAGATGCTGCAGAAGCCAGGGCCTTGGGAAGCCGTGTGGCTTAGTTGTTAAGAGCACAGGGCATTTGTGTCCCTCAGAGAAGGGTTCTGGGTCCTGTTCTACCACCTGCTGATTTATGTCAATTACTTACCTTATCTGGGACTCAATTTCTTTCTTTCCAAAAGGGAATAGGAATATATTCTGTAATCGGCACATGTGCTGTTTTGACCCATCCAGCATCCCTTTACCCCATGTTGTCAGCACCCATCACTCCCACTACCCTTCCTTCAGGAAACTAAGCCTCGTGCACCCACCCTCCAACCTGATATTTCAGCTATGTTATCAGCCAGTGACCCTATCCTACCCCTCTCCTTAGACAGGAACAAGCCTAGACTGGCCCAGTCATAGCACTCCTTTCTCCCAGGAAACAGTGATGGGTCCAAGCAGACCATGTGATCAAAATCAGGCCTCGCAGAATCCTTGACTGGGACTTTACCTATGGCTATAAGCAGGAGCAGTTCTCTCTTCTCTTTGGAGTCACTAGATGGGCAAGCTTGGAGTGTTTCCCCCTTCCCTCTCCTGCCTCAAAGTTCATTAGCAAAGATAAGGATGCTTCCATACAGTTGAAGGAAATAAAGCGATCTTGAGATGGAATGAGAGATTCAGTGAAATCATCAGGGCTCCTGTATCCAGCTATGCCTGAAGCTGTCCCTTGCTATTTTGCCCAGTTCTGCAAACTACTAAGTCCCCTATTTGGTTCATGTGGCTTGATTTGTTTGGTTGAAAATGTTGAAGACCCATCTCAAGCTGCTTTAACCAAAGAGTGAATTTACTACCCCAATAAACGCTGGCTTTTACTCCAGTGAGAGTCACTACATGTCCTGCCCTGGCACTTATTGCCCTGACCCCAGCTGCGTGGGGGAGTGACTGTCTCATTTCACTTGCCTGAGAGCTCCTCACGCTGAGGTACAAAGTCTGACATGCCCAGCATCTACTCCACCTCAGGGCCTGGTGCCTAGAAGTCGTTCAGGAAAAGTCTGCTGAATGGAGAAGTATGTGTGCACATGCTGACCAAGTGTTTCTCCTCCTTCACATCTGTGATGCCTCCTTAAACATGCCTGTAACCACAGCTACCTGAACATTTGCTGTCTCCCTCCAAAATCCTCCTCTGGACTGGGACTCTGCATTTATTCAGTCATTCATAACAGATATTTATTGAACACTTATTATTGAGCATTTAAAGGCACTGTTTTAGGTACTAGAAATTTAAAAGTGAACTAGAGAGACTCAATTCTGCCCTCCTGGCATTCACATTCTAGTATGAAAGACTGAGGAAAACCAGAGATGAGCTGGATAATGCTGGGTCCTGAATGTGCTCTGGAAAATTAACACAAGGAAAGCGGAGGGAGTGGCTGGTTGGGGTGGAGCTGATAAGTGCAGAAGACTCCATTTTGTCACCCCTACTCTCTGCCAGGACTGCCAGCTCCTGGCTCCGGCCTGGGGCTCAGTAACCCTCCCAGAGAGTGAGGTAGGAAATGAAGTGTAGGCAGGTAGGTCGGCTGCTCTGGGCCAGACACCTTTCTCAGGTACTGGCCTGCTCCCTGCCCCTGGGGCTCAAGAGCTGCAGACACAGAGTTGAATCCAGGAGGAAGCAGGAGGGAATACCCCAGTCTCTCTCTCCTCCCATCTTCTCTGCTGGCAGTGCTTCCCATTGGCAGGATCTCACAGAGCCCTGTGGACTCAATACAGGCCACACGGTCAGCCTCACTGGGACAGGACTGGGCAGAGGGGGCTAAAGGATGAAGGAGGGTGTGAAGAAAAACAATCCAGAGAGGGTTTGAAGTGTATTCCCCCAGAAGCTGATGGTATTTCTTCAGAGAGCTCTTAGGAGTCTTTTAGTTTCTTTATATTTTGTTATCAGTTGATTTTTTCACAAAGGGTGTGAATCATTTGTTTCATGAAGCTATTTTAAAAGGAAATCAGATGACTTCATGCTCAGGGGCATATAAACAAAGTGACCTTGGCATCATAACGCCACCTGGAAATTGGGTCTCAAGGTCACCTTCCAGGCCCAGCAGGCACAAACAGGCTGCCAAGGAAGATCAGGGTCTAGGAGTCTAGAAATGCGGATTTAGGCTCTGCCTCAGCTCCTGCCCTGCAGTGTGACCTCAGGCAAGTGCTTCCTTCTCTGGGCCTCAGTTTCCCCAGTCTTCCAGCAGTGATCCGTAATAGGCTTCCTAACTCCAACAGCCAGGAGCCCTCCGAGAAGGACGAAGTCACCAATACTGTAGGAGCCTGGTGTTTTCTGATTATAGGAGACAGATAGCTCTGAACTTATTTATATGGAGGAAAGAAAAACCCAGACAAATGTCTCCTGGGAAACACCTGGGAACATTTGCAAGCTGATTAAAATGCAATGATGAATGCTCATCATTAACGTCTGCTGGGAGTGAGACAATCAAGGGCCAGGTGTTGCCACAGCAGTTGGAGGGAGGGGGAGAGGGTCCGGGAGCGGCGATGAGGATCCTGGCAGCTGGAAGTGGAGAAGAGAGACTGGGTGGTGGCTGCGCCACAGTCCCAGCTGGGCCCCTACTTCAGCCCGTGACCTTGAACCAGCCTCTTTGCTTCTTAGGGCCACAGTTTCCCCAACTGTAAAATGAGAAGTTGAACAGTTAATCTCTGGGGCCCCATCAGCTTTGTGTCCACATCAAATTGGGAAATCTGGCAGGAGGTGTGAAAAGCTGGGGAACAGAAGTTTCTGGCGCCCTTAAGGCCAAGGGCACATTCCTTGCGAAGTTATGAGCTCAGGCTCCCGAGCTTAATTGACAGCTGGCCCTACTCCTTCCTGGCTTTGTAACTCCAGACAAGTTCCTTCCCATCTCTGTGCCTTGGTTTACTTCCTGAAAAAAGATGAGAGTGACATTGTCGGTTGTAATCTACCGGCTTGCTATTTGTTTTCTGTTTGTCCAGTCTGTGCTTTGTTCTGCCTTCTTTTACACCGAGCATCACTGATGATTCTACTTGGTCTTCTGTCTTGGCTCATTACCTGTAACTCTCTGTTCTTTCAGTGGTAGCTTTCGGGTTTATAATATAGATGGTTAACACAGTCTACCTACTTACAAAAGGCTCCTCTCCTACTGTTGCGTCACTGTTACCATGCATTTTATTTATACATGTTATAAACCACACACTGTATTATTATCTTTGTTTCAAGGGTCAATATTCCCACATAGTATGTGAATCAATTGTTTGCCCATGTAGCTGAGTAGTGCTGTGATCACCACTTGCTTATCCATTCATCTGTCGAAAGATGTCTTGGTAGTTTCCTGTTTGGAGCAACAATGAATATGGCAGCTATATATACCTATATATATATTTGTGTACAGATTT
>JAQQAC010002837.1:22777217-22860376 GCA_029783875.1 Phataginus tricuspis | reverse complement strand
CCCCCCCCCCCCCCCCCCCCCCCCCCCCCCCCCCCCCCCACGGGACTGCAGCAAAGGTCACAGAGCCCACTATTCTTACTGATATACTTACTGACTGTCTTGAGTAAATGCACCCAGGATTTTTGCAAGCCTTGGTTAATTTCCACAGTTCTGAAAAAATTGATTCTGAGCTCTTTATCCAGTAGAAGAGAGAATTTTAATCAGTCCTCACTGTGCCATTTTCACTGATCTCACTCCACATTGTTTTAATTAGAAATCTGTGATCATCCCATTTTTATTTCTCACATTCATATTTTGTTCCTCAATGCAAAACATATCATTTTTTTTTCTTTCTGGTAGCTCTGTACATTTTCTCCTTTTCATCCGTCTTGATCAATTCGTGTGCCAGTCACTGGGTTACGAACTTTACATGCACCATTTCCTGTAACCCTCACAACAACTTAGGTAAGTCATACGATTCCCTTATCTTTGTCCGTAACATGAGGCTATTTCTTTTTTTAATCATGTGCTTGTATGAAAATACAATACCTACAAGAGACTGTATCCAGATGCTACTGGGCCAACACAAAAGAAAAGAAACTGAGCGCATTGGACCAAGTGGTGCTAACCATAGCTTCTAGCCCTGATTGTCCCTGGACCTTTGATTCTGGACTTCGCAGAGTGGGCAAAGTTGGATCTGGAGATACTGAGAAGTGAGGCTATTGCAGACACCAAGGCTGATGGGGAAGCCTAATGTAGGAGGGGGAAGTTGCACTGTGTACATTAAGTCTTTCAGTCTATTCTGCTCCCTCTTGCCCAATTTCGGATAAGGCTTTCTGGTCCCCCTCATCCTGATGTATCACTAACCTTGCCTCATTCACAATACTTCATACTTACAGGCATAATTTGGAGTCCTTGAACAGACCATGATTCTTTATCCTCAGGGCCATCCGATATGCTGTTCCCTTTGCCAAGAATGTGCTTTGCCTTTCAGGACACTTTTAGTTCCAGGGGCATAATTCCAACTCCAACAGGTTTAAACAAAACAGGGGGGAAAAATGAGGCATCTGTTGGTACATTCATCTGAAAAGTCTAAGGGTTGAGGGCTTCAAAGCACAGCTGAATCCAGTGACTCAGATGATATAATTTTATAATTTCATCTTTCCATTTCTCCCTTCCTCCCCACCCTCCCTTATACTCTCTTCCCCTCCCATGACCACTTCTCTCTCTCCCTCATCCTCTCCTCTTTCTCTGTCTCTCTATAATGTCACCTTCCTCTCCCCATCTCTCACCTGCCACCCAGTCCTATATAATTAAATGATATTGTGAAGCATGTTTCCTCTGAATTTGGCTCAGGACCATGAAGGGCCAGCAGCCACATGTTCATTAAATGACTCTGTGGAGAGGGATGTAATGAAGCGGTTTTATTACAGCTGGTATCTCAGCCCATCCTGTGAGGTGATTATGTGTTCATTAGGAAGACACAGAACTACAGACCTCAGCCACAAGCACGCAGTCGGGGGTGTGAACAGGCTCAGACAATGGCCTGGGCTGCCCAAGGCCTAGAGCTCTGGCTGGAAGGGGTGGGAGTAAAGGAGGTGAGGCTGGGCCCAGGTGGCCTCTGTTGTTGTGCTGCCACTACAACTGTGAGTGGCAGAAATCCCATGGCTTTGACTAGAGCTACGCAGAGGTTCCCAACGTGGGCCTCCATCATACTTGGGGGTGCTTATCACAAGGGACCCCTAAATTCACCTGTTTACCTGTCTATAGATGGAGGAATTGTCCTGGCATGTGACAGAGCCCTATTCGATTCTGTGTGTACAACTGCAGTCACAATGACGGGAAACTTATTGAGAAGCATGGCTGCATTCCTGGTGGCCTCTGTCCATCGTGCCATTGGGATCTAACAGGAGTAGTGGGGGCCATGACATAATCACAGTAGCCACCATCTCATGAGCACCTACTGTGTGCCAGGCCGTGAGCTTAGTGATTTACCTGGATTTTTTTCACTTAATCCTCACAAAAACTCTCAGCAGTAGGTACTGTTATTATCTCCCGTTTTATGGATGAGGAAACTGATCAAATAACAAAACACTGTGTAGTTCAAACGCCACCCATCTTTGGGTGGGTCTGGCCTGCCAGCCTCCATTCTTCAAAGTCTGCTCCTCCAGGACCGATGAGAAGATCCTGCAGAAGGCGCAGAAGGCTCAGCACATAGACGGGTGGGGGGGATACTTGTGAACCTTCCTTCTCGATGCAGTGGCTCCCGTGGCTGTCAGAGTGCAAGCTCCATGGAAAGGTGGGGCAGGGGCTGGTGGGAGGGAAGAGGGCAGGGCCCCGACCTGGGCAGGGAGAGGCTTCTTTGTGCCTTGTCAACAGGAACAAACCTGGGGGGGCGGGGGGGTTTGTGTGTGTGTGTGTGTGTGTGGTGGTGGTGGTGGTGGTGGTGGTAGGTCAGGATTTGGAGCAGAGGAGGACAGAGCCAACCCCAGAGGATGCCACTAGGTCTTAGACCTCAGGGGACACAAAGGCAGCTGCAGAGGTCCGGGGCCCAGGAGGGAACAGGCTGGCCAGTGACCATTGAAATAGCAGTGGCAAACAACTATAGAGAAGCTACTTTGCTAGGGCTTCTGTGTGCCAGCTCTGTCCTAAGCACCTGATGTGCATTATCTCATCTAATCCTCATGATGACCTTGTGAGGGAGGTACAATTATTATCCTATTTTACAGATAGGAAATCCAGACAGTGGAGGCTCATGTGTGAAGGTCACAGAGCTGGTATGCAATCATGGAGGGCTCTGAGTCCTAGCAGTCTGCTTCCATGTGCACACTTTACTAAAACTTGGTTCATGGAACTTCGATAGAGTCACATGTATTTGTTGAAGACCTACTATGTGTCAAGCACATGCAGGGACTTTACTCACATTACCTAACCCACACAACTAAGTGAGAGGGCTTCCCCTCCTACTTAATGGGTGAGAAGCCCAGGGCTCAGGAGACTGACTTCTGAGGGGCTGCTGGGATTTGCCCAGCCTCAGCCCAGGTCTTGGTGGTCCCTCTGGGTTCTGGTAGGCGTGACCCCTCCCAACACTGTACCCTGTTGAGTGTGAGAGCGCAGGGGCTGTTCACAGATGCAGTCTTACCCTGATAGAGCTGTGGCCTCTGGGTCCTCCCCCAGGGGTCTTCCAAGCCTAGCTGGGCCCTGAGTCATGAGAATTAACTAGACCAGCATGCTTACCAGTCCTGCCTTTCTTTATTAGAAATTAGATGCATTAAAGAATTCTGTTGACCACTTAGATCTACAGACTGTTTTGGGCCCTGGAGGCTCCTTACTCTGCAAAGGGCCATTTCCAGACAAGATGTGTTAACTTGTTAGCAGGGAAGTAACCACACTGCTAACAACCCCTAGATATATGAAGCACCTGGGCCTGGCATCCTGGTACCAGCAGCCAGGCCAGTTCAGCCAATGGAACATTTCTTCTCTTTCCTGAGCATCAGGGGGGCAGGAACTGTGAAACTGAGATGAGGAAATCGAGGCCCAGAGGGGTTAATTGACCTGCCTAAGGCCACACAGCTTGGCCATGGTGAGATAGGGATTCAAACCCAGGCACCTGGTGGCCCCAAGTCCATCTTCTCCCTCCCATCCATACTGTCTAGGTTTGCTCTTCACCACATGGGGGTCCCCATGGCTCCTCTACCTCTGTTGCCCCAAAGCCACCAGGCAGCTCCCTGGGAAAGGGAAGCCTCAGGAAAGCCCGGCCTTCAAGGCGAAGCAGCTGAGACATCCCTCCTGAGAAGCAAACATTTCCCAGCAGAGTAAATCCGGGGCCTCTGAGCACCTGCAGGTGCAGGCTCCGCCCTCCTCCCCCAGGACGTTTATAAATCAAACCTCAGACCTGGGTTTGCAGAATCTGCTGGGGGAGGAAGTGAGGCAGGAAGCAGGGGGAGAAAGGCTGGGGGAAGAGCCACCCCCAAGTCAGCCTTGGGGGGCTTCTGGGATGGAGGGAGGGGCACAGCATGGTGCTGAGGGACCACAGCGCCCACCTGTGCCCCAGGGGACAGACCAGATGCTTCCTGGGGCCCCTGCCAGCCCTCACATTCTGTGGGCCCCTGACCCCCATCCGGGGGCAGCTGGAGCAAAGGGTCTGGGCTCAGGGATGGAGGCTGGGAGGGGGCTTGGGAGTCAGCAGAGCTCTGAGCTCAGTCCTGGTTGGGAGCATTTGGTGGGAAGAGGGGCTGGTGGTCACAGAGGACAGGCCTGGGATGGGGTTGCCCAGCTGGGGCCCTGGACCAGGGCAGCCAAGAGGAAGGAAGCCAGAGGGGCAGGACTCTGCACCCTGGGCTGGGGGGTCTTCACGTGGGTCCATTCTGGTTCTGCCTCTGACAGGCTGTGTGACCTTGGTCAAGTCACATGGCCTCTCTGGGTCTCAGTTACCTCATCTGCACAGTGAAGATGGTTATTCCTGTTCTGGATGCAGGACTGTTGGAAAGACTGAAGGAGGTTAAGGAGGGAAAAAAGCCCGCCACGAAGGTTCAAGATGAGCATAGGGGGAGGAGCCTGGCCCTGCTCCACTTGCCTCTGCTCCTGGCCTCCTGGTGATTGGCCAGGCCCTGGTGTCCCCAATCCTGAGCCCCCAGCTGATTGGAGGAGATGGTGCCTTTATGCAAACAAGGCTGCTCCCTCCTTCCCTTACTTCCTCCTTCTCCCCTCCTCCCCCAGGGCCACCATCACTGGGGCCTCACACATGCTGGCGTGAGTTTCCCCGGAGTGGCTGGAGCCTGGTGAGACATTTGATTTATTGCCTAAATGCAGGACAGCTCTGGCTGACTCTCCCCAGGACCCATGCTGCTCCCCCAGCCCTACCACTGACCCTCCCCTCCCAGTCCCTGCCCCTCACCAGTAAGCCCTTCATCTCTTTGAGCCTCAGTCTCCTCCACTGTTAAATGGGGATAAGAATGCCCACCTCAGGGGCTTGTCCTGAGTACTTACACATTCTTGTGTCCTTCAACAAGTATTGATTGGGAGCCTCCTGGGCCAGACGGGGTCTGGACACCGAGGACATGGAGGTGGGCAGTAGATGAGGCCCTGCTCTCTCTGAGATTCCCTCGTGGTGGGTTATTGGGTGGCCGCAGGGAGGAGCTGGCCAGGAAGGCGTTTGTAAGTGGCCAAGAGCCGAGGCGATGCAGTGGGTGACTCACCCGAGGTCACAGGGTAGGTCAGTGACAGAGCCTAGGCCAGGCTGGCTGCAGAGCAGACACACATTACCCAGTGACACCCACCAGACCAGTCTACTGACTTTCAGCCCCCTCAACACAGTGAGGTTACCTCCTTCTCAGGACATCCAGTTCCCATGTTCAAAAGGTGGCGGCCAAGCCCTGGTTGGTTCCTTCTGTTGCCTAGGCCCAGCCATAGGCTCTTGGGTGGCTTCTTGACCCTTTTCTCCAAGCTTCTCACCTTCCCCACCAGCTCCCAGCCCCAGGATTTCCTGCAGAATTACTAGGGACTGGGGAAGGGAAAGGGCGTCTTTGGAGCTGGATCTTGTTTTCTGACCACCCACCACTGTCTCCCTCATTTCCCATTCTTCCTTCAGAACCTCTCTTTCCACCACTAATCAGAGAATTTTTAATTATTATAATTGCCATCTAAAAAATTGGGTTCCTTCCATAGATAATTAAAATGAGATTCCACTCCAGTTTTCCTATGTTTTGCCTCCCTTTTGGATGTGGTGATGAATTTCATAGCATGCCTGCACAAGAGCTGTGGGAGGCCCTGAGGGGCTTCGTGCGGGAAGATGGAGGATGTGAACATGGACATGGAGCTACATCTGGGGCTGAGGGCCTGCGTGTGCGCATGAATGTGCCTGCGCGCCGTGCCACGACAGGGCCTCAGGGGATGAGCAGCACCCTCTCAGGGGCAGGGCAGGGGGTGGGGTGAGGTGAGGGTACCTGGGGAGTGATGGGCAGGGCGCAGGTGCAGGTCTGCTCCTGGGGTAACAGCCAGGGCCCTGGAGGCAGGTGGGCCCATGCTCCTGCCTACTGGCTGCTAATTTCCCCTCCCCAAGCCTCTCTTCCTCATTTCCAGCTGGGGACAGCCACACCTCCCACACAGAACCATTAGCCTTGAGAATTTCATGAGATGAGCTGTGCACCCAGGCGAGCGCTCAGGGAGGATCAGTCATTAGCATTTCAGGCAGGGTGGGGGCAGCCTGATGGGCACACAGGTGACAGCACATGACCGTGCGTGATGAGGATCAGGGCCTGGGGTCCAGGCAGCAGGGCCCAGGCATTAGGCTTGCCTCGGCTGGGGACCCAGCCACCCTCTCTAAGAGACCTGTCCGCCGTCCCCAGAGGTGGCTTGTGGCCTGTGGTGGTTTGCAGCCTGGCCTCTTCTCCTGCCCCCAGCATCTCTCAGCAGGAGCTTAGCACCCCATAGAGGGGGACCATCAGGCCCAATGCCAGAGCCCCAGCCCCAAGGGGGATGGGAAGGCACAGCCATTCCTGAGCACCCACTATGTGCTAAACACCTGTGTCTGTCTCAGACCCCCATCCTCCCAACAAGATGCCCCTGCCCCATTTTACAGAGGAGGAAACTGAGGCTCAGAGCAGTTGAGTGACTGGCCCAGGGCCACATGCCACTGAGTGGCAGGATGGAGACTGAGCCTGGGTCTGTCCAAGAACAAGGTCAGCTCTTCTCCTGGGGTTCCTCCCCTGACCACTGACTCGGGGTCATGGGGTGAGCCCATGAACCCCCTCCCTCTGAAGGTGGGGATGGGGGAGAAAGCATGAGGAAGGGAGGCGCCCCCCCATCCAGGGTGCGGATTCCACCAGGGAAGTTTGATCTTGGGTGGGTGCCTCCCCTCCTCTTAGTCTCGTTCTCTGCACCTGTCAGATGAGGACAAGCACCCCCACCCTTGTCTACACGGGGTCTAGTGCAGATGGTGCAGTGCAGGGGCTAAACACAGGGTGCTGAGCTGGATGGCCTGGGCTCGGATCCCGCCTTCAGCACACCCTGCACGGCCTTGGGCTGGTTGTTTGCATCCCAGTGACCGTGATGGATCCTCTGTGATGTCAGGTGTGCTGAGGGTCAGTGTGAGACACAGAACAGTCAGAGTGGCCCAGCATAAGGTGAAGGAGCAGTGAAGGAGCTACTTGGTGACGGTGGATGTGAACATATCAGGTGATGAGAGTGGATGCTTACAGAGCACGTGCAGACAAGATAGAGCGCCCATGAGCGCTTGACTCAGGGCCTGGCTCATAGGCCGAGCTCAGTGAACACCCCTTCCCTGTCACTCCCTGCCCACCCAGAGCTGCCCTCTCTTAGCCCCACTCCACCCCTACATAGCACCCCATCTCCCCCAGTGCCCACCCATCCTACTGCCACCACCCTGCTAGAAGTGAGGAGCAAATTTCAGTGTGCTCTGCCCTGGCGCTGATCTGACCCCACCTCCTGGAGGTTTCATACCAGGCTTGCCAGGGCCCTGCATCTCTGCCATGGCATCTCTGAGCACAGTGGCCCAGCAGCTGCAAGGCTGTGCTTCCTCCAGTAGCTGGCTCCTCTCGCTGCTTCCAGAATCAACGGCAGATCCTCGCCATCGCTGCGAGGTTGCCTGTGAACTGACAGGTGTCTCCAGCCACCTCTACAGCCTCATCCTGTCCCACAGTCCCTCATGTACCACAGCAAGGCCACCCTGACCTCCAGGTCACTCCTCAATGGCCCCAAGCCTTCAGAGTCTCTGACCCTACTCCCTGGGACATGTTTCTCATCCACAGATCTGAGACTAAAGTCAAAGCCTTCCCAGACCCTCTGGGGAAATGCCCCCACCCCCAAGGCACCCTTCACCACTATGGTCATCCCGCTTTATTCCCTCCACTGCATTAGGCACCTCTGGGAATTATCTCGATTATTCGTTCATGAGTATGTTTAATATCAGGCTCCCAACAAGGCTGCAAGCTCCGTGGGGCAGGGACCGTGTTTTGTGCCCTGCTGCAACCCTCCGGGCCCTGCAGGGTGCCAGGCACATAGTCTGTGCTACAGAGGCACATGATGAGTGAATGAATGAATGGTTGAGCCCTGCTCTCCCTGTGGTGATTTTTCCTTAAAGTGGGTTGGGCCTGGGCCTGCCTGGTCCCTCCCAGGCTGGAGGACACAGTGGAGTCCCCAGGTCCCTGGTCCTCCTGACACAGGTGTTCTCCTATACCCAAGGGGTTCAAAGGTCAGCACCCTGCTCCTTCTCTTCCACTCAGGGTCTCCCTGGATTGGCAGAGCTAGCTTGACCCCTGGGATATGTACAGACTCCAACCACCCCAGGCCCCAGTCTCACAAAGACTGAGGGAAGATGTGCAATGGGGGAGGCTTGTTCAGGTCCTCAGAAAGCCTCAGCTGAAAAGAGGACACAGTTATGCCCTAAGAAGCCCCAAGTAAGATGGTCTTGTCTTGTTAATGGGTTCCCACCCCTGGCAGGTTCACTATGGATTCAGTGAGACCAAAGAAATAACAGTGGAACATTCTTGGGGTGAAAGGGTTGATACCCAACTTCATTCCCACCATGGCTGGTCAATCCCTAGAATCCTGTCCACTCAGAGCGAGTCTGCATGCAGCAAGCCAGTCTCTGCCTCTGGGCCCCTCTGCCCTCACAGCCGTCCCAGTCTCTGTCGTTGGTGCTGCCACCACTCCAGCCTCTGCTCTCCTGCAGCCATGCGGCAGCTGTGCAGCAGCCATGCCCCCATGTCACCCAGAGCACTGGGCAGAGCTATTTATATATATAATCAGTGACGTATTGCCCACACGTGTGTAGTGAGCCAGCCGACCAGGGGCAGGTGAGAATCCTGGCCACAGGAACCTTCACTTTATCCACACTCCACCCCTCCATGATTCTCGCCTCTCAATCTACATGCCCTCAATCTTCAGCAATGGTACCTGTGTAAGGAAGCTGGAACACGGTAACCAAATTCCAAAATAACAACATAGGCTACAACAATATACGAATAACAAAAATTACAACAAATTATAATAACCCTCAAGCCTGAGGAGACCCATTGCCACCAAGTGGTCATCCTGGCTGTATTCAAACCAGTTCCACTCGGAGGAGTTAACCAAAGGGCCATGGGAGAAGGACTCACCTTCTCCATCCCCTCCAGCAGAAAGTCTTGCAGACACACAGGCCGATCTTGCCGCTTTGTCTCTGGCCTCTGCTTCGTCCTCCGCGGCCAGACCACTGCTCCGGCTTCTGTTGTTGCCATGGCTCCAGTAAGAGTCTATTTGACTTTCCATCCAATTTTTTTTCTGTCTGCTCCTGCCTTTATCAAATCAACCCACATCTGGGTCCTGGTGACCTTCCTGGAGTCCTTTAAATTCTTCCTTCGAGTAGCAGACTGTATTTCCTTTTGTGCTTTCACTGCTTGAGCCTGAGGATAGAAGCAGAGCACAGGGTGCTCCATGACCTGGGGAGGGGGCTGCACCTCTCCAGGAGGAACCCGCAGCTGCTGAGTCTTTATTTCTTTTTAGGCTTTCCACCAGCTTTCAACCAGGTGGGGTTTCAACCAAGGAGGGGCTGATGCCTCCGGCACCGGCAGGCCCTCCACCCCCACCTGTTTGTCAAACCTCTGCTCCTCCTTCATTTCCCTGACGGCTCCGCCACATCCTTCACCTGCCCCACCGCACCTGGAAGCCTGCACTCTCGTGCTGCTTCTTCTCCGGCCACCGCTTCTCAGGCTGCAGCTCCTTCTCGTGCTGCCTCCTCTCAGGCTACCATGACATCCTTTACCATTTCCACAGCACCTCGTGGTGACGTCATTTCAGTCACCAATAAATTTTTTACCTCCCCAATGGTACCTCGCAGTTTATGATCTCGTGCTTCCTGCAGAAGGACATCTTTCTCCCTTACGGTCTTTCTCAATATTGTGAGAAGAAAACTCCCCACTATTCCCATGGCCTCACTCTGCCTCTCAAAGGAATTCCCTATTTTGCTGGGGGCTAGCTTCACTGCCTCAGGTGTTGCCTCCACCCCTTTCCAGTCTTGGAGTCGGGCTAATTCCTCTAGAAGGCAAGCCACGTTGGACCACATGTCCACAGGGGGACACTCAAATGTCTCCCCATCCATAGGTGCAGCCCACTGAAACACTCCTTCCATGAGGGCAGCCTCTTCTTTTCCTTGGTCAAGAACGAATCCTGCCGACTATCGCCAATTGTCTTGCCAGTGGGTTCCAGCCCTGGGCAAGCTCACTATGGATTCAGTGAGACCAAGGAAATAACAGTGAAATGTTTTGGGGGTGAAAGCGTTTATACCCAACTTTATTCCCACAGTGGCAGGTCAGTCACTAGAATCCTGTCCACTCAGAGCGAGTCTGCATGTAGCAAGCTGGGCTCTGCCTCTGGGCCTCTCTGTCCCCACAGCCATCTCAGTCTCTGTTCTCAGTGCTGCCGCCACTCCAACCTCTGCTCTCCTGCAGCCTTGCAGCCATGCACAGCTGTGACACCCTGTTGCCCAGAGTACTGGGCAGAGCTCTTTATATAGAGTCAATAAAAACACATTGCCCACATGTGTATAGTGAGCTAGCTGACCAGGGCCAGGTGAGAATCCTGGCCACAGGAACTTTCACTTTATCCACAGTCCTTAAAGCCTCAAATCTGAAAAGAGAAACAGTCCTGCCCCCTGGAGTCCCCAGCATGATGGGGGAGACACTGCCCTGCCCTTAGGAGCCTATAGTCTGGGCAGAAAAATAGTCTTGTCATTACAAACCTCTGGTCTGCTGGGGGTGTGCTAGCCCTCTCTGGGGTCAGGAGCCCTCTGGGAGAGACCAGGAGCTGCTGAGGGGACCCCGGTCCCCGAAAACTCACAGAGGCATGGGCTCACACTGTCCCAACAGAGGCCATTGGTGAGGCGGCCCCTCCTAGATGAGCGCCCCACCCTATGGACTGATTTTGGCTCAGGACTGGATGACATAGTGCTGTCTACCTCTCCACCCATGAGCCCTTGGGCCTTCTGTTCTTCCCCGTGCCTTTTCCCACACTCACGGGCATGCTGGTGAATATCTAGCAATCAGCTTCCTAGGGAAAAAAAAGGAAACTCTAATTTGTGATGTTAGCCAGTCTCTGTCCTAAATACTCCCACTCTGGTCAATTTCAATGAGATGTCACTAAACATGAAGTTTGGAGAAGATGCAGAGTAACACCATTGTACAGCATTTCTGTATAACACATGTAAATAACCTCAAAAGCATATACAATGTTACCATATTATAAAGTAATTAGGAATCAGTGGGTTGTGAGTGTTTATTATCTTTGTTTTGAATGTAATTTATTTCATTGCAAATTAATATAAGTTGATTTTGAATTGTGGCTGTGTTTAATCACTGTCTGACAAAATTTCCGAGAACTTAATCATCAGCTCTGGGAGCTGGTTGGAGTCGGCTCTGGCACATGGCTGCCCCCTTCCTCCTGCCCCATCATCCTTCGTTCTCAATCCTACAATGATGGAAACAAAATCCTGCCTAATTTCCCCTGCCTGTAAAAGAGCCCAGCGCAGAGGCCCCAGAGGCCAAGCAGTCGGCCCCCTGCCTCACTTGGTCACCCCTCTAATGCAGCACTTGACACTTTCGATTTATGTTTCAATGCCTTTATTATCAGAAATGATGATTAAATTCCCAAGACAGATACTGCTTTACCAAACTGAATTAATCATGGGTGAGCAGGTGGGGCGTGTCTCCAGGGGCTGTCTCTGAGCTTCAGGAGCAGTTAATCCCTTGGCCCTCCCAGAGGCCACCCCCGCGAGGACATCAGGCCCTGGGGGCCTCCCAGGGAGACCCCGTTTAGAATCTCATTGATTCTCCTGCAGCCCCGCTCTTGCAGTGGGGAGTCTGCGAGGAGCAGACTGGGTTTACTGGTGTAGCTTGCAGCTGGAAGGGATCAGGGGCAAGGTCGTGTTCAAGGTCACTCATCCCATCATAGAAGATTCAGAGGGAGACACCTGGGTCCCCAGCCTGACTCCCTCTGCCCCCAGCCCATCAGGGGTGGTGGTCCTCAGGTGAAAGGATTGCACAGTGTTTGGGACCAGAGCCCCCGCAGCTCTAATGTCAGGGATCCCTGACCAGCCCAGTATCTGGGCTACCAGGTCCTGGGGGGCCTAAAGAACAGCCTCACTTACCTGCTCTCCCATACCACCCCCATCAACCCCTTGCCTAAGTGACTGCTCAATCTTTGATCCAACCAACCTCTGAATTTAATCTGGAGTCTACCCGCTTTCTCCATCCCCCTCTCTGATCACAGCCAGGTCCCCACACACCGTGTGATCCCTCCTAACCAGTTCCCATCCATTCTCCATCCATCAGCAGTCATCAGCTCAAAATGTAAATCCAGCCATTCTCCTGCTCAAAGCCCTTCAGGGCCTCCTCTGTTCTTAAACAAATCCCAGCCCTCATGGGGCCACAGGGACTGGGGTGACACGGCTCCCACGGGCTGCTCTGGCCTCATCATGCCTGCTCGGGGTGCTTGCACACTTGGTCCCTCTTGGGGCCTCTCTGGGGGGCCCATCCCCTTCCTGGCTGGGTTGACACCTTTTTCTCCTTCAGGTTTTCAAGTAATATGGGACCTCCTAAGGGAAACATATCTGACCACCAGCCCTGCCTTGGTCCAAATTAGTTTCTCCCTCCTAAAATCTCTCTTATCAAAGTGTCCATATCCCTTCCTTCTGAGCATAGAACACCACAACTGTCTGTTTAACAGACTCCTCCTTGGGGGGAGGAGCTCTGTCACAGGTGATGCTGCAGTCCCAGCTTCTAGAACTTGGCTGGGCATGGTAGTGGGTGCTCAGCACAGACTTCTGAATGAATGTTGGGGGGAGGCTTTCTCCCATTCCTAGTTTCTTCCTGGAGCTACATGTCCATCAAGGGCCGGCTGTGGCTCTGTTCTGTATGTTCTTCACTTAGGATGTCAGACGGATGAAGTAGCCACTGTCTGGGAAGTTTCCTGTCACCAAGGCAGAAGGAAAAACAACTTTGGGGTCTGGGAGGGAGGAGGAGGGAATGTCTCTCATGGTTATTTAAGTGCCCTGGCCAGAACTGAAACGTGCGGTTTCCACCCAAAATGAATTAGCCAGAGCTAATTACCTAACAAGCTCTGTCTAACCAGGACAAACCAGGAAGTCAGTCCTACCATGTGCTGGGAAAGGTCAAGTCTTGAGATTCTTTGCGAACAAAACCAAGGACTCCCATACTAAGCGTTCTTATTGTTTGTCTGGGTGACTCAGGGGATGATGGTGCCTTTCAGGGGGAACCCTGGAGGTTACCATGTTTGAGGGGAAAAGTTAAAAAGTAATGATAAAGATTTTCCACTCCTGACATGACAGCATGTGGAGCCCCACAGACCCACATTCCTGTGAAACTACTAGAAAAGACCCCAAACATTTAAAGTCTTTAGAAATGGTCCTATGGTCATAAAACAAATGAAGAAACTTTTATTCAAGAAAACCTACTAAGAATTGAGAAGACCTGCAAGAGCGGGTGATACCTGAACCAAGGCTCATCATATCCTTACCACCCTTTCCCAGCTCCACAAGACGGAAACCTCCCTCCGGATTGGTACAGCCAAGCACATGGGGCTTCCTCTCCCTGCAGCTTCCAGCCAGAGACCTATTTCCCAGACGGAGGGCAGCATCAGCTGCCTGTTGCAGAACTAAGTCCATGGTAAGTATGACTGAGAGGCGAAGGCTCCTTCTTCTACCCAACCCCTATTCACGAGTTCCACCTTGAATGTGACATCACTGGAAATAATGGCACCCTAACTGTCCTTCCTCTGGGTCATGGAACAGGAGTCCCAGACAGACAGGAAAACCCAAGAGACCTAGGGCTGCCGTTGCCCCATCCACCCAACATTCAGATCTTGAAATAGGGATGTCATTCCAGGAGAAGTGTGCCACTGTCTACATCGCCAGGACCAGAGCCGAAGCTGAGAAATTTTGCTGAAGGGAAAAAGCTGGGCCTATGTGGGGAAGTTGGGGTTCCTATGGCCGGGATCCTCACTGAACTTAAACCACCTGGTGATGTAACTGACCTGTGGCTAGGCTACCGCTTCCACACCTTTAGGCAATGAGCTATTATTGCACTATATAGAGAGCTCGGCCCAGTCCTCTGGGCGGAGGCAGAGACGCTAGTGCTTGACCTACCGCCGGGGAGAACAGGCCGGGTAATAAACTCTTTCACCCCAAAGAACGTTTTGCTGCCAAATTCTTTGGTCACTTTGAATCCATAGCGAACTTGCCCGGGGCTGAAACCCATTGGCAAGACAGCACACTATAGAGAGCATCAAATAACCCCCACCCCGCTGGAGAAATGACTTTATTTGTAACAAAATGTGGAGAAGTTCAAGTCTACAGGAATTGTCAAAATTAGTGGAAGTTGTGATAAAAGGCAATTTAGAAGAGATTCGTAGATTTATGGGAGATATAGGTTAAACTGGAGGCCAGCTATTTTACCAGAGAGAATCAGAGAAAGAGACAGGAGGGAGGAGCCCTCCAGGGGTCACAATAAATAAATAAATTGCATGTTTGGAACTATCCCTTTAAAGGACCCCAGAGTTCATAAGATTTGTCAGTGAAGTAGCCTATGATCTAAAATATTGCTGAAGCAATAGAGCAATTAGCTGGCAGTTAGTGGGACTTAACAGTTGGGTATGGTCACCCTATGGCGACTGTGGGCATACTCACTTCTGTTCCAGCATTGTACCAGAAGTAATAGCCAAGGAAATCAGGCAAGAAAAACAAATGAAAGACAATACGATTGGAAGGAAGAGGTTAAACTCTTTAATTGCAGATGGCATGATCTTGTGTACAGAAAGTCCTAAGTAATTTATTAAATCTATTAGAACTAATAAAAAGAAAACCTAAATCCACTAAAAATCTACTCAAACTAATAAATGAGTTCAGCAATGTTTCAGGATATAAGATTAATAAACAAAAATTAATTATATTTCTGTACACTTGCAATGAGCAATCCAAAAATGAAATTAAGA
This sequence comes from Phataginus tricuspis, assembly GCA_029783875.1. Taxonomy (NCBI): domain Eukaryota; kingdom Metazoa; phylum Chordata; class Mammalia; order Pholidota; family Manidae; genus Phataginus; species Phataginus tricuspis. The sequence continues at coordinate 22,845,394 of JAQQAC010002837.1, read as the reverse complement.
AAACAATTATATTTACAATAGCATCAAAAAGATTAAACTACTAGGAAAATATTTAACAAAAAAGTGCAAAATTTATACTCTAAAACTAAAGAGAATAATAATTAAAAGAAATTAAAGAAGATTTAAATAAATCTTCCATTTTCTAAATAAATCCATGGTCATGGATTGAAAGACCAAATACTGGTAAAAATGGCAATACTTCCCAAACTGATCTATGGATTCAATACAATCCCTCTTATCACCTCAGCTGATTTCTTTGTAGAAATCAACAAGCTGATTCTAAAATACATGTGAAATTGCAAGTGACCCAAAATAGACAAAACAAGTTTGGAAAAGAGGAATCAAATAGGAGTTCCCTCATTTTCTGACCTCAAAACTTAGCACAGTTCAATGGTAATAAAGACAGCATAGAATTGGCATAAGGAAAGACATAAATAAACAGAATAGAAGTTAGGGTCTAAAAATAAACCCATGTGTCTGTGGACAATTGATTTCCTATAAAATTCCAAGATAATTCAATAATCTTTTCAACAAATGGTGCTGCAACAACTGAAAAACCAGGTATGGAAGAATGAAGTTGGCCCCTTACCTTACTCTATATACAAAAAATAACTGAAAATAGTTCAAATACAAATGTAAGAACTGAATCTTTAAAACTCTTAGAAGAAAACATATGGGTAAATCTGCGTGACCTCAGATTTGGCAACAAAGTCTTACATAAGACAGCTAAAGCATGAGTAACAAAAGAAAAATAGTTAAATTGGATTTCATCAAAGTTAAAAAATGAAGACCAACTTCTGTTCTTCAAAAGAGACCATCAAGAAAGTGAAAAATGAAGCCAAACTGGGAGGAGGTATTTGCAAATCATATAATTAACATGGATAGAATATATCTTAAAAAACTCTTATACCTCAACAAAAAGACAAAAAAAAACACATTAAAAATGGGCAAAATTTCAAATGTACATTTCTCTAAAGATGATATACAATGGCCAATAAGCTTATGAAAAGGTGCTATATATGAATCATTAGTTAGCAGGAAAATGCAAATCAAAACCACAGAGATACCACTTCATACCCACTAGAATAGAAAAGTCAGATAATAACAGGCATTGGCAGGGATGTACAAAAATTTGAAGGACCCCCCTATACATTGCTGGTGGGCATATAGAAGGTACAGCCACTTGGAAAGCAATTTGGCAGTTTCTCAAAATGTTAAACATAGAGTTACCATATGACCTACCAGTTCCACTCCCCAGAATATACTCAAGAGAAATAAAAACATATATCCGCACAAAAACGTATACACAAATGTTTAGAGCAGCATTATTCATAATAGTGAAAAGGTGGAAACAACTCAAATGTCCATCAGCTGACAAATGGATAAACAAAATATGGTTTATCCATAGAACAGGATATTAGTTTATTATAAAAAAGAGTATTAATACACATTAAAACATGAAGAACTTTGAGAATATTATGCTACATGAAAGAAGACAGTCATATGAAAGACTGTATACGAAATGTTTCCACTTATATGAAATGTACAGAAAATTCAAATTTATAGAGACAGAGGTAATTAGTGGCTGTTTAGGGTTTGGGGGAATGGGGCAATAAGGGGCTGATAGCTAAAATGCATCAGATTTCTTTATGAAGTAATGAAAATGTTTTAAAATTGATTGTTGTGATGGTTGTATATGTCTATGCTATACTAAATACTATGGAATTGTACACTTAAAATGGGTGGTTTTTGTAGTATGTGAATTACATCTCAATGAAGCTGTTATAAAAAATAATATAATAGCAAGGCAGGGCTGCTGGCATGGCAGAGTAAGGACGTCTAAAAATTCTGCTATTCCATAAAATCAACAAGAACACTGGTAAAATTGTGAAAATCAACTCTTTCAGAAACTCTGGAAGTTTGCCAAAGGTTTGCAATAATCCAAGAAGCATCGATTCAAGAAAAACTGGGGACTCTCAGCAAGAACAGAGAGGTCTGTGGTGTTTAACTCACTGTATTCCTGTATAGTTTTCCACAACTTTGCAGTAGACTTGAAAAACAGCAGCCTAGCAACCATAGTAGTTGTGAAAGCCGATACCCTAGCAGCCACTGGGGGGGGAGACCAGCTTTGGGGTGCCTCTAAAAGACCAACAAAATTGTCACCAATTTACTTCTGTAGAAGCTCATTGACAATGCCTATTCAAAGAGCCTTTTATTATTTGACCTGACACAGAGTTTACTCACTAGGGAAAGTCCTATCCCCAGGGTGGGTGTTTGTCAAAAATAGCAATTGTTTAACAATCCAGCTGTCTGAAATAGTGATACCAGTCAAAGCAAACAAGATGCTGGCCAAAAAATTTTAAAGGAGGATCCAGAGAATTAAATATCCATAGGTAAGGAGCTTTGAAAACTTCTAATATATTCGTGGGGTTTTAGAAGCCCTGTGTATGTGAAGGGCTGAGCTTATACCCAGAAAAGACCGTGAAAGCCCTAATCTCTCCCCTCTGGCTGATACTGAGGCCCTGTGCAAACAGGAAGTGCAGAGTAAGGCAGAATTGTGCACTGGTAGAGAGTCGAAGGTGTACCCACCAAACCCACAGGGACCTTGGACAAAGAGGAAAGGACTTAGTAGTTCAGAACCCTTAAGGCCATCTCAATCTAATCATTAGCTGACCACCAAATTATCTGTGCAGAGACCAGTGGCCACACATAATAGGAAACCCAAACTTTACTGAATTGGTTCAGGAATTTCACTAAGCAAAGAAGCAGGAGCAACAATAAAAACAGCATTAATCCCAAATTCCAAAAAGGATAGCAGGAATCTGACTTTCTGAGTTGCCCTTTAGATTATTTAAAATGTCCACTTTTCAGCAAAAAAGTGCAAGATATGCAAAGAAACAAAAAAGGATAGCCCATGCACAGGAAAAGAGATGGTCACTAGAAAGTGTCCTCGAGGAGGTCCAGAGGTTGAACTTACTAGACAAAAACCTTCAAATTGCCTAGTATAAATATATTCAAATAACTCAAGGAGACCATGTCTGAAGAATTAGAGGAGAATGTGCAAGGTATGTCTCACCAAATAGTAAATACCAATAAAGATAGATATTACATTTAAATAAAATCAAAGAGAAATCCTGATTTCTGAACTACTAAGTTCTCAGGCCTCAGTTGAAAAATTACAAAAGCTGAAAGAAAAATATCAATAGTGACTCAACAGCAGATTTGAGTTGGCAAAAAAAAAAAATCTGTGAAGTTGAAGATAGGTCATTTGGGATTACCTAATCTAGTCTGAGAAATAGATGGGGCAAAGAATAAAGAAAAATAACAGAGCCTCAGAGACCTATGGGACACTGTCAAGTATACCGGCACACAAATACTGGGGCTCCTAGAAGGAGAGGAAAGAAAGAAAGATCAGAAGGAATATATGAAAAAATGATGGCTAAAATTTCCCAAATTTGAAGGAAAATATTAATCTACATATCCAATAAGCTCAATAAGCTTCAAGTAGGATAAATTCAAAGAGATAAACACTAGAGACAAAATAGTCAAATTTTCAAAAAGACAAAGAGAGTATCTTGAAAGCAGCATGAGAAAAATGACTTATCACATATAAGGAATTCTCCTCAGAAACCATGGGGGCCAGAAGGTAGTGAGTTGGTATATTTAAAGTGCTTAAAGAAAAAATTGTCAACCAAGGATTCTATATCCAGTAAAACTTCCAAACTGCAGAAAGAATTAAGATATTACCAGCTATGCAAAAACTGAGACTCTGTCACTAGCAGAGCTGCCAAAAAGGAATAAGGAACAAAGAATACCAAAAAGAGTGCTTCAGGCTGAAACGAAAGAACATAAGGTAATAACTTTAATCCATGTGAAGAAATAAAGGACACAGGTCCAGGTGTCTACATAGGTAAATATAAAAGTATAAATGTACTTTTTATAATTATTTTCTTCTTGTATTTGATGGAAGAGACAACAACACAAAGCAAAAATTATAAATTTGTGTTGGTGGGCTGATAATATATAAAGATAATTTGCATGATGTTTATAGCACAAAGGAAGGAGGAGGTAATGCAGGTTTATTAGAGCAATGCTTTTTGTTCTATTGAAATTGAATTGATATTAGCCTGAACTAGATTGTTTTCAATTCATATGTTAATTGTAATCACTGAAGCAACCACTTGCAAAATAATTTTAAAATATAGTAAAAGAAACAAGGAAATTAAAGTGACTTTGCTGACAGAGCTAACATCCAATCTCTGCAGCCATTATCCCCTGAACTCTCCCTGTGGTCCCTCAGGTGAGCAGCATGGGGACCAGGCCCAGTTAGACACATGGGAAAACTGAGAGAGGGCAATGTGGGTAATCTGTCTATGGTGCTTTGGCTTATTTGTGGCTCCAAAACATAGGACTATAGATTTTTAGGCATGAAACTTGTAAAATAAATTCAAAACTTCTTTCACAGCTCACTTAGCCCCTGATGCTAATCTTTAGGGGGGTTAAGAATCACCTTGTGGAAGGTGGATGTGTTTGTTCAAAATTCTGATCCCCAGGCCCCAGTGGTTCTGATTCAGTGGGTACCAGAGGGGGCTGGGGAATCTGTAAGTCAAACAGGCACCCCCACCTACCCCTGCCCTCCTCTTCCCAGCCCAAAGTGATTCTGATGCAAAGTCACATACAGATCACACATGGAGAAATCCAGGTTTAGGATATTCCAGGCCCTGTTCTAGGGACTTTGCATTCATTTTTCACATTTTTTCAGAGCCTAGGCTGTGGATCCAGCCTACCTGCACTGCCCAGCCTTCAGCACTTACTAGTTCAGGTTAAAGCATTCAGAATAGTGTTTGCACAACGTACACATTTATAATATCAGCTCTCTTTGTTATTATTTTCTTATTCAGCAAATGAAACAATCTTAAAACAGCTATTTCAACCCCATTTCACAGTTGAGGAAAGATGGGCACAGAGAGGCAAGGTAATTTTTTTAATGGCACACAGCTAATGAGTCATAGAGTTGGAGTTCAAACACCACTCCATGTGACCCCAAAGTCAGTCATCTTAACCATTAGGCTGCCCTGCCCCAGGGGCACATGTTCCAGACCCTGCCCTTTGCACCTGAACCTACATGGTGAGACCGCCTCAAGTGCCAACCTGGCCACTTTAAGATGGGGATACAGTTTCCGGGGTTGGGGGAGGGGCAGGAATGGAACCCTGCCTCTTCCTTCCCCACTAGACTCATCTCATACCATTGTCAGGACTCGAGCTCCCCAGAAAGCAAGTGTCCTCTCCAGGGGCTCTGGTTTCAATATTCTGATACTCACCTGGAGGGAGCTCAAAGTAGCATATTACCATAGTGGATGAGAAGGTGACAGTGCAGCCTCAGGATGACAGACACAGGTTTCAACCCCAGCTGTCACATGCTTGAGACCTTGGGTATCAGCTTCCTTATCTGTTAAATGGGTGAAAAGTAGAGCCCATCTCAATGGGCTGTCATGCCAGGATAAGATACGTGCAGAGTCAAGGCTTGATAAAGTTAGCAGCGAGCGGTATCATTCTCTGCACACGGGCCAAGTCATGTGACTTTCCTCAGCGGGGCTGTTTCCTGGTCTTTGCATTGGAAACATCTGGAGCCTGGAGTCACCCTAGCTCCCCTTGCCCCAGAAGGCTCTCCTCTGGAATTGTGTTAAGGTTCAAGGACAGATGGGGGTGACAGGTCAGGGCCAGATCTCAGCTCAGAGTTCTTGGAGGCTGGCTCCTCAAGCCGCCTGGAGCCCCCAGGCCTCATCCAAACCCAGCTCCCTCCTGGGCTAGGGTTGGTGCGCCTGCTCTGATGGAGCCAGGCCCTGGCTGCAGGTTCCCCTGCTAGTGTGTGACCTCAGGGGACATTTGTCAAATACCAGTTGAGAAGAACGTGCTGAGAACTACTGAGAGAGAGCGGCCTTTCTCAGCTGGGTAGGGAACTGAAGGTAAGTGGGAGGGGTCTGCCTGGGGCTGGGAATTCTGCTGTAAAACTGCATGTGGCTTCGGGCAAGCTCCTTCTCTGCTCCGAGACTTGGATTCCTCTCCGTCAGCTGGAGTGCTACCATCTGCTCCGAGAGTTGAGAGCACTTTAGAAGAGCAGCGTGCAACACAATGATAGCACAGGCTCATTTACAGCGCCCATGAGCGTTTATTCAGCGCCAGGCGAAGTGCTTTTCTGTCTCTGTCTCATTGCATCCTGACAGCAACCCCTTGGAGTAGGCCCTCCTGTGACCTCCACTAACAGATAAGGCATCAGGCTCAGAGATGTTGAGTATCTTAGCCAAGTTCACACAGCTGGTCAGAGGAGAAGCTGGCCTTGAACCTGAGGCAATGGAACCCCATGTACGACGCTCCCCTGAGTCTCTGCTCCCACTGCAGGGCTTTCAAGGAGTATAGAGGGTTTCCTCTCATCCCAGGTGCTAAGGCTTTCTCCACTTCCCCTTCCCACACCTGGAAGTGGCCTCCAGCATGGGGGAATCTAGTGGGTGCTGGGCTCTCTGGGGGTGTAAAAGTGGGTATTGCACCAACTGGGACTGGACCAGAGCAGCTTGAACACCACATGACCCCCAGAAGGAACATCACTGAGCCTCTAATGCTGGCTGGGTGAGTGAGTCATTAAAAGCAACAAGATAGAAACTGAAAGGTTTATGAAGACAGAGCTTGGCCAGCCCTTGCCCGAGACCCTCTGATGTCACTTCCCTGACCTTCCCAGCTCAGTGATGGGAAGCTCAGAGACGTACTGCTCTTAATAAAGCGAGTGGCCAGGACTTTGCAGGGTAAGACGAAGTTCCAGATGAGTCACCCTCCAGGAGTCTGGGGGCAGCTCTGGCTGAGCCCAGGGAAGGCAGAGGGTAACTCCTCACACTGCTCAGCCTCAGCGGGGTTATCAGCCCAACACTGGTCCCAGTGCCTTCACTGGGCAGGGACTGGCTTCCTTCCTCCTGCCTGGCCGGTGTCCCGGGGACCTCCCTGACTTCCTTCATGGATTACTGTTATCTTAAAAATCACAACCACATTGCTGATTTCAGAGCCATCATGGGAGGAGGGGCTGGGGATGGTCCTGCCTGGTGGGAACCCAGGCTCCGACACTTTCTAGAGCAATGGGCTTGTAACCCCGTGTGTTTCACTCCCATCTCTGGGCCTCAGTGTTCTTGGCTGCCGGATGGGAACTCCAGGCTGTGCCGATCGTGTTTGCGGCACTTTGGTTCTTGAGATTGTTCAGTTGGCCCCTTGCTCCTGTGGGGGCTGTTTGCTGACCTGCCTGGGAGTCCCAAAGTCAGGACCAAGCCGGGCACTGTCTCCGGTGTCCAGGGCCCAGCAGATGGGAGGTGACAGCCACATTTTCCTTCACAACAGCTTCCAGTCTCGAGCGTTCTTTGGGCTCCCGGTGGGTGCTCAGCGCTCCGCGGCAACTTCTCCTTCATTCTCCCCAATTCTATTAGGTGGGAAACACCGTGGGCATTATTTTAGTAGGAGGATCTGAGACTCAGAGGATCGATGAGTTGCTCAAGTAAATACCCAGGCTGATTTCAGGTGTGATAAGACTGAGACAAGAATAAAACCGTGAGATGTTCCAGAATGATGGGAAGGGGGAGGAGGCTGCTTCATTGTGGGTGGGCAGGGAGAGCTTCCTGGAGGAGGCAGCATTTGAACTGAGACTAGAGTGAGTAAAAGGAGCTAGACATGGAGGTCTGGGGGGAGTGGAGGAGGCAGTGGGGAGCTGAGACCCTGAGGGAAGCTCAGGAAGGGGACCAGGACATCCGAGTCTAGATTCAGGCCCCACCCTGATTTACAGAGGGGCCTTGGGCAAGTTGCCTTCGTTCTGGGCCTCAGTGTTTCCATCTACAAAATATGATCTAATGCACTCCTGCTTTCTTCACCCTACCGGGTCCAAAGTTGCAGTGAAATACCACCTCTGGATGCCAGAGAATCCGGGGATGCAGAGGCAGCCTCCAGCCTGGGCTCCTCTCCACCGGGCCTTCGTAGGAAGGGGCCTGGGAGCAGGGCTGCATCTGTCAGGGTGGCTGAGCAGAGGCCCCGCTGCTCAGGCTCTTTGCCCTCCCCCACTCCCTTCTCCCACCTAATTAAGCTCTGCAACCAGCCACTCCTGCCCCACAGCTTCCCAAAGGTGCCCTTCCCAGGTGCCCTTTGGGGTGATGACAGAGATAACCCAGGTACACAGGGAGGTGTCAGCCAGTGAAAGGAAAAAGAGAAAAGGAAAAGGAAAATGCTTGGTGTGCCTGAGCTTAGAAACCAAACGTGCCTCCAGCTTCAGGCCAGGTCCTCTCCACCCTCAGGGGCTCCTGCTCTGCTTGGTGCCCAGGCCAGAGCAGAATAGACACCTGAGTCCTCTGCTGCTGAGCTGTGGCCCAGAGCCTGGCTGAGCAGAAGCCGCCAGGAGAGAGACTGGAACCAGCGGGGAGGATGGTGTGCGTGGGGTCTGGTGGGAGAGACAGAGACGGAGACGGAGACAGGAACACCCACGCCCCCAACTACACACAGGGTCAGAGGGAGACAGAGGAAGACACAGAGGACCAGAGACAGAGACGGCAGGGGAAAGAGAGGCCCGAGTTAGGGACAGGCAACCAGAAGAAAAAAGTCAGGGCCGTGGGGTGGCAAGAGTGAAAGGTGAGAGCGAGAGTCACAGGGGGACCGAGGGAGAAATTTAAACAGAAAAAAGGCAGATGAGGGAAAGACACTGGCCTCCGCAGAGATGCCCAAAGGGAGGGGCCGAGAGCGTCTTGAGCCCCAGCATCCTCATCTGTAAGACAGGGTAAGAACGGTACCCCTCCAGCCCCCCACCTCCGTGGAGCCCTGGGGACGTCCTTCCAAGGGGAGGGGCACTGAGAACCCTGGGTGTGGGGGACAGAGGCCCCGGGCTGGCCAAGGAGGGGACATCAGCATTGACCTCCAGCTGCCCTGCCCCTCAGCACCTGCTCTCCGTGCCCCACAGCCTGTCTCTGCACCGCCTCCAGGACGCCTCTGTGGTTCCACCAGCAGTCCCTTCATCCAGTGTCCTCCCGAGGGCCTTTGGCAGCGCCCAGGCAGCCTGTGAGTCCCGACTCATCCTCCATCCACTGTGCCCCCACCCTGTGCATAGGACTTCCGGCTCTGCGGCAATTAACTGTCAAATCTTTACACACCCCTTTTCACTAGTGAGGAACCTGAGGGTCAGAGAGGTTGAGTGACTTGCCCAAGGTCACACAGGAAGGGGAAGAAACAGGACTGTGCTTTGATTCTCTGGCTCTGGGTCCAGTGTTTTCCCACTACACTGGGCAGGGTGACTCGGGTCCCCCTTGGATTTGCAACATGTTCCTTCCTGAGGATCAGCTGAGAGCAGCCTGCCTGCCGAAGACCGTCTGATCCTTCCCAGAACCTGAGGCCCGCAGGCCCGAGTCAGCAAATAGTGGGGTGGGAGGAGTGAGCAGGTAAAAGTGAGAGAGACATTCACCGATTCATTGAGCAGTAGAGACAGGGACCCTGAAGTGAGCCTCATGCACGCTCTGAGAAGGGCGCACACTTACCCAAGCGGGCATGTGGGCACTAAACCCAGTGGGGTGGGGTGGGAGGTGTCCCAGTCAGGCCTGAGCTTTCAAAACTCAGGCCAGTCTGGAATCTCAGCACCCTGCCTTAGACAGGAATGAGGTCCCGGAGAATCTGCATGAGCCTCAAGCATCTGAAATTCTTGACTGGAGGTCTGCAGATAAGCTTCCAGGATACCCAAATCCCCTGAACTTGAGTAAACCTAATGATTATTACATATCCTGTTGATGGGTTTAGGCCCTTCCCAGTGGGGTCAGAGCAGAGAACTGGATTGTTCTGCCTGTAAGTGTGAAAGAACAAAAGTTCAGGAGCCGCCAGTGAGGGGGTTGGGTGTGAGGAGGAGTACGGGTGAGGGGAGGGAATGCCACCCTTGTCAGAAACCAAGTCACAAAGTGTGAAAGTAGTAGGGATTTAAGCCAACATTTCCTAGTATCAGGGAGCAGACACCCAGGGAAGCCCAGATGTCATGTCTGTGGACAGGTGGGCATTTTCCTAGGCAGAAAGCTCAAAGCTCTTATCAGATTCTCAAAGAAGTCTGTGTTAGTTAAAATAGGCCAGGCGTTTGCTGCAGTAACAAACAACTCCCAAGTCTCAGTGAATTAACACCTAAGTGGCTTATTTTACTGCCTCCTCTGATAAATGCTACCACGTGTCAGGGGCACTCAGGGGCTGCTGTTCTTGGTGACCCCGTGATCCAGGCTGTCTCTTCCTTTTCAACTTGTGGACTCCATACTCCTCAACAACGAGAGAGAGCTGGAAGCTCCTGTGGGGGCACAGCGGTTCCTCGGGTCACTGCCCATTGGCCGGACTAGCTCATGGCCCACCTAACTGCAAGGAAAGCTGGGAAGGGAAGTCGGCTGCACACCCAGGAAGGAGAGGACAGCCTGATACTGGTGAGCTCTGGTAATGTCTGCCAGGGGACTTCAGTGGTTCCAAAGGTTAGTGGTTCTAAAGCCTTATTTATAGATTGGCTGCATCAGCATTATTTACAGTCTGTGGTCCGGGAGTCTGTATCTTACTGCTTCTCACAGGTGAGTGTTCACACGGGTCTGGAGTGGAGGGTCTTCCAATCAGAGAGCTATGAGATGCCTCAGGAACAATACCAAGTTAAGAAAAAAAAAAAAAGGCCCCTCCAGCTGACCTGCTCTCCTCTCTTTATATATCTATATCTATATCTTTATATATATATTTATCTTCCATGCTGCCAGGCTAAGAGTTCACCAATGTCCTAGCATCATGCCTGAGGCCAGCACTTACTGAGAATGCTAGACGCCCCAGGCTCACCCACTAATGCTAACTCTGGCCCATTTCACTTGCTGGGACCACTGCAGCACAGAATGCTCCTGCAGCTGGGAGGTGCCGCTGGGTCTGGCACTGAGGGCTCCTCTCACCCTCTGGAATAAGGAAAATTGTGCAAGTGTCCAACACCAGTGTCCCAAACCACAACCCCAGGGCACGTGCTTGCCTGGCATTTTCCAGGGTTGGGTGACTTTAAGACACTGGAAGCAGAGGTCAAAAGTGTACTAAACACCCCCACGATAGCCAGTTCCCTCTTTGCTGCTGTTCAATTTTGCCAAGAGAACAAGAGTGGAAAGACAGTGCTGATTTTATTTGCCAGAATGAATAGAGATCAGATGCAGGAGCCAAGGGTGATGAAGCCCCAGGGGCACATCATTCACATTCCTGAAACTCAGGCCTCCTTCCCTTACTGCCTTCCCTGTGTTTGGAGCTGATTAAGCCACGTCTGTGGTCACTTTCTGTTGCTGGAGTGAGGTTGGCTCTCCTGTTGGGCGCCGGGCAGGCCCTGGAGCTGTGCATGAGAGCCCATGGGCAGCAAAGGTTAAATAGTCAGGAGTTTTGTGAGCCAGTTGTTAAACCACTGGCAGCTTGAAAGGGCCATGATGGGAATCTTTACACCACAGAAATTGGCAAGTCAGGGCTTTTTTTTTTTTTTGAGCTGGCACACCCCTGTATTCAGGTCTCTGTAAAGGGGCAAATCTGGTTAAGAGGAGGAAGAGGCAAAGCTGTGTCTCTCGGGTGCCTGTAGAATCCCATTGGCGCTGGTGGTGGGAACGTAAAGAATGCACTCACGAGTGAGCGTGTCACCAGCAGCACTCTGGACTTGGAGTGGGCCTCTTAGAAGGGGGTTATAGCTTTCCGGAGAATGGTTGGCCACTGAGCCCACTATTAGGCAGTCCTGCCGGAAGGGATCCAAAACCCCTGGGGGGCAGGATCACCTGTGTGCAGGGGAGGGTGTCACTGGTGTACTCAGAGGCACATACACGCACATACATGAAGGCCTCTGTCGGTGCACAAAGGGATGTGTGTTCATTAGAGCACTGAGGAGCGAGTCCATCGTGCCGTGGGGGATTCTGTTTCGTGCATGAGCATCTACATGAGCTGCCCCTGGCTCATCAACGTACAGGATGTGATTAGGGGCACCGAGAGTGCACCGAGAGCTTTATGTTTCCCCAGTGCTGCTCTAACAAATTATCCTGCAAAGTTAGCGGCTTGAAACATCAAGCACTGGTTCCACATGTGAAGAGCTGGCAACCAGTGAAAAGCCGGACAGACCGAACAATCAGCAGCTTGTCTTGGATCCATAAGGGGAAGGAAAGGGGAAACTACTACCCCAAGACTGGAGAAGCAGGCGAATCCTCGGAGTCAAGGCTTTACCAGAGCAAAGACTCAGGAGTGGAAGACACCCCAGGAACCAGGCCAGGTGGGGAACCCATAGTTGAGATTGACCTATTGCCGGAAGCTCAGCTTGCACAGCTCTGAGAAGTAAAAACCCCAGGGAGACCCAGTCTCACTGGGCGGGAGCCCTACGATACTGTAAGATTTACCCCCAGAACCTCAACCAGGTTCCCGCAGAAGTGAAGAGGGATTTTACCCCAGGGCGTGTCATCCCCAGAATCTCACCAGATACCTGGTTTAGATGATTTAGATGCTGAGACTGGGGACTGTTGAGCTGATGATATTTAAATGAAGCTTTGCACTCAGAGTTGATACTATACATGGATTGAAACACATTCCTCCGAAACTGGAATTCTACACCTTTATGTCATCATCTGTATAATAGGAGCATGAACAGTGTCCACCTGAATCAATCAGGGTTCATCCAAGAGAAGTAGAACCAGTAGGAGAATATATCCATATGTCTGTGTGTGTGTGCACGTGTGTGTGTGTGAACGAACGGGCTTATTAGAGGGAATTGGCACCTGCGATAATGGTGAGGCTGGCTAAGCGGATCTCTCCCCCTCTAATGCCAGATCCCAGAGTCCACAGGCAGGCGGCTGGGGAGGGAAGATCTTGAGCAGGGTGGACGCCCAGGGGGATGGGCTGAAACCTGTGTCTAATCTGGCTGACTCTGATCTTGGTGACAGGTGTATCTGCAAAAGCTGGGAGCCCTTTGTCACGGAGCACACATACACCTGACCCAGCAGCCAGAGAAACTGAAGGAAGACTGGGGGCAATGGAGAGAAACTGCAGGCTCAACTTGCCTCCGACGGACAAGTGGATCAGCCGGTCAGCCACAGAGAGTGTGCTGGACGTGGCTGCTGCCCTGCTGTATCACAGGCCCCCACAGGCACCTGACTCCTTTGTGTCCATCCTAACAGGAAACACGGGGGCAGGGAGTTCCAGGTGCAAAGCTGGGCCCAGTCAAGTTGGCACATTACAGAGTCACCACACACCTCCTGGAGTTATTGGGGGGCACAGTGTCTAAAAGAACTCAGTGGCCTGTCCAGTGCCCTCCCCAGCGGTGGTAACACTCATCCCCTTCATCACGCTGGTTTTCACACACCCTTGTGGTCATCAGTCCTCATGGGGAGCAGTTTAGGGCAGGTGGGCCCCGTTTCCCGGGGAGCCACAGTGATGACCACGGGGAAAGAAACTTCCCTCCCAGAAAACAGGCTATTCCATCTTCCTTCAGAGTTCAGGAAATCAGGGAGTCCGTCTCAGGCTGGAGGAGGCCGAGGGAGGGTGCAGAACCCTCCTTCAGGACCAGAGAGTATGAACCTTCTGCAAAGCTGGAAACTGACTTTGCTGGAACAAAAGCAACGTGCAGAAGTGCAAAGGGATGTGTGAGGGAACCAGTAAGCCCCAGCGATGGGGAGCCGGACGCCGGAAGAGCAAGGGTAAAACTGGTCGGGGGAGAAGCGATGTAGCCAATGCAGGAACGCATCTGGGTTTCTTTCCACATGGCATGAATGATCCCTGGCCCAGGGGAAGAGGTTGTTGCCTGTCTGGGGAGGAAGAAAAAGCAGCCCTTCCAGAGGGCTCTGGTTTTAAAGGGCTGTTGTTGTTGAGTCTAAACTGAAGTCCACCAGAGCTCTTTGTGAAGCCTGGTGTTCAGGGCTGGACAGAGGGTGGAGGGCAGGGGTGTGACCTCCGGTCCAGGTGGGCCACAGAGCAGCATTTTTATGCAGAACTAGGGAGAAGGTGGAGTTGAGCACAGAATCGAGTTGGAGGAGTGAAATGCTGCCTTGAATGGAGGGTGAGTCAGAGGCTGAGGGGTTTCAGAGAGGGCCAGGCAAGGCTAAGTGGGGCTGGAGCTTCAGAGAGTAAGTGTTGGGGGGCAGATATGAGATGCCACCTGTGGGTGTGGGGTGGGAGGTGGAAAGCGCTGGCAGCTCAGAGGCACAGGGCCTGGACCTCAGTGTTGAGGGCTCCCTGACCTCCTGGGGGTAGATTGGGGAAATGTAATGCAACCCGTAGTCAAGGGCTCAGGGACTCAGAGAGAACTGGGGCTGAGAAGGATCCTGAAAATAAACAAGCCCCATAACTTCAGAGCAGAGACCAAGGGCTGGAGGGGAACACGGCCTGTCCAGCTCACACAGCAAGTTGGGGTCCCCATCCCAGATTAGGGACTTGTTTTCCACCTCTGCCCCACCAGGTCATCACGCCCCTGATGAGAGACTGGTTTGGGCACTCCCACGGGGTGTGCCATCTCCAGGAGGCCCTGTTAAAGACCCAGGCTGCCTGGAAGGGTTATGTTGTCCCCTTTCCATCAGCCCCACAGCAGGGGCCATCTCAGACCAGGCAGTGACACCTATGATGGTGGGCAGGTCAGCAGGCAGCTGTGGGACTGAGCAATTCCGGGAGGAGGGCTTGCGGCAGCACAGGAATGAAGGTGGGTTCCTGGGGGCTCGGCAGGTCACAGGAGGAGGAGAGGTGCAGGGTGCTGGGGGGGCACTGCATCCCAGAGACCACTCTCCTGCCGGGACAAGCTCTTGGGTGTGGCAGGAGCAGGCGGGATTGCAGCCTGCTCCACATGCACCTCTCTGTGAGCAGGGCCAGTTGCCTCACTGCTCTGAGCTGGGGAGGGGAGTTAATAACCCCACTCCCAGGACTGCAGTGGGGAGTGATATGCCTGGAAATACATGACATGCCCAGCCCAGAGCCTGGCATATGGAAGGTCCCTGACAGATGGGGCTCCCTCCCCAGCCACCCCCAGACTGGACACCCCTGCCCAGGGACACATGCTCCACAGTCACATTTCTGGGACTTGTGTCCTGCTCCCCTTCCATGAGCCTCAGTTTCCTCATTTGAAAAATAGGGATAATAATGGCACTTCACTCCAAGTTGTGGTGAGGACTCAGTGAGGTAATCCTCGTCATGTGCCCGGCACAGGAGACACCCTCAGCCAAAGGCAATGGGCATCACCCCAGAGCTGGTGGGACTGCAGGGGCCTTTTGAAAGGTGAGGCCCCGGACCCACAGGAGGGCTGTATTCCAGCTATCGTTCACTCTGGTTGTCCTATAGGGCTCCCATATGGGGGTCCACGACTGTCCCTCTCCTGCCATCTCAGGTCTCTCTATCCAGCTTTGACAGGGTAGATATGCAGCCTGCAGAAAGTGTGGCTTCTCTGTGTTAATGAACATTGTCCATTTACCTTGGGTGTCCACTAAGCATTATTTTCCTCTACCTGGTTAATGATAGGAGCTCAGACCTGTCAGGGTCCCACTTTGTGCCTCTATGAATAATTCAGTCTGCACATACCATCCCCTGCTCCTTTCCTCACCAGTGAAGGGCTAATAGCTGACAATTTGGGAAGATTCGGCCAATCCTTTAAGACACATTATATAAAAAACAGAATTTCCACAGTAAAGCTGTTCCTTTTTTTCCCCCTTTTGTTCTCTTTTAAATGACAGTTTCTCCTGTTCATTCTTCTGTCTCATGGAAGATCTCGAAAAAAGGGACGATTCTAGGAAATTCATGAACTCCTGGGAAGTCATGGCTCTTAAAAACATACTCATCTGCGGCGTGAAATACGGCTCTGCGTGTGTGTAAGCCCAGGCAATTTCATGGGGCCATAAAAGTGTGGACTTGAATTGTTTTGCTGTGGAGTGTCTGTAATTACCTGCTCCTAATGTGCTCATGCCTATTTCAAATGTGACTCTCAGACAAGTGATGTGGCACGTGTGGGTCGTCAGCCCTGCCTCTACCCTGCAAGTCAGCTGGGTGAGGCACCTCTCACATATATAGCTCCCTTGAACTCAGGCCCCTTTGCTGGTGGACCCCACTTTTGGGCTCCAGGCCTTACCTCTGGCCCCTTGTCCATGGTGCTGGCATGGGGGCTGTGAGTCTTACTCTCCCCGGTGGCTTGCTACAGCTTCTTGGACCCTTCCCACTGCAGAACCAGGCACATGATCTGGCAGGTGGACTGAGTGCTGGATTTCATGCCATCTTCAGATTTGGGCAAGAGGCTGTGTTTACCCATACAGGACCCTGCTCTGTCCATGTCCTCCCCGTGGCACAAGGAATCTATGTAGTCAAAGGGGTGATGGCCCCACCTGGAGACCACCTGGCACTTCCACCAATCTAGACCACTATTTGGTACCTGGGACTCCAGAATTCCCTGTCCAAATGGCCCAAGGCCCACTTCTTGAGCCCAGTGGTCTGTCCTGCTGAGGGTAGATGCCCTGTGGGGTGAGCACCCCAGGCCTGAGGGGTGCCGAGGGGTGGCTGTTCATGGGGATTGTGGAAAGTGTTTGACCTTGTGCACTGGGGTGTCCACAACATGTGAGGTGGCCCTAGGGTTGACCTGGGATGGGCAGAAAAGGTTGTGGGCCCAGGATGGGCCAAAGCTGGTTCTCCCCACACCTACATGTCTGGGGTGAAACTCCAAGGGGCCTGAGAAACTTAAAATCAAACCTGTTCTCTCAAGTTGTTATAAAGTTGTATTTGTCAAGGTAGAAGGATGGGCTATATGTTGTTAAACAAGTTTGCTGGCTTGATTTACCACTTTAAATATTTAGGAGCATGGACCTCCATCTGTGCTCTTGCCCTGGGCCCCTCGAATGTCAGGTCTGCTTGGAGCACCTACTGTGTGTGGACAGTGTGCTGGGGAGGCAGAACCTCACACCTCTTCCTACTGGGTGGTAAACAGCCCCAGGTGCAAAGTGTCTGCCTTGCCATGCCATGTCTGCAACTGACCCATAGTGGTGGGCAGGAGAGCTCCCCCTGTAGGCCTCCCGGTGCCATGTCACAGAGCCCCAAACCCCACCACACCACTTTCTGCTACAGAAGAGGCAGAGGCTTTTTTTACTCTTTGGACGTGCCTGTGGTTCTGGTCATAGCTTGCTTGTCCCAAATTGCAATTCTCTGCTGTTCCCAAGTAAACCCATTTTGTTGGTAAAATAACTGACAGCTTTATTTTTAATGTTAACAATTTGTTTTCACAAAGGCCAGGATAAAGTCTAACATACCCAAATTGGAGCACAGAGCAGGCATGTGGAATGAAGCGTTTCTTGAATTAATGAAGGACAGACAGTCAGAAGAAGGGAGACACATGGCTCTGCTCAGGGGCCAAAAGCCCTTTGCCATCCCCAGACAGATATGCCCTCCCACCCTGCCCAGTCTGTGTCCCAAATAGTGCAGCAACCCTCAGAGACCCTGGGAGAGCGCACCAAACTCAGCGGAGCTGCGCAGTTGGAGGCAGGAGGTGTGGCTGCCCGAGATGGAGTCACAGTGAAGCAGGGTCCACCCGCTTCTCTAAGAAGAGGGGCTGCTGGCAGAGCTGAGACCCTTGCGGGCAGGTTTTTGCCATGGCAGGGGCACAGGTGTCCAGAAGTGCTTGGTGCCATGAGGGAACTGAGGTCACCAGTGGGAGACTGTCCCTGATCCCTCGGGATTTGGCCACCAGCAAGTTCTAAGTTTCAAAATTCCTAGAATCACAGTATCTGGAGGGCTGCAGGGACGCTTGTCTTTGCGCTGACTGAGAACCCGCTGCGGCAAGATTGACGTTTATGGTCACACGTGTATCACAGCCACTCCTCCTCTCTGCACTGGAGAATACTCGAATCTCTGTGGGCTCAGCCTCTCCCCTCTGCCCCCTTAGGAGGAGAGTTTTAAAATGTTGGGCAGGCAGCATCAGGAGAACGGGTAGTAAAGAGGAAAATGGAGACTCCTGCAGAATGGGCTCGTCTATACAGTGGAGAAGGGGGTGCAAGAGTAGAGGAGTCCAGAAACACAGCCATGCAAGTGTGTTTCTGGGGAAGGGAGGGAGTCTGGCCTTGGAAGCAGCTCACAGTTGCTCCAGTGGTGAGAGTGGGCCTTTGGGAAGGATTATAAGGAAGCTAAATTGGATTCTGTCTTCATTTTCACTGAGAGATTGAAGGAAAAATTGAAATTCTTTTTAAGATTATTTTTGGTTGCCACACTGTTTCTTTAACTGAGTTGAGACAGGGCCTTGAGTTCAACATGGAGTTGAGACTGGGCCTCATGGGGCCCCTTGTCCCAGGCTCCCTGTCCCATGCTACTGAGACAGGGCTGCAGGCGCTGTGAGCTCCTCACAGGCAGACTGGCTTGTGTTTGTCTATATCCCTGGCACCCAGTACAGGAGGAAATGCAACAAATATGTGTTCAATTAATAAGGAACATTGAAAAATAATACTTACCTTTTGGGATCTCATTTTCTAACTAGAGGGATTATGAGCACCAAAGCAATAAATAAAAAGATTGCCATAAGGGAAATAATAAAATTAATATATTTTGAGTGCCTTCTACATGTCAGGCATCAACATAGCCAATGAGGAAATAGATGCAGAGAGGGGAAGAGACTGGCCCAAGGTCATGCAGCCAGGCAGTGAGGAGCTGGGTGCAAACCTGCCTGCCTGGGTCTACCTCCATGCTCTCAACTCACCCCCCCGGGAGCAGTGTGGGGGGAGGTGATGTGCAGCTTTGGGGGACCTGGGCAGGCTTCAGAAAGAAGATTTCCTTTGAGCTGGACTTTCAAGGGTGTTTGGGGTTTTTGGAGGTAGAAGAATATGGGGAGTAAGGAGAAAGAAGGCATTCTAGAAGGAGGGAGAAGCCTGATGAACAACCAGGAAGCAGAGGAACCCAGAGCATCTTTGAGGATTAGAGAGAAGTGGCATTTCTTGGAACATCAGGGACAGTGTAGCCAGAAGGGGGGGTGGGGCTTGACCACAGAGCAAGAAGCCCCTCAAAACTCATGCGTAGCTTTACCCAACTGGAGGGGAACTTATGGAACCCATTTGGCTATTAATACCTGATGTGCATCCCCACACACCAAGCCTGTGACTTCCCCTCCTCTGCCAGCAGCTGGCTTCCAGCCTCTGTCCAGGCTCCCACCTCTCCACTGCACTCCACATTTGCCCACCCAGGCCCCTCAGCCTGGACTACCCAAAACACAGACCGTTTCTGCAGGAGCAGCCCCGATGGCTGTGACTGGATGGGGCAAACTTCCCTCCTGGGGACATGCAGGACTATAGGGCCTTCCTGCCTTACATGCAAGGAGACCGAGACCCAGAAAAGGGAAGTGACTTGTCCAGGGTCACGCACTAGGCTGATGGAGTGAAGACAGGATCACAGACCTTGCAGGAGGGCTGCATTAAAGGAAGGTTTGTTCATCCCAGATCCCAGGGCCCTTCTGTGCTCCACACAGAATGATGCAGCTATCATTCCTCCAGAATGCCTGAGGTGGACAGCCCCTGCTGGGGACATTGGGAGCTCCCTCCTGAGGCTGGCTGGACCCCCGAAGTTTGCAGACAAATGAAGGCCACAAGGCAGAGGCATAGAGGTGGCAGCAAACAGGTATTGCTACCGCTCCCCTCTCCCAGAGCGAATCAGGGACATATCTCATCTATTCCCGCAGGAGAGAGAGGTGGGGAGGGGCTGGCTGCTGGAGCAGAGGTGGGGCTGGTTGGGTGGAGGGATATGACAAGGACCTGGCTAGGGTTTCTGAGATGGCCACACAGTGCACAGTGACCACCACGAAGCCTGTGTGCCCACCATTAGCTTCCCTATTCCTTTGGGCTAAATGATGCTCTGGCTCTGCTCTAGCTCCCCATTCCTGTCCTCTGCTTCCTCTGCTCTGTCTTCAATGTGCAAAGCAGAGAATAGCCCAGAGCATCTCCAGGTGTGGCCTCTTCAATGCCTGTATTAGAATGAGGCAGCGCAGCACCAAGCCTATCGAGACCGACTCCTCCCTGTGCCGTCAGGCCTGGTGCTGGCCTTTGGCACACGCTGGGCGTCCCCGAGTCAGGGTGGGGGCACCTCTGTGAGACTCAGGGGCTGCAGTGAGCATCACTGGGACGGGAATTTCTGCCTGGTCGGCAGACACCACCTGACAGATGTCTGATTTTCACCAATTGCCTAGTGAGCTATGGGGTAGGCTCTGCCCTGTCTGAAGCTCCCCTTCTGGAATGGATTCGCCGTGAAAGGAAGCACGTGATGCTTTCAAGTTTCTCTGATTTTCCTAGCAATTAGCTTGGGATGCGGAGCCCTGCAGTCAGGCCTTGTCACTGGGTTCAGGCCTGCCGTGCACACCCTGGATGACCCTGAGCAAGTCTCTTTACCACTCCGGACGTCAGCCTTCTTCCTGTTCTTGGGACAAAAGATGCAAGTGAAAAGATAGGAGGGGAAAGAAACAGTCATCTCAAAGGGCAGAGGAGAAGATTCAATGCAATGAGAACTGTAAATGCTTGAAGGAAGGAGGAGCATGGTGGGCACTGTTGTTGCAGGGCGGGGTGGGGAGGGGCAGCGTGTCAGGACTCATCCCTGGCTGGATGTGAATCTGGGCTCCACCACCTCCCGGTGTGTGACGCAGTGTAGCTCCGGGAGGAAGGGTGTTCCCGGCCCGGGACGTGTCTGCTGTGAAACAGGTGAAACTGAAATAAGTCAAAGGAAAAGATAGGTTGGGAGAAATGCTTTTATTTCTTACAGCCACTAGTCAGGTCTGGCCCATGTCTCCTCCAGCCACAGCGCACTCTCTAGTTCCCACACATCCCCTCTGGGAGAAACTCCATCAGCAGGTCCTTGGTGACTGGCAGACACCAGACCAATTATGTATCAGGAACAGAGAGGGTAGGAGAGAATGGCTGTTTTCTCTCCACCCCTTGCCCCCAAAGCTGAGGGAGACTGTGGCAGTAAACACCTATTCATATGTAAATGGACTAAGGCTAGGTGGGAGATTCTGGAAATGCTGCTGTTTACCCCACACCCAGACAAGTCGTGTTACCGTGCTGGGCCTCAGTGTCTGCATCTGTAAAATGGGGTGATGATGGTGCCTTCCTGGGAGGATTATTGTGAGGAGGTAATGAGTTACTGTGCACAAGGCACTTGGCTTAGGTTGGGGCACAGAGCCACCCCATCTGAGCCCTCCCCAGGTGACCCGCCCCAGATCACCCAGGAGGAAGTCAGAGCTGCAAAGAGGTGGGAGACCAACTGGGACCAGGCCAGGCAGGAGCAGTCAGGCTATGTGAGGACTCGGTGCTTATTCTGCGGTAGAAGGGGTCATCGGAGAGGTGTAAGCTGGGTCGTGTTGCCATCAGGCTCCTGTTTTTAAGGCTTTGTTTGGTCTGCACCATGGAGAATGGACTGGGGAAAGGGCAAGGAGGAAGGAAAGCTGTCCAAGGACAGGGAGCGGCTTGCAGGCAGGTCAGGCTGGAAGGAGCAGGACATGTTCCAGGAACTGCCAGGAGCCGGGCCAGGGAGCAGAGGGAGAGGGAGATGCTTGAGATGAGGGTGGGGACTGGGGCTTTAGGGCCCCAGCTCCGTCCTTCCCAGCTGTGTGGCCTTGAGTGAGCTCCTGAAACTCTCTGTGAAACTCTTTCCTTAGGAAACAGGGCTGAGACTCCCTGCTCCACAGGGCATCCCTGAGGGCCTGACAGCTCATGTGTACCCTCAGTACTTGGTGCTGTCATCCGTGTCATCCTGAGTCCATCTTTCCCCTGGGGGGGCAGAAGGTTCAGGGGGTAACACTTCAATTTTCCAGTTGAGAAAACCAAGGTGCAGGAAGTGGAAGTGACTCACCCTAGAGTGGCAGGTGGTGAGCAGTGTCCAGGAGGCTGAGAGGCTGAGAGTGATGGACAGTGAGAGTGGGCACTGTCTGGAGACCCTTGGACATGAGTTCAAATCCCATCTCCCACTCTCTGGCCAGGTGCTTGGTCAGGCAGCTCAACTTCATGGGCCTTAGTTGCCCATCTGTAAAATGGGGTTGTCCCCATGCAGCCTCCCCGTAGGGTTGGTGTGAGAGCTGTAGGGGATGATGCTGGTGAGGGGACGCCCTGTTTCTGGAACCTTCATTTCATGCTCAGTAAATGGTAATGTGGTGCTGGAATCCGGGACTTTCCCAGCCTAGCAGACAGTCCAGAGTGACCGAGGCCACCCCTGTGTGGCTGGGGTGGGGTAGAAGCTGCTTGAAAAACTGGCAAAAAGGAAGAGCATCGGGGCATCGGGGCATCGGGGCATCGGGGCATCGGGGCATCGGGGCATCGGGGCATCGGGGCATCGGGGCGAGGCGGTGTCAGGATGGTAAATAGCTGCTCTCGGCCCCTCCCACACTTCTCTCTGGGGGACCAGCTGGCATTTCCCCACCAGGATATCAACACCAATAATTACTGCTTATCCCCACTCGGCACCAGCTGCCTGGGGGACTCCCACCCTACCTGAGAGGGGAGGGGCCTAAAGAAGGAATCTGCAGGCAGGGCTTCCTGTCCCTCCTCTTTGCGACCTTGACTGCCCCCCCCTGTCCTGGGCCTCAGTTCCCCATGTGCAAAATGTGAGCATTGAACTTGATTCTTAGAGGGTGGGAAGTGTCTGTCACTTTGAGCCATTAAGTTCTCTGGGACGTTCAGGGACTGAGGGGAGATGGGGAGGGGGAGGGGAGCAGGGGCCGCACGAGAGCCGCTGCTCACAGGTGGTGACGGTGTCCCAGGCCCTGTCCCAAATGCTCTGTCTAGATCAGCTCAGTTGGTCCCCACACCATCAACATGAGGTGGGCACGATTATGACCCCGTTTATAGATGAGGAAACTGAGGCACGGGGCAGCGTGTCATGGCCAGGACACTGCTCCAGGAGATGGTGGCAGGCCTGGACCCCTTGATTTCCTGGGCAACCTTAGGGGAAGGGGCCTCACCATCCAATCTTCAAGGAAGGAGGTGGGGAGGTGGGGAGATGGGAAACTGAAAGGAGTGTGAGGCCTGCCACCACCAGGAGCTGCCAGACGTCCTTACATGTGATGCGGCTTCTTCAGGATATGCCCTGGAGGAGGTTTTATTATCTCTATTTCATAGACAAGGAAACTGCCGCTCAGAGAGATTTAGACACTTGACCGATGTCACAGCAAGTTTTTGGCAGAGGCAGGATTTGAACCTAGGTCCCTCTGATTCTCTCAACTCCTCACAGGCTGCTTTAGGGGCTGGTTCACCCCACCTGGCTGGGGCAGAAGTTGGGGAGGATCTGGCTGCCAGACACAGGGTGCCATCAGGGCAGCAGGCAGAGAAAGACACCCAGAAAGAGGACCAGGCCCTTAGGCCCTCTGTGACCCATGGTCAAAAAGCAAAACTCAGGACGGGGCCCTGAGAGGGCAGGGGGTAGACTTGGAGACTCAGGGTCGGTGAGCAGCTCACAGGAAGGAGGGGACAGGAACTGGGGAGGCGTCCTAGGGGTCAGGTCAGTAGGACCAAGAAGGGTGCTGAGTAGGGCAGACAAGCAGACCGTCCCAATACCTGGCTGTGTAGCCAGAGCAGCAGCCTCCCAGACAGCGGCCAGGTTCTCCTCGGCCTTGTCCTCTTTGACAATGGCCATCCCAGAGGCCAGAGGCCACCTTTGAACTCCTTCAGCTCCCAGCTCTCCATGGCTCCCTTTTATGCTCAGAGGAAAAGTCTGATCTTGGGGCAATGCCCACAGACCTGCCACCATGCCACAATCTACCCCTCAGGCCACCTTGTGACCTTGTCCCCCTGAACTCTCCCCAACTCATTGAGCTCCTGCCACACTGACCTCCTGCTGTTCCTCAGACAAGCTAAGCCCACCCCAGCCTCAGGACCTTTGCACTTGCTGTTCCATCTGCCAAGAACATGCTTCCTTTTCCTGTAACCAGGCTGTCCCTTCACTTCATGTAGGTCTCTGCTCAGAGGTCCCCTAAAGTATCACCCACTCCTGCTATCAGTCTCTGCCCCCGACCCTGCTTTACATTTCTTATCAGCCCTGACATTGTTTATGTATCTATTTGTTTTATTGTTTGTCCCTTCCCCCACACCATACACTATAATGGGGCAGGCACTTGGCCTGTTCTGTTCCCTGCTCTACACCACAGGACAGCCTGGTGCAGCCTAGGTCCTCAGTGAATGAAGAGGCTGGACTCAAGATCCCTGAGCTCAAATCTTGGCATCTTTACCCCCTGGCAGTGTGACTTTGGTCTGGACCCTTGACTTCTCTGAGCCCAGTGTGGCTCATTTACAAAAAGACCTACTAATTATGCCAACTGACAAGAGGGTTGTGAAGTTGTCAGAGCTGATGCAGGCGAAGGGCCAACTGCAGAGCTGGCATGCAGTCTACGACCCAGAAATCAGTGGGGTGAATACTGTCGCTGCTGTCATTATTGTAACAGTCATAGGGAAAGGATTTCCATGCAATGATTTTATTGATAGATTGATTGGTCCATTTCCTCCATAAACCCATATTGACACATCTGCTTTCAGATGCTGGGAACAGATAGTTAGGCCCAGGAAGATCACCATTTAGTAGGGTGACAGACCAGGGGAACAGTAATGAGTGGCCATGTGTGGAGACTGAAATAGCCTCAGTGGTGGAGATATAAGGAGGAGGGAGGATCTGCTTTGCAGTGAGAATCTGAGAGGGCTTCACAGAGAAGGGAATGTTGGGGCTGGGTCTTGAGGAGTGAGTAAGAGCTCACTAGGCTCACAGGGAGGGAAGGGCATCCAGGAGAGGGAAGGGCAGGAGCAAAAGCAGGGGCGAGCTCTTTCCTCGTGTCTATGTGGCTAATGTCTGTGCCTCTGCATGGCTGGGGCAGGCGAAGGAGTTCGGACCATGACCCAGAGACACCATGGAGCCTGGAGAGGGTTCCAGCAGGGAGGGACCCAGTCACCTTCATGCTTCTGGGGATCGCTCTGGAGCAGAGAGGACAGCGGGCTGGAAGGAAGGGAAGCTGTCGGTGCAGAGAGCTAGGGCACAGGTGGGCTCAGCTGGAGGACCAGGGAGGAATCAAGTGGTCGGGACGAGCTCAGGAGAAGCAGCCAGGGTAGTGGGCTTGATGTAGAAATGTCTGAGCTGTGGGTGTGCCTCCTTTAACTCTCAGATAACATCAGACTCCTCCTACCTCAGCAGGGCCAGGATACCAGGTGGCTGTCGCGTCAGAAAGCTGAGACGACCCTCGAGTCAGAGTCAGCCAGAGCATCACCCCCACAAGCCACAGGATATCAGGAAGGCATCTCTGTTGGCTGGGGCCACCACAGGAAAACCTGACAGGACTGGAGAAGTTTCCTCCCCAGAAAGCCAAAGGGAAACACATTTATTTCCATGACACATTCATGGTTTTCAAGAGACAATGTGATTGTTTTCCTAATTTTGCAGTAGAAAGCAGTGAATGGAAGATTCCAGCTGCTGTGACAGCCACTTACTCCCACAGGCACTAAACAATAGAAGCTTCCAGGCTCAGCTCACTGGTGCCTGAAATTCCACCACTGGAGCTTCATTTCTTTGGTTTGACACTTTGTCCTTTCCAAAAATGCAAATACCTGGAGAGCAACCAGGTATTCAACAAAAATAACTTAGGTTCATTCATTCAACAAATATTTACTGAGTCCCTTCTCTACACCAGCAGTGGCTAGTGGCCAGGAGTAGAGAGATTAAGACTCAGTCCATACTTACAAGGAACTTACAAGCTCTGTGTATGTGTGTGTGTGTGAGTGTGTGTGTACCTATTTGGGGAGGACAGCAAGTCCGTAACTGGTACAGGGCATTTCTGTAGAACAGAATTGGATAGAGCTGGGAAAGGAGCCACCCATTGGCACCTGGGCCTGGGTGGAGTTGGCCATGTCCTTCCCTTTTGAGTCCATCTCCATGTACAGTTCTTCTCATGAGTCAAGATCTTTGCCCAAGAACATCCCCTGACCCCTAACATTGACCTGGCACTCAGATGGCAAGCTCTCACCGGACAGCCCCAGTGTTGGCCCCTGACTTCTATCCTAAGCCAGCCCACTGCCTGACTGTGGGGCTCAGTGGAGTCACACCCCCTCTCTTGGCCTCCACTCCTGACCCACCTATCAGCCCCCAGATAGGGCTCCCCAAGAGCAGGGGCAACGTCTAAGCCAGCCCTGCAGCCTGGAGCCCAGGACAGGCCTGGCACAGAGCAAGAGTCAGTGGGCTTTTGACCAATCGGTGTGGGAGTTTCACCTTCCTCCTCTAACTCCCCAGGGTCAGGACCATGCCCAGTGCTGACAGGGACCAGCTGCTGTGCCTCCGTACACCCCAAGGGCCTCCTGGAGACCCCAGCCCCATGTTAGAGCAGCAGGAAGAGGCCTAGCATGCAGGGCAGCGGCCTCAGCTCTCACAGAACCTCTAGTGCTGTTGAAGGCTCACTGAATCAGACTGCAGGGCGAGAAAAAAATCCCCCAAAAGTTCAACTGTTTGCTCTCCAGCTACAGCTGATCTGGATTGTCAGGCTCCGGGACCTTCTCCTCAGTCTGCTCATTGGTGTGTGTGTGGTGGGGGACAATGGAGAGGGCCCTGACAGAGAACAAACTCGAAGGATGGATCAATGGGGGCCAGTCCAAGACAGGTGCTCTCCTCCACGTGGTGGTGCGGGCTGCACCTCAGAGTGCTTGGAAGGGGGCACATGTCTGTGCTCACGGACACAAGCAGAGAAGGCAGGGGTGGGAGAGCCCCTGGAGGCAGCAGGCCATCTCAGGTCCATCTCCAGCTGTTCTAGGACTGGTTCCTCTCTGGAGGGCAGTTAGGAAGTGGGCAGAGTACAGAGGGTGAAAGCCTCAGGTGAGGGACAGTGGCCTTGAGAGGATTATAAGATTAGGAAGAGCCGTCGTAGGGACATGACATCACTCACTCATCACATACTCTTCAATTCATTCACCAGCGTCTAACGTCCTGGGACTTGCAGTTGCTAGTTGGGGAAGTGAGTAACAAACAGGGAATTACATGAAACTTTCATATTATTATATTGTATTGTATTATATTATATTATATTATTATATTATATTTTATATTATATATTGTAATAAGGGCCATGAAGGGGGCCATGGTTATAAATGATTAAAAGATGTGCAACATGAGGTGGTTGGGAGGAGTTAATTGATGCTTATCTTTGCATATATCAATCCTCACAATAATGGAACATTTTACTAATCTAAACTCATCAATGGCAAGGCAGAGGTTCTTAGGGTGGGTAAAAAAGAAAGACCCAACTCTATTCCATCCACACAAGAAACACAAAGACATATTCAGGTGAAAAGTGAAAGGTTGGAAAAGATATATCACGTAAGGATTAATAAAAGCTAAAAAGGCTATGTTAATATGAGACAATGTATATTTCAGAGAAAATAATATTACCCAAGGTAAAATAATTTCATAATGATAAAGAAGTCACTTATTAGGAGTATGTAGAATCCTAAGTGGTTATGCAACTAATAGCAGAGCTTCAAAATACTTAAAACAAACACTGATGGAATGGCAAGGAGAAAGAACCTAAAAATTATAGCAGAAGATTTCATTGTCTCTTTCAAAATAGGTAGAAAACGTACTATGAAAATCAGTAAGGATTTAGAAGTTTTGAACAACAAAACCAAATAACTTGACCTGACAGTTATAGAATATTCCCAATAACAGTGAAATGCATTCTTTTCAAATGCACATGGATCATTTACCCAGATAGATCATAGTCTAAGACCATAAAAATGTGTCAATGACTTAAAAGGATTCAAGTGATACAAGAGTGTTCTCTGACTACAATTAATCAAATTAGAAATTAGTAACTGAAAGGCCTCCAGAAAATCACCAATCACTTTGAAACTAACCAACATTTTCTAAATAGCCCATAGGTCAAAGAAGAAATGAAATTGGGAATGATTATTTTGAACTGAATGAAAATTAAAAACAACATACCAAAATTTGTGAGATGCCATCAAGTCAGTACTTAGGACCTTTATTGTAGCACTAATGTCCTATAACAGAAAAGACAGAAAGGTCTCAAATAAATGATCTCAGATTCAATCTTATGAATTAGATAAAAAGAGCAAATGAAACCTACAGTAAAGAGAAGGAAGCAATTAAGATCTGAGTAGAAGTCAACCAAATAAATAACAGACAATAGAGAAAACCAGTAAAACAAAAGGTGTTTCTTTGCAGAGATCAGAAAAATTGATAAACCTCTAGCCAAACTGATCACATATACAAAAAAGAGAACAGACACAAGGTACAGATATCAGAAATGAGAGAGGCAACATCAGTTCAGGTCCTCCAGATAGTCAAAGAATAATAAGGAATATTAGGAACAACTTTATGCCAGTAAGTTTGATAACTTAGAATAAACATACTCATTTCCTGAAAGATAGAAACTAACAAAGCTCACTCAGGAAAAAAATATATAACATGAATAATTGTAAATCTATTAAATATATTTTACAGTTAAAAATCTTCCTCAAGAGAAAAACCCAAGCTCAGAAGTCTTCACTGGTGAATTCTACCAGTCATTTAAGGAAGGAATAATACCAATTCTACAGTCTTCCCCAAAAACAGAGATGAATGACTATTTCCCAGCTCATTCTTTGTGACTCTCATTTCTCTTATACCAAAACCTGACAAGTAAACAACAAGAAAACTCCAATCAATATTTATCATCAAAGTAAATGTAAAATTTCTAAACAGAATTATAACAAATCAAATCCAGCAGTATATGAAGAGGACACTACATCATGATCAGGTAGGACTTATATATACTGAGAATGAAGAGTGGATTTGACATTTGAAAATCAATCAATGTAGTTCATCGTATTAACAAACTCAGAAACAGGAAAACTGTATGATTATTTTTAAAGACACAGAAAAAGCATTTGACAAAATGCAACATTCATTCCTGATAAGAACTTTCTGTAAGCTGGGAATAGAAGTAAACTTCCTCAGCCTAACAAAGAACATCTACAAAACCTCTATAGCTCACATCATACTTACAGTGAAAGACTTACTATCTATCCCTAAAACTAGAAAGAAGGCAGATTTCTGCTCCTCCCACTTCTATTCAATATACAGTAGGGTCTGGCCAAAAAAATAAAATCACTTAGTAAAGAAAGAAACAAACAAAATTGCTTTTATTCACATACAGTATGCTCATTTATGTGGAAAACCTGATGGAATTTATAGTACAGAAAAAGATACTGGAACTCATAGGTGAGTTTAGCAAGGTTGTAGGATAGATCAATATGCAAATACCTGGTATATTTCTATATGCTAGCATCAAATAATCAGAAATAAAAATTATAAAAACAAAACCATTTATAACAGCATAGAAATACAAAATTCTTGGGTTGCAGCTGATGAAAGATATGCCAATCCTATGTACTGAAAACTACAAAACACCATCAATTTCCCCCAAAATGTTTTATAGATTCCGTCAGTCCCAATAGAAACACCGTAATCTTTTTGAAGATGTTGGAAAACTGATTTTTATATCAATACATAAATACAAAGGATCTAAAACATTCAAAACAACTTTTAAAGAGAAAAACAAAGTTGGAGGACTAGCTACCTTATTTCAAGACCTATTATGAAGCTTCAGTAATCAAGACTGTGTAATAACAACATGAAGAATGACCAATAGATCAATGGAACAGAAAAGGGCTCAGAAATAGACCCACACATATACAGATACATGATTTTTGACAATGGCATAAAGCAATTCAGTTGAAAAGCAATAGATTTTTCCAACAAATGGTTCTGGGGCAATTGGATATCCATTGACAAAAAATAAAAAAGAAAGAAAAGAAGAAAGAAAAAGACCTTTGATCCATACTAAATGTAAAACTTAAAATTATAAAACTTCAAAACCACAGGAAAAAAATTACAATGTTGGCTTAGGCAAGATTTCTTAGCTCTAACATCAAAAGCACAATTCAAAAAGAAACAAACTGATAAATCAGATTTCATCAAAATAAAAAACTTCTACTCTTTGAGAGACAGTTTTAAAGAGAATGAAAAGATAAGCCACAGACTGAAAGAAAATATTTGCAAGTCATATCCCTGCTAAAAGACATGTATCCATAATATATAAAGAACTCTCAAAACTCAATGTAGGAAGACAAACAGCCCAGTTTTTAGAAGGGCAAAAAAATTTAAACAAATACCTCATCAAAGCAGATGCAAATAAGTGCATGAAAAATATACACAACAATAGTAGTCATTAGGAAAATGCATAGTAAAACCACAGTGAAAAATGAAAACTCACCTATTAGAACAGCTAAGATGAAAAAGACTGGTCATACTTTGCACTAAGCATTTTACAATTAATCCTCCAGTAGTTTGCCAAGGAAGATTCTACTGTTAACTTCTTTTTCCAGGTGAGGAAGTCCTAACCTTACAATGCAAGAGCTGGAAAGGCCTTAGTGAATCAACCAAGCCAGTCCCTATCCTTACCCACTCCCCCTCATACCTCTGTTTTATAGACGAGGAACTAAGGGACCCAGAGTAGGTGTGGCTGCTCATAACCACAATCACTGACTTTACTGAGTCCCTGTGGTTTTATGCCCACCTGCAGCTAAGAGTTTATGGAGTTGAAGCAGCTGGATTACATCATGAAATGCTCCATCTGTTTATCCACTTGGTGTGAGATAAAGGATGTCCATACATATGTACATCTGTGTGCAGATGGCCACATGGGAATGCACACCTGTGTATGGGTAACCACGTCAATGGGCTTGTGTGTGTAAGTTCTGATGTACACATGTGTGTGTATGTGTCTACAACCCTTGTCCTAAATTTCTCAGGGACCACTTTGGGCCTATTGTATTAGGTGGGACTTACTTCACTTTTCAGCAGACCAGCTCAGTCCCCCTCTCCTCAAGTGGAGGGCAGACAGGGCTGTTTCTGCCCCTTTCCTCATTGGTGTGGCCACTGAAGAATAAAATCATGATCCTTGGTAAGAAGAGGTGGCTGTTACTTTCACAAACAAAGCTGTAAGCTTGTATGGCTTGAAGATAATAGCATCTAAGTCACCCATTGCTGTAACATATGCACCCATTTTTTTTTTGCAATTGTACACAGGACAATGATTCACTCATAATTCTCCATTTAAATTTCTTCCTGATTAGTGTACTTGATGAAATTTTCCTTCAGCTTCTTATTACAATACTCATTATAGCCACAATTAGAACATGGATTCATAACTGCTCTTCCCACTAATGTAACTGGTGTTAGACTGATGTAAATAAGTCCAGCTATCACTCACATAATCAGAAGTTGTTAACTACACTTGTTCACTTGCATGGCCTGGGTCTCCATGCCTCTCCGGATTTAGGCTGGCACTTAGCTTAGGCTGACCCATTTGCTTATCTCCAAAAACATGGTCCTTTCTCCTCCTGTCCCCACAGTCAGTGGGATGGGCCCTGTGTCCTCTCCTTACAGAATATGTCGTGGTGTAGACCTGCAACAGCTAACCCTGTGGCTCCTGCTGTCACTATTAGAAACGACCTGGGCTGGGTGTGGTGCTAAGAACCTTGTCAGTATTATGCCCATGACAGGGGTGTCATTCTTATCCCCCATTTTACAGATGTAGAAACAGATTTAGCAAAGTTGAGCGGGTCTCCTCCATCGTGCAATTAATGAGTGATGGGTCCAGCATTTGAGTTCAGGCACTTCTGACTTTTGCAAAATGCAAAATACTTTTGGCATCTTGCACCACAGAAAGGAGCCTGTCCTCGTCCTGTCCCTCCTCCTCTGTATGCCTTTTTCCCTCTCCCTCCCTACTCTTTTCCACAGCCCAGAACTCCCAGATGCCCCTTGGACAGAGAGTCCAGAATCTGTGATTCCATCTAAGCTGCTGTGATGACAAAGGGGATTCTGCCTTAAGGCTCTCCCTGGTTCTGTGGGGTGCGTTCTGTGACTATGACACTACAGTCCAGCCTAAGCATCTTATCTGGTAACTAAGACATCAGTTTCCCTTCGCTTCTGCCTGTGGTTCAGATGTGGCCCTGACTCTATGCCAAACATCACTTTGCTGCTGAAATGTGAGAGGCACGACAGTACTGCTCTGGGGGTTACTTCACACAACAGTGCCAAGGAGCTTCTGCAGCTTGTCTATCCACAGCATTTCGAGAAGTAGAACATTATGCCCACTTGAAAGATGGGAAACTGAGGTGCAGAGTAACATTTCTGGAAGTGGAAGAAACCTTAGAAACCAGCAACATCTCCCTTACATGGATGAGAAAATAGACCAAGAGAAGGGAAGCAACTTGTGAGGTCGTCGGCATGGATCGCTCCCCCATTGGTAACCCAGCCTGTGAATAGGCCCCAGGTCTTGTTCATCTTTTCAGCATGATTTCCACTTAGCCTGCTCCTCAGAGCCCACTGGAAGAGTAGGAGCTGTCTGGATTCAGGATCAAAGCCCCAGCTCTATCACTGATTTAATACGTGTGGCCTCAGTTTTATCACCTGGAGAAGGCTCTTTCCTGGGACTGGGGTGCTGAGTTTGAGTCTCTGGGGTATTGTGGAGGAGCTTAGAGAACCTGGCCCTGCCCTGCCCAAGGCCACCAAAGCCAGATGTGGTCCATGCAACTCAGCTGATCTCAGCTCGGCAGCAGCCACTTCAGTTCCCCAACAATGACTTAATTCCTCCTCCTGGAACCCCGACCCATGCGTATGGGCTCAATAAATTGATGTGTCGAAATTACCGTTTCCTGGGGCTGCTCTCCACAGCTGTGAACAGGCAGTTGTCCGAGCGCTTCCGAATGAGCCCTGAAGTCCAGTTGGGACAACTCTATCTCTCCAGAGTGACATTTTCCAGGAGGTGGCATTGAATTATATCATATTATAATAACATTTGGCTTTGTTCCTTAACCTTTATTTAACTGGAGTCAGAACCTCCTGCTGAGTCTGCGGACTTTTCCTAGCAGGAGGATGTCCTGGTTGATGGAGATAATTGTGTTATGGATGGTGGAATGGATGGCAGAGGCCTCAGGGGGTGGCACAGTGTGCAGTATAGACCTTTTGATGTGGTAAGAGAAGACTTTGGCAGAGCCGGACGCATAGGCATACATCTCTTTGCAGGAGGCACCCAGCCTTAGACACCCTACAGGCACAGCTATTTGTTCATTCATTCATTTGTTCATATACTTTCTCTCTTAAGAAACACTTACTGACTATCTCTTCGCTGGAGTAATGTGCTGGGTGACCAGGACACACGTTTAGCCTGGAGGAGTCCAGTCCTGCACAAGAAAGGGGAAGGTGAGGATGACATCGGTCTTAGAGCAGGGGCGCTAGAGCAGACCCAAGAGAGGACCTGGGGTTTGGTAGTTTGTTTGGGAGGGGATCTCAGTAGGCACAGTGAGAGTGTAAGGGGTGGTTCAGGGAAGGGGTAGAAGCCAACAAAGGGAGCATCGATGTGTGGTCCCCACCACGAGCAGCCAGGGCTAGTCCCAGCAGGACATCTTAGATGCTCTTCCCGGTGGCTGGGGCCG
The DNA here is from genome assembly GCA_029783875.1 of Phataginus tricuspis. Lineage (NCBI taxonomy): Eukaryota > Metazoa > Chordata > Mammalia > Pholidota > Manidae > Phataginus > Phataginus tricuspis. The sequence continues at coordinate 22,811,882 of JAQQAC010002837.1, read as the reverse complement.
TAAGCCTCTGACTCTCCTTCCCCGCAGTGCCAGCGCTGCTCCTGGGAGGCCAGTCACCTCCACTTGGATGCTGTGGGGCTTCCTCCCACAGGCGAGGAAGAAGAGGGGCGTAGAAATTTGAGGAGGGGGACTACTGGTGTACCAGGAGCTGACCACAGTGCAGGACAACCAAGGATGGGCCAGGGAGACACGGGTGAGGTGGTCAGAGCGTCTGCTGCAACATTTTAGAGGAGGTGACCTCTGAGAGGACCTTGAAAAACGAGTAGGAGCTTTCTGCTGAAGCAGGAGTGGGGGATGGAACCGCATGAGAGGGGAGCCAGGACGCTGTGTAGACGCTTGCTTCTGCGGAGAAGGAGAGAAACATCTTGAGCTTGAGGGCCAGGAGAGCTTGAGAGGACCTGATTTCAGGCCAAGGATGGGAGGGGTTTGGCAGCTCGTATGTAGAGGAGCCCTGGGCCGCCGGGGTGCGGGATCTGAAGAAAGGGAGAGAGAGGTGGAGAGAGAGAGATGGGCCCCTGTGGACACCAGACGTGCCAAGGTGGGGTCCAGAGATGACGAGAGGGGTGGCCTTCCACCAGGGCAGGGCCCCTCTGCCCCTGGGATGGGTGAGAATAAGGCAACAGGAAGCGAGGGGGTGTGTCCCTCAGGGCCTCCATTTCCCCAGTGCAGGAGGAGGCCAGATGACTGGCAGGCAGCGAGTGAGCCAGGGCTGGAGAAGGCAGAGGTCTGGGATGGGCACCAGGGTGAAGTGAGGGGGCAGAGCAGGGTGGGACACAGGAGCAGGGGCGGTGCTGGCGCCCATCAAGGCCACCAGTTTACAGATGAATGGAATGCTGTTTCTGCGCAGGCCTCCTCTTCCCAAACCCAAGAGAGGGCAGAGGGGGCGGGGTTAGATGCATTACATGAAAAGGCTTTCTCAGCTCAGGGGCCCATCCCTCAGGTCACTCCCACCATATGCACGCCCATCAGACACCCATTCATCCAGTGGGGTTCCCTGCACCCCGCCACACAGAAAACCGCCCTGGACCGCCAGTCCTCAGCAACAGGCAGCCTTCCCAGCAGCTGCTCCGAGCCCAGACCATGGTGAAGAAAGCAGCCGATCACGATGACAGGGCCTGGAGCTTAGCAGGGAAGGGGTGGCGCAAAGAGAGCGCCCACTGTTGGGAGACAGTACCACTTGCGTCCGGACTCCGCTCCATCACTTAGGCCCAGGAAGGGCAGGCGGGGTGGAACAGTAAGGGGCTGACTCTTGTGGAAGCTCCGCCTCTGGCTTTCACCTTGACCCTGGGCTAATTAATTAATTCCTCTCTTTGGGCCTCCATTAATTGGGAAAATAATAAGATCTGTCCTGCCAGCCTCACAGGGTTCTCCTAGGGTCTCAAGAAGCTGTGGATACTAATGACTGCAGAAGTCTTTGGAAGCTGACTAGAGAAGCTCAGATACTGGTAGTTGTTTATCATCTCTCCTTCTCAGTTTCTCCATCTGTAAAATGATGGGGAACAAGAACCCAGGCTTCTCCCAGGCCATCGATTCACAAATACTGGAGGAACCTGGTTGAATCAAAGTAGGGGTCCTTCAGGGCCTCTTTTGGCAAGTTCTCAGAAAAATCCTTATCTTTGCACAGCAGATGGTTCTCAAGATGGATCTGGAAGAGGAGGAGGTAAGGTGAGAGGCCTGGCCGGAGGGAGCTCAGAGGACAGATGCGGGAGGCAGTGTCAGCAAGACTGCAGACAAACGGGGGCAGGGGGTGGGGAAGGGAGCTACGACTGCAGGAAAGAGGCTGGAGCAGCAGGGGTTTCTTCGATTTCCAGGGGTCAGGCACCTACTGGGGGCTCAGGGAGGGGACTCTGCCTCCGGCTCTGTGCAAACAGAGAGTGCACTCAGGGAATAAGCACCACACAAGAAAGTGCAGTGTTCGCTTTGAATTGAGCAGAACATGACTCTCCTGGGCAGGCCTCCCTCTTCTCACCCCAGGCTGAGAGGAGGAGGTGAACTTGGAGCTTAGATGTGCTTCCTTTACTTCGGAGGGGCCCCCCAGAACCCGGGCTGCTGCTGATTTGGGCCACTCCCACCCCGTGAGAACTCAGCAATGAGGCACCCAGCAGCAATTTCTGCAGCCTCCTGTGTGCTGGTCCTGTGCATGGAGAGGCTGTGGAAGGTGGACCTTGGAGGGGCTGAGCCTGGGAAGGCAGCCTGGGGCAGGGTTGAGAGAGGGTTCAAGCGCCTAATGTGTTACAGGCTGAGGCTGGAATGTGCTGCTATGGAGTTTCCATGAAAACTGGCTTTGCAACATGTGTGGCAGGCCTGAACCTAGTACCTAGCAAGGAAATAAGTCCATATCCATGTGCCTAAGCCCCATCTGGGGTAACTGACCTCCAGCCAAACTGTGAGACACGAATGAGAGGAAAGTGTTTTAAACACTGAGTTTCGGGGCAGTTTGTTATACAGCAATGGCTGACTGATACGAGTGCCTGGCATGTGTCAGGCATCATGTCTGGCACAGGGGACATGCAGATGATAGGATTCACATGGTTCCTGCCCTCTAGGAGCTCAAAGTCAGACTGTGAGCAAACCACCAAAAAATAAGCCATGGGACTGAAGGTGAGGGAAATATACTGGGAAGTGCCCCTGAGAATGGTGAGGAGGCCAACTTTGAGTGGTCAGAGAAGCTCCTTGGAGGAGACAACATGTGCGCTGAGACCAAAATTCTGAGAAGAAGCCATGGGAAGAGCAGAGGAGAGTGTTTTGGGCACAGGCAACAGCATGTGCAAAGATTGGGTATCACAGGGACTCACTGGCCAGAGACAGATGAGACAAAAAAATGACTATGAGAACAACAATAATACAAACCAGTGTTTCCCGAGCATGTCCTGGGAGCTGTTTCAAGCCCTTTACTTAAATGATCTCATTTAATCTGAACAATATACCAAAGAAGTAAGTGTGCTAGTTGGAATTCTTTGGTTGAAAATTACGAGCACCCAACTCAAACTGGCTCAACCAAATAGCTTCAGACAGAGCTGTGCTCAGGAGCTCCAATTAAGTCGGTGGATATCTCTCTCTCCCGCAAGAGCTGGACTTCTTCAAGATGAAGCAGGGAGAGGAGAAACGAGAGTCAGAACCATTGATAGCTCCAAGCCCACATCGTCCCACTTGGTGACGCTAGAGGGAAAGCAAGCTCCCCTCTCCCGGTGTCCACGTATATAACCCCAGAAAGGAATTGGATTCTTCCTCTGCTCATTCCTCGAACCTGTCAGATGGTTGGTCCAGCCTGGGCCTTTTTCTCCCATCTAAGCTGGTCGGGTAAGAGCTGTGGTCTCGATAATGGTGATGAGCACTTCCTTAAAAATGGGGTGGAGGGGGTCCAGTTATCAGAAAGAGGGAGGAGAGATGAGTGGGCACGAACAGTAGCCTATATTATTCCAGCCTAATAAATAAGAAAGTGGAGTCTCAGAGAAGTCAGTAAATGACATCATTCAGCAGCCGGCAAAGGAGAACCTCAAATCCATCTCTGCCTGACTCAGAGACTCCGTACTCCTGACCAGCAGGCTCTTAACCACTCAACCAGCCCCTAAACCTGAGCCCCAACGGGCTCCAACTCATGATTTCACTGCAGACAGGAAGACTCTCTGAGCTCAGGTGCACAGACCCCACAAAGGTGCAAGGATTTACAAATCTAATATTCACAATGGCTTTAATATAAGGCTGCTTGGCTTCCCCTTCTGCACCTTGTTGCCTGAGCAGTACTGAGAGTGAAGGTACCAAAGGGAATAGAGACCATGGTTGTTACTGCCAGGGGCGACACTGGCCCTGAGTTACAAGGCATATTAAGGACACTGAAGTATAATATGTTTATCATTTGAACATGCTTTCCAGCTAAGTGCATGGCCCAAAACACTCAGACACAATTAGAGCCTCTTCCCAGCCCTTGGTCCTTCCCCTGGGCCCCTTCCCAGCCATCAGACAGACCCTCCTTCTACCTCTCCTGCCAGTCCCAATCTGTTCATTTCATTTAAGGAGCGATTCATAGCCATACAGCTCATCAAACCTGGAAGGGCCTTCGGGAGCCTCTAGTCCAACCTTGTTCATTTAACAGATGAGAAAACAGAACCCGAGAGACGCCTGGGCACTGGTTCAAGGTCACTGAGGAAAATACTGCAGAGGGCGTATTATATGCCAGGCCCTTTGGTAGGTACTTTTACAATAGCTTATCTCATTCGAGCCTCACATGATAATCCTGTGAAGTGGATGTTACTATCTCCCAACTTGCTTATAGGAAAACTGATGCTCAGAGAGATTAAGTGCCTGCTCAAGGTCACACAACTAGTCACAGCTGGTTCTCAACCGTATTTATTTTAGTTATGAAAGTCCAAGCCGTGAACCACTGTGCACATCATTTGTCTACTTGAAGTTTCTCTTCTTCCTTTCTTGCACTCCTGTGTCCTCTAGACCCCTGTAACCTGTATGTGCCAGGTTCCTTTGTCATCCAATTTGCAGTTACCTGTAGGCCAAGGGGGGGGCTCCTGTGGGAAGCCAGAAGGTACGAGGAGGAGAGGGGCACTGGGCATTCTTTGGGTTTTTCTAGCAAATCCGAAAGGAAGAAGTTCCTGTTTCTTTGGTGCTCCTTTCTAGGGGTGCTGGTGGCCATTTGGCAGCAGGTTGATGCCTATATCCTTTCCATCAGGAGGGAGCAGGCATTTATCTTCAAGAAATAGACACTAATGTTTCTGTCCACTCCCCTGACTGTGGATCTGCAGAATATCTTACTTACGATCATGTTGTCCCATGCAGCATTGCTTCTGTCTAAGGAATTGACTTTCTAGAAAAAGGCATGAGCATAGAGTTCATGTCTGTGGAATTCATAGTATGCCTTGCACGGCCCTGACACAGCTGCCCTGACACATGAGAAAGTGGCCCAGTTGAGAGCGAGCACCTTGACAGTTCTGGGTGGCGCCCTACAGGGTGGGGCAAAGCCTGTGAACCAGCCACCAGTGTCTGGTCTGTCCTTTCTGCAGTCAGGATTCATGAGTCCAGGAATCAAGGGGTGGAGGCGGGAATGTTTCCTCTCATTAGTATAGCTAACAGCCCACTCACAAATCTTTTGCTTCCTGTCCCCACAATGCGGGCTTTGATGATTAAAGTGGTCATTCCCAAGGAGAGACCATTTCCCCTAGGGAACAAGACAGTGGTTCCTCCAATGGCAGCTAAGATGGCCGCTTGACCAAGCTGGGCTTCTCATCCCACTGAGTCACCAGGCAAAGAAGGGCATTCTGAGCTGTCTGGGTGGTTGGTCCTGATGATCAAGAGCAAACTTGGTCGCAGGTACATGAAAGGGGGCAGGGGGTCCCTGGGAGGTCCCCGGCAGTAAGATGTAGTGGAAGACTGCACATCAACCTCATGACGGCAGGCCCACCAGGGACAAAAACCTTCTAGGAAAAATGGTTAAATTACCTACGAGGTAAATCGCACCAACCAAGCAGGGCACTCTCTGAGGCCAAAGGAACAGGAAATGGGTGGTAGAAGAAGAGAGTTGTAACTATTAACTATAGTCTGTTGGTCAGTTACAGAATAAAAACAGTAGTAGTTATGAAATTTTTTTTCGCTTGATAACATCTGTCAATATATAGCTATAGACTGAATGTTTGCGTGCCCTCAAAATTCGTATGCTGGATCCTAATCCCCAGTGTGATGGTATTAGTAGGCGGGTCCTTTGGGTGGCGGTTAGGTCGGAAGGCTGGTGCCGTCATAAATGAGATTAGTGCCCTTAGAAAAGGGGCCCTAGAGAGCTCCCCTGCCCCTTCTGCCCCGTGAGGACACTGGGAAGGCTGGTCATGAACTAGGAGGCAGACTCGCACCAGACATGGAATCTACCAGTGTCTTGACCTTGGACTTCACTGCCTTCAGGACTGTAACAGTATGTCTGTTGTTTAAGCCACCCCATCTATTATGATCTTGTTACAGCGGCCCAAATGGACTGTGATGCCATTTACGTTTCCCTGTTCTTTTCCTCTACTATTTTATATGAGATATACTTACAAGGACTAGATCATTGTAGTTTTTTGGTTAGCAGAATATCCAGGTGAGACTATGACGGAACTGGAATAAGAATTCTCCATCACCCAGAGATGGAGAAAGCAGCTGATGGAAGGTAGGGTGTCCCCTCTGTGGGGAAGGAGAACGGCTGTGTTCACTTACAGGAGGGTGAATCACCCTGGGCGCTGCTCTTCAGGGGAGCTGTTGTTATTCGTGAATACTGCTGGGTGGATGAGAATGCAGGCTGGGCAGTCAGGGGGTGACAAACAGGGCATCTTCTTGAGCGCTGTTAGCCCTATCCCTACTCGCCACTCCTCTGTTCCGTGTTGTAGGAACAAGCCCTGAAGACTACATTGCCCAGCATCTCTTGCTAGCAGCCTTCCTGTTACACTGGGCCAGTGGGGGGCATCACTGGGGGAATGGAAGGTGGACGAGGAGCAAAGCCACCGTTCTTCCACTCTGTTTCTGGGGGCTTCTCTGCAGCAGAAGGTGACTTTGGTCTCAGCAGATATGCGCCCAGCCGACTGATGAGAAATTCATTCATTCACTCAACAAGTACTTACTGAGATACACAACTGAAAGGAACACAGTTTCTGCCCTAAAGGAGCTCACAGTCTAGAGCAGTGGGCCAACTGGTCGACAGGGCCAGTCCAGCCTGCTGCATCTTCGTATGGCCTGCAAGCTGAGAATACTTATTAAATTTGTGAATTGTTGGCCAAAAAAAAAAAAAAAAAAAAAAAAATCAACAGAAAAAAATGTTGTAACACAAGAAAATTCTATGAAGTTTGTATTTTAGTGTCCATAAATAAAGTGGTTTTTGTAACACAGCCCAACTGGCAGAGTTGAGCAATTCCAACAGAAACAATATGGTTTAAAGCCTAAAATATTTACAATCTGGCCCTATACAGAAAATGTTTGCTAATCCTGACCCAAGGATGAGACAGAGGGAAGCAGGGAAGGTAGGGAGAGCTCTAGATGCATGAATGGAGCCCCACCGGAACAAAGAGTTGGGGGACCACTTCCCACAGACACAGCTTCCAGGCACGGAGAACACCTCGCACAAAGGCCTCGGGCTATGAAACGCCGGCTTCTCTGGATGCCTTGTAGTTAGTGTGGTGTGAGAGAGGAGGCAGGCGGGTGAGAGGCTGAGAGGGTCAGAGGCAGACTGCTAAGGGCCTCAGCACCCAAAGGCGAGGGGAAGGCTCATTCTGGGGGTCCGGAGAGACACTGCAGCTGGTGGAGCAGGGGCTTTGCAGGGAAGCTCACTCTGGCTGCAGAATGAAGGAGTTGAAGGGGGATGGGACAAGCAGCAGGGAGACTGGTTAGAGAGGCAGCCTGGGCAGGAGCAAGAGCTTGGGTTGTCCATCCCTGCTCTGCCTCTTTTTAGCTGTGTGACCTTGGGCAGTCTCTTAACCTCTCTGAGCATTCCTCTTCAGTCAATTGGGGATCACACTACTTTCTTCAAAGTCGTCAGGAGGATTAGGTGAGTGGGTATATTTAGTGTTTGGGTCTCAGTGAGAATCACAAATGCCTGTGGCTATTATTGTTAACTTCACAGAACCTATCCTGGGGGCAGACTCCCCCCTCAACCCCTCACCCCAGCTTCCAGGCTCTCCCTGCAGCCCCTGTCTGCTGACTGGTCATGTCTGTGAATCTGGAGAAACAGACAAAGCAGGAGAGCTGCTTCCTGGAGATTAAAGATGAAAGGGTCTAGGGCTGGTTTGCACAACTGTGCTGGGCCCCAGGGGATCCCCCTAGGAGGGAAGTTGCTAGTAGAAGAAAAATGTACATGTTTAGGTGGTTTGACATATTGCCTTCAGGCAACAGAGCTGGCAGGAGATTCCAGAACTCTCTACCTGTCACCACCAGGCTGTGGGACCTTGTGAGGGTCCCCCCTTGGAATAAATGACCACCAAAGCCTCTTTTACTAATAACTTTCAGGAAACCTTCCCAGCCTCCAAGGATCCCCCAAATCCAGCTTCTGGGAGCCAGGCCTCTTGTATCACTAACCTGACTGTGAACTTCCCCAGCTGAGAGCCTGGCGTTCATTGCTTTCAGTTCTCTTTCCTCTGCACTGCCCTGTAGCTCGAACCTGACCGTGCTCACAGGGAGGCCTGCCCGAAACAGTACCCTCCTGGCTGCCTAGCTGGCAGTGTGGTCCCTCAGATTCATGAAAGCCATAATTCCAGGACTGCAGGGCTGGGGGTATGGGAGAGAGACTGAATGACTGTCTCCCATCCTGGATCACAGGTAAGAGGTGAGACCACCACCTTTCCAGATCCATCTAACTTCAGAGCGGGAAAGAACATCAGACTGTCCAGCCCCAGCCCTTCCGTTCATGGGTCTGCCTGAAGTCAGTGATGGAGCCAGGACTAGAGCCCAGGGCTCCAGACTCCCCCTCCAGGGCTCCTTTGACCACACTTCCCTGACCCCTGTTTGTCCTCCACTCTCAGGCTGATGCAGACACGGCCCCAGACAGCATCTTCCATTGTGGGCAGGTGTGGGTCTCAGTCACGGTGTGATGTGTGGCTTCTATTTAAATGAACAGCATAGGGGGGACAAAATTATGACCGACGAGAGATGAGAACGACATGTGAGCCGAAGTGTATCCACCCGACTCCCAGACTCCCCTGTCAGCTCTGAAGAGAAATTCAAGGGCAATTAGATTTTACATATTTTCCTTTGTATACTTCAATAAATATCACCCATGAAGACAAATTGGCATTTTCTGTACTTAATGCACAGTAACTATTCTTCTAAATCTAAATTCTTCCTATAAATCTAAATTAAAGGCCTGGGTTTAAATGGATTGAGGACAGGTAATTAATAAAGTGCTAGCATATTGCCGTTACTAATTTGTTTCCTTCAAGCTAAACTTTCATTTTCAAAGGGATTTTTCTTTGCCATTTTGGGGTGGGAGGAAAGAGGGAGCCCAGGAACACTGGGCAGTTTCCAGGCTTCAGAGGCCATTGTCCATCTCACGCTTTAGGACAGCCGGCTGGATCTTTAGGACAGCCCCTGAGGGAGCATTGACCGGTTGTGCTCCGGCTCTCAGTCCCCACACTGGGTCATTTTAAGAAAGAAATGGTGCTCCAGTTATGGGGCCACCAGGAGGCCCTGTCCCTGGCCTCCCCATCCGCCCAGGCTGGAAACTGATCATCACATCCTCACACCCACACGTAATAGCGAAGTCTCATCTCTCATCAGCCTCCCCCAGTTCTTATTCCAAACAGGCCCCTCCCTCCATCCCAGCTGTCCCCACCTCAGTCCAGGAGACGCCTGTGTCTGGTTTGAATTAATGCAATAGGCCCCTACCCTCCACTCATCCTTGCTCCATGTCTCTCCGGCTCCAGCCCATGCCCCCCACAGCAGCTTGGTGATCTTTCTAAAATGCACGTACTGTCAATTCTCCCCAAGGCTTCCTGTTTCCCAGGGCTCGCCAGAGCACTCAGGGTCAAGGTCAAAGCCCTCCACGTGGCTCCTGAGGTCCCTTGGAGTCCAACCTCCACCACCTCCCCCATCTACCCCACCCCCACTAACTACCTGAGCCACACGGACCCCACCTGCCTCCCCTGGCACACCTGCCACAGAGGCTGCACCTCTGTGCCTCAGCTTCTCTGTCTTTAACGTTCTAGAACCTTCCTCCTGTGGATGGCTGATGTGAAGGTTAAAATGGGTTAATATGTGTGAGGCCCAGGGCCCAGCTCTGGGCACACAGCAAGTGCTCAATAAACGCCACCTATTGTCATGTTCAGCTCTTTGGAGAAAGCCTGGTTAGCGTGGCAAAGAGGTGATACACCGAAGCTGGAAGGATTTCTCCGAGGCTCCTCCTAGCTCTCATATGACACCTTCCAGGTTCCAAATCCTGTGTTATTTGCTCTCATTAACGTGGAACACACTTAGGATGCTGAAGCATTGACTAGGGTTTGCTTTCAGTAAGCGAGGTGAGGGACCTTCTCCAGAAGTCACTTACTGAGATGTCCGCCAGGCAGGTTCGCAAAATGCACCCGTTAACCTGCTGCTGGCACTAACTCCGTCCACCTGTCCTGAGGTTGCCTCCATCCACTGTTGCCCGTCACTAGCTCTGCTCTCTATTTAGTTGTTCATTTACCAAACACCTGCTGTGTGCTGGGCTCTGCTCTAGGTGCTGGGGACCACAGGCAAGGAGCAAAGAAACCCTGCATTCTAGAGCTCACTCTCTTGTCACACAAAGGAAGGCGGATTGGGAACGTGACACATTCTGTGAAGGAGAGACCGTGATGGTCAGGTCAGAATGTGTGTGACGGCGACCCGGAGTAGCAGGCAGTGTCTTCCCCTCCCTCTGTCGGAGGGAGCAGACCCAGGCAGGTGAGAGCAGAGAGAGGGAGGAGGAAAGATCCTGGCCCCCTGGAGAGGTGATGGGACCCACTAGCAGTGCCTTTAATCTGCCATTACAATCCCTCCTGCTCCCATCACTGCCCGGATCCTTCCAGGGAGCCCCTAGTGGGACTTGCAGGTAAGGGCAGCTGATTCCCTTGAGGCCAGCAGTAGCCCAGTACAGGCACGGAGGCCTGGGGGGACAGCTGGTTTTGCCCTGCTCCTGGCAGGACGGGGCCTGCCAGTGGGCAGGTGCTCGGCAGCAGCGTGCTGGGGTGAGGCAAGCGGGGTGTGGCCTCTCGTCTTGTCACTGGGGGTCCCCACGACAGCTCTGCTCTGAGCTCAGGCTGTTTTCCTGTTCTAATTAACATCACTGAGAATTAAACTCTACACCCTGACATGAGCTTGGTCCCCTGAGACATTACAGCTCAAATACTGATTAAATATGAAACAGTTCCCATCCTCTGAGCCAAAGTCAGGGAGGCACCAGCCAGAGATGGAAGCTGTAATTACCAGCTGATTATGCAGAGTGAGTTATTAAAAGATAAAATAAAATGAAAACCAACACCCTCCAAATAAAAACAGTTCACAACACTCACAGTTAGTCCTGCTCTATTTAAAGGGACGTGGGCTTTTTATTCTTCACCCCTTCCTATTCCTACGGCTCCAGGTATTCAGCCAGGTCATTTCCTGAGCACTGCTGTGTCAGTAGATACTGTAGCCGGGGTGAGAAACAAGCCAGTGAGGCCACGTGCCAGCTTCCTGGGACTCACAGTCCAGAAGGGGACGTGGACTTTCAAGGAAAAGTCCTGACAGATGCGTGACTATTTAGGAGGTGGCCAAGCATGGCACATACAGGAAGCAATGTGGGAGGATAATGAGGGGGACTAACTCAGAAGGGGAAATCTTAGGAGCTGATGTTTCAGTTGAGATCTGAAGGAGATGGTTACCTGAAGAGTGGGGGGCAGAGTGATCTAGGGAGGGAACAGCATGTGCAAAGGCCCTGGGGTAGGAAGGAGAGTTGGAGGGACTCAAGAAGGGCAGGGACAGAGTGAGATGAGGAGAGACTGGGAGGAGCGGGAGGAGCCTGAGTGAGAGGAGCTGGGTTGACTCAAGGTTCCCACAGCAACACTCAAAGTGTTTTAAGCTTGATGTGGTTTGTTCTCCCCAGATTCTGCATGGAGGCTGGAGTGGGAGCAGGGGGCCCAGTGAGGAGGTGAAGGGAGGCGTCCAGGCAGGAGCTGGTGGCAGCTTGGATCAGAGGGTGGGTGAGGGGGTGGATGGCAGTGGGTGGACCCAGGAGGGATTCTGGAGGTAGAAGTGCCCACCTCGGGGACTGGTGGGTGTTGGGGGAGGGCTTTGTTGAGACGACACCCAGGTTTCTGGCTGAGGGGCTGGGATGGAGCTGCCATTTCCTAAGTGAGGAGGACAAGGGGCAGGCTGGGCATGTGAGAGGCTGGCATGGGGTGTGGAGTGTGTGGCTCCCCAGCCACACAGGGGAAGGGGCGGGAGGCAGCCAGGCATCCTCGGGGAGCCCAGGGGAGAGTCTGGCTGGAGACACCAGCATGAGAGGGCTCCATCAGGGACAGCGGCTCAGGCCTCCTGGGAGAGAGGGTGGAGCAGGGCAGAGGGGCCGGGATGGGGCAAGGGACTGTCCTTAGCGCCTGGCTGCCCCGAAGTCCCAGGCCTCTGCTGGAGGGGTCTGGCTGGAGGGAGGACTAGGGACAATCTGTTTCCTGTGTCCACCCACTTTGTGGCCCTTCGATGGCTGCAGCTGAAGCTCTGACCTGCACGCCTGCTTGTTCTCCCAGCAAAGCCAGGGTGGGTCTGTGTCACACGTTCCCAGGCGGGTGAGGGGAGGCCAGAGCTGAGACCCAGGGGTAGGGGAAGAGCGTGGCAAAGGCCCGGCAGAGGGAACGTACTTGGCATGACCCAGTGAGGAGCAATGGCTGGAACCCCATGGCCAGCCTGGCCAGGGGGCCTGGAGATTTGGGAACTGAGAGAAAGCTCTGGCCCTGTCTGGTCCAGGTCTGCCCTGAACCTGGCAGTGGAGAGGCCAGGAGGGGGTGGCAGATGGGGACCCCAGGAGGTCTCAGTGCCTGCTTGGCTGTGGGCAGCTGGGGCTCTGGAGGGCAAATGACTGAGCTGTAGATGTGGGGGACTGGTTGGGAGGACACAGCAGGAAGGGACAGACAGTTCAGTTGCACAGGCGGTGCTGCAGGGGCCTGTGGACATCCAGGCTCCCCCAGCAGATCCCGGGGACAAAGAGCAGGACGCTCACTGAGCAGGGAAGGGGAGGCGGAGCAGAGCGGGTGGTGATGGGGAGCTGGGAGGCCCTCTGCAGAGGGATGGTGACCACAGACATGTGGCTGGCTGTGGGCAAAGGGGGAACAGGAGAGGGCTGATGCTCAGCGTGTGGGAGCCCCACAGCCCAGGTCAGACTGGAGCAGAGCAGGACAGACCTTCCAAAACTGTCAAAAAAAGAAAAAACCTGAGACTGTGGGTTCTGGGCACTGGGTCACCGGGAGGAGTCAGACAGACAGTTCACAGGCACCCAGGCCCTGGGTGGGCTCTGGGAGGGCTGCTCCTGGGACCAGACCCCAGGCACAGTGAGGGGCCAGGGCATGTCAGCTCTCACAGGGCTGGGCCATCTGCCCTGGCGTGGCTGTGCCCATTGCTGCCACCCCCAGGAAGGGTCGCGCCTGGCTGGAATCCCCTCCCAGTCTATGGCAAGGGGACTGGCCCAGCCTCGCTCTGACTTGTCAGGTCCCAGAACTGCCGCCTTTCTGCTCTGTGATCACGTGTCTCCTTAGCTTTCAAAGAGGCTCTGCTCGGGGCAAAAAGGCGTCCGTGTCAGCAGTGTTCACTGGGGACGTCCTGCCCTGGCTCCTCTGAGAGCTGGCCTGGCCACAGGAGCCAGTTCAGGGGAGACCAGCCATCCGGAGGAAGGGGCACATTCCTAGCCCGAGCCACACCGGCCAGTGTCGGGGGCACCGGGAGGACAGGGGCTGAGGCCAGGACAGCACTGGGAGCAGGGCACGTGCTCTCCCCAAGGGCTGAGCTTTGGGGTAGACATGAGGTGGTTCCTGCCTCTGCCCCTGCTGTGCATCTTGGGGAGAAGTGCTGGCCCTCTCTGAGCACTGGGTCCTCACATGTACCCCAAGGAGGTTAAGAGCCCAGGGGATGCTGGGCAGCTCTTGGCACTGGGTCCAGTGTGTTGTGGGCGCTCCTGAGATTGAGGTGATTCTCCTTAGTCACTGCAGCCACCCTGCTTCCCAGGCCCGGCGCACCAGGGTGGAGTCCCTTTCTACAAAGTGCTGAAGTCAGACAGGAGGTCAGGACCCCGGCTCAGAAGGTGAGCCCAGGGAGGGCCAGGCCCCTGCCCGCCGCCATGTCCAGCACCAGGACTCCCACCGGGAGGGCGCCCCTCTAGGCCCTGCCCAGCCCCGCGGCCTGGCGTCAGGCCTGATTCTGGACCCCGCCCTGGGAGCCCTGCTCCGACACAGGAGGAGGACAGCGCCTTCAGCTTCCAAGGCCACGAGAAAGCAGAAGCACTGCCTTCCCTGCTCCAAGGCCTCCCCGGTTGTGTCAAAAACGAGCAGAGGCAGAAGGACGCCTGGATGTGCAGCCACCCTGACGTGGCCTGTCTCAGATTTCACAGCCCGGCTGACATCCACCCAGCCTGACTACAGTAAAAGTGTCCTCCCACCTGCTCACCTGTGACAAGGGCACATTCCCCTCCCAGGGCAGGGGGTGGGGGGCCAGCCCCAGCTAGTGGGCTCCCGTTACCATGGAAACCGGGTGGCTGGAGCAGGCTGGCCTGAGGCAGAGGCCCTCAGCCAGGCTCCACCTCCAGAGCCAGGTCCCCCTGACCCCAGGCAAGGTCTGGCCCTGGACTCCGTCAGCACTGCTCTGCTGTGCAGGGGGGCGACCCCGCCCCGCGTCAGAACCGAGGGCAGGTCACCCAGGCTCCTTCTGGAGCAGCGTCATCTGCCCCCCAGGCCCTGCCCGCAGTGAGGAGAAGAGCAAAGGCTGCACTCAGCCCCTGCGGGTGTGGGGACCGCAGCTGCTCGGCTGGGCCTGGGGTCCAGGGCTTGGGCCTGTGAGACCCCTCGAGGCCTTTGGCTCAGTCTGCTCCTTTTCTGGATGGGCGAGCTGAGGCCCCGAGGGGTGGGAAATGCCCTCACAGTGCCCAGCAGGGCCCCGACTTCCTGCAGATGCCTCCCCCTGACAAGCACAGCTCCTGAATCTGGCCAAGCCTTCCAGGGCCTAGGTGATCTCCCACCTCCTCCCAGGTAGGCGGGCTCTGGCTGGACTTAACCACCAGTGACACTGAGCAGCTGCTGAGGGGAGCTCCACCTGTCTTGCTGGCCCGCAGAGCACAGCAGTGCTCAGTCTCAGTCTCTGGAACTTTCTCCCACATGGCTGAGGCTGGTATCAGGTCCTTAAATCCACAGCCTTTGGCGGCTGGCCTGTCTGGACAAGCCAATCTTTCCGAATGGCAGTGCCCTGCTCTCTTTCCTGGGCCCTTTCTAGTGTCCGCAGCTCCCCTGGGTGCCATGCTGAGGGCACAGCTGTCCCTCTGTCTACCCAGAGCCGCTCCTCCATGGAGTGAGAGCCCATCTTCTTTGGGACTGTTTCTCCCAAGCCCACCTTGTTCATGGGATCGTGTGGGGCCAGCCTGGGCCCAGGACGGCAGCACTCCATCCCCACGAGGCTGCGCCTGGATCAGCGACGGGCATGAGACCCAAGCCAACTCAACCAGTGAAAGTCATCCGTGAGATTTTTGAGCAAAGAGGCTCTCTAGCCTGGGGGACACATACTGGGTATGGATAAGACTTAGAGGACCACAGCAGGGAGATGCTGGGTATCTGCGTCCTCTACGGCACCAGCTGAGCACTGGATTCAGCTGTGCCTGAAGCTTCTGCTACCTCTAGAATTTTCCATCGCAAGCCAGTAAGACCAGAATCAATCTCTCTCTCTCCCTCCCTCTCTCTTTTGTTTCTGTACTCACAGGCCCCTTTTAAGTGGCACCTGGCATTTAGCAAATACTTCCTAAGAGCCTCAGTGGCACATCTTGCTGGGAGCACTGGGTTCCTAATAGTCCCCTGGGCCTGTGGAGGGGAGGGAACACTGGAGACCCTTCAGACGGGCCTCAAAAGTCATGTAGCCCAAATCCTAGCTTTTGAACAGCGCCCTCATCTGGCTGCACAATAGAACGACATAGACTGCTCCAATGGGGGACCCAGCTCACACCACTGTCCCAGAGGCAGGACCCACGTATGGGGTGTGGTGGGCATGGACAGAAGCAGGTGCAGAGGGCCAGTGCCTCCCCTGCTGCTCCTCGGCTCCCAGATGGGACAGGCCCCACTTTGGGGATCAGTTCAGGGACACTAGGAGGTGACATGAGATCGCTAAGCCTCTCAGGCCCCACAGCCACCCTCCTCTGCCCCCCACCCTCTCACCCAGCCCCCAGGGTTCTCTCGGGACGCTCCTCCTGCCCCTGGCCCCAGAGCCGGCCGTCACAGCTTAAGTGGCTCGCACTCCCCATTGGTCCATCTTTCTGAAGCTCAAGCTTTGGAGGCAGCAAAGTATATGTAGCAGCATCAGAGATGAAGGCTTATATTTACTGCTGCTTCTTAAAACAGCTCTGCATATATATAAACCAGCCTACGCTTGATCCTCCCTCCTGTCCCAGTGTGAGACAATCACAGACTTCCCCATAAACTACACATCATCCGGGGACCTCGGTGAGATCTGGGCCCCACAGACCAGTGGTTCTCATCCTGGAGGCACATTGGGGTCGCCTGGAGATGCCAAAACCCACAGAGGTCCACCCCTCCCTGATCAAGTTTTGATGTGATCAGTCTTGAGCGATACAAGGCACCTCCTGAGATGACTCAGATGCTAAGACATAACTGAGCACTATTACTTCAGATGGTGTGTTACAGCCCGGTCCCCAGAAAGCCTGGATCTGACTTCACAACTCCTGCTCCTGTCTGCCAGGGCTTCCCAGGGGAGCAGCCATACCAGAAGGAGCAACTGCAGAGTGGAAACCAAGGAGCAATCACAAGGTAGCTTAATGCCGTGTTGACTTAGTTAATTAAGGGCCACGTTTCCGCGAGATCCCCCCGCATGAGTTCGAGTTAGCTCTGGCACCAGGGCCATTATGCGCAGTCTGGGCCACCCCAGAGAAGTAGCACCATGTTCTCAGTCTCAGGGGGCTCAGCGCCAGAGCCTGGGGGACCGCCTGAATGAGCAGCTCCGTTAGCTCCCACCAGCTCTCCTTCCCCAGCTCCCCGAGTCCGGGGCCAAGTGCACCCGGGGCTCCAGGATGAGAGGTGCCAGTGTTACACATCCCACAGCAGCAGTGAGGCTGCAGCCGGTGACAGACCGACAAGCACCCCACGGAGTCTAGTCTGTGGGTTCTGTTTCATCCTTGGGTTCCTGTTTGGCCTTCCATCCACTGTCAACTTTCCTCCCTGGCTTTCAGCAATGTCAGGCTTCACTAGATGGGAGGCAGCAAACAGCCCTCAGCTCTGCCATCCCCACAACTGTATGAGGTCTGGCCCTTCTTAAAACAAAACAAACCAACAGTAAATAAATGAAGTCCACCTTTTTCTCTCATTTCTGCTCTCAGATTCATCTTTTTCCCCTTCCCTGCTCTGCATCTCAGGGAGCTACACTTTCTAGGGCCGTGGCCCTCTGGCCTCCTGGGTGGTCAGGCTATAGGAAATATGCAGAAGGTGAGAGGCTGGAGAGGCCAGGGTATTTCACTTTCTCTCTCTGGCGTTTTCTGCAACAGCTGTTTCCCCTCCTTTCAGACAGCTCCTCACCCCATGGTTCCAGATTCCAGAGGACCCTGCGTGGCCCTGCCAAGGTCTGGGACTCCCATCAGACCATCCCAGCTTCTGGGCTCTGTGAGTGCCACCCATCTCTGGGAATGCCACCCATCTCTGGGAATTTTCAGTCCCAGGATGGCAGCTGCTTCCTGGTATTGCCAAATTCTGGGTGGCCTCCTCTTCTCCAGTTTGGTTCCATAGCTCTTCCACCGCCTGTACCTCCAGTTCCCTGCACTGAGTTCTCTGTTCGAATCTCCCGAGTGGATTCTCTTTTGCTGACTGCACCATGACCGGTATGCTTGTGTTGGGGGGTTGAATTTATTTTCCTCAGTCCTTGTCCCTGCCACAGCCATGAACTGAAGGGCAGAGACATAGGAGTGAAGCAGAGTTAAGGTTTTATTTGAATACATTCCAAGGGAGGAGCGGGCCAGAGACAGGGTAGATAAAGGCAGGTTTACTTGAATAAAGCAGAGAGGAAGGAAAAACAGATGGGGAGGAAAGGGAAGCTCATTGAACTGCTGCTCAGCACAGGGCAAATCCCTTGCCAACTCCTAAAGCCAGTGTCACCTGGTGTCCAGTGTCTGCTTGGATCTACATGGCGTGGGAACTAATCCCCTACCATCCCAGGATTTGGGGGAGCCCCAGAGCACTGGATGGAGTGAGATTATGTTCTGAGAACTTTCCGAGGCAAAGAAAAGAGATTTCAGGCAGGCTACTGAAGTACATGATCGTATAGCTGCAGTTCTGCCTGGGTCACCCGGGCGACGGGAACTTGCACCCCCAAATCAGCTCTCAGCAGCCCCTCCCTGCTTATCTGAAGTAGGACAGACAGAGCGACACACTCAAAGAAAGGCAACTGTGGGCAACTGCAGAGAGGAGGCACCCTTAAGGTGCAGGGTCTGGGGTTTTATAGGGTTTTTTGGGTAAGGGTCAGCATAAGGCATGATGTATACAGGTGATTCATAATTCCTTTGGAGTTTTTTAAGAATAAGGTTGTTTAGGGGAGTATGTTGGTTTGGAACTTCAGCATTCTTTGTCCACATTTGTCTGAGGTCTGTCAACTGCCCAGGTTACAAAGTTACTTGATTTGGGGCTAGAGGGAGAGGAGAAAAACAGTATATAGGTTAAGTTAAAGAATAAGCTGGCCCTTTTTTACAGGCTAAGTAGATTTTACAATGGCATGGTCTAATTGATACCATGAAGACATGGGCTGTGCTTGGATACTTTTCTTTATCTGGGGAATATCTGGACATTCTAAGTTACTCCTGGCCTTTGGAACTTCAACTAATTAACTCATTAGCTCTGTGAGTCCTTTCTGGATCTCTAGTTTTATCTGGTTAACTCCCTGAGTCCCTTTTAGTGGGCTTTATTGGCTTGATTCTCTCTCTACCCTACTCATATCTATTTTTCTGCCTAACACTTGGAGATCAAAGGGAAGCTTGAGTGAGACCTCCTGCTTCCTCCCATCCTGGCTTCCCTGGGCTGGGTCTGCAGAGCTGACTAGTCTTCTGGCTGCAGCAGTAGGAGAGGAAGGAGAGGCGGAAGGGAGAGAGCTGGTCCAGCACCACAGCCTTCCATGTGCAGGACCTGCCACCAGTGGGTGTGGCCAAATCAGTGCCCCGCCTCTGACCAATCAGAACCACGCAGCTTCTTTCCTTGGGAAGCATAGAGGGGCCTTGGAAAGACATTAGAGGTGGGTCTGCCTCTAATGGGATGAAAGTCAGAAGTTCTGTCCCAATAATAATGGAGTCAGACTGTGACAGTTGCTCTAGTAGTGATTTAAACAATGTGCACTGGAAACACCAAGAAAGATAATTATTATGGATTTCAATTGGGAAGAGAATTCAGCCTCTGGGAAGTTCTACTTGCAACCTAGGCCTTGAAAGTGAGATTTCAGTGGGCAGATAAGGGGCTCCGTGGGGCTGGGGGAGGAAGAACAAAGGCATAGAGGTTCAGGAACATGGAGCAGTCTGGTGTGCCTGCCTGGGACAAAGGATCCAGTAGGTAAGGCTGGATTTAATAAAGGTAGATCCCGACAAAGTAGAAAGGCTGATGGGAATGAAAACAGAAGATTTGAAGTCAGGCGAGGGACAGAGATAAACATACCTTGTCCATCATACGAGCCTGGGGCTGGGAGAATGCCCCGCTGCTGGGGCCATCGTTCTTTGAAGCACACAGCCTGAGAGTACTAATAAGCTTAGGTAAGTAGAATAATAAAATTGTAATTTCTTAAAGCCTTAAAATCTTGGGGAATCTTATGATAATTGAATCATTGGATCTCAGAGTCAGGCTTTTACATCTACAGAAATTTTGAATCTTAGATTGTTCAAGGTGTCACAACCCAGCCTCATCTCCCCCATCTCCATGTGATCATATGCACTCTGTGCTCTGTGTTTTGCACACATTATGCCATTTAGTGTCCATGACAATCCTGGGAAGTGGAAACTATTGTTTTGTCTGATTCTTCAGATGAAGAAACCGAGGCTCCATGAGTATAAATCATTGCTGAAGGTCAGACACCTGGTAGTTGGCACACAGTCAGGACTGAGCCCGGATCTCTCAGCCACCAAAGCCCATGCTCCCAGCCTCTCTGCTAGTTTGATTCCTGTGAGGTGTCTCTGCGGACTGCCCACCTGTCCTCTGTGCACACCTCCAGGGACAGGGAGCTCATTACCCCTCCCCAGGGCTGCCCATCCATCCTAAATGTAAATACATATCTCCTTCACAGAGCATCCACCGATTATCCCCAGATCTGCCCTAAGAAACCTCCAGAAGATAAACCTTCACCCAGGATTCCTGGGGAAATGGGGCAGCTACCAGAGGTGGGACAGTGAAGGCCCAGGAGGGGAGAGTCTTGCATGAGGAAAGCCCCCACCACCACCCCTCCCTGGTGAAGGAGAGGGGAGCTTATCCAGAAGGAGGGAGTCAGCCAGAGATCTGGAAGCAGAGCACAAAGCCCAGAGCTCTGGGTGGCAGGGGTGAGGGACGAATATGTAACACGGAGACACATTCTCCAGCAGTCAGTTATGGGGCCTAATCTGAGGGGAATCCTAAGTGCTGTGCCTTTAATTTCTTGGTTTTTCTCCCTGAAAAATTCTGCAAAATGTGCCTTTGGCCATCCATTCTCCCAGATGGCTTTTTGAGTGAAGCTGTTTGTTAAGTGGAAGAAGGAAAGGGCCAGGGATGGGGAGGGAGCGGATAGAGCCACTGCAGCCCAGGGGAGGAGATCCAGGGGGAACAGCAGCACATTGCTGACCGAGGGTTGGGTTCTCCAGGATGGGGACCCCAGGCTCAGCCAGGCCCACAATGTGCCACAGTCCCTTTATAACCACTAGTGTTTTCTAAGCTCTCGGTGACCTGTTTGCATACTTTAGGTACGTTCACCCAATAAATCCTTACAACAAACATAAGACCAACCACTTTATTAGAAAGATGGAGAAACTGAGGCCCTGAAGGGGCAGGAACTTGGACGAGGTGGTCATACAACAAGTAACTGGATGAGAGGATAGCCATTGCTGCGGTGAGTCCATAATGGATTCTTTTCCATCTCTGAAACTCCTGGTCCCTGTGCCCCTCCTTCCCCGGGATGGCCCAGCCCCTGCTCTCACACGGGGCCTGCAGTGGCAATAGGAAACATCTGGCTCCTGTGGGCCTCAGGGTGCAGCCGATGTTCCTGAGGTGGGAGACCTGAAAGGCACGTCGTCCCAGCCCAACAGTCTATCTCCCAGGCTGTGCGATTCTTCCTCTCCGCACAGGACTGGGAACCAACACCTCCAGGGTTCCCACAGGCCTCCTTCCTGAAGGGAAACTCCAGAGAGGAAGGGTGGTGATGCAAAGCACAGCTCCTGTCCCTGCATTTGATCCTGGGGTGTGACTGATGCTTACCAGCCCCTCAACTAAGCTGTCTGAGGTCCCCTGGCTTGCAGAATGGCTGGGCTTTGGGCCTGCTCACAATATTTAGGACAGAATGCCTAGAAGAATGGCAAACCTTATTCCTGGAGGAGGGGATGGCTGGAGCCCTGCTAATTCTTCTCGAGGTAAGAGGACTGCCTGGGCTGTTCACAGTTACAGTGGGGCTGCAAGAGCCCACCGAGTTCCGCGTGTCCTCCTCGGCCCCGCCTCCTCCCGCTGACCAAAGGGACTTGCCCCTGTGTCCTGGCAAGAGCGTGCCTCTTTGGTCACCAGAACCTCCAAAGCTGCAGTGTCCAGAGTGACAGAACTGTGGGGCCAGAGTGACAGAGGCCGACTGGGGCCAGACCAGGATGGGCTTTGAATGCCAGGCCAAAGAGGTTAGGTTTGCTCAGTAGGCCAGAGTCATGACAGGTGGCCTCTGGACATATCTGGTCTGTAAGCAGGATTTCTTTGGCTCACTCAGGGTTTTAAAGAAACCTTAATCTGATTACCAACACTTGAACACTGCCAGATTTTACTTAAGAATCCTCATTTCTGGCTTTTCCTGAGAAATTGGAAGATATAACCCCTTTTGTCCTTGTTTCCTATAACAGGAAGCTGCAATTTAGTGGCTTCCACCTAACTCAGAGAGGCCAGGTGCTATCCAGGGTACGACCATC
This sequence comes from Phataginus tricuspis, assembly GCA_029783875.1. Taxonomy (NCBI): domain Eukaryota; kingdom Metazoa; phylum Chordata; class Mammalia; order Pholidota; family Manidae; genus Phataginus; species Phataginus tricuspis. The sequence continues at coordinate 22,790,083 of JAQQAC010002837.1, read as the reverse complement.
TGCAAGGCGCCAGTTAGTCACACACTAATGTCCCACCCTGGTTCCCTGTAGAATGGTCAGGACAGCAAGGCTCTGCTGCAGGGCCAGCCCCAAATCTCACTGGCTTCGCACAGCAAAGGCACTGGAGGTCTGGGTGGCTCCTCAGGACAGTGTCTTCCTTGACAACCCAGGCGGCCGCGGGGCTCCGCTGTGGGGATACAAGCTCTCCTCTGTGATGCCCCAGCTGGGAAAGAGTAGGGGGAGGGGCGGTGGGTGTCTCCACTAGAAATTAAGTGCTCCAGCCCGGTACTGCCACACATCTCTTCTGCTTAGAACCCTTTATGGAGATCAAGTCACATGGGCCCAAATAACTACCACGGGCTGAGAGACGGACTCCTCCCGGAGCAGTGCAAACCCCATATAGGAGAGCAGAAGTCTCCACCCAATGCCTGTAGGGTTTTAAGTCTATGACCTGCATATAGGAGGCAGCATTTCCAGTTCATTTATGTAATGCTTCTATCGGCAGGTGCCATCCTAACACTTTATCTGCAGCACTTCTGTTAATCCTTACAGCAACCCTTTGAGGTAGGCACTGCTATCCCAAATTCTACGGAGGGGAAACTGAGGCATAAAGAAACGAAGTCACTTTGAAACCCAAGCAGTCTGGCTCCATCCAGAGTCTGTGTTCTTAGCCACATTCTATACTATCTTCACCAGAATGTGATGGTATTATCATCAACCCCATTTTACACATAAGAAGACTGAGGCCACATCTTGGTGTTCAAGGCAGTGAGGGGAAACAAATATGAGCTATGGGGAGCTCGAGCAAAGAAGGGCAGGATGATGTGGCCGAATGTGTGTGTGTGTGTGTATGGAAAGAGTATTCCGGTAGTTCAGGTTTCAACACATATTTGCTGAACATGTGCTATGAGTCAGGGTCTGCGAAGGCACTGGACGGGCTGGAGGGAGGAAACCACCTGAGAGGCTATTGCTGCAGTAGGTAAACAGAGACCCAGAGAAGGTGGAGGGCCATGCCATGGCCCAGAGCAGGTGCGGGCAGGTGGGACAGGCCCAGCTCCTCTGACCTCCTGCCCGGGCTGTCCACCCCAGGCTGCATCTCATTTTCATTGTGAGGCTTCCAGACACCCGGGAATCTGATCTGATGATCATGTAGTTGGGAAGCAGGCGTCGCAGGCCAGGGACGTGAATGGTGAGACAGGTGCCCTCAGGGCTGCTGGGGGCTGTCCATCAGGGCAACTTCCAGGAAGGTGATGGGCTGATAAAGCCCCTGGACCTGAGAATCATCACTGCCCTCAATGCCCTGATTCCCCTGCTGGAATCTGTCCTGAGGGACTGGTCAGGGACTCGGGCACAGGGGGCCCACATTCACCGTGGCTGATGTGCATAAGAGAAAAGCGCTTTCCTCCTCCAAGTGTGTGACAGGCTGAGGCTGGTGAGGTAAATGCTGGTGCGTCTAAATGGGGACAGTCATGATGCTATTAGCATCAGGCTTTTGGAGCTTCCAGTGGTGTGGGAAAATGCTGAGGATGTATGGGAGCTAAAAAGAAAAACCTGAAAGCCCAATAAATTGTATGATCCCAATTACATTTTTGTGTAATCTATGAATTACATAAAATTCAATATGTGTAGCATGAAAGATTGGAAGGATGGGTAGAAGGAAGGCGGGAAGGAGAAGATGAAGATGAAGAGAGAGAAAAGGCAGGGGGAGGGGGTTGAAACATGCCTCCCTGTTGACTGAGCATTTACTACGAGTCACGCACTGTACTTCACAGCATCCCTGCGAGGCGGTGCTATTACCTTTGTTTTACACAAAGAAGAGAAGCACAGAGAGGCAGGGGGAAATGTCCAATGTCACAGAGCTAAGACACTAAGGCAGGATTTGAACTCAGGTCAGGCGGATTCAAGCCCTTCATACTTGCTGAACTCAGGGAGCTAAGGCGGGGCTGAGGCTGGGGCACTTAGTCTCCAGGTGCAGGGTTTTCAGCTGGTTGTGAAAGGAGATCCAAGAGCTTTGCAGGGGGGCAGTAGTCACTGGTCATGTCACCTCTCTGAGGCTGGTTTCACCATCAACATCATTAACCCCATTTTACAGAAGTGACGGTTGAGGCAGGGTCTCAGTGTTCAAGGTAAATAGTGGAGGTGGAGCTCAGACCCATGTTTGCCAGTTCTGTACCCACACTCTTGCCTCTACTGTGAGCTGCTGGGATGGGCTGGGAGAGGAGCAGGCTGGACTTAGGCCATTGACAGCCTCCTTGGGAAATTCTTTGCCTGAGGCCCCTGAGGATTCTACACACCTGCTTCTGGAGAGAACAGTCTCCTCACCCCCATGAGTGGGCCCCATGGAGCGTTCCCTACCTAGGCTGACCCAGGGTCCCCCTGGAGGAGGCCCCAGTGACCCCACTCAGCTGGGCCTGCCTCCAGTAAGAGTCCTCAGGGTTTGTCCACATGTCTCCCTAAAGCTGGAGCTGCTTAGCTAGGGATGGGCGGCAGAGAGGCAGCCTGGTAACCCAGCCTGCAACTCATTTGAGCACTTCTCCTCCAGCATCTGAGAATGGCAAGCAGGCAGAAGGAGCCATTACTCAAGGACCCCTCGAACCTAGGGCCTTCCCTGATTACCCCACCTCCTCTCCTGCCGCCAGCCCCTCTCCCTGCCCAGCCAGAGCCTTGAGGCCAACTCTCGCTCTCGGCCCTGCCTGCTCCCTGGCTCACAGGGATGTCCTGTGATGGGTCCCTATGCCCCAGCCACCCCTGGGCTTTATGCTCCCTGCCTCCTCTCATCCACTGCTCACGCTGACAGAGCAAGATGTTCCACTCCAAAATCGTTGCAGCAGCTTGAGCAGGGAAGGAGGGAGCCCTGGACACTTGCCCCCCAATCCCCCTCTGCCTCCTACCCTCCCCTTGGGTGGCTTGAGCAGGAAGGTTTAAGGGCGCCATGCAGCACTTTGGCCCTTGGAGTCTTGTTGTCCAGGTACTTTCCCAGCAGAATTTCTGATGCAGCCCACACCAGGTGTACTCATGTGGATGGAGGGGGGTGCTAGGAGAATTTTAATTCATCCTCTGCGTGTGTGTTTTGTGTGTGTGTGTGATCTTGCATTACTTTCCTATTCATTCTCCGTAGCGCACAGAAGGTGCAGGAATTATTAGTCCCTTTTACAGAGGACATAACTGTTAGCTCTGAGTTTCCAGCTAGTTAGTGGTGGCAGGTGGACTTGAACTTGGGTTTGACTGATTAAAAAAAAAAAAAAAAACTACTGCCTCCCTCAGAGAGAGAGAAGGGTCGTGAGTGGAGAAGATTGAAGGTCATAAGTCCATGACTGAATCTCTTCCATCTGGTCTCGGCATCCTTCAGAGCACTCCCAATAACCCAGCAAATTCCCCTCCTGCTGAGGCTTCCCCCACCAACAACATCAGCCTGGCTACAAACACTCTTCCTTCTGATAAGCTGAAATTTCCTCCTTCATTCCTTCCTTTATGTATCATTCATAATAATACCTACTAAAAACCAGGCTCCAGGCCCATGGATACAGCAGCAACAAGGCAGAGATGCCTTTATGGAGCTGACCTTGTTCAAAGAAATACACACAGCCAGAAGAGGAAAGGGCCAGGGGTTCTAGGGGAGAAGAGAATTGATGTTGGGCCACTTCTGGCCACCACTGGGGGCTGTCCACTTCTTTGAATGACCCACAACTGCTCAGCTTTCCTGATCTAGGAGGCTCCAGCCCAGGCTCCCCTGAGTTTCACAGGGTCCTCTTACCCCACAGAGGGGGACAGTCTCCATGCCATGGCCACTCTCCATGGCTCTGTGCCTTAGTTTCCTGCCATGAGCACCATAAAAGACAAGTTTGCAAAACCGACCCGAGCTCTGCCTTCCCCCACCTTTGCCAAAAAAGCTAATTGGTTTTGCAATTAAAAAATGCAGAGAACAGACAATGCAATCAATTTTATGAAAACTTGCTCAGTAATGAAGTGTTTACCTCCAACTGGGGCGCCTTCCCAGCATATCAATCTGGGCTTCCCACAATGATAGCATGAAATACACAGTCCTCTCCCACCTTACCTTGCAGATTCTTGTGCATTTCACACACTGGGTCCTGAGAGCTTTGAGGCATCATTAGATCTGGCCTCCTGGCTCTTATTTAAGGGCAAATATAATTTTCTCTGTTTTATAGATGAGGAGAGAGAATCAGGAAGGTGCAGTGACTCACCCAAGATGCCCAGCAAGGCGAGGCAGAGGACACAGCCCGATCACACTCCCCTCCACCTTCTGGCCTACCCTACCATGCATTCGGGAGCCAGAGAGTCTCTGGGCTCCAAGGGAGAACAGAAGCCCCTTTTCTGAATGGAGCAGGCTGGCATATCTAGTGCCCACTCTATGCCTCTCCCCACTTGGCCCTCAACTTGCATAACTGCATTCGGGCCTCACAAAAGCCTTCCAAGAGGGCATATCATGTTCCAGCGTTACAGATGAGGAAATCGAGGGTCAGGGAAGCTCAGTTACCTGATGGAGCCCACATAGCATGAGCCTCCTGGCAGCCTTTTGGGGCAGATGTGTTACAGTTGAGGGGCTTCCATGTATTCCTGTGGGAAGAGCATAGGCTTTGGCAGCCATCCAACCATACATCCATCTGTCCATCCATCCATTCATTCAGAGAATTCATTAATTAGTCATTCGTGAGACAGCTACTGATTGAGCATCTGCTATGTGCTACGGTGCCAGGGATCCATCAGTGAGCAAAGCAGGCCAAACCCACCCCTACGGGGCTCACAGCCTGGGAAATAGAGGGGAAGGAGACCAATTCAATGATATAACCATGAAAATAAGTGTAAACTGATCCCTGTGGTGGGGCTAACAAGGCATTGTAGATGAAGCCATGAGAGGCTGTGATGGGCTTCCTGGAGGAGGTGACACTGGCTCCGGGTCTGAGGCCTGGAGGCCCCCTGCTAGAAAATCACGAAGGGGACTTGCCTAAGGGTTGGGCTTCTCAGCAAGCTGATGATTACATTCCTGGAAATCCTAAGATTCTGTGATCTGACATGAGGTTCAGATTCTATGATTCTAACCCAATATTTTGTGGTTTTAAGATTCTATTCAAGTGAAAATGTAAGAGTTGACAATCTAAGATCCTGGGATTCTGATTCAAGCTTTTATGGTTTTAAGAGTCTATTGAGTAAAAACCTGGGAATTTACGACTCTGGAATTTGAAAGCTGTCAGTATGGTCCTCAGAGGCTGGGATTCCAATGTGATGGCCTTTGCTCCCAGAGCAGCACCGGCCAGAACCTTCCATCCACTGGGTGTGAGTTTTCCCCTGGCTCACAAAGTGGATGCATATGCAGGTCTCTGTGGCACGGAGAATGCAAATTTATTCTGCAGTTCCACTGTCAGGCGCCTGCTTTATCTGCATGTTCCAGTTTCCAGAATCAATATTAGAAGACAAGTCTGTGAAGATTTTCTGTGTGTACATGAGTTAATTCCTCCAGCCAAGGGCTCATCCGGACACAGATTTTAACACAGGGTGCCATTCCACACTCACTGCACGGCCGGGCTGGTGACTAGGCTGCAGCAGAGGGACAAGGGCCCCTGACTCCCGCAGAAGGGACTGAGAGGGGCCTTTGTGTGCAGAGGCCGTGGGACGAGGCAGGAGGCAGAGCACCCCTAGGGGGTCTGGGCCATGTGCACAAATGGAGCTGCTCTCCACCGAGCATCTGGGGGGTCTCCATGTGGCTCCTTGGGTCTGGGCTAATGGTGGGCACGACAGGGCAGCCCCGACCAAGGATGGGACACTGTATTGGTCACAGGTGGGCTCCGAAGTCAGACAGATGGCAGATTTCAGCTCTCCCTAACCTGCTCAGCCATGTGACCTTGGGGAAACCACTTCATCTCCCCAAGGTTCAGTTTCTTCAGTGGGACCAATTATCCACCCCACTCACCTTGCCTGGTGGTTCTGGGGATTAGTAATCGAGCATCAGTCCCAGCAAACATTCTCATAACACCTGCTGGGTGCCAGACACACTTGAGGTGCCTCCTACAGGTCTAATCCTCACTCCAATGAGGGGCTGCTGTCATTATCCCACTTCACAGGTGAGGAAACCGAGGCACAGGGAGGTTAAGTAACTCACCCAACATCAGGTAACTGGCTCTAAAAACCTGTGAACAAGCTTAAGAACATTCACGTTTTTCCAACAGCCATCCTGGCCAGGGGCCCAGATTGGCCACGTTCTGCACTGGCTCCTGGATCTGGCCCTCTTTCTTCTGCTCTGACCCCTGCTCCGGGTCCAGCCTAGCAGCTGCAGAAAGCAGTCAATGCCCCCAGGCCTTCAGGCACGAGGGGTTCTCTCCGTGGAACACCTTCCCTGGTTTTGCCATCCACGGAACTCCTACTCATGCTTCCGGGCCCAGGCCGGGCATCACATTATCTGCACACGACCCACCCCATCCAGCCTCACCCTCCACCCCCCCCTGAGCTCATAGCAGCTGCCCTGCAGGATTCTGCTCTCAGGACCCGCTGTTCATTCCTCCTTTCCTCCAGCAACCTCACCGAGTCAGCACGAGTCCTGACACTCATATTCCCAGAGGGAAGACCGACCCCATGATGTTGGTATTATTATCCCACCTGAGAAAAACTCCCTCCCACAGAGGTTTTGTAATTTCCTGAGGCCACAGACCCCTCCAGCAGGTAGCAGTCCAGTCCCTCTGACCCCCACAATCCGGGACCTCTGGTCTGCTCCAGGCCACCCCACCTTGGGGACTGACAGAGAGGCCCTTGATTCAGAGGCTGGAAAATGCCTCCTCCCCACACACGTCAGTCACTCCCTTCCGCCCTGGGGGAAACGGGCCTCCTTCAAGTCACACACCACATGGCTGTCATTTAGTCCCGCTAATTAACTATGAGTGGATTGTCACAGTATTACTTGAGATTCACAAGAGACACATTTCGGCACCAGGCCCTCAAGTCCAAACAGCAGGCATTAACCTGCTCACCCGCAGGCGGCATTTCCATTCTTCTGCCTTCACTTTGAGACTTACCAGCGCTGGCTGCTGGTTCATATTGATTAGCAAGCCGTAAAAAATTTGTAACAGGTTGAAGTTAACTGGCTGCAGTGAGGGGTGAGTTTGACCCCAGCCCAGACGCAGGAGCCTGGAATGGGGAAGGCTCTGCAAAGGGAGAACCGGCTATGCAGACACCAGGGTTGGCATCCCTGAGATGCTCCTTCCGGGCCTATCCCGCCGCGTTCAGGCCGCTGTCCTCACGTGCGGGTCCCCAGCCTCCCGTCTTGCTGGCTCTAATCCACTCTCCCCCACCACTCCCAAGGAGGCAAACTAGGGAAATCTGCCGCTGCTCCTTATCTCTGCAGACGGACAGCCTTAGCTTGGCTCCCGGGCCCTTTATGGGGCGTCCGGCCTCCTGCATCCCCATCTTCCTCCTCACCCCACCCTGGTATTGGGCCGCACCAGGTTATTCCCAGCACTTTCCTGATACGTGCTTTTGGGCCGTAGGCCTTTGCACTTGCTGGTTCTCTCTCCTGCTTTTCCTCCTTCGGCCAGTTCCTCCCAAGGTGAGGCCTCTCTGCCCCGGGTCTTCCCCTTCCGCAGTCCCATCCCCAGACTGCTGTGGGACTCCAAGCTGCTCTGTCAGAAGCCCCAGGGAACCAGGAGCAGAGAAGGCCCAGGCATTTGGCAGAGGCCTGGCTGCCTGGCTGCAGGGAGCAAATTCATCCTGCAGCTCTAGCCCCAGGCCCTTCCCGTAACAGTAACGGGGCTTGGCTCAGAGGACTGCCCTGCAGACCTGCAGCCCTCCCCGGGGCCCCTGCCCTTCACTCCCAGACACTGAGACCAGGAGAGGCTGCGGCCTGGCCTGGGAGAGAGTCGGAGAGAAGACCCAAGCAGGGCTGAGGAGAGAGAGGTGGCAAAGAGCCAGGTGGCAGAAAATTAAGGGGCTGGGCCCTAGAGGCAGGCACCTGCTCCACCTTTTCTCCCCACTCCTTTGGGACAGTCATGCACCCTCATCCTGGTGATGTGGCAGCCGCAGCACAGGCTTGGGTCACACACACCTGGGTTCGAGCCCCATTTCTGTGCCTTGCTTGCTGAATGGTTGTGGGTGAGTCACTCAGCCTGTGCCTCAGTTTCCTCCTATGCACCATGGAGATTATGACAGTGGCTGCCTGTGAAGGCTGTGGTGTAGATTCATGAGGCAATGCAGAGAAAGGGCCTGGACTGTGCCTGACCCCCAGGTTAGCTCCATCGCTGTACGTCCACATCATTGGGGGTGACTGAGGGTTGGAGCGAGGGTGAGGGCCCCTGAGCGGATGACACTAGCAGCAACCTGTGGCATTCAGGGCCCTCAGACACCTTCACAGACATGGTCTTGCCTGGTCCCCACCAGGACCCTTTTAAATATTAGGACAACTGAGGCTCAGAGAGATGAAGAGCTTTTTCCTGTACATGGACCAGATCAGGGTGCTCTGGGCCCCCTCTTCCCTCCCACCATCCATCAAGGCTCCTGCAGTAACAACAAGGATTATTGTATGTGTTTTACACACACCCTCTCCTGTGCACGACAGCCTGTACAACAGAAGAATTCTTAGTCACATCTGTCAGATGAGCAACTGAGGCACAGAGAGATCAAGTGTCCTGTGCAGCCAGGGGAAGCCCCAGTCAGAAAGTCCCTGGAGCCTGTGCTCCCTATTGCGGCAGGAAGCGCGTCCCCGGGGCTCCGGGCCCTCCCACCTGGGCATTTTCCATAAGTCCTCCTGTAGGTGCAGCTGGTCAGTGCTCCACTGACCGGGGTGCTGCCCACCAGGGGGTTTGGCCTGATCTCTGCTCTGCCTCAAATGACTTTCGCGTCCTGCTGCCCTCATTGGTGAGATCTCTTTTGCTGAGTTAAGGATCGGAACTACAGACCCAGGCAGGTAACTAAGGGTTCCCAGGAGTGGGAGGGCTCCTCCAGCACCACTCCTTATGGTCAGAGGGAGGGATGGCACCCAGGGGTGGCCAGGACAGCTTCCAGCATGGACCCATAAAGGGTTGGAGGCTAGAGGAGTGAACACTGGGGAGGCCAAAAACTGACTCCCTGGAGACTCCCAGCTCACAGGCCCAGAGAGCGGAGGCTCAGAGAAGAGACAAAGCCAGCTCCCCACTCTGCACCCAGCCCCCCCGCCCCAGCCCACCCCCGACACTGAGGAGTGCTAGGGGAGGAGTCCGACCACTCCACGCTGTTCCTGCCTGATCCAGGCTCCTGGGGTCCCCTCTGGCCAGCAGCCTACACAGTCTCCACCCCCAGTGTGGGCCTGGGACCTGCACAGTAATTATTTTTAAAAGAATGTTTAAGAATCCTTCTATGACTCCTTCTGTGAAAAATCAGGTCAGTAGGTAGTGATGCTAAGAAGGAATTCCTCTGTCCAGGATGACTCCGCCTTCTAAGTATAAGGACTCCAAGTTTATTGTATTAGCGGTGACTTCTCTGAGCTCCTAACTAGGTTTCCAGCTACCTGCTCCACATTCCTAACTGGCATCTTGAACCTTAGTGTCCACCACAGGACTCTGCATTTTCTCCCCAAAGTCACTCATCCCCAGTAGACGCAGCTCAGGACAGAGTGCCACCATCCACCGCTGGGCTCAGGCATCTGTGCCCCGATCTCATCCGTCAGCAAGACCTAGACATATGGATATGTACATATGTATCTCCATCGCAAATCTGCCCACTTACCTTCATCCCCAAAGGCACTGCCCTACTCCAGACCTCTCATCTGGCCTGGCTATTGCCACCGCCCTCTGTCCAACCCCTGCTTCCACCGCGACCCGTTCCAAGCCACTCTTCCCACAGGTGAGCTAGCTTACACCCACGTGGGCATATCACAGACTCTTGCACCGTGTGGGTTCCAGGTGGGTTGGGTCCACAGGGAGCCCAGCAGGAGATGCCAGGGAAAGAAGGGACACCGGGGTGTTTAGTTTCCTCATTTCAATCTTGCTGAGTTAAGGCTTGTGTTTCCAAAGCCCAGGTCTCAGGTCCTGACCGGTAGCCCCCCTACCAGCCCGCCCCTCACCGTGCCCTCCAGCTCATCACGGAGCCTGTCATTCAATGCCCAGCTCTGTCTGTGGACCGCTGAGGGCTAGTAGGGGGTGGCAGCGCCCCCTGGAGATGAACCCGGGGTACTGCATCCCCAGCCCTGGCTCCCCTCCTCCCTGCCCACACCTTCATAAAGTCTCCCTTCTAAATGACCTTCCCTACCCAGGAAGGGGGTCACCTGTTTCCTGCTGGGCCCCCAGTGGGAACATGAGCACCTCATCCACTCACCACCACTTCCCCTATTAAATTCTCTCTCATAGCCCCTTCGCTGCTGACACTTTTTTGGATTGCTGATGTATTGTAAGTCCCCACCCCCCACCCAAGCATGGGCTCCACTTCTGAGTGGGAACCATCCCCGCGTGGTCTGCAGCACCTAGAAGAGCCCTTGGCACATAGGTGCTCGGGTGGCTCTGAAGAAGCGCCAGTAAGCCCTTTCCAGGCTTCGCGCCTCTGCCTTCGCCCCTGCTCCTCCCCTACCTGAGGGCCCCTGCCCTTACCTGTCGCTCCTCCACCCGCCTCCACCCCGAGAGAGTCACCCCTGTGGAGGGAGGCAGCACATTTAACGGGCTCTGTCTTGGTGCTGGGAGCATAGTGTGCAGCTCGGGAGTCAGTCTGGGGAGAGACCCTCCCAAGTTCACGGCTCCATTGCCACCTGACTCATGTGACTTCAAGAGGTTACATGGCCACTGTGCTGTGGCTTACCCATCTTTAAAGTGGGGCATCTCCATTATAACACATTTAGCAACTGGCACAAGAGCCAACTAGGAGTGTGCTGAGCAACAAGGGAGCGTTACCTGGTAGGACAAGAGGTCCCAGGACAGGCAGTTCTTGGGGGCCTTATCAGGGTCTCCACCCTCGTTTGGCATCAACTCAGCATCTCTGTGTTTCTCATGTTTACATCCAAGATGGATGCTGCAGGGGATTCACATGGGCTCCATCACCTCCAACAGCCCCACTTATGGATCCGGTTCCGCTGTTTGCACACCTCCAGTGTCCAGGAGTTCACCACCTTGCTCCAAAGAGAAGCCCTACAGAAAGAACATGGAGACACATCTTGAGGCCTCTTTTACCTGAGGCCCTTAGCTGTGTGTTTTTACACACCAGAAAAGAGAAGTTACTTGCCCAAAGTCACCAGCAAGTGTGTGAGAGACAGGGACCCAGAGTCACATCTCCTGACTCTCCATGAAGAGCCCTTTCCACCAAGTCCCCTGCCGTAGGAGGAGGGGCCAGCTCCCATCTGTGGGTTGGGCATCTTCAGGAGTGGGAGTGAGTCAGCCCTAGGTTAGGCTCACCTCTGCAGGTGGGACTTCAAACTCACCAACCCCTTTCCCTCTAACGACCAACGGCTGTTAGGTGCTTGGCCAAGAGGACTAGTGCTCATAGGTTCACTAGGGCAGGGTCTGTTCCCAGCATAAGGAAGGGGCTAGCAGGTCACCTCACATACATCTTTCTGTCCCAGGTCAGCCTGACTGTACAGGGAGGGGGCACGTGCAGTCACCGCCACAGCCCCACAATGCCACATTTGCATGACTTTGCCAACCCATCCCAGCCCTGGAACAGCAGGCTGCTCTGGAGCTGAGTCCAGCCATTCCGGGTTTACTGAGGCCCTAGAAAAGAGAGATAGAAGCATCAACTTTGACTCTCAAGTTTCTGATGAAAACAAAGGTTTCCATTCACAGAGTGAATATCAGTGGGGATGGGTGGACACAGAGCCCTAAGGGAGACAGTCGATTCCTACTCCTCCCAGTGATCCTATTGAGGGAGGGGGCCCAGAAGGAGGATAGAGATGGGGGAGAAGCTTGTGCACACATAGGGCCCAGCGCCCGTGCCCCAGGCCTCAGGCTCCCTGAGGGGCCCAACCCTTAGGGTGCCAGTAACAGGACCCCACCCGGGAGCCCCTGAGCTGTGGGAAGTCCACCCCTGCCCCACTTGCTGAGGATTCTGGGGGTGTCAAGTGTTTTCCTGGTACCCCTGCTCCTAAGTCCAGCTCTTGCTTTGATCCCCCAAACCCTTTTGTTCCTGCCGGGCCACCTGCACCCACTGGGCTCTCTCTGCCCCATGTCACCCAAAGATGGTGGACCTTCCAGTTGCTGCAGGGCCACACCAATGAGGCCACGAGCTTTCTGGAAAGTTAGGGCCCAATAGAGAGGTTATACCCTGCCCTGAGTTCCCCAGGGAATCTGCCCTGTCTTTAGCAGATCTTAAATGACTGGTTACAGGCTTTATTACTTACAAAATCTAATAAGTACATTGTAAGAGAAAATCAGGTTGCTGAGAAAGAAAATGGCATGGGGCCATGACCGCTCCATAGGCCTGGGGGATGTCTCAGAGAAGCTGATTTTTGGGGAGATCTGGAGGGTGCATAAGATTTTGTAACATGGGGGAAAGACAGCAAAAAGGAACAGCTGGCAGAGGGTCCTGCACGTGCCAAGTCCTGGAGCGGAGACAGAGCAGGCCAGGACAGAGCTGTGTGGAGACCTGAGTGGCTGGGGTGCTGGGGATCCAGGGGCATGAGTCCTGGATATGGCCAGAGGGATGCGCAGTAGTCACACAGGCCTTGAAGATGGGCACAGTCACAAGCCTGGTCCCTATCCCAAGGGCAGGGGGACACTGAGAGGAAATGGCAGAAGACCTGATGACCCTGGTCGGGGGGCGTTTGGGACAATTCTTGGGGCAACAATGGAGGTGGGCCCAATGTCCCTGGCAACGACATGATCGCTAAATCTGCCGTGAGACCCAGACCTCGGAGGCCATGAGACCGTCTCCTCTCTGGACAGGGGCTCCACTGCCGTGAGACCCAG
>JAQQAC010002837.1:22742052-22777207 GCA_029783875.1 Phataginus tricuspis | reverse complement strand
AGGCCATGAGACCGTCTTCTCTCTGGACAGGGGCTCCGGACACACCAGGGAGAGTCACACCTTTTAAAAGTTCTGGCAAGTGGCACCTACGCCCAGGATCTGCGACACCACATGTGCGTGAGAAGCAGTCTTAATGACCTAGAGACAGTCAGCATTATCTGGGGCAAATGGGCAAACCCCCGATCTCCTGGGAAGGGGCCGTGCTGCTGGCTTTTGTGAGTGCCTCAGGGACTCCATCTTGTGACTGCTGAGCTGTATGGCGATCGGGAGAGCACCACAGAGTGAGTCATTCCCCAGACAGCAGTGAAACGGAGCAACCACACGCTTGCACCTCCTCACATTACCCCACCAAGGTGTGGGTGTCTGCTGTTAAATCGCGCTGCCATTGAAATGCCTCAGCATTTACACAGCTCCCAAACTCGCTTCAGGGCGGCGCTAGTCCCAAGTGGCGGTGACTGGTGCTCCAAGAACAGATGTATTACATGGTCACATAAGTTTGAGGAGCAGTATACACCACTCACATCCGTGGGCTGAACGCTCAGAGGGTCCTGCAGTTGTGAGGACTCCAGTGCTGCACAGAAAGTCTCAAAGCCGCAGCTGAGATCTGCTCACACCATCCTTTCCTAAAAGAAAGTTCCCTCCCAAAAAAGTAAGAACATTATTTCGTCGTAAAGAAACAGACCTTTTCAAAAAACCCAGCTGGCAACCCTGCACCGACAGATGGCATTGGCCTCCTTTCCCCTTCTCCCTGTGAGCCTGTGACAGTTTCACCACAGGCTGCGTGACAGCAGGCTCCAGTCTGTCTGCCGGTTCAGTGGGGACACCCTCCTTCGCTGGTCCCTCCAGAACCCGGGGGTTGGGGGGGCCCAGTCTGAGGCACTTCCTCCACGACTCCATTCACCCCCCTCCACCAGGCCCAGCCCCCTCCCCAGCCTGCCCTTCCCTGTCTGTTCCAGGCCCGGGGTTCTGCCCCACCGGCCCCAGGCTGGGGTCCGCAGGGCTAAGGCAGAGCCCCAGCCCTGGGTCAGGAGAGTGAGTCCCGCTCCCTGTTCTGCAGCCCCCTCACTGCCTGAGCTTGGACAGGCCGCGTCCCCACTTTGGGCCTCAGTGTCCCCAACTGTTCCCTGAAGGGTTGGACTGAATGATCTCCTCTGGTTCCTCCCGCCTCTGGCGGCCCAAGGAGCTCCACTTCTGTGCAGGAAGGCCCTGCTCACCCATTGCTGGGAAAGTGGCCCACGTTCTGGCACCGCAGCCCCTGCTCGGGAGGTGAGAAAGCAGAACACGTGCCTGGTTGTGAACCAGGAATGTCACAGCCGGAAACCACAGACAGGCCTCCTGCCTGTCACGGCCACCCGGCTGCGGCGAGCTTTCACGCCCCGTGTGAGCTGAGCAGCACGAAGCCTTGAGCCAAAGAAACGGGCCCCTCCTCTGAGATGTGGAATTCAGGATTTACCAAGCCAGTGAGGAGTGACGCCCCTCCTGGGTGACAGAGCCTTGGGGGAGGTGGGCCAGTGAGGAGGGGGCTGACCCCTGACGGCAGGAGAGGGGACGTGGAAATGGGGGGGACTGTCGCCACGGCCACCATCCTCAGCATCCTCGGAATAACAGCTAAGAATTGTCATGAGCTGCTGTGCATCAGCTCCCCTGGGCAGCACAGGCCCAGGCCCGGCACGCAGTAGGTGGCCCTGCCGGCTGGGCTGATTCATCCAGGGGTCCCCAGTGGGGTCTGTTTTTGATCCTTTTGAAACCACATCTCTGATGTATCAGCCCAGCTGCCAGGGTACCACTGAGAGTGAGCCTGAGAGAGGAGGAGGGCAGCTCTCTAGAATAGAGGGCACTGGTGTCATCCAGGAAAGACAGTCCCCACCCCGGAGAACGCATCACCCCATGAAGGAGGCCTACCTGGAAACAAGGTGGTAACATCACAGCAGTGAGCTCTGTTGTCACTGCCCCAGTTTTACGTGGTGGAGATAGAGCCTCAGAGAAGTCTAGTGATTTGCCCAAGGTCACAGAGCATGAGATGGCATAGCAGGTCCAAACCCTAGACTTCTGCCACTAAGTCCCATGCTCCTTCCCCCACCCCGCCCTGCAGAGCCTGGGAGAGGAGTTAGGAAAGGAGGCATGGATTGGAGGGATCAGGGAGGGCTTCCTGGAGGAGGAGGAAGAGGAGCCCAAGCTGGGCCCTGAAGGACAGACTGGAGGAAAAGAGCAGGCAGGGAGGAAGGAGCAGCCTGCAGCTTGCTGCTCCCAGACCATTAGGCATCTGAGTCTAGAACTCTCCATGAGGGGGTTCAAGGTCCTCCTCAAGCAGGCACCCTGGGACCCTCTCCCCAGAGCAGGTGAGACTACGCCCCAAGCAGGGCTGGCGGTGGCTCCCAGGGAGGGGGTGGTGAGCAGGGCAGAGCAGGAGCTCCTGGGCACATTCTGTCCTCCTGCTTTCTGCGCCAGGTGCTCCTGATTTGCGAGTGAGGATGGCAGTGTCCCTGCCTGTCTGCTGGGAGGGGACAGGGGTCTCACGAGCCGAATGATGAAGCCATTGGACCACATTCCTTTCATCCAATCAGCCCCACCAGGCACAGTCCCTCAAAGTGTCGCATCAGCCCTTGAACCACACTGCCTTCAGGCTGTGTTTCCCTTGGAAATTCCTCCTGCGGATACTGCAAAGGGAAGAATGCCCCCCTTATGTCTGCGATGGGGGAAATTAATCCGTTTCCCTCCTTGTCCTGCCTCGGAAGCCCGCTTACCGTTAAGGACCCTGCAGAAGCAAACACCCTGTGGTGTTTATAAGACTGGAGTATTTCATGGGGTGTGAAAACACACATCAGCTCGGCTTCTGGGGGCCTCTCCGTGCGTGGGCGGAGCCGAAGAAGCCGGGACTATTCTGGGAGCAGAGGCTGTGTTGGGGGAGCAGCCTCACTCTCCGCTCAGGCCAGCGGCCCAGAGGAGGCCCCATGAGCTCAGTCCGCGATTTGTAAAACCTCAAATGCCCCTTCCCTCCTTCCTTTCACAGACATTTATTGATGTCAGTTAGACCCTGAGGTGGGCACCAGGCTTATGGGGACGACAGGGACCGTCATTCCTGTGTTGGGGAGAGAGGCTCATTCACAGAGGGAGACCCTGCAATGACAAGGTTCATTTACTCAGCACATTTGCTGAGCATCTGCTAGGTGACAGCCACTGCGTCAGGAGAATTAAGCAAAACTGCCACAGCCCCTGCCCCATGGGGCTCACAGTCTAGAGAGGGAGACAGAGATTAATCTAGAGTCATATGCTGGCACGTAGAATGATAGAGGCTGCAAGAGAGCTGAGAATATGCAAAGAGGTCGGGGGCCAGGCGAGGCTGGAGAATGCTCTCCTGAGGATGACATGCCTCAGCGGAGGTCTGAGCGGTGAGCAGGATTATCTACCAAAGCAGCAGCACCTGCAAAGGCCCTGTGGCCAGACCTTGGTGACCATGATGGGCTCTAAGACTTGCGAGGTCGAAAGGCAAGGAGTAGGCAGGATCCCAGGTTCCATGCTAAGGGTTTGAGTCTTCATCCCAAGAACGCCAGAGGCTTTTGGAGTGTTTTATGTGGTGGTGTCAAAAAGGAAAACTTGGGTTAGGTGCCTTCATTCACTCATTCATCCAAACAATACCGAATATGACTTTGGAATGAGTCCCTGACCCACTGTGCCCTGGTGTCTGTCTGTTCTCCTCCCCATGGTCGCAGACACTCGTCCTTCAACACTCAGCTCAGCTGTGTTCTCTGGGAAGCCACCCCTGATGCACAGGGGGGATCGTCCCTCTGTGCTCCTGCAGCACCCCGGGAACATCCCTACACTGTCAGTGACGATTCATGTGCCAGGTCCCCGGCACCCCATCCCGGTGTCCCATGAAGGAGAAGGACTCAGAACAGTGTGAAGTAGTGTCACACCATAAATCTCCTTCCTGTCATTTTCCTTTTAGGCTGGAAACCCCCCCGGAGGGCAGCCAGGCCTGTGCTCCTCTCGGTGCGCTTGCTTTCCTGGGGCCCAGGATTCTGCGGGACACAGAGCAGGACCGAAAGTACTGGTGGAAGGAAGGGAGGGGAAGAGCAGGAGAGGCACAAAGGGATGGACTCCGCAGGCACAGAGTGAGGACAGAGGCAGAGAGGAAAATTGGAAATTCATGGGTTGTGAGAGGGGAAGGAAGCAGAAAGGATGAAAGATGTAAAATGGTCACACTGTGACCCATAACATTTTGCTTAATCAACTACAAATTGCTCTGTGCCTCTGGTAGATATGAGAACTAGTCAGAGTTTGCATCTCAGAAGAGCTCTCTGGAGTGAAACACTCCTTATGAGGGTCATTTCACACTTAACCGGGTACATCCAAGATGCCAAGGGCAGGCGAGAAGCCCAGAACCACAGCCTGGAAAAGAGCAGAGGCCCTGACCCGAGGTGCAGATGCCTGGTGCACCCCTGCCGAGCCAGTGGCTCTGGGCTGAGGCCAGAGAAGCAGAGGGACCCCCAGCCATGCCCCCCTCAAAGCCCTGCACGCAGACCAAGCTCTCCTGGGACCCCCCATGTGACCTCTGCTGGTCCCTCCCAGATCTACCTTGCCCATATAAGGCAGGGGGCTGAGCCTGGCCGTGCTGCCTCACAGCAGCTGCCCTGACTGTGCCAGCTCTCCGCTTCCTCATCTATAAGACCGGAGTATTTCATTCATCAACAGCTATGTATTGGGTGCCTGGAGCATGCCGGGGAGTGTCCTATGCAGAGTGGTGGGAACAGACGGGGTTCCTGCTTCCATGCTGTTCCGTCTACTGGACATCTGTGTCTCAGACTTGGGGGTATCAGGATAATGGTCATTGGGCCAAGGACACAGGAAGCCTGTGTGGGATGACCCAACAGCAGAGCCCACCCTGGGCTCCAAGGTTTGTGAGATACCGACTTACCTCGTCTCTTTACCACCTGACCCAGCCCTGAGGCTTGGGGCTGCTCCCCATAGACATGGGGAAACTGAAGCTCAGAGAAGTCAAGTTCATTGCC
This sequence comes from Phataginus tricuspis, assembly GCA_029783875.1. NCBI lineage: Eukaryota > Metazoa > Chordata > Mammalia > Pholidota > Manidae > Phataginus > Phataginus tricuspis. The sequence continues at coordinate 22,772,198 of JAQQAC010002837.1, read as the reverse complement.
CAAGGGCACACAGCTAGCTTGGGAGAGGCCAGGATCTGACCCCTTCCCATGACCCCAAGATGGGTTTCTGATTTCTGGTCCAAAGCCACCTTCTACAGCCCTTGAGGTCACACCTCTGGGTCTGTTTGGATGTCTGCCTACCACCTTTGGCTTCCCCAGGGCAGGGCTAACTCTATCTGGGTCACAGTCACATCCCAGTATCAGTGGGTGCCCAGGGCATTGGGGTACCCAATTTGTAGGAAAGGAATAAATGAAAGAGCAAATGAGAATCTGTCAGCCTGTTTCCTCATCAGAAAAATGGGATTACTAACTCCTCCCTCACAGCGTGGCTTCAGGGATTCAGTGTTATAAAGGGAATGAGATAGGTCATTTGCAAAAATTCTTCCCAGAGCCATTGGCCCCTATCCAGGCCCTTTGCAACGTGACTTCGCATCTCCTCCCATTGAGAGGTTGGGTCTTTTTTCCCACCCCTTAAATCTGGCCTGGTCCTGTGATTTACTCTGGCCACGAGAACATGGTAGAGGGGCATGGTAGAGTTGTACACCTAGACCTGTATTCTCCCTCTCTCCTTGACCCCAGGGCCTCCCTGTGAGTGTGTCCATGCCTGACCAGGAGGGCTAGAGCCACAGCAGGCCAGCACAGGCCCCAGGCGCAGGAGAGAGCCCAGCCTTACCAGCAAGGCCCCTGGCTGACCACCCGCCGGCTGCAGACACAGGAGCCAGGCAGTCCTGGGCCAGCCAGCCCCAGCTAGTACCCAGACCTGCGAGCCAAATCAGTGCTTCTTGTTTGAGGTTCTCTGCACGTTGGGGAGGCGTTACCCACAAGAGCTAACTGATGGAACAGGCGAAATGCTTACGCATTGTTGGCTTTCAGCCAGCGTCCCTCTCTCCACTGTCCAGCAAGAGACAAGAAGGAGAGATGGATCACAAGCGTTCTGGCACGTTGCCCACAGAGAACGGGAAAGGAGTTACAAGCGCTTTGTGTGGAATCACTGCCATCGCGGGGTGGATGAGGGGTCGGAGATTCTCCTGCAGTCTGAACACCGGGGAGTCGGAGGAGATGGGCACGAAGCCCCTCTCCGTGCAGAGACACTTCGAGAAGATAAAAGAAACCTGACTTATCAGCTGCACTCACAACATTGGCAGCAGGCGAAGATGCATTTTTAACAATTCAGCCCGGCAGACTCTCACAATTTATCTCCATAAAAGCCAGGGTGACTTTTTTCTTTCCCATTCCCCTTGCTGTGAAATGCCCAGGGAATAGCACAGTGAGAAGATGAAGGGCTGGCACGCAGAAGGAAACTCATATTTAGAGGTTTTGATAAACTTCCATCAGCTGTGCTGCATGCTGAGCAGAGCCGAGCAGGCTGAGCAAGGCTTGGGTGGGGTGGACATGACGGCTCTGGAAGCCTGGGGTGAGGTGCACAGGGAGGGGGGGACAAGCACTTAAGGCAGCCCACCCTTAGCCCCACTCCAGCCATCCTCTGGCAGCCCCACAGCCACACATGGATTCTGAGAGGCCCCGGCAAATGCCCACGTGGAGCCTGCACCTCCCCTCCTACACCGCGCTCCGCCGGCTCAGGCTCCAGGAGCTCCTGCCCCAGATGCGCCAAGCCCACTTCAGATCCTGTGCAAGCCTCGTCCCCAAGTCCTTCCCCCAGGAGCAGCCCGCATTGCCTGTGTGAGCAGCCCTGGGCCCACGGGAGGCCAAGGGGCAGCTCCTGGGAGAGGATGGAAGGTAAAGATGGCTCTTGGGCTTTCTGGTTATGGACCCAACCCCAAGTCGGGCCCCAGTGATTAAGGACAGAGCCGGGGGTGGAAAGATGAGGGGTATGGGGTGAGGCCCCCACACACGCACTTACCCTACACGTGGCAAGGTGGGCCCACCTCCAGGATTCCTACCATGCCTTGGCCCTTTCCCACCTTCCCCTGCCCAGTCCTCCTGCAGTCCAGGAGGCAACATTTCTCCTGCCTTGTAGATAGAGAAGGTGGGGCTCAACAGGTGAAGTGCCAGCCTGAGATCACACTCAGCTGGCGAGGGGCAGAGCCAGGATTAGAACCCCACCCCTCCACACCCACACCTAGAGGGGACGGCGGGTTGAAGCAGCAGCATGATGCTAGGCTATGCACCCACCTCTTCACACTATTACTTATCCCCTCGGGGCCTCACCCTCCCCACTGCACATTGGATAATGACTCAGCTTCACAGTCTGCCTCACTCTACTTGGGCTGTTACAACAAAATACGGTGGATGAGGGGGCTTGGGCACCAGACAGTCAGGCCGCACAGTTCTGGAGGCTGGGAAGTCCAAGGCCAAGGGGCTGGCGGCCTGCTCCTTGGTGAGGGCCCTCTTCCTGGCTTGCTCGCCGCCATCTGACATGTGCCCATATGCCCTCTCTTTGTGTGAGAGGGAGAGAGCCCTGTTCTCTCTTCCTCTTCCTGTGAGGACACTAATCCCATTATGGGGGCCCCACCCCACTAAATCTAATTACCTCTGAAAGGCCCCACCTGGTAGTACCATTACAGTGGGGGTTAAGACTTCAACATATGGGTTTGGGAGGGAGGAGGAACACACATATTCAGTCCATGACACAACCCCTTATCTAAAATTCCTCCTAAATCTCCCAAATTCTCAAAAGAGAAAGTTGGGAGTGGGATTCACCTTAAATCTGATGTCGAAACCAGTTTGATAGCAAAATCTTACTGAAATTGATGTGAGGTCGTTTATAGTCTAATTTGAACCACTTGCTGCTGAGGAAGCGCCCCTGGGCTTGTTCCCGGGGGCCTGCCCTGCGTGGGGCCGGGCTGCGGGCCTGCGGCAGGTGCCTCCCACGTTCGGAATCCTCCTTCAACCAATACAGTGTAAAGACAAATGAATGAGACACTATTGATTAAAAGGTTTCTGATATGAAGGGCTCATGGCCCAATCGCTCTGGGTCAATGGTCTTTGAATCCCGAGTCAAACAAACTATAAAACAGAGAGAGCACACCATGACGGTTGGGAAAACTGAATATTCTCTGGATAGTTGATGAAATTAAGGACCTATTGTTAATTGTTAATTAAGGACCTATTGTTAAATATTATCTGACGATGTTTATGTTAAATAACTCTTTCAAAAAATAAAAAATAAAGCAAGCTTGGAAGGAAAAATAGCTTTATGCCCCGAAGACCAAAATAAATTACTTTTTTGTGTCAAATCTTTGGCAGGTAGGGCCCCTGATTTTGTTTTTCTTTTCATCTGTGACTAACAGGGCTCCTGCCCTGAGTAAGAATTCAATGAGTATTTGCTCAAAGGTGATTCAGTAAGAGTCAGTGATGCCCCAAGGGGGACACAGCGATACACCTGGGAGATGGAGGTCTGGGGCCTGGTGTGCAGGGCGTCACAGGCTCAGTGCGCTCCAGCTGGGGTAGGTTTATGATGTGCGTGTGGAGGGAGGAAGGCGATATAACTTGTCATTTTAGCTTCTGGGTCTTTGGACCGAGAGAGCCCCAGCCTCCTACAGACCTGATCTGATCATGCAATCTCAGACATCCTGACTCAGGCTGAAACTGGGTGAGATGGGGGACCCGAGATAGGGGGCAGAATACTCCACACGTAGGAGTAATGTAATCAGTCATGGCCAGAGGGATGATCATGCCAAATAGCACAATGGGCCACAATGCTTTGTGCCTCTTCACACCAGTAGGCGTGTGACTCTGCCCCCAACATCAGTGCAAGTGTGTCAGATAATTTTCCTCCCATCTCTCATCTGAAGGGATGACTAATATCAACCCACCTTGTCCCCATAGCTTCTCATGACAGTAGAACCATTACCGTTCGTTCCCATTTCACAGATGAGGAAACTCTCACAAGAGGTGGAGTTCCTTCGCCAAAGACACACAGCTGGTAAATAAATGTCCGGTCCAGCCAGGCCACCCCACAGCTGTCCCCCTCCACCCCGTCCAGCACTTCCTGGCCCTGGTGCCCTGAACAGGTCACGTGCAGACAGAGACAGCACTCTCCTTGTCCCTGGCGCATGCGGTGGGCTTGGTGCAGCCTGACACCCCGCTCGCGGCTCTTGCACAGGGGCCAGTGTTGTCCCTCCCCCAGGGAGCAGGGCCCATACTGCCATTTTCCAGGAGGGCCCTGATGATGGAGGAAAGGCTGCCTCATGTGGCCCTGCTGTGCTGGACACCCTCTCACAGGTATATTCAATGAAGATGGTCATCGCTGTTAGCACAGCTGGCATTGTTACTGTCGTGGCCACTGGACCACATGGCTCCTCTGGACGTGGACACACGTGGGCGATCCCAGGACATGCTCATCTCCCAGGAGGATGTGGAATCAGCCACAGCCCTGAAGGACCTCCTGCCCTGGAGAAGTGGGTCAGGCCCAGTCTGAGGCTCTTAGCCCTTTGACACTTCAGTCCAGAGCAGAGAGGTCCCACAGCCTGCTCTGGGCCCTCTGCCCAAGGCGTCCCTGGGCCTTCAAGTGGTGAGATATCCTCCGCGTCATCCCAGCAGGTCTGACTGTGACCGCCATGAAGCACAAATACATGAGAGAAGGGGTCTTCAATACAAAGTCTTGATGAATGAGGTATCACACCCCCCTGATTCCCACATCACTTACCTTGGCCTCTCCTAGGGACTGCCCCATGCTCCCCATCCTTAGATCCCCAAGGAAGGCCACCCTGAGATCCACCATCCTTGAGATCCCCATGCTCTGAGGTCCTTGTTTCAGAGCAGACTATGCAGCCCCTGTAACTGGAGGTGGCTCAAGGCTTTACTAACTTCTCATAAAACCAAATAGCCTGTTGTAGGAATGCTAGCATCATCTCTAATTTCTCTGACGCTCCATTTAAACACAGTCATTACCCAAAGGCCCCAGGTGTTTAGAGAAACAGCATAACAATATGGCTCCTGCCTCTTGTGCATGCGGAATTATGCTCTCCCTGGAGCCCTGTGCGTGCTGCACATGTTTATTTGCAAACGAAAGGGGTCTCGGCTAGATGAGGGAGAGGAGACTGCCATTTGAGGACAGCTGGATGGGCCTAGGCAGGCTGAGGGGCCAGGACCAGGCATTTCTTTAGACCACAGGGTTGCCTGGAAGGTAGGGTGACCAATGGTCCCAGGGTCTGGGATGACTGAGGGGTTTCCTGGGACCTGGGACTTTGAATACTAAAGTCAAGACCAGCCCAGGCACACCAGGTTGGCTGGCTACCCTACAGGCAGGAACAAGAGCCCAGGTCAGCTGAATCAGCTGATGTGGGCCTGAGCTCCAGGGTGGGAAGTCACACTGTGGGTTTGATAGTAGGAAGTCAGCATTTCCTGGGCACTGACTGCATGCCAGGTAATACCCTCAGCACCTTGTATATATTTAGGCATGTGATCCTCTGAATATCCTTTGAAGTATTATTGTCCCCATGTAACGTGAGGAAACAAAGGCCCTGGAACATGAAGTGAACTTGATCTTGCAGCTGACAAATGGCCCAGGCAGGATTTGAACCTGTGGCTCAGAGTCTTCCCTTCTAGTCCTAGTGATAAGCTACAGACTCCTCAGCCAGCCATGCAAGGCCTGCCCTAATCTGGCCCATCCTCTCATGTATCAGCTAGTTTTCACTGCCTAACAAGCCATCCCAAATGTAGTAGCTTATAGCAACAAACATTTATTATTTCTCATAATTCTAAGGGCTGAGTTGGGCAATTCTTCCTGTCTGGACAGGCTCAGCTCTGGCTGGATGCTTGCTGATGGTGGTCTCACTCCCCGGTCTGGGCCTCAGCCAGGACGGCCGGTGTGATCTGGGTGGCTGGGACCTCTCTCCCCACTGTCTTGCATCCTTCAGGAGGCCAGCTTGGGTCATCCACCTGGTGGTGCCAGCAGCATTCCCAGCAGTAGGCAAGGGCTTTCCAAGCCTCTGCTTGTGTCTGCTGGTGCCCCCAAGCCCAGCTTCAGGGTGTAAAGAAACAGACTGAGCATAGCAAAGGACAAAGTATGTGGAGTAAAGGACATAGACCACACCACGCCTTCCTACCCTCTCTCCACCCCTTTGCTGCTGCGGCCCAGAATGCACCCACCTTCTCTGTCACCCCGGCACACACTTGTTGCTGGCACATGTTGCTCCCCTGCCAGGAAGGCCTCTCCCCCAGCTTCACCTGGGCAGCTCCTTGTATCCTTCAAAACTCAGCTCAGGGGACACCTCCACTGGAAAGCCTTCCCTGACCACAGCCTAGACACCCAGCATACTGGTTAGGACCCTCTGCTCTTCACTCTCACAGCACCCATCACCCTGTGGTGTGCATCCCTCTCTAGGAAGCTGGGAGTCCCACGATCAGGGGAAGCAACTTAGAACCCCAGTGGTCAGCCCAGAGGAGTAGCTCAGTGTGTGCATGAGGGAGGGGACCAGGCTTGGGTGGAAAGGTCAGGTAACCAGGGGCGGGATGCCAGGCCAACCACCAGGCTGGGTTACCAGCCATGAGGAGGCACGTTGACGCTGAGCCAAAAGTCTCCTGATATTCCTCCTATTCTGAGCTCCCAACACCCCATCATGATGGGCCTGACCCACAGGGATAGCTGAGCCTGCACACCTGGCTGGAGTGGGAGGGAGGGGCATGGGGGGCATTCGGGGTCCCAATATTTATTGAATGTCAAAAGAAGCTGAGCCCTGGGAACATGACGGAGTAAGACACACAGACCCTGGCAGAGGAGTGAAACAGTTTCTGGTTCATTACAATACAGTGAATTACCCCATCAGGGAGCACGGCCACCATGAGGGAGCAGGGTAGCTGAGATGATAGCAGGGCTTGACCTGGTCCGGGCTGAAATCAGGGAGGCTTCCCTGAGGAGGTGATTCTTATGCTGAGAAGGCCTCGTAGGAGAGAGGAGGGGAGCACCAAGCCGAAGCCGCGTGTGTGCTCCACCCTGAGGCCAGAGAGGGCAGGGTGCCGCGGAAGGCCACCCTATCTGCTGCCCAGGGAAAGGGTCTGCCTGGAGAGGCTGGGGCCCAAGGAAGAGAAGCAGCAGCTCAGCCACCAGGGAACAAAGCGGGAAGACGTTTCTGGGGACTCGGTGCTCCCCGGATCAACCACAGGGGCGCCGGGGGAGGCCTCTTTAGTGCCTGCAGTGCGCCAGCATGAAAACGTTTCCTCCATCTTTACTCCTTAACTCTCAACAACCCCAGGAGGGAGGTAGACCTTGTCTCTCTCTGGCAGAGGTCTGAGTAGTTTGCCCGGGGTCATACAGCTCCGTGAAGCTGGGCCTCACGTTCAGACAGCACGCTGCGGAGTCTGGGTTGTAACCATGACACTTCTTGCCTCGAGATCAGAAAGTCATTCAACAAACACTACATATGCAGCTACATGTGCTCTCGGTGTTGCTGGTATTGCAGGGCATGATCAAGTCCCTTTCCTGGGGAACGGGGGGAGGCTAACGCTCTGACCTGGACCAAGACATCAACACCAGTGTCAGTGATGTGACCTATGATGGCAGTTGAACAAGGTGAAGAAGTAAAGTCAGAAAGTGATGGTGGGGTGCAGTATGGGGACAAAATTAGGTGATTGCTGGTCCCTAGGTGCAGGTGACACTTGTGCTGCGACCTCAATGCTATGAAAGGATTAGGAGGAAGAGCACCCCCACCCCCAGTCTGCAGCTCGATATAGGGCCATTAAGGGAGTAAGTGAGCCCCAATCCTCACCCCTTCCATCCTCTCGAAGGCTTCATTGCCCCCTCTAACTAGTGTGGGACAGGGGCGGGGTGGTGCTCGATGAGCAGGGCCTGGACACCCAGGCCTGTCTGACTCTGAAGTTCTGCTCTCTCCTCCCAGGCTGCAGGGACCAGTGCTGGGCCACCAGGGGTAAGAGGTGGAGCTCGCAGAGCAGTGACCCCAGTGGTGCAGGAGGGCTGCACTGGGCAGAGGCAGACAGGAACTGCCAGGCCACCCCTGGGAGTGGGACGCTTGCCTGGGAGACCCAAGAACAGACACCACAGGGCCCGCATGAGCACTGAGCAGGCAGCAGTTCCCGGTGCATTAGCCTGTCAGCACCAGGAATGGTCAGAATCCTAAAAAAGCCCTCTTACTTCTCCAGGGACATGGCGCCCTTTGGAAAAGGGATGTTTCCTGCCAGATCATCTCCCGAAGATGCGTTTGTCACAGGCTTTTGTGTAAATCTATGTTTGGCCCATTTTAAAAGATGTGATTTATCCACTTGACTGCCCTGAACACTCCACCAAACTCTCAAAATGGGGCTGTTATCAGAGGCCTGAGAGGAGCCATAAAGCATTCCAGGGGAGGCCTGGCTACATCACCCCCGTGGGCTCAGAGGAGAAGGGAGGGAGGGGGCTGGGGGCCGCGTGGCTCAGGAGCTGCAAACACCCAGGACCCTGGTCAGGCCTGGAGCAGAGAACGCGATGCCAGAGAAAGGCCAGCTTCAGGCTCCCTCCTTCCACCAGGCTTACTGGGGCCCTGCCATGTGTGGCCTGGGTGGGGCCTGGGGGTGCAGCAGGGAGCAGAGAGGCCCCCAGTGGGAGCCTAGAGAGAGAGGCAGGAAGGGACAGGTGAGCAATGCATGGACAACAGTGGGCCAGGAAGAAAGGAAACAGTGGGACATTACAGAGTCTGGCTCTGGGCAGGGGTCACGCAGTGACCATCTTGGACTGCCTGGGACAAGGAAGGTCTCTGAGAAGGTGACCTCTGAGCTAAGACCTGAAGGATGAGGAGGAGCCGACATCTGAACTCAGGGAGAACAGCCCACCAGGCCATAGGACCGAGCCTTGGGTGCAGAGACAGCTGTGGGGAGAGGGGTCCGGGTGAGTGGGGAGAGAGGGGCCTGCCCCAGTACACCCTGTGGTGTTCTCTGCTCATCCACTCCCCTGGCTCTCCTCATCCCTGAGGGCGCAGCTGAAATCTCTTCATCCAGGAGGGCTTCCCTGAACCCCCAGATTGTTTGGGGGGAGTGGGTGTTATTCACTGTCTTGATCTTGCCTTTTCTGAGACATTCAAGGTGAGCGTCTTGTTCAGTCCTGCTTCCTGCCAGACACTAATATTCATGAGGGGGACAGAGCCTGTCTTTGGCACAGCAGCAGCCCCGGCGCCCAGCCTAGTCCTGGCCCACAGTGGGCGCTCAGTAAATGTTTATTGAGTGAAGCCCCCTGGGGGTCAACACGTGATGCCCTTGAATGTGTGCTAAGGGGGTCTGGATCTATCCAAACACCAGGGGGCCCATCAGATGAGTCGTGGTCTTTGAAGAATTAGTCCCTTCCAGCTCTAAAATGCGATGAGTCAGCAAAGCCAGCCACGGCTGTTGACTTTAATTGGTGAAAGTTAACAGACCTGTTTGAGCTGAAGTTGCTCAGATAGGTTCATGAAGTCTTGGTGGGAGGACTGGGGGCATGTCCAGAGACCAGAGTGGTGGGGGAGACCTGGACCTCAGTCACCAAGGCTCCCACAGGGAAGACACAGGGTGATCCTCCTGGAAACAGTCTCCTCTCCAACTCTTTACCCACCAAATGCACCAGCCGCCCCCACTGCTTCTTCTGGGAATTCTCACAAGAAACCCTCAGGAGCAGCCCCCCAAACCAGCCCCCCAAACTAGCCCCAGATGAAATCAAGCCGTTTTGCTTCTCGCTTAGAGAGTTCCAGTCAGATGCCTCCTTCGGGAGGCAGCAGGTGCAGCCGTTGATAAGGGCCCTCGGAAGAAAAATTCAGGTCAGTGAAACATCAAAGGCAGTTTGGCTTCCTCGACAGCTGTGAGTCATGGTGACAGGGTCCCAGTTCCCCCAGAAAGTAGAGCTTTGGCATTCTCCAGTAGAGATGAAGACAGTGTTCGCTTGCATATCGTCAGGAGAGGCATTCTCAAATGACCTATGTGGTAGATCCTCTCACTACAGCCCCCTTTGACAGATGGGGAAACTGAGGCATCAGTAAGCCAGACCCTTACCTGAGGCCTCACTGCTGAGGAACTGGCCCCTGGCCTGTCGGACTCCCGCCTGCACATTTTCCACCACGCTGCTCACCCGGCAGGAATCAGACACGGCAGGATCCTGGAGTGTTGGGTCCCCTAGAACCATAAAGCTGTGTCAGGTGTGGGATCAGGATCCAGAAGACCTGAGTTCGAATTCTGACTCATTCACTGCTCTGGAAAAATGGGGACGAGGTCATGGTCCTGTTGCAGGGGGTTCAAGGGCAAATGCCTTCGCAGGTGGAGTACAAGGTCCCACATGATAAAGCAGGTCCTGAGTGAATGCTGACTCCCTTCTCTCATCTTCTGCTTATAGAGGAGGAAATAAAGCCTTGAGTATTACTAAAGACAATGTCAGCTGCTCAGAAAACCAAACCCTAACATATAAGCACCCAGTCTGATAAAGGTGGATTTCTCTCCCGTGCAAAGTTGAGAACAGGCCTTGCTCATTGATGAGTGACTCCCCCATGGCTGCTCCTCGGCCAGGTTCCTTCCATCTTATGGTTCTGTCACCTTTAACACCTGACTTTTGGAGTTGAGGTCTTCCAGATCGTCTGTGTCAGGCAGGCAGAAAGCTTAAGAAGTGTGAATGAGGTTCTCAGTGGTCCAACCTGGGAGCAACCCTTGTCACTCCCACTCATGTTCTATCGGCTGGAATGCAGCCACATGGTCCCACCTACCTGCAGAGGAGTCTGGGAGTTTGGAACGTGAAAGACACACGATCACATGGCTGATTGAGAGCTGGGCTCGCTGCCCCTGCCCACCCAGCATTACAAGGGAGGATTGTATCACATATCACTAGCCCAGGAAAGATCCTGATTCAGAGTTCGAAGTATGGTTTCTACTGAATGTGTATCACTTTTGCAGTATTATAAAGTCAAAAAATCTTAAGTCGAACCATCAGAAGTCAGGGACCAACTATATCGGTGTGTCTGCCACATCACAACTCAGACTAGACTGGTTGCTTGATTTTTGTGTTTCTTCCTTGTCTTTTGGGGCCTGGGGTCTGGCTTGCTCCCCCACCTCTCCGTTTGCCACCTGGACCCGTCACACATAACTGGAACCAGAGCTTCACCCCGCAGAGAAGACTGAGAGCTGGTGGAGGAGTAACAGGCCCTGTGATGCCATTCAGACTCTGGTAGCAGTGTGGATCCCCTGATTGGCTTGAATGCGGATTCAAGAAGAGAACCAGGCCTGAGTGGCTGCAAGAAGATGGGCTCATCTTGCCAGGAGGGACTGGAGACCTGGCTGCCCCAGAGAGATCAGGAGAGATGAGCAAACCCGCAGCCATCAGTCATCACTCACGCCAGCCACAGACTGGCAGCTGGAGGCCTAGTGACTTGGAAATGGACCCCCTGGTGGCAGGGAACCCAAATCTCTTGCTTCACCAGGGAACAAAGACATGTTCATTAGCCTGATTGGTCCCATCATTTGCAGGAGGAACAAAAACTTTGCCAAGTTGTCTGAGTGGATGTGCTGATATCTTAGAGCTGGGACTAACGTCAGAGGTGATGGCTTCTGATGGAGGCCACCGCCAGCTCTGATTCTGCTGTGTCTCCCTCTGGGGCCCCTCAGCCAGGAGTACCTGGCACTTCTGCCCATCTGCAGGGTCCATATCCACCAGGTGGGGCTGAGGTGGGCACAGGCTCTGTGATGAGGGGGACTTGGGGCTGGGGACAGTTGCCCTGAGCTGTCTGGACAATTCACATGGGTCTGGTTAATGACTCAGGGTGGAAATTTACTACAAACAACAATAAAGGATAAAAAGGGGGAGAAGATAGTCTCCTTTGTCCATCAGGCAAGGAAATGCTGTAACACCAACGTCCACCTTTCGTTGAGAGCCTGAAATCTTACCAAATCTTTGAGGGTGGGCCCTGAGAATGGGCTCTAAGAACAGGCTCTGACCTTGAGCAAGATCTGGACTTCCTGTATTCATGCATTCATTCATCCTTCATTCCGTCTGCAAATGCTCACTGAAGGCCTACTGTGTACCAGCTTAGTTCTAAGCCCTAGTGATAATACAATAGACAAAGTAATTTTACTGCCTTTGGAGCTTATATTCTAAGAGAGAGAGAAAAATCATAAACATACTAAAGAAGTGAATTTTATATAAGCACCAGGGAAAAACAAAAAGCAAAGCAAAGTCAAGGGATTACGAATATACAAGGGGAGAGCAGGATAAAGTGTTCAATGGTGCAGCCAAGGCAGGCCTGATGAGAAGGTGACATTTAAGGGAAGATGTAAACAGATAAGAAGTTAGCCATGAATGGGGGGAGCGCCTTCCAGGCAGCAGGGCAGCTGGTGGCACGGCCACCACAGAGGCATTCCCGGAGCATCAGGGGAGAGCAAGGAGGCCACACAGACGAAGTGGTGGCTGGGGGATCCGGGGCTTGAGGGAATGAGAGGGGGACAGTCCAGGATGGCCCAGGCTTCATGGGCCTGAGTGAAAGGGGAGCCCTTGCAGGGTGTAGATGCAGAAGGATGACATGGCCACCCTGCCTACTGTGTCAAGTGTGGGGACAAAGGTGGAAAGAGGGAGGCCAGTTTGGAGGGTCTTGCCGCTGTCTAGGCAAGGGATGGTAGTGGGGCGGACCAGGGTGATTGCAGGGCAGTTGGTGAGAAGGGGCAGATTCTGGACAGATTATGTTGACATGGAGCCAATAAGACCTGTAGCTGAATTCATTGTGGAATGTGAGAGAAATACAGGAAGTCAGGGATGACTTCCAAGCACTGGAGGATTAAACTGTCATTCACTGAGATACAGAGGCCAACTTTAACATGTAAATGTCCTCGAAAGGCCAGGCAGTGACCTTTTGATTGGGGTGAGTTAGGGTGAAGGTGTGGGTTGGTTACTAGGGATCCAGTGCCCTGACACATCATCCAAGGGTAACGGGCCAAGGAGACCTCAGGCCAGCAAGCCTCGGTCTTCCCCTAGTGTCCTGGACACAGCCAAGGTGAAGAGAGTCGGGTGGATCTCCAGCTCACAGCACAGGGAGCCTGTGATTTACTGTGATTTGCTAAGAGCCAAGCTAAATGCTGGACCACTGAAAACTGAGGGACACTACCCCCTGCCTTTGACAAAGGGAATGACATTTACGGTGAGGATGTTTGAGATGACAAACCCAAATTGAAGCTAATGACCACCCTGCGCCTTGCCTCTTCTGTTCCAACACAACCAGCTAGCTCCACTCAGAAATGATAATGACCAGCAAGGAATGAGCACAAGAACCTACACACAGAAACAGCCCCTCACAAGGAACAAAAAATGAGGAAAAAGGAACATAAACCACTGGTAGATGAAGAACTTACTCCATAAAAAGAATTACCCAAGACCCAGAAGAAAAATTGAGATAAGCTAGCAGGATGATCACACACACACACACACACACACACACACACACACACACACACACAGAGCCAAGGGCCCAAAGAAGAATTACTGATGAGAACTGTAAAAAGAGAGAGTTAAAAAATGAGCTGGTGTATCTTAAAAAGAAATGGAGGAAATTAATGAAAATATTACAGAAATGAATGCCATAAAATCTATAAAAATGAGTGAGCATGAAGGAAAATTCCATCAGGGACCCAGAAAATCAGTTTCAGGAAATAATTCAAATCAAAATGGAAATGAACAAAGTTATAGAAACGAATACAGACATTCCTCGTCCTGCCTTTGGTGCCCAGGCACGGCATGACTTCCAGCAGGTCTGCAGAGCGGGTGCAGCCAGGTCGTGGGGGCAGCGATGGCTGCAGCATGATGACCATGCTCAGGGTCCCCACCTGTGATGACCTGTTCCACTTCCACAACACTACCGTGGTCCACTTGCAGACACTCTCTCCTTCCATCCCCTCACCCTCTGACCAGAGTATCTCAGGGCTGCAGAGGCACTTGGTGGAGGGGTTCTGGGTTACGTGATGGGTAAACCGGTCTCAGAAGCTAGAGAAGAATGGTACAGCACTTCAAAGTTTTGTCTGTTCTGGAATTTCTATGACTTGGTGTGGCTGCTACACTAATGGAGTTATTAGAGGACATTTCAAAAGGACTGGGTGTTTTGTTTTGTTGTTCTAATTGCTCTCTTTGTAAGAGTCTCCAATCAAGTTGCCATCAGTGTATACAAGCTATTGGGGTAACAGCGTGCAAGACCATCATGGAGCGCTACTCAGCCTGTGGTGCGCGTGCTTGCCACAGGAGGAAACGGGGACACAGAGAAGAAGCCCTCCCTGCCGTCACCTCATCCTGGGAGGCCTGAGATGCTGAGTAATTATAAGCAGTGGTTCTTGGGCAGATTCTACAGATATTTTATGGGCAATATTATTTTCTTTGGGCAATCTTTGGAGCTCTGTTAGAATAAAAATAATTCTTAGACCTTAAAGATTTCAAGAAAATACAGGCTATAACGTCATTCTCATTGATTTCAATTAGCAATATTGTGTTTACCAAAGCTGTTTGTTGTAATAAAATTCTATTAAAAAAAAAGGCAGCTAGATCAAAAAAAGACTATCATGGTTCATGGTTTGGATAACATGCTGGGTAAGAAAAAGAATTATATATACTCTACAGTTGATCCTTTAACAACGTGGGTTTGGACTGCTTGGGTTCACTGATATACATATTTTTTTCAAATAAAAATATTGGGGAAAATTTTGGAGATTTCTGACAACTTAAAAAGACTCACAGGTGATCCACATAGCCTAGAAAAAACAAAAATAATTTAAGAAAAAGTTAAGCATGTTACGAATGCATTAAACATATGTAGATATTAGTCTATTTTTATCATTTGCTGCCATAAAGTCAACAGTAGGTTATTATTAGTTAAGTTTTGGGGGAATCAAAAGTTATCTGCAGATTTTTGATTGCATATGGGGGTTAGTGCCCCTAACCCCTATACTGTTTAAGGGTCAACTGTACACTATATAGTATATATACTATAAGCTGCATATTACTATATATACTATGTATATCCTATACTATATATCATATATGTAGCATATGCCATATATGCTATATACATTTTTTTCACTGAACTGCTAATTGAAGCTTTCAAATAATATAGAAATGTGTAAATCTAAGATGTATAATAAAGCACATTGTTGGCTCTATAAAAAAAATGAATATAGAGAGAATGACATGTTAGCCATGGAAGAAAGACCAAGGAAGTCCAATACATGCACAGTGCTGCTGAGGGAAAGAGCACAGTGACTGGGCAGAGCAGAATTCAAAGAGCTCTACCGTGTTCCACTAAACCAGGCTGCATTTCCTGGTACTGCTACGTGGCAGGCACTGGGCTCATCGAAGCTAAGAGTACAATTTGTGATTCCTGCCCTCAAGGAATGAGGACTATAGGCAAATAAACAGATCATTAAAATACAGTGGTAGAAATTCTAGAAAAGACATTAGCACTGGTACTCTGGGGGCAAGGGTGGACCACGGCTTACTGTGGCATGTGTCCGACACTGGGCTGACCTACAGTAACCCTGTTAGGTCACTGGTAGGGAGAAACATGCTGTCACAGGGTTGAGAGTGACTTGCCCAAGATCACATGGCCAACAAATGATAGGATCTGAAGTCAGGTGCGTCTGCTGCCGAGTTCGTCCTCCTTCTCCTTGATATGCTGCTTCCAGTCTCACACCAGCTCAAAGCCATCACTTCTGTAAGGAAAGTACCAGTGGTGACAAATCCTGGGTCTTGGGTCATAAGCGCTCATTACCAGGGGTCGGGGGCTTACGGGGGTTGGGGAGGAGGACATGCCTGGTACCAGTGGGATGAGCACAGGTGAGTAAGACTTTGTCTAGGGATGGTTTCCGAAGCAGGCAGGTGGAGCTTAGAAGAAGAGCAAACACATTCATCAAACAAGCTGTGCTCCGAGGCAAAGGCTACTTGCAAGATGAACAGTGGTGCATCCACCAAGCCACAGTTTGGTGTCCAGGATATGCTAAGAATTCAGGACCATGGGACAAGGGGGAAAGGCCAGCAGTGAGAGGGACAAATGCCCAAGAAAAAGGGAGATAAAACGGTCTACTGGAGACAGAGAATTTTGAAGACCATCCTGTGTTAAACAGAAAAAACATAAAAGCTGCCCGCCTCTGCTTTAAGTTGGCCCAAAGGGTCTGGCTACCCCCATCAGACCATCTGTTGCAGCCACACTCATTTACGATGTAAGAATGATGGTGCTGGAGCTGGGTATGGGTGTAGAGATATAACACCTAGTAGTTCTTTGAGTCCAACACGGGCTCTCTCTCTAAGGCCTTGTATTATTTAAAAAATAAAAATGGCAAGAAAAGAGATCACTAGTCTGTTAGTATTATCATGCCTGTTGCTTGTAATCCTGACCTACAGGTTCCAAAGTCCCCTTGCCCAGGTCCCTGAGTCCTGGACCTGTTAGTAGGTCAAGGAGGAGGGACAGTAGAACACAGCATGGGGAGATCTTCAGAGAAGCAGCAGTGATGGGAATGAAGGAGCAGAAACAGTGCACAGAAGGGATGGGGACCAGGGAACACAGGGTCATGGGCGACCAGGAAGAGGGCTGAGAGTGGGGAGAGGTCAGGGGCTGAAATTCCTGGGAGCCTGGGTCCCAGAGTCCTTGCATTAGCTGCGGAAACTCTCTAGGGCATGTCTCAGATCCCCTGCTGCGGCAGGACCAACCTGCCCTCATGCCATTTCCCACCAACCTTCTTATACCTCGAATCTGGGCTTTCCTTCTAGAATACTCTCCTCCCCTCTCTCATGGCTTTATTTTTCAAGACATTGAGGAGGTCTGGCTGTAAATTCTCTGAAATTTCTCCAACCTCTGTTTACCCTGGATATTACGTGTGTCCCCTATTTCTTGTTTCCTCCTAAAATGTCAAGGTGCTCTTTTTTTAGAACTACTGCATGGAGATAAAAGGGATTAAAGTGTAATTTTATCTTATTCACTGGTAACTTGGAGCAAATGGGAATAAACAGACTCACTTGGAGTTCATCTCCTCATCTCCCTTCTCCCTCCAGGCTCCTGCCCTCCTGCTCCTCCTTCTCACCTCAAGGCTGCCGGGGCTTCTGAAGTGGGGGGGATTAAGTTGGCCAGGGTCTGCCTTCCAGAAATCCCGTGAACAAGTCTAGGATGGCAGGGGGAGGCAGGTTTGCACCAAGAGGTGAGGAGAGGCCTCCTGACAACACAGAGGGTTGGGGGCTGAGAACGCAGGCGACCCAGAGTCCCAGTGGGGTGTGTGGTCTCCTGTGCTTCTCTGCTCTCTCTGCTCAGGGCCTGAGGGCAGGTGCAGGTCCCTGGGGAGGCCCCATTCCCATGACCCCCATCTTTGCAGCTGGGCCAGGTAGAGGAATTCAGATCTAGGGCTAGAAGTCCCGAGGGATAAACTAAGGCCAGAGAGGGAGGGACTGCGCTGGGGTCACTCAGCCAATTGGGGCCAGAATACAATGCTGGCTCCATCACCTGAACAGCTGCTTCATTCTCCCTCTTGGGCAGAAACTGGGGCATTTCCAGGTATCTGTAATCTAGGAACTGCCTTTTGATATTGACATTGCATCTCAATTCTGGGACACACATTTTAAACTTTCCAAAACAGACATTTCTTTCAATTGATTTAAAAAAAATTTTTATTAAGGTATTATTGATATACACTCTTATGAAAGTTTCACATGAAAAAACAATGTGGTGACTACTTTTACCCATATTATCAAGTCCACACCCATACCCCAATGCAGTCCTGTCCATCAGTGTAGTAAGATGCCACAGATTCACTGCTTGTCTTCTCTGTGCTACACTGTTTTCCCCGTGATCCCCCACACCATGTGTACTAAACATAATACCCCTCAATCCCCTTCTCCCTCCCTCCCCACCCACCCTCCCACACCCCTCCCCTTTGGCAACCACTAGGTCCTTCTTGGAGTCTCTGAGTCTGCTGCTATTTTGTTCCTTTAATTTTGCTGCATTGTTATACTCCACAAATGAGGGAAATCATTTGGCACTTGTCTTTCTCCGCCTGGCTTATTTCACTGAGCATAATATCCTCCAGCTCCATCCATGTTGTTGCCAATGGTAGGATTGCTTTTCTTTTTATGGCTAAATAGTATTCCATTGTGTATATGTACCACCTCTTCTTTATCCATTCATCTACTGATGGACACTTAGGTTGCTTCCATATCTTGGCTATTGTAAATAGTGTTGTGATAAACATAGGGATGCATATGTCTTTTTGAATCAGAGAAGTTGTATTCTTTGGGTAAATTCCAAGGAGTGGGATTCCCAGGTCAAATGGTATTTCTATTTTTAGTTTTTTGAGGAACCTCCATACTGCTTTCCACAATGGTTGAACTAGCTTACATTCCCACCAGCAGTGTAGGAGGGTTCCCCTTTCTCCACATCCTCACCAGCATTTGTTGTTCCTAGTCTTTTGGATGATGGCCATTCTTACTAGTGTGAGGTGATATCTTATTGTGGTTTTAATTCGCATTTCTCTGATAATCAGTGATATGAAGCATCTTTTCATGTGTCTGTTGGCCATCTGAATTTCTTCTTTTGAGAATTGGCTCTTCATATCCTCTGCCCATTTTTTAATTGGGTTATTTGCTTTATGAGTGTTGAGGTGTGTGAGTTCTTTATATATTTTGGATGTTAACCCCTGTTGGATATGTCATTTACAAATATATCCCCCCATACTGTAGGATGCCCTTTTGTTCTGTTGATGGTGTCCTTTGCTGTACAGAAACTTTTTAGTTTAATGTAGTCCCATGAGTTCATTTTTGCTTTTGTTTTCCTTGCTTGAGGAGATACGTTCAGGAAGAATTATCTCATGCTTATATTCAGGAGATTATTGCCTATGTTGTCTTCTAAGAGTTTTATGGTTTCATGATTTACCTTCAGGTCTTTGATCCATTTTCAGTTTACTTTTGTGTATGGGGTTAAACAGCAATCCAGTTTCATTCTCTTGCATGTAGCTGTCCAGTTTGACAACACCAGCTGTTGAAGAGGCTGTCATTTCCCCATTGTATGTCCATGGCTCCTTTATTGTATATTAATTGACCATATATGGTTAGGTTTATATCAGGGCTCTCTAGTCTGTTCCATTGGTCTATGGGTCTGTTCTTGTGCCAGTACCAAATTGTCTTGATAACTGTGGCTTTGTAGTAGAGGTTGAAGTTGGGGAGTGTAATCTCCTCAGCTTTATTCTTCCTTCTCAAGAATGCTTTGGCTTTTCAGGATCTTTTGCAGTTCCATATGAATTTTCGAACGATTTGCCCAAGTTCGTTGAAGAATGCTGCTGGTATTTTGATAGGAATTACATTGAATCTGTAGATTGCTTTAGGCAGGATGACCATTTTGACAATATTAATTCTTCCTATCCATGAGCATGGGATGTGTTTCCATTCATTGGTATCTTCTTTAATTTCTCTCATGAGTGTCTTGTAGTTTTCAGAGTATAGGTCTTTCACTTCCTTGGTTAGGTTTATTCCTAGGTATTTTAATTTTTTGATGCAACTGTGAATGGAATTGTTTTCCTGATTTCTCTTTCTGCTAGTTCATTGTTAGTATATAGGAATGCCACAGATTACTGCATATTAATTTTGTATCCTGCAACTTTGCTGAATTCAAATATTAGATCTAGTAGTTTTGGAGTGGATTCTTTAGGGTTTTTTATGTACAACATCATGTCATCTGCAACCAGGGACAGTTTAACTTCTTCCTTACCAATCTGGATGATGTGTTTTATTTCTTTGTGTTGTCTGATTGCTGTGGCTAGGAGACCCAGTACTGTGTTGAATAGAAGTGAGGAGAGTGGGCATCCTTTTCTTGTTCCTGATCTTAAAGGAAAAGCTTTCAGCTTCTTGCTGTTAAGTATAATGTTGGCTGTGGGTTTGTCATATATGGCCTTTATTATGTTGAGGTACTTGCCCTCTATACCCATTTTGTTGAGAGTTTTTATCATGAATGGATGTTGAATTTTGTCAAATGCTTTTTCAGCATCTATGGAGATGATCATGTGGTTTTTGTCCTTCTTTTTGTTGATGTAGTGGATGATGTTGATGGATTTTCAAATGTTGTACCATCCTTGCATTCCTGGAATAAATCCTACTTGAACATGATGGATGATCTTTTTGATGTATTTTTGAATTCGGTTTGCTAATATTTTGTTGAGTATTTTTGCATCTATATTCAACAGGGATATTGGTCTGTGATTTTCTTTTTTGTGGTGTCTTTGCCTGGTTTTGGTATTAGAGTGATGCTGGCCTCATAGAATGAGTTTGGAAATAACCCTTCTTCTACCCTTTGAAAAACTTTAAGGAGGATGGGTATTAGGTCTTCACTAAATGTTTGATAAAATTCAGCGGTAAAGCCATCTCGTCCAGAGGTTTTGTTTTTAGGTACTTTTTTGATGACCAATTCAATTTCATTACTGATAATTGGTCTCTTCAGATTTTCTGTTCTTTTCTGGGTCAGCCTTGGAAGGTTGTATTTTTCTAGAAAGCGGTCCATTTCTTCTAGGTTATCCAGTTTGTTGGCATAGAATTTTTCATTGTATTCTCTAATAATTCTTTGTGTTTCTGTGGTGTCCATAGTGATTTTTCCTATCTCATTTCTGATTCTGTTTATGTGTGTAGACTCTCTTTTTTTCTTGATAAGTCTGGCTAGGGGTTTATCTATTTTGTTTGTTTTCTTGAAGAACCAGCTCTTGTTTTCATTGATTCTTTCTATTGTTTTATTCTTCTTGATTTTCTTTATTTCTCCTCTAATCTTTATTATGTCCCTCCTTCCACTAACTTTGGGCCTCATTTGTTCTTCTTTTTCTAGTTTCATTTACTGTGAGTTTAGACTGTTCATATGGGATTGTTCTTCTTTCCTGAGGTAGGCCTGTATTGCAATCTACTTTCCTCTTAGCATGGCCTTCGCTGCATCCCACAGATTTTGTGGTGTTGAATTATTGTTGTCATTTGTCTCCATATATTGCTTGATCTCTGTTATATTTGGTCATTGATCCATTGGTTATTTAGGAGCATGTTGTGAAGCCTCCATGTGTTTGTGGGAGTTTTCATTCTTTTTGCGTAATTCATTTCTAGTTTCATACCTTTGTGGTCTGAGAAACTGGTTGGTACAATTTCAATCTTTCTGAATTTACTGAGGCTCTTTTTGTGGCCTAGGATATGATCTATGCTTGAAAATGTTCCATGTGCACTTGAGAAGAATGTGTATTCTGCTGCTTTTGGGTGTAGAGTTCTGTAGATGTCGGTTAGGTCCATCTGTTCTAATGTGTTGGTTAGTGCTTCTGTCTCCTTACTTATTTTCTGTCTGGTTGATCTGTCCTTTGAAGTGAGTGGAGTGTTGAAGTCTCCTAGAATGAATGCATTGCATTCTATTTCTCCTTTTAATTCTGTTAGTATTTATTTCACATATGTAGGTGATCCTGTGTTGGGTGCATAGATATTTATAATGGTTATATCTTCTTGTTGGATTGACCCCTTTATCATTATGTAATGTCCTTCTTTGTCTCTTTTGACTTTCTTTGTTTTGAAGTCTATTTTGTCTGATACAAGTACTGCAACTCCTGCTTTTTTCTCCCTATTAGTTGCATGAAATATCTTTTTCCATCCCTTCACTTTTAGTCTGTGTATGCCTTTGGTTTTAAAGTGAGTCTCTTGTAAGCAGCATATAGATGGGTCTTGTTTTTTATTCATTCAGTGACTCTATGTCTTTTGATTGGTGCATTCAAACCATTTTCATTTAGGGTGACTATTGATAGGTATGTACTTATTGCCATTGCAGGCTTTAGATTCATGGTTACCAAAGGTTCAAGGCTAAGTTCCTTACTATATATGAGTCTAACTTAACTCACTTAATATGCTATTACAGCCTAAAGGTTCTCTTTTTCTCCTCCTTTTTCTTTCTCCTCCATTCTTTATATATTAAGTATCATATTCTGTACTCTTTGTCTATCCCTTGATTGACTTTGGAGATAGTTTATTTAATTTTGCATTTGCTTAGTAATTAACTGTTCTACTTTCTTTATCTTGGTTTTATTACCTCTGGTGACAGCTATTAAACCTTAGGAACACTTCCATCTATAGCAGTCCCTCAAAAATACACTGTAGAGATGGTTTGTGGGGGGTAAATTCTCTCAGCTTTTGCTTATCTGGAAATTATTTAATCCCTCCTTCAAATTTAAATGATAACCTTGCCAGACAAAGTATTCCTGGTTCAAGGCCCTTCTGCTTCATTGCATTAAATACATCATGCCACTCCCTTCTGGCCTGTAAGGTTTCTGCTGAGAAGTCTGCTGATATCCTGATGGGCTTTCCTTTGTATGTGATCTTATTTCTCTCTCTGGCTGCTTTTAATAGTCTGTCTTATCCTTGATCTTTGCCATTTTAATTACTATATGTCTTGGTGTTGTCTTCCTCAGGTCCGTTGTGTTGGGAGATCTGTGCACCTCCATGGCTGAGAGACTATCTCCTTCCCCAGATTGGGGAAGTTTTCAGCAATTACCTCCTGAAAGACACTTTCTATCCCTTTCTCTCTCTCTTCTTCTTCTGGTACCCCTATAATGCGAATATTGTTCCATTTGGATTGGTCACACAGTTCTCTCAATATTCTTTCATTCTCAGAGATCCTTTTTTCTCTCTGTGCCTCAGCTTCTTTGTATTCCTCTTCTCTAATTTCTATTTCATTTATCGTCTCCTCCACCGTATCTAATATGCTTTTTAAACTTAACATTGTATGTTTCATTTCTGATACTGTGTTCCATAATGATTGGATCTCCAAGCAGAATTAATTCCTGAGTTCTTGAATATTTTTCTGTACCTCCATGAGCATGTTTATGATTTTTATTTTGAAATCCCTTTCAGGCAGATTCATGAGGTCTATTTCATTTAAATTTTTCTCAGGGGTTGTATTCATAATTTTTCTTTGAACTAGGTTCCTTAGGCATTTCAATTTGTATATGGCGCCTTCTAGTGCCCAGAAGCTCTACTCTCTGGAGCTGTTCAGCGCCTGGAGCAATGTCGAGGGTCACTGGGGAGTGGTATTGGTGCCTAGGGGGAGGAAAGAGCTGTTTCCTGCTTCCCGGCTGCTATGCCTGTCTCCACTGCCAGAAGCAGTGGGCCGAGCACACAGGTGTAAGCCTCTGTGCTTTGCACTTGTAGTTGCTGTAGATGGGGCATCCCTCTGACTGGCCTAATGCCAGGGTCGGGTTTGCCAGTTTGAGAGCCAGGTAGGGCTGACCAGGAGAAAGGCACAGTAGGCTGCATATCACAGAGGGGGTCCTTGGAGCTCTGTAGCCAGCCAGGGAGCTGGAGCTCCTGAAGATCGTAAAAGCTCCCAACCTGCTGGGCAGAGTGCACCTGGGCAATTTTGTCTACCTGTCCTTTCTCCTGAGCAGTGAGCTCTGTACAATCCTTCTCCCTTTAGCAGCCCTCTTGCTGTTAGGAAGTCTCTCAGACTGCCTACCTTTCTTTTGTTCAAGAGCAGCCGCATATGGATCCCTGCTTTCCACAAGCAGCTGGAATCTCAGTCTCTCCAGGTATTCTGCCTGTCTTAGCTTTCCAACCCCCTAATCACAAGAGTACCATGAAAACACCATGAAATGTAGGTTTGTGCTCCCAGAGCAGATCTCTGGAATTAGGTATTCAGCAGTCCCAGGCCTGCACTCTCTCCCCCTTCTGTTTCTTTTCCTCCCACTTGTGAGTTGGGGTGGGGGAAGGGCTTGCGTCCCGCTGAGCCACAGCTTTGGTACGTTACCCTGTTCCGTGAAGTTTATTCTTTTCTCCAGGTGTATGCAGTTTGGCGCAGTCCTCTTTCCTGTTGCTCTTTCAGGATTAGTTGTAGTAATTATATTTTCATATTATATGCAGTTTTAGGAGGAAGCCTCTTTCTCATCTCTCACACCACCAACTTTAATCTCTAGATCTTTTCTTGACTCTCTTTCAATTGATTTGGACATTCAATTTCACTTTTCTTTTGATATCTTCTGATAGAGGCATCTTAGAACAAAGCAAGTGCGATAATGGTAGAAAATAAGTCTGGTATTATTTTAATTGTTTTCTGGTTTTCCAACACTGTGCTAAATGCTGAACTTGTTTTTCTCAGTTAATCCTCTGAACACCTTATAAGGTGGGTGCTAACATAAACCCATTTCACAGCTGAGGAAACTGAGTCTCAGAGAGGTCCAGTTACTCCCATGGTCACATGATAAAGGGGTGGAGGTGCCAGTCTATTCCAACTCAAGCCATGTGGTTCAGAATCACATTACATTACTATATATGTTTACATTACCGCATTCGTTTGCTCATTCATTAATCCCTGCTGGGCACTGGTGCCAACATAAAGCCCTGGGCCCGCCCTTAAGGAGCTAACCATCTAGAGAGGGACATCAGTGTGTCCACTGCCTGCTACAAACTTGCCATGTGGCCTTTGAACATCACCTTTCCGCCTCTGAGGCTCAGGGCCCCATCTGCTGGTCGAGAGCTGGACACCCAGAGCCTGCTCGCATCCCGATATCTGGCCCAGCCAGAGAAGCACCTGTGCCCTAAGCAGCCAGTGTTTTTTTCCCCCTGGTTTCCTGGAAAGCCTGCCAGCCCAGGAACAGGTTGGGTGACAATACACTTTGCTCTTTCGGCCCACTCTTCCCAGGAGAGTTGTCGCTATTTAAGGAGAGTGTTTTCATTCTCTGCCCCTCTCCACCACCTCCCTAGCCACTCACACTGGACACTAGATGCGGGGGAGGGGTGGTCCAGGACAGGAGCACTGAATCAGCCTCCCTGGAACTTCCCACATGCAAAAAAAAAATAGGCGCTAACTCACTGCAAGCAGCCAAGAGCCCTTGTGACAGGTAGCATGCACATAACTGGAAATAGCTTTAACACCCTATTGATGGCTTTTTCCCCATCACTCCGTAACAAAGTTGAGACCATTAAAGGCTCAGTTTTCCAGATCTGAGCTATGATCTCAAGATCAAGGTAGGCAAGGGGATGGAGGTACAGTGCAAGAGGGCGGGCTTTACAATGAAATTCTGGTTCTTGTTTTCCTGGTAGCATTTCTTTTGCACTGGCATGGCAGCCAGCTCTCTGAGTGACAGAAGATTTGTATTTCATTAGTCAAAAGATCAACGATGCTCTCAGAAGTGGTCTACCAGCCCACAGGGGTGGGCCAGCCTGCTAAGAATCCTGCAAAGATCCAGCTAGAATTAGGCAGCTGCCAACAAATGCTGGATTTGTAATCACAGTGCATTGATTTCCAAAGTGATGCTGGAACCAAGTGAGTTTCATTGGCCTCCCTGTTTTGTCTTTGAGAAGAGGGACCTTCTGTAATGAAGGGGTTCTTCTTTCATAATGAAGTGGTTCCTTCTCCAGGGAGCTGGAGCTATTTGAAGGCAGGCTATGGATTGGCCCAAGCGTAGGGTGGGAGTGGGTTATCCAGCAGAGCACAAATGGGAGAACTTGTCTTGCCATTAATTAGCTGTGACCTTGGGCATGTTATTTCACTTCTAGGAGCCTCAGTTTCCTTATCTGTGAGCAACTGGAAGCAATAACAGAATTAAAATTATTTCAGCTATATATAGTGTGATGCCTGCCAAATAGTAAGTAATCTATGTATTTTGAGTTACTCTTATAAGAATAAGAAAGGACACATAGTGCCAAACTTTCTCTTATCCCAGAGTGGTTAAGTGGCTTGACTAAGGTCACACAGCTCAGCTGGACTCAGGACTTGGCAGGTTAAGTCCATTTCAGGTTTAGTTTCCCCTCCCCACCAGGCCAGGGGGTATCTATGGGGCCAGGGCCAAGGACCACATCTAGAGATGGCTGTGGTGGGACAGGAACTTGGCAGGGCATTAGGACACCTGTGTTCTAGATTCAAGTCTGCCAAGGATGTGTGGCCTTGGTCAAGCCAAGTGTCTTAATGCTCAGCTCAGTTCCTTAAAACTGCCTTCAGAGTGCCAGAACATTAGTCTGTCAGCCTGGCTGGGCCTGGGCCATTCATTCTGTGATTTGCTAGTGGTTTTATCCTGTGTGATTGTAGCTCCTCAAGGGCAGTGGCGAGATCATCTCCTACAGCCCATGTAGAATGACAGTTAAGAATATGGATTCAGGAAGTATTGCCTGGTTCAAGTCCTTGCTTTGCTTCTAATTAGCTCTGTGGCCTTGGGCAAGTTTGTAAACCTCTCTGTGTCTCACCTGCAGGGGAGATAACAGCATGAACCTCACAGGGCTGCCATGAGGCTTATTCCATGTGTACATGCAGAGCACTAAGGCCAAGGCCTGGCCTGTCACAAACCCCATGCAGGTGTTTCTATCGCCTCCATTCACATCCCCACCAGTCCCCCACGGCCCCTGAGGAGGTCAACTGCTCCCCACATCATGTGACTCATCCCCTGCAGAACCCTCCAACCCCAATCAGTGCCAGGCCCTTCCTGGCTCCAAGCCCTCTCAGCCCCTCTGCAGTCACTCACGTCCACCCATTTCCTAAGGTCTCCACGTGGCCACCCTGCTCTCACCTGCACCAGAGCCCTCTTGGGGGGCTCTTAGCTGATCTCTGTGCTGCCAAGGTCCCACCCCATTTCACCTGCACTCAGGTACCTGCCCAAAACACATGGCCCTGAATACATGTGCCTGCTGGAACAAGAAAGGGTGCTGAGCCCCCATGGCCCGTGAGTTGGAATGCGGACTCTACACCTGGCATTCCAGGCTGCTCTGCTCTGACCTCCCGTGCTGCTTCCTTGTCCCTGACATCAACGCCACAGTGTCCCTAACATCCCCCACTGCCTCGCAGCCCCTCCCCTGCACCTGGACCTCAACGGACACCTTTGTGTCCTCCTCTTCTATGGTGAATCTGCTCATCCTAGGACTCAGCCCAGAGGTGACCCCTGCAGAGCGAGCCCTGACCGCCTCCCCACACCCCATCAGGGGAGGGTGTCGACTGTGTGCAACCAAAACCTCCACCTGTGACAGTCCTCAGAGCCCCGAGTGTGAGCCCCTGAGGGCAGCCTAGCCTCCCTCCTCTGGGTCCTTCAGGGCTCTGCCATCCGGAGTCAGCAGAGCAAAACTCCTGAGGCCCCAGCTCTACCAGCCCTGCGGACACTCAGAGGTATCACAGACCCAGCGTGCCCATGTCCCAGCTCATGGACTCCCTGCTCCTCCCCGGGCCTCTCTCCCCATGAACGACAGCGCAGTGCACCCATGCCCCCACCCAGGGACCCTTCCAGGGGCCTGGTGCCAAGCCTGAACCTGTCTCCTCCCCGCGCCCAGCTCGCCAGCCAGTCCTGGCCAGTTTCCCCTAATGCCTCCGAGTTCTCTCCTTCCCGTCCTCCCATAGGACATTTAGTTACAGGCTCCCCAGGGCCCCTCTCTGAGCCTCGGCTTCCACACCTGGGTCAGGGTGAGGGGACTGGAGGGCAGGGGCAGGAACTGGCCTCTGAGGGCCGGGAAAGCCCAGCTCAGGGTCAGATCTTCGCTTCAGGTGCAGCGGGGCCCTGAGGAGCTGCCAGCTGGAGGACAGGCGGATGTGGCATTTCAAATGGACCACGCAGGACCTTCCTCTCAGTCCCCCTGTGGGCTGTGAGGACAAAATGGTAAAATGCTGCTGAAAAGCCCAGACTAGGGATGGCTGGAAATGGCACCAAACACCATCCCGGGGGAAGCAGATGGAGTGAGACCAGCCAGCAGCTCCGCTGGACTCCCTGCCTGCCCCACCCGCCGGAGCCGCAGCGCCGAGCCCAGCACCACCACACATCTCCTCGCTGCCCTGCTGAGGGGGTGCTGGTACCCAGAAGGAGAAATCGAGACCCAGAAAAGGACAGAGGCTTACTCCCAGTGCACTGCCTGCCTGGTTCCACTCAAGTGCATTCAGTAAGAACACTTCCAAACCAGCAGTGGGGGCTCTGGACACAGAAATGGTTCAGGTGGGGCCCTGACTCTGAGAAAGCTCCTGGTTATGGGGAAGAGGCTCTAATATAAGTTATATTTTAATATTTACCATGAAATGAGGAAGAAAGGAAGTGTGTGAAAGGTGCGAATACAACGCAGAGGAGAAAGGGGTAGGTTGAGGTGATCAGGGAAGGCTTCTGGGAGGAGACGGCGGTGTCAGGAAGGAGGGGGTATACCCTCCGTGCCCACCCAGGGCTCTTTGTGCTTCTCTCTAACCACCTCTCGACTGGCCAGGGTGGTAGTGAACTCAGTGGTGCGTCCCCCTGAGCGAAGGAGTTGGGTTTGCCCAGCGGGGCTGAGAGAGCAGAGCAATGGCTTGCGCCTAACCCTGGCCTGTGCCAGGGCCACCCTCATCTCCACCCCACCGTCCCTTCCTTCCCCAGGGCCCAGGTGTGCACACAGCCACATGCTTGTGGCATTGTGGGGACACACCTGGCCTTTCTTCATTCATTCACTCACTCATTTTTTTCATCCCATGTGTTTGTGATGTGCTGGGCACCATGCTGGACACAGGATGGGGCAGCGAGGTCAGCCTCAGCCTTGCCCTCGTGCTGTATACAGCTGAAGGAAGGAAACACATCTTACAGAGTTGCCCTAATGCATGTGGGATTTCAACCAAGACCTGGAATGCTAAGGAGAGCTCCATGGAGCCATGAGACACCCTGCTCCGTAGACAGGGGGAGTTGAGGCAGAGAAGCAGTCAGGAGAGCTTTCCTGGAGCAAAGACCTGCAGGATAAGTGGGCACTGACTAGGTGAGGGGAGCATCCAGGACAGAGAGGGAGCATGTGCCAAGGTCCTGCGGAAACAAAAGCAGGACAGAGTGCTGGAAAACACCAGAGCACAGAGTGTAAGGGGACCACAGGGAAGGGGCAGGGACAGGCTCACAGGCCCCAGCCAGACTGCCTGTGCTTATCCCTCTAGTAATCAGGAGCCATGGGAGGGTTTTAAGTAGGGCATGGTGTGCTCAGACCTGCCTCTCAAGTAGATCCCATGGGAATTATATCTCCCCAAATATATCTCCTGCCCCCAGGTCAGGTCTGCCCTTCTATCCTGGGAGTCAAGAAAGGCCCCCCAGCAAGACATCATCTGAGCAGAAACCTGGAGGAAGCTGGGAGTGACCCTAGTCAGAGAGGAGAAGACTCCAGATGGGGAGCGGAGGCCACAGAGCGTCCCCCAGTGAGTCCAGGGTCAGGCCAAGGCTGCCAGGACTGGACTGGAGGCCTGGGTTCAGCGGGTTTCTGCCCTCCCCCAGGTGGCATCGCAGCCATTTTTATAAGAGATCTGAAGAAGGTGACCCATCACCCTCACATTCCGGTCGGTGGTGCCAACGTCCCCTCATAAGGTGTGGGCCCTCTGCCCCTCCTCTGAAAATGCCCAGAGATCGCCTGAACCCCTACCCACCGCCTCCAGGAGGCACTTTGCAGAGCAGCCCCAGCGCTGCTCTCTCACTCTGCAGCCCCCGGCCCTGGCACCTCATCTCTGTGTCTCACCCTGGCCCCGCCTGCTCCCCCTGCTTCCCCTCCCTCCTTCCTTCAGTGCCGGTGTTTATTTTCAGAACCTTGGAATCCTTCCCAAGCCTCTAACATTTACTCTTTGGAATCAGAATATTTTCTATTTCTCTTTCCCAGAGCGAGGCTGCGGGGTGAGATTTCCCCGAGGATGTTGCCTGCCCTTCTGGAGGTGAAGTGCTGGGAGCAGAGCTGACTTATGTCAGCCCAGCACCAAGTACACCCATCAGCAGTTATTAGGCATCCACTGCATACCCGGCCCTTCTCATGAACTATCCCATTCAGTTCATCCAGAACCCTGCAGGGCTGGCGTCGCCATCTGCACACAGCCGGTGAATGAACCGAGTCTTGGAGCAGTTAAATCACAAGTCGAAGGTCACCCGGCAAGTGAGAAGCAGGGCGGGGGGGAACCACACCTCTCTGTTTCCCTCCTCTGCGCTCTGCCTTCAAGGCCCGGGTGGCGGTGCACTCAGGACGTGCAGCATCTGGAGAGACCAAGGGTTTAGAGAGCACAGCACCAGGCAGAGGGTGCAGCAAGAACAAAGGCACAGAGGCAGGAACATGCCAAGCATGTTGGAAGGGCCAGTTGGCGGGGCTCAGGTAGGGGATTCAGGTCGAGGAGCAGGAGAAGACGAGGATGGTTGCAAAGGCAGACTTGGCCTGTTGCAAATGTGAGAAAATGCAGCTCATCCTGGGGGAGCTTGAAAGGAAAAGCGCTGGCTTACCTGTGTGGTAAGTCCAAGGAGGAAATGGGCGGGGCTGAGAGGCGGGGCTGAGAGGCGGGGCTGAGAGGCGGGGC
>JAQQAC010002837.1:22636101-22742042 GCA_029783875.1 Phataginus tricuspis | reverse complement strand
GGCGGGGCTGAGAGGCGGGGCTGAGAGGCGGGGCTGAGAGGCGGGGCTGAGAGGCGGGGCTGAGAGGCGGGGCTGGTCCCAAAGGAGAAACTTCTCACCGAACTAAAGAAACAACAGACCACAGGAATGAGCATATGCCAAGAGCTTAAATGCATCAGTTCTAAGTATTTTATATGTATGATCTCATTTATCCTGACAACAACCCTATGAGGCAGAAATTACTTCCAGTTTATAGTTGAGGAAACGGAAGCTCAGAGAGGTTGAGTAACATGCCCGGGTTCACACAGCTAGTCGCTGGCAGACACCTGATTTGACTTCGGCCCCAGACTTTAGGTCTCTCTCGCCGTCCCACCTTCCCACACAGCTGTTACAGGCCAGCTCACCACAGCCTGCTCAGTGAAGTGAGCGGCTTCCTCCAGGAGGAAATGAGGAGCCATAGGATATAGTAGAGGGTGACACCATCAGAGATATGCTTTAGAAGCACACTCGGAGGCAGCGTGGGGGCAGCCCAGCCGGGCAGGACCCAGGAAGGGCCTGACGACGCAGCAGTAGGGAAGGAGGCGGGGCACCAGTGTGAGGCCCGCAGTAAAATCCTCTCAGCCACCGGCCGGTGCTGGTGGAGCCAGTGGTGGGTGCAGGGCTGGGGATCATGCATGACCCATGACCCAGCTCAGCTCACATCACTTCTCCCAACCCACAGGCAGGAGCTGGTCGTGCGGCCCCACCCAGACCGGGGAGCTGGGCAGGGCGGTCCCATGGGGGCCCGCCCAGCAGCGTCCCCTCCCGACCCCTCAAGGCCCTCACCGCCTGCATCATGACCATCATCCCCACGTCCCCAGTGACACCGCACTGATTTGCCTCATCGTCACCTCGCCACATCATCATGGGGGCCCTGAGGAGGGTGAAGGCAGTTAGGAGTCCAGGCCGATGAGGGCTCAAATGCCAGCCTGCCCGTGGCGGCTGCGGGCAGGGGGCAGGCCCGTCACCCCTGGGCCTCAGGCTCTGCGTCCGCAGTGGGGACCCGGATGCCCCCCTCACAGGGCTGCCATGACGCTCCAAGTGACACCTCTCAGAGGGGTCAGAGCTGGGCCTGCCCTGGAGACCCTCCACCTAGTGGGAGCGGCGGTCCTGGGGAAACCAGTCCCCTGTGGGCGGGCGAGGCAGCAGAAGGGCCCCGAGGAAGGGTCTCTGCTCCATAGGGCCTTTCCTGCTGGACTTTGCACTGCAGGCTTTGAAGTTCGATTTGAACACAAGAGGAGGGGCTCCACGGAAAGGGGCCACCTCAGGGAATGCAGGCGGAGAAGAGACACTGCGCTTTGCCTCCCTCCCAAAGGGAATCTCCCAACAAATGCTGCCCTCATGCTAACGGAGGTGATGGAGGTGAAGGGGTCCCGGGCCTAGGCCCCCTGGAGTGGAAATATGCCAGCAGCAGTTGTGGCCCATGGCTGTAAAGCCTAGCTCCTTGGAGACACGGCCCAGAGAAGAGGGTCTCCTGGGGATGGTGGGGAGCCTGGGAGGAGCCCAGAGCCCCACTGGCCCAGCTTGCTGCGTGACCCTGGGGAGGTCACTTACGGACTCCGAGCCCCCTCCTCCCCTGCCTCAGGCAGCCACAGTCACCCAACCTCCCTCCGGGTCAGGAGGTAAAAGGTCACAGGTCAGGCCACTGACTATGCAGGGAAGAAGGGGCACAGGGGATTTAGCAACACTGGAAGAACTGGAGGCAGTTGGTTCACTTCCACAGGCATAGTTATGGATTCACTGCGCCCCTGCTGGGAGCCAGCCCTACGGGGTCTCAGGACCCAGGGCTCACTTCTGACATTGGCCCCGCCAGGCAGTCCTCCTCCAGCTGGTTGCTCGGGGCCCAGGGACAGGCCAGCCCCTTCCTGCCTCTCAGGACCTGAGAATTCCTGTACAGGACAAATGGTGAGTCTGCGGGCAGGAGGCTCACAGTTCTTGAGGACCCATTTTGTGCAGGCCCTCTGCCCTGTCCCTTACATAGTCACCCATTGTTCTCTCTTAGCAAACTCACAGAGAGGTGTTATTAGATGAGAGAAGAGTGTCTTGCTCAAGGCCACACCGCTGGAAGGTGGTCCCCGGCTCAGCAGCGCCCTCCCCCACTGGCCCGCATGCTTCTCCAGCTTGTCCTGTCAACCATGGCTGAGACACCTCTGGGGTATCGCCTAGCAGCACTCTGAGCTGAGCAGCTCTTCCTTCTCTGGAGGTCCCTTGAGCATCCCAGCCCTGTGCTCAGAACCCTGCCAGGGGATTCACCACCTAACAGCCTTCAGGTGCCACCAAGCCCAACACCAGCACCGACCCCCCTCTTTGTGTTGATTCAGGGAATGCCAGGCTGGAACAGCTGGTGGGGAGGACCCTCCCCATATTGGAAGCAGACTTACTAACTGTGTGACCTTCAGCAAGTTACTGAACCCCTCTGTGCCTAGGGGCTGTGGACCTGAGCAGGGTCCTTGCGTGATGCTGCCTCATTAGGTCCATTACTCAGACTCTTGGCCCAGCTCCGCCCCCTGGTGGTCTGAGTCACCAGCTCCTGCTGTCCTGAGACCTTGTTCAGCAGATCAAGGCCCTGGACCCTGCTTCAGATGATCTTTCTGGTCAAACTCTGTAGCTCTGGAGACTTCGCCTCACCCCTGGACCTGTAAACCTGGTCATGGTACAGACGGGGTGGCCTGAGGTACATGCACACCCCCAGGTGGTTTCAGCTCCCCTTTGTCCTGACCCAAGAATAAGACAGGAGGTGACAAGGAACCCAGTATGTGCCCGGCTTCTGGGAGAACCCTTCCCAGGCCTTCCAGAAGCTGGAAGTCGGATGAGGAAATGTCCAACAGAGAAAATACTTCTGACTCTACTTCCTACAAGAAGTGAGCTTTCTTAATTTTAAAGTCAGGGCTCATTGGGCCAAGTTTCATCCAGAGAAGCTGTTATATTTGGTACTGAGACAAGAGGGAGGGCACAGGGTTAATGGGAAAACCCCCATCCTCTGAAAATGCACAATGGGGGGTCAGAGAAGGTCTTTAATAGCCAAAGCCCATCAGTTAGATGGCCCTGGGCCTCCAGGAGCAGGTTAGATGTGAGGTCTCTGCTGCAGCACATGCCCTGCGCTGGTTTCTTCTCCGTACCCTACAGGATGCTCTGAATCTGCCCACAACCTCCCTAAATTCAAGCCCTCAAGGAATAGATGGCTCAGAAACCAGAGCCCTATGGGACACAGACAGATCTTCACTGGGGGCCTCAGTTCTGTCTGTATTTAGAGGAGAATCCAAGGACACCTCCCTGACTATAGAACCAAACTTCCCTGCTCAAATCCCTTAGAATCTTCCTGTGGCCTTACTAGAGGGATGGAGCTTTCCAATATGGCCTACAGGGTCTTTCCTGGCTCGGTCCCCCTCTGCCCCAGCCTCACCTGACACCTTTCCCTCACATTATCTGATCTACTCACACCTGTCCCCTGATCATGCTGGCCTCCCACCCCAGGGCCTTTGTTCTCTATGCCTGGAATGCTCTCCCCTCCCCCTTTTCACCTGGAAAACTACACACCTTCCAGGGATCAGCTCAAGCATCCTCTCTTTGGGGAGCTTCTCTGACCCCCTTATGCACTACACCATGCACCTCTCCTCACTGTAAACTAGACTTTGGAAGATCCAGAAACCACACAGTGTTTCATTCACTGTTGTAGCCCCAGTACGCAGCATAGTGTCAACGCAGAGCTCACATCCAGGAGGACTGGTTGAGTGTATGAATGCCCGAGATATTTCCACAGTGGTCACTGGACATGGATGAAGCTCATCAGAGGGAATATGGCACCGTCGTTAACCAAATTCTGTACTTTCAGGCGGCCTCACTAGCTTGGGGGATCCCAGAGTTAGAAGTGGTCAAGAGGGCACTTCGAGAAATCCAAGTTAAGGCACAAAAAGAACCACGCATCAGTGTCAAGGTCAAGAGGGCAGAAAGGAGGCTTGAGGTGAAGGGAAAGGTAGAGAGCAGAACGGACCTGGGTCCGTCACCTTCCCGCTGCAGGCTCCACCTCAGTGTCCAGAAACATTACCCTAATATGCATTTTGCACTGCAGCAAAGCCTCCCAGGAGCTCCCAACATATTCTTCTCTACTCCTTTTAGTAATAGAACCTCCAATTTCAGGCATTTACATGGTTGCCTAGAACAATTACACTCTCCAGCTTCCTCTGCGGGAAGGTATGGTCATGTGACCAAGTGCTGTCAATGGCGACTAAACAGAAGAGTATGTGTGTGTGTGTATATGCGTAGGGTGTCTACACACACATGTACCCTCTGCATAGTGCCCTAAAGGAAAAGACCACACCCTCCGTGCCCTGGTATCTTTCCTGGACATGTGACCATTGTATGGAGCAACAGTCTGGGAAACAGAGCAACATGGAGGGAGGCTAGGTCTCTAACACATTAGCTCAGGCCACTGACGCTAGGATTGTTTTCTGAGAAGTAAATGTACTTTTGTTCTGCTTAGGCCACTGTTATGCTAGTTCTTATTTCCTGTATCTTAATGTACTCACCAAGGCAACTGCCAGCTTTTCATGGTAAAGCATCTGAGATAAGCCTGGGCACGGAGCCTGCATGTCAGGCACCTATTACTGGGTAACAAACTACCCCAACAGTTAGTAACTTCAAGCAACAGTTTGTTATTTAGTTCATAATTCTGGGGTTCAGAACTTTAGGCTGGGCTCATCTGAACCCTTCTTCTGACTGAGTTCCTTCATGTTCCTGGGCTCAGCTGCGGGTCAGCTAAGTAACTCTCCTTCTAGAAAGTCGGCTGGGGTTAACTGGCTGCAGGCTGGGACCGCGGGTGCTGTGGTCTCTCACCCTCCAGTGGGCCTCCCGGGCTTGTTCTTTGCGTGGAGGCAGCGTTCCAAGAAGGAGTATACATGGCGAGGGCGCACAGGCACGAGCACGTCGCTATTTCCACCGCGTTCCCTTGGCCGGAGCGGGTCAAGGTGAGGAGGAGACTCCACCCTTGATGGGAAGAGCTGTAAAGAAGACAGATGCAAGGAGGGGGCCACTTTGCAGTCAGTCTGGGAAAGACCAATGTCTACTTCTGTCACAAAGTTTAGGGCAGTTAGAAGATAAACTGAGGTGTATTAAAAATTTTAAGAGCGAAAATCAATTCCAACTGGGCAGCATCGGATCTGGCAGGTAGAAAGGAGCTCCAAGGAGCGGCAGGAAATGAAAGCCTTGCAGGGGCCGAAGGGAGGGGGAGTAAGGGAGTCGCGCTGGCTAAGAGTGGATTGGTGGTGTCAGGGTCACTTTCCGGCAGCGGAAGGCAGTGCTCCCTCAGGCCGACTGCCTCACTAGGGCTGATCCAGGGATTCCTGATGGACTGGTTTAAGATTCCATTTCTGGGAGAGCAGGAACTGTAATTACGTGAAGCCTCGCTTTGGTGACAAGGGATTAGCATAAGCAACTCCATGTGGGACTTGTCTTGTTCTTTTAACAGGTCCCCGGAAGACAGGGTCTTAGAAACACTAGGAAATTGTCTCAAATCTCATTCCTATTTGGTGCTCTGAGTGGCAGCAGAAAATGCCCAAGGGGATGAAGAGGAAGTTAAAGTAAGTCACGGGGAGCTGGCTTTTTCAGCCACTGCCCACTTCCCTCTCAACCTGGGCATGGAATTCCAGAATCCCAGCCTTGGGAAGAATGGCAGAGGTTGCCCAGTCCCTCCCCAGATCTCCACTCTATCAAGGGCTTGAAGTGCCTGTACACCTTCCTTCTGGTAGGTGGCCTGCTCCGTGCACGCTTCTCTTGGTTCTTTCCAGAAAACGCCCTCTCTCCTCTGA
The DNA here is from genome assembly GCA_029783875.1 of Phataginus tricuspis. Lineage (NCBI taxonomy): Eukaryota > Metazoa > Chordata > Mammalia > Pholidota > Manidae > Phataginus > Phataginus tricuspis. The sequence continues at coordinate 22,736,220 of JAQQAC010002837.1, read as the reverse complement.
GGCAGCTCTTCCCCCTTGGACATCTCTGGTGGCCAGAACCTGACTCCCTGAAGGAAGGTTTTAGCAGTACCGGCTCCACCACTCCCTGGCTGAGTGACCCAGTGTCCATTACTTCATGTCTCTGAGCCTCAGTGTCCTTGTCTATAAAATAGGGAGGATAATAAGAGCATCTCTCTTATTTATTCAACCTCTGACTAGCCCAGAATAGACAGATAGACTCTCACCTCCCACATCCTACATACCAGACATTTATTATTTCATCGTGAGAGGTTGTCGTGGGTGCATTATACTGTTAACTTCTGCTGAATTTGCATTCCCGGAACCTCTTAGCCTGGATAATGACTCATTCTCCAGATGTCAGCTTAAACATCACCTCCTTTGAGGTCTGTTAGGCTAGATCCATGATCTAAGCCAATCCCCTGTCTATAGTCCCAGAGCTCCCTGGACGACACCTCCAATGACTCCCCATACATTTTGCCATTATTGCTTCTGTAGCACTGCCTTCCTTGCTGCTCCCAGGAGCAAAGAATCCTTCTTTTCTTACCCCTGTTTTCCCTCAGGGACTTGCCCAGAGCTGGACTTGTAACAGGCACTCGGTATAAATTTGTGAAGGAAGGAAAGAAGGAAGAAAGAGAGAGAAACAGAAAGGGAGGGAGGGCGGGGAAGGAAAGAAGAGGTGCTGCTGTCTGGACACACGTCCCCTGCCATGGACACAGACAGCAGGCTGTGGTCCAATGCTCAGGGACGTCCTTTCACACAACTGTTCTTCCATTCTCCTGCAATCATTTGTTGAGTACCTACTATGTGCTGGCCCCTCTGCTAGGGCTGAGCTATAGTGGGGAGAATACAGGTGTGGTCCCTGCCTCAGGGAGCTCACAGTCAGGTAGGGACATGGCCTGCGGGTAACCAGCCGCTCACTAACTGCAGTGAGTCCATGAAGGGTCAGACAATACTGCTTAGCAGGCCCTGGTTACAGGGGAACTGGAGACCATTGCCTGGCTCTTGGTAAAGGAGTCCACTTCCCGAGCTGGAACTCCAGGGAGGCCAACTTCCCATCTCTGTGCCCTTGGGAAAGATGCTCCACCTCTCTGTCCCTCCTTCTTCATCTGCAAAAGGGCAGCTCTCATGAGGAGTGAGGGAGGTAACTCACGTGAGTACGTGGCCCTGGGCCTGGGATGAGGGAGCACTGTCTATGTTAGTTCTCATTAGTGTTGAGAAGGACTCAGAGCCCCATCGTGTCGAGTCTCCCTGGAAAGATGTGAAACATTCACCCTTCATGGAATTTGGGGTCTCCTTTGGAGATGCCCACTCCCTGACAACACCCAGAGAATTCCCCACCTCAGCTGCCTCACATTTGAGCACAGCTCTGTACAGAGCCAGAGAAAGGGGAGAGAGGGGGAACGTACGGAACCCAATGGGGATGACAGTCATGAAAGACCGGCTGCCCAGCCACCCACCATCACACCACAAGGGGGCCCTTCGTGCAGGTGGGCCTGGGCACAGAGTCCTCCTCACCGCAGGCACGCTCCAGCCCTCACCAGGCCTAGTGCAGTTATCAAATAAATCCAATATTTAGAGAAGCGTTGGGGGTAGACGTCAGCAGACACTTTCCTGAAATTCAGTGGTAATAAAAGAGAAAAATGGACCAGCTCAGTCTAGATAACCAGCGCCAGAGAAGTAATTACCCGATTCCTGTCCTGAGCCAGGATGCTGGTGGCAGAGGCACTACCCAGGTAATACATCAGCCTCGGATTAATGGACTCCTTGAGAGTTGCCTGCACACGTCTCCACCCAGGTCTCTCAGAACACCTCTATTTATTCATCACGACTCTTTTTCCTGTCACCTCTGAGTGGGGAGGTGGGCACCATATTGGTGGCACATTGAATATTGATTTCCTGGCACTTACCCACCAGAAAAACAGTCCATTCAAGTGAACCAGTTGTTTCCAACTGCTCAAGGCTTCCCTAAGGCCCTGGTTTCCCTCACAACCCACTGAGTTGCTGGTATCACATTAGATAAGCAGAGAGCCCAGCTATGGGCTCCCTGAGAATAAAGCTTGGTCTCATATAGAAAGCACTACGGGCTTTTTTTTCTTGAACTGCAAAATGGGAATAACTGGAATGGGTGACAGGCACTGTCACTTTCTGGTATTTACCTCTCTCTAATATTTGAATTCTTTAAAATAAGAATGTATTTTCCTTTATGATGAGAAAATAAACTGCAATGGAAATATAAATAAATAAAATTGGGCACCTCACTGGGCTGCACTGAGGATTAAAGGAGATGATACAAAACCCACAGCACAGAGCCAGGCACATGCTGAGTGCTCAATGCCTGTAGCTGCCAGGATGCTCCATTTGTATGGCTGATGATGGTTGTGGCTGTTGGAAATCAAGATTCAGGTCATTGGGTGTTGGCTGTGTGACTCTGGACAAGTGCTTCAACCTCTCTGGCCTTGATGAACTCATTTCTAAAATTAGAATGGCAGGAAACTTCCCTGACCTATTAAAGGACATAACAAAAGACAAGCCCAGAGCTAACATCATACTTAATGGTAAAGACTGAATGCTTTTTCCCTAACATCAAACACAAAATGAGGATGTCCACTCTGCCTACTTCTTCTCAATCTTGTCCTAGGAGAACTGGGGCAATTAAAGAAGAAAATGAAATTAAATCATCAATATTATAAAGAGAAAAGGAAAATTATCTCCTTTCACTAAAACATTATCTCGAATATAGAAAATGCTAAGAAATTCACAGAAAAAACGGTTAGAATTTATAAGTGAACTCAGCAAGACTGCAGGATAAAAGATAAATATATAAAAAATCAGTTGTATTTCTATACACAAGCAATGAACAACTTGAAAATGAAATTAAGAAAACAATTCTATCTGCAATTGTACCCAAAAAAATAAAAGTAAGATAGATCAAATGGTTTCAACAAGGGTGCCAAGATAATTGTATGGAGAAAAAAATAACAAATGATATTGATACCACTGGATAAACACATAAATTAAGTTGGATACCTACCTCACATCATGTACAAGATTTATCTCAAAATGGACCATAGACAAAATGTAAGAGTTAAAATTATAAAATTCTTAGAAGAAAACATTGGAGTAAATCTTTGGCCCTTAAATTAGGAATTGATTTCTTAACTATACCAAAAGCACAAATAATAAAAAAAAAAAATAGATAAACTGACTTTATTAAAATAAAAAACTTTGTGCTTCAAAGGATACAATAATGAAAGTGAAAAAGGCACCTACACAACAGAGAAAATATTTGCAAGTCAAGGGATGGTATCCATCATATGTAAAGAATTGTTACAACTCAACAATAAAAAGACAACACAATTTTTTTAAAGGACAAAGGATTTAAATGGACAATTATCCAAAGATCTATAGATGGTCAATAAGCACAAGAAAGTGTGTTCGGTATCATTAGTCATTAGGGAAATACAAATAAAAGCTACAATGAGATGCCACTTCACAACCAGTAGAATGGCTATAATAAAAAGACAGTTAATAACAAATGTTGACAAGGATGTAGATAAATTGGAATCCTCACCCATTGCTATTGGGAATAGAAAATGGTGTCAATGTTTTGAAAAATCGTTTGACAGATCCTCAGAGAGTGAAACATAGAGTAACATATGACCCAGCAATTCCACTCCTAGGTATATGCCCAAAAGAAATGAAAACCTATGTCCACACAAAAACATGTACACTAATGTTCATAGAAGCATTACTCATAATAGTAAAACTCTGGAAACAACCCAAATGTCCATCAACTGATGAATAGATAAATAAAATATACTGTATCCATACAATGGAATATTATTCAACAATAAAAAGGAATGAAGTACTGACACATGCTACCACATAAGTTAACTTTGAGAACTATGTGAAAGAAGTCAGTCACAAAAGACTATATATTTTATGGTTCCTGCTATAGACTGAATGTTTTCTCCCCAAATCCATATAGTGAAGCCTAATCCCTACTATAATGACGTCTGGAGCTGGGGCCATTGGAGGTAATTAGGCCATGAGGGTGGAGCCCTCATGACTGAGATTGGTACCCTTATAAGAAGACACATGAGGGAGATGATTTCTCTCTCTTTCTGCCCTGCAGGGACACAGAAACCTGGCAACTGTCTGGAAACCAGGAAGCAAGCTCTCATCAACACAACTGTGCCGGAACCCTAACCTCAGACTTCCCAGTTCCCGGAACTGTGCGAAGTGAATTTCCATCGTTTAAGCTTCCCAGGCTATGGTATTTGCTATAGCAGCCCAAACTAAGACAGTTTCGTTTAAGTGCAATGTACAGAATAGGCAAATCCAGAAAGACAAAAAGTAGATCATTGTTTGCCAGGCTCTGGGAAGGGGATTGGAGAGTGACTGCTAATGGTCACAGGGTTTCTTTTTGAAGTGATAAAAATGTTCTGAAAATAGATAGTAGTGGTGGTTGTGCAACTCCTATGAATATACTGAAAATCACTGGCATGTACCCATTAAAAGAGTTTTATGGTATGCAACTTATATCTCAATCAAAGAAGTCACAGTGACACTCACTGCTTTCCTGCCCAGAGGCAGGAGGATAGACTGAAAGACATTTACAGGCCATTTCCAGTCCCAGAAATCCCCTTTGTGTCACCAAGGAATGGTGACCTTTGATCTTAACATCAGGAGGACAGGACAGGAGATGCTGCAGTGGCCCCTTGGCTTCTCTATTGTCCAATGCCTTCAATCACTCACTCACTCACTCACTCGCAAATATTCGTTCAGGAGCATTTATTTAGCCTTTAAAGCCATGGCTTGGTCTTCCAGGGGCTCTAAGCCTGGTGGGCAAGAAACACAGGAACAGATGAGTCTGGTGCAGTGGGAGGTGCTGGCCTCAGGGCTGGGCAGGAGCTGGGGGCGCTCTGAGCAAGGCTTGTCTGCATCTGCCTGGGGAGGTCAGACCAGCTTCACAAAAGAGGTGACATTGACTAAGATGGGGAGGAGGAGGAGTTCATCACGTGGCCGTGGCGGGAAAGGCACTCCAGGCAGAGAGAACAGCATGTGCAGAGGTTCAGAGCCTCAGGAGCATTTAGCCTATTCAAGGAAGAGCAACTGGCTTGGAATGGCTGGAGAATGGGGTGTGTGTTTAAAGGGTGGAGCAAGAGGTGAGAGATGAGGCTCGAGAGGCCGGCGCCTGGAGACCCTTCTCCCTGTCCCCATGATGTATGCCTATAGGGCTTTTATCCACGTGTGAATTACACGTGTTTAGGAAATGTCCCTGCTGTTCGCTCTGCCAGGAGCCCAGACTTCTGCTCATCAGGGGAAATTCCGCTCGTCTTCCAAGACCCACCCTTATGAATCCCTGACCCTTCCTCCTCCTGGCCACTGGGTGAGGTGAGCCCCTCCTGAGTGTTCCCATAACCCTACCTTCTCCGACTCCCTCCCCAAAGGCCTTGCCTTATTCTTTTATTATTTCCCAATCAACCACAGGGCCTGGCACATCCCTGACAGTCATGTGGTTTTTGATTGAACAAGTTATTTCTATCTGAGGCATGTAGAGTGACGGGCAGGACACAGTGGTCGTGAGTACCAGTTAGGGAATCAGATAGACTCAAGGTCACGTCCAGCTCAGCTGCTGACCAGCTGGTGACCCTGGACAATGGCGTAGCCTCTCTGCCCCTCAGTTTCTGCACTGACAGAATGGGATAACACCCCATCATTTAGTCATTCAGGAAGTGCTTAACGAATAGCTACTACTATACACCTGCTCTGTGCTAGACCCAGGGCTGCAAAAGAAAACAGCCCGGCTTTGGCCCTCTCCTCAGGTAATCCACAGCCCTACAAGGCCGGAGCTCTCAGATGTTAAAAAGCTAACTAACATAGGATTGTGGGATTTGATCAACAGTATGAAAAAAATTAATGATATAATGAGTGCTGAGAGCCAGGGAGCTCCTTTGGATGGTGGGAGGGGGGCTGGGGAGGTTGGTGTGGGGAAGGCGCAAGTTGCCGGGGGCCTAGCTGGGCAGAGGGTCCCGGGTGGGGGTGATGCTGAGAGAGGGAGCCGTGTGCAGCAGCGCCCTGGGGTAAAGGGCAGCAAGGTGTGCCTATAAAACAGCCAGAAGGCTGGCGGGTCTAGAGGGGGCCACTGAGAGGGAGACACAAGTCATGAGATGTACTCAGGGAGGTGGAGGGTGGGGGCCGGCTCGTGGGGGTGAGCTGGGGAGAGTGAGGCGTCCTACAGGCAGGACCCCCAGCCCGTCACCGGTGCATTTGCTCCAAGCCCTGGAGGACCCGTGATTGACTTGGCCTTGCTGTTGTTGCATGGCCGCTGTGGTGACTCCGCTGTAACCCCTGGACATGGCCACAGTGGTCTAGAAAGCAGCACATTCCTGTCCTCTGCCCTGTCTCTGTCCCTCGCTGCCTCTAGGCGCCACTCCTACCACTCATCAACAAGGAAGCATAAGGTAGTTTATTAAGACTGAGCTTTGGAGCCAAATACCAGAGTTCAAGTCCCAGCTCTAACTGCTGCATGCTGTGTGACTTTAGGCCAGTCGCTTCACCTCTCTGAGCTCATTTTCCTTATCTGTTAAACAAGGATAATGACAATTGCTACTTCATGAGGTCAAATGAGATAAAATATGTGAGTGCCTAGTACCACGCCAGGTATACAGAAATCTCTTAATAGTCGCTCACTAGTGTTAGTGTGACCAGTACTCAGCTCCAGCCTGAGCCCCTCACAGGCCCTTCCTGGTAAGACGGGAGACTCCAGATGCTCTACAAACCCTACACACGGACACTGGGGGTCCTGTCTCTCTCTGGTCCCTCCTCTCCCCACCCTGGGGCTGGTGCATCTCCACCTGCGGCTCAGCCCTGCCCTGGAGACTCCAAGCAGCTACAGCCCAGCCCTAGATGGAGCCACAAACCGGGTGCCTGGCGAGCATTTGACGCAGGTGGAGGCCTGACATCCATTGAAACAACATCTTGTAGGCCACCGCTGACTTGGGCCTCAGCCTCTGTCCTTTCTGGGGTCCTGATCCGTCCCTGCCCAGGGCTCCCAGGACTCTGCTCATGGCTCCAGCCCTGAGCTCCAGCCCCGCATGTGGGCCCTGCCACGTCCCGGAAGTTCCTGCAATGCAGCTGCTTCCTCTGTGCGCCTGTGTCCCCTCTGAGTCCCCGGGACTAACTCCTGAGCCGCGGCAGGCAGCCTTCTGGGCCCTGGCCCTGCCCAAGCCTCTCCTCCCCACCCACCCACACCATCGCCCTGCTGGCCGGAGTCCAGGCTGCCCCACCCCGCGAGAAGAGAAGGGAGGATGACAGGGAGAAGGGGGACAGGTCTGAGGGGTAACACGTGCCAGCATCAGGTCTTTCTGACCCCTGGCCCTCTACCATCTTCGAACAAAGCAGTTTCCAGGAAGAAAAAAATGGAAAGAAGTTAGTTGACAGGCCTGAGTGATGGCCTCAAACTTCAGAAAATTGGAATAAAACCTAACCATATGGGTGTGCTAAATGCAGATGGCTAAATGAGAAGACAGGAACTAATGGGAAAGCTCTCTGCCCCCGCCTGTTTGGCTCCGCAGCCCTCACGGAGAGCAGCTTCAGCAAGTCCCCACTGCTCCTAGGTGAGACACAATCCAGCCTAGCCTGACCCCTCCTCTCTCCAGCTCCAACTGCCACCACCCCCTCCCCCAATGCCCCCACCAAATCTTTCCACTCAGTCACACAGACCTTCTTGGAGAACCTCAAATCGGCCATGCTGCTGCCCACCTCAGGGCCCTTGCACAGGCTGTTCCCTCCATCAGGAGCACACTTCTCTTTTTGCCCAGTTAAGACAACTAGCAGGTTTCAAAATGGGGTGGGTGACCCTGAAAGTGGGTGAACTACAGGGTCTGTGCCTGGTTGATGGGAAACCAAGATGCTCACTCCTCGCCAGCCTCCTCTGGGTATAACTAGGCTGTACTCTCACAAGCTTTCTCAAACTTCTTTTTATCGTAGTATCAGAGGCCATCTTGTCCAGATAAAATGTAAAAGAATTGTTCATAAGTTGTCCCTTTGTGCAATATGCACAGTGATGGTGAGGGGGGCAGAGGAGCTGTCCCCACCCTGCCTCCCTCCAGCCGCCCCTCCACCTACAGCTGGGCCCCTCCGGACCCCTGTGAGTCTGTGAGCCCAGAGGTACCTCTGCAGCCTGGCTTCTGAGTGCATTTGGGAACTGTGAGGAGGGTCTTGCCAAACTGCCCCCAGGCCAGGTTCTGAGCAGTCGGTCCTTAGAAGCCTCCCCTCTGAGAGGGCTGACAGTGCCAGCTTCCCTTGGAGCACACGCCTGACCTTAGTCCCCTGCGTGCCCTTCAAGTGACAAGCACAGTGCCAATGCTTAGTAGGAACTTCGAAAAATTCTGGTTGAATTGGACAGAAGTTGAAACAGAAATCGAATAGGCTATCAAGGCTTTGCATCAGAGCATGGAAAGAAACTGTTTGTAAATCTAAACCCTTTTGTTGGCCTCCAGAGCCCACAGCATTTCAGGGAAACCTTTGGCAAATCCTTAGGTAAAGTGCAGGCTTTCTTTCAACTACAAACGGCCCTCACTCAGGAAACTGGATCCTCCTTTCTCCCCCTCCATATCCATCTATCCATCTACCTATCTATATATCTAATGAGTCAGCCCTCATTATTCATGGATTCTATATTTGAAAATTTGCCTGCTCACTAAAATGTGTTTGTTGAGATATTTTTGTTGTCATTCATGGACACGTGCAAAGCAGTGGAAAATTTGAGTTGCCTCATTGCGCATGTTCCCCACTGAAGTCAAACTGTTACGGAAAACTGGAAAACCTGGACTGGATTGGTGACCGAAGAATCAAATGGCGCTCGGAGGTCTTGGAGGTGGAGGTTTATTTCACCCCGGCGGGCTCGGAGGAGAGTCATCTCCAAAGGTCTGAGCCCTGATTACAGCAGGGCCATGCCTTTTACACACTTACAACAAAGCTAGGGGGAGTCAGCACCCAGGAACCATTGCAGTGGGAGCCATTAGGTCACTATAGGTGTATTCAGGATTCTAGCTTTATTTTAATCCATTTCTGTAAAGGTTACCTGGATACTGTATTATAAACTATTGGGCTTCCATGACTATGACCAACAAGCTGTTCCATACCACTGAGTCCCAGGGGAGGGGGATACACTGTTACATTGTTCGACCCCAAGCACCTAAGCACCTTGTGATCCCTCTACATTCCTGAAGCCTTAACAGAAACCCTGTTTCCTCGGCTTTCTTGGCTTCCCACCACACCTGCCAAGAGGAGGAGGGATTTGAGAACTTTCTGAGTATTTCCTCATCAAAACAAGGTAACCGTTCCTCACCTTGTTTCAGCTCTCATACCATAAACAAGGGTCTTTTTCCTTCCTTAGTGCCACGTTTTTGCATTTTTGTGCTTTGTGTGGGTGATTTTACTGTTTAAAGTGGCTCCTAAGCATAGTGCTGACATGCTGGCTGGCGCTCCTAAGCCCAAGAAGGCTGTGATGTACCTTAGGGAGGAAATAGGTGTGTTAAACGAGCTTAGTTCAGGCATGGGTTATAGAGCTGTTGGCCATACACTCAATGTCCATGAATCAGCAACACATATTAAATAAGTTGTACTTAAAACAGAAACACCTATAAATATAAGTTATGTACTGATTAGTTTACTTTTGTAGAAACTGTCATGCTCTTTCCCTGAGTGGCTGAACCACTTGACCTTCCCACCATCAACGTATGAAGTACTCTACTTCTCCACGTCCTCAGAGCATTGGGTATATCACTCATTTTTTATTTTAGCTGTTCTGATAGGTGTGTAGTGATATTGCATGTGGTTTTAATTCACATTTCCTTAATGGCTAATCATGCTGAAATATCTTTTCCTGCAGTTATTCCTCCTCTGTATATCCTCTTCAGGGAAATGAAAAGCAAAGGCTATTTATTCTGAGCTCACCATAGCAAGAGAGTCCGCCTGCATTGCTTACGTTTTGGCATCTACTCAAAAGCAGATAGAGGAACAGGGACGTTTTAAAATGGAAAAAGGGGAAGTCTTCACATATGCCCCGTTTGGAGGCTGTTGGCATGGGGGGAGCTAACTAACTATAAAGTGGGCTAACTGTAAAGAGAGCATGCCATGTGGTTGGTTAAGGATGTGTATTGGCTCTCTCTGGTTGGCCGTAAATTGAAAGTAGGGGCAAAAATTGGGGAAGCTGTCAATTACTAATTAAGTCCTGGCTCTTTGGGGCCATGTGTTACAAAGGTTATTGTTTAACTTCCTGGGTTGTCGCTAGAGATAGCACGCTGAATTCCTGCAAGTCTGACATAGCTGGTTGGCTTCCTGGGCTAGACATTGTAGATAAGGGGTGGGCTTGGTGGGCAGGTTGCTGCAGGTTGTGGGTCAGTGTTCTGTTTTTCTGTATGGTCTGCCCATTGTCCACTTGTATGTTCAGTCTTTCGATGTCTTTTGCCCATTTTTAAATTGGGTGTAATCATTTTTTACTGCTGAGTTTTGATCATTTTTTATGCAGTCTAGATACAACCCTGTGTCAGATATGTTTTGCAAACATCTTTTCCAAGTGTATAGCTTGTCTTTTAATCCTTTTCACAGGGACTTTTGCAGAATAAAAATTAATTTAGATGAAGTCCAGTTTGTCAATGTTTCCTTTTATGAATTGTGTTTTTGGTAGCACTCACGTGTTAAGAGCTCTTCATTTTAAATGTTCTTAGAATTTCGTATTTTACATTTAAGTGTGTGATCCATTTTGAGTTAATTTTGAGGTTGAGGTTCATATTTTTGGTTTATGGATGTTCAACTGCCCCAGCACAATTTGTTGAAAGGGCTATCTTTCCTCCATTGAATGGTTTGTGCGCCTTTGTCGAAATCAGTTAGGCATTATGTGCATGTGTCTATTTCTGGATTCTCTATTCTGTTCGATTGATATTTGTGTCTATCAACACCACGCTGTTCTGATTACTGTACCTGTATAGTAAGCCTTAATGTCAGGTAGAGTGGTTCCTCCTACTTTGTCCCTAATTGTCTTAGCTCTTCTTATATCGATGCCTTTCTATATAAAATTTGGGATAAGCTTATCTATATCTACAAAAAAATCTGCCTGGAATATTAATAGGAATTACATTAAACCTATAAATCATTTGAGAGTAATTGGCATCTTTTCTATGTTGAATCTTCCAGTCTGGGCATTGTATGTCTTTCCATTTATTTAGATCATCCTTGATTTCTTTCATTAGCATTTTGTAATTGTCAGGACACAGATCATATACATGTTTTGTTACACTGACACCTGAGAATTCAATTTTCTTTTCAGCAATTGTAAATCATACTGCATTTAAAATTTTGGTTTTCACGTTTTTGTTGTTCGTATAGAGAAATGTGACTGAGTTCTGTATGCTGATCGTGTATATTGTAACCTTGCCGAACTCACTTATTAGTTATAGAAGTTTTTTTAATAGGCTTTATTTGTTTAGAGAAGCTTTAGATTCACAACAAAATTGAGCAAAAGGTATAGAGATTTCTTATATGCATTCTGCCCCAAATATGCATAGTCTCCCCATTATCAACATCCCCCACCAGAGTGGTACATTTCTTGCAATTGATGAACTTGCCCGGACACACCATCACCACCCAGAATGCACAGTTTACATTAGCGTTGACACTTGGTCTTACCCATTCTATGAGTTTGGATAAATGTAGAATGGCATGTGCCCACCATTACAGTAGCACCACTCTCAAAATCCCCTGCGCTCCATTTGTTTATCCCTCCCTCCTCTCTGAATCCTGGAAACTACTGTTCTTTTTACTGTATCCAGTTTTGCCTTTTCCAGAAGGTCTTAAAGTTGGATTCATACAATAAGTAGCCTTTCCACATTGACTTCTTTCACTCAGTAATATGCATTCAAGTTTCCTTCATGTCTTGGTTACTTCCAAGTTTGGGCAATTATGGATAAAATTGCTATAAACATACATGTGCAGGTTTTTTACATGGATATCAGTTTTCAATTACTTTGTGGCAATACCAAGGAGTGTGATTGTTGGATTGCATGGTAAGAGTAGGTTTAGTTTTGTAAATAACCACCATACTATCTTCCATAGTGTATCTACCACTTTGCATTCCCACCAACAATAAATGACAGTTCCTGTTGATCCACACGCTAGCCAGTATTTGATGTTGGCAGTGTTCTGAAATTGGGCCATCCTAATAGGTGTATAGTGGTATATTGTTGTTGTTTTAATTTCCCTTGTGACGTACTATGTGGAGCATCTTTTCATATACTTGTTTGCATGTGTATATTTTCTTTGGTGAGTTATCTGTTAAGATTTTTGGCCCATTTTTTATTCAGGCTGTTTGTTTTTCTATTGTTGAGTTTTAAGAGTTCTTTGTATATTTGGGATAACAGTACTTGATCAGATATGTCTTTCACATAGATTTTCTCCAAGTCTGTGGCTTACCTTTTCATTTTCTTGATGGTGTCTTTCACAGAGCAGAGATTTTTTTATTTTAATGAATCCCAGTTTATCAATTATTTCTTTTATGCATCACGCCTTTGGCATTGCACCTAAAAAGTCACCACCAAAGGTCATTGAGATTTTCACCATTATCTTCTGAGAGTTTTACAATTTTGCAATTTACATTTAGGGCTATGATCCATTTTGAATTTACTTTTGTGAAGGATGTAAGATCTGTGTCTAGATTCATCTTTCATCTTTTGCATGTGGATTCCAGTTGTTCCAGCACTATTTGTTGAAAAGTTTCTCCATTGTATTGTCTTTGCTCCCCTGGCAAAAAATCAGTTGACTATATTTTGGGGATCTATTTCTGGGTTCTCTATTCTGTTCTAATGACCTTTTGTCTGGTCTTTCAATCAACGCCACTCCGTCTTAATTATTGTAGCTTTATAATAAATCTTCAAGTTGGCTAGTGTCAGCCCAACTTTATTGCTATTCTGCATCTTTTGTCTTTCCATATAAACTTAAGAATCAGTTTGTTGATATCCATAAAATAACTTGCTGAGATTTTGATTAGGATTGAACTGAATTATAGGTCAATTTGGGTAGAATTAACATCTTAATAACATTGAGTCTTCCTATCCATGAACATAGAGTATCTCTCTATTTAGTCCTTTGATTTCTTTCAGGAGGGTTTTGGTTTTCCTCATATAGATCTTGTATATATTTTGTTAGATTTATACCTAGTATTTCATTTTGGGGGATTTGAATTAAGTATTTTTTATTTCAAATTACATATGCTCATTGCTGGAATATAGGAAAGTGATCGGGTTTTGTATATTAATCTTGTATCTTTCAACCTCGTCTTAATCAGGAGGCTTTTTGTTTGTGTGTGGTTTTTTTGTTGTTTATCAGTTCTTTAAGATTTTCTTTAAGGAGAAGGACAGCAGGGAGCTAGGAGGAAAACCAGGAGAGTGGGGGAGCAGAAGGGAGGCAGGGTTTCAAGGAGTAGAGCGTGATGGGTTGAGTAAGATGACAACTGAAAACTGATCGCTGGATGTGACAGTGTAGAGGTCACCAGTCAGTTTCACAAGAGCAATGGAGGGATGGGGATAAAATCTTGAAATGAGTGTGTTATGAGAAAATTGGAGGAGAGACCTAGGACCTGATGAGTATAGATAGTGCTTTCAAGGGGATTTGACTGTAAATATAAAGCAAAGAAATGTTTGTAGAGGCTTTTTCTCCTTTTATTGTATGTTTTATTCTTTATGGTTGTAGAAATAAATACTGGCATGTTTGCACATTGATGGGAGTGATTCAATAGAGAGGAGAGAAGGGAGAATGCAGGGGAGAAGGGAGATGTGCTGGGGTGATGTTCTAGGGCAGACAAAGGGGATGAGATCTAATGCATAAATGGCCTTGGAAAGGGATATGTGAGTCTTGGACCCATGATGAAATCCCCCAAAAGTCTCCCAACAAAGGTGCACATCCTCCCACATATTTACCTGTGCACAAACCAAAATGGATAGAATATTTTTCCATCATACTGCTCATATTTTTCAGTAACTTGTTTTCTTTATTCAAAAATATTTTTGTAGAGCTCCTCCTGTGATAGTGCACAGAGCCCAAACTCAATCTTTTAAATAACTGCTTAATATTCAGAAGTACTAATGCACCGTTATTTATTTAACCAATCTCCTATTGATGGGTATTTAGGTTGTTCCCAGTGTTTTATTTGCTATTACAAATAATGCTGTAGAGGAGTTCTTGCATAAATGCATATCCTTGAGATTTTCAGAGTCACTAATTTCTAGAAGTAAAATTGCCAGGTCAAAGATAGGTGCATTTCAAATTGTGATAGATGCTGCTCTAGTGTCCTCCACAAAGACAACTTCATAAAACATTCCATTAGCGGTGTAGAGGTGTGACAAGTGAATATGAGTTTTGCTTAAAGTGGGCTTCAATGTTAAAGTGTTGTCGGAACCATAAGTGATAAACCACTCTCCCCTCATCTCCAGGCTGTAGGAGTTTGCAGACCTGGGCTGGCCTGGGAAGCTGGAAAGGCAGAGAACTGGGACAGAGAGAGAGCAGACAATGGGGAGCAGGAGCGCAGAGCTGGGGAGCTATGGGTGCTGTGGGCCAGGGAGTCAAGGCTCTAACCAGGCTCCGCAAACCACTCCTGCAGGATCCTGGCCAAGCGGCTCAGCCTCTCACTGCCTGTTCACAGCGAGCGTTCTTGTGCGGATCCAGGGAGATAACGAATATGAAAACGGGATTGTAAATGTTGGGACAGAGACAGCAGGCTGCTCACTGTAGTGTATCTTCCTCTTCTTTCTAACACAACCCCTATTTTGTCATGGACAACTTCCCCTGCTTAAAAACCTACATTTCCTGCCTCTTCTGTAGGTAGTCATATGACACAGCTCAGGCCAGTGAGATGGGAAATACTGCAATTCCCAGAGCATTTTTGGGAAGTTCTCTGAAGGGCAGGAGCCAGCTGGACTTGCAGTGGGCTACCCACTGAGTGTCCTGAAAGGGGACCTGAGGCCCAAGTGGAGCAGCCTTGCTGTGACCTCAGGGCAAGCCGCGCACAAAGAGGAAACTGACCCACTGGCATCTTGAAGCTGCTGGGCCTCCACCGGCCATACCCAGACCCCAACTCACATGAGAAAAATAACCTCCTGATTCCATCTATTTTTGCTTAGGTTCCCATTACTTTCAGGAATGCTTTTCCTGGATTTCCCACTAATGCCCCGTGAGAATTTCCTGCAGTCAGGTAACCTCTCTGGCTCTCTTTGTTCATATGCTAAAGTGAGGGAATTGAAAATCAAGGTTTTTAACTTTTATGCTTTTTTTTAGAAGAGTTTAGATTCACAGAAAAGTTGCCAAAGGAGTACAGAACTGCCCTTCTGCCCCTCACCTGGTTTTCTCTAATGTTAACATCTTAGATACCTAGGGTTCATTTGTTAGAACTATGAAACCAACATTGACACCTTACTGTTAACTATAAACTCTCAACTTTATTCATTATTCACTAGTTTTTCCTCATAGTATCCTTGTACTGGGGCAGAATCCCATCCAGGATACACCCATTACATTTAGTCATCAGATCTCCTCACCCCACTCAGTCCTGTGACAGTTTCTCAGTCTTTCATGTGCCCTATGGTCTTGAGCAGCACCGGTCAGGTTTTGTAGAATGTCCCTTAGTTTGGGTTTCCTTGATGTTATCCTCATGACTAGACTGCAGTTACAGGCTTAGGGAAGAATAGCACAGAGGTGACATATCCCTCTCCTCACATCCTATCTGGGCACATACTAGCCGCATGACTTAGCACTGTGAAGTTACCTCCATCACCTGGCTGAAGTGAGGCTTGCCAAGTTTCTCTGCTGTGAACCCCTTCCCCTAGCCCTACCTTCCCCATCCTTGGCAAGCAAATCACTTAGTGGGGTCCACACTCAAGGGTTAAGGAGTTAAGCTCCACCTCTTGGAGAGAATAGTGTAAATAATTTGGAATTCTTCTCTAAGGAAGATTTGTCTCTTCTCCCCTCTTTATTTATTTATTCAATTATTTATATCTGTATGTACCCGTGGATATTTAGTTTACCCTTTGGGTTATAGTCCAGCACTGCATTATTTATTTTGTTGCTCAGATTTACCATCTTGGGGAGCTCTTTCGGGTGCCTGTGTCTCTTTGTCATGCTCCCACCATTCTGTTTTTTTGAGCATTGCCTTATTTTCCGGTTCTATGAGATGCTCCAGGCTCATCTTAGAAATCCCTTCCTCAGAATCAGCCATTTCTCTAAGGATCTGTGGTTCCTTTCATTGCAGAATAGTGCTCGAAACCAAGATCTGGGCACTAGACCAAGGGATTTTGAAGGCACGTTTATCTCTTAAAACTATGGAATTCTAGGTTTAGGAGAAAAGAAGTTCCAATGACATTAGATTATTGGGAGGATGAAATAAGATCTCCCATGTTCCATAAATATTAGTGGGGTGTTTTCACTTCTTCCCTTTGATTTCTGGTTGTTTGCCTTGCTTCTCCCCATCCCAACTCAGAGGATATCTGTGGGGTTTTGCTGCCCAGTAAGTACCGTGTTCACGTTTACTGGACAAGTAACATCCAGAATTCCCTTTGTGGAAGCCCCAATCCCCTCGCTCAGCCAATATGGCTTGGGTAGGGTCAATCCACCCCTTGCTCAAGGAATGGGCACTGATTGACTTTCGTCAGTCAGCACAGTCCATCCCTTTGGCCTCTGTAACTGGGGCAGATGGGCCTGTGACCCTTGGGGCAAGGGGAGTTGAGTGTCCCGAAGTTGGTCCAGAGAGATGCTCTGAGCAGAGGATTCCTCATCATACACAACTGGGAAAAGCTGCAAATTCCCTGGGTCTCTGCTGCAGGGCTTCTCAGAGCCTTTAATGCAGCTAATAACTGAGGAGATGAAGCCCTGAGTCTGCCTGACTGCTGGCCTGGTTCCACCCTTTAGCAAGTTACTTAACTTTTGTGTGCCTCAGTTTCTCTCCCCTGTAAAATGGGACAATAAATGGGCCCCACCCCACAGGGCTATTGTCAGGATGGATTGAGTTCCCTTAACTAAGGAGCAATGCCTGACATGGAGGAGATGCCTGGGACATCTCCTGCTGTTCCCGAGTACATCTCCATCCCCACCGCCACCCTGGGGGTACGTGGGTGGGCTCCTGCCTCGCTCCTGAGACCAAAGCCCCCCTTGGGCCCTTGCCAGGGGTCAAGATCCCATGAATTTGGGTCACAACCTTGTTCCTGCTGGGCCCACGCCTCCCCTCACACCCCCTCTTTGCTCCCCCAGATGCAGACCCCGAAACAAGGATTTATTTGGGCTTATTTGGGATATGGTCTAGGTTAGCACTAGGAGGACTGGGGCAGTGATGGGGGAGGGAGGGAAGCTGAGAAAAGATACATTATTGAGCAGGTGACTGCTGTGAGCAGCAGGGCCTAAGTGCCAGGGGCCGTCTGGAGTGATGCCGACCATGCCTCAGAGCTGCTCCACCTGGGGGGTGAGGACATGGGAGCATTTGCCTCCAAGCCCATCTCACTGGTCCTGGGCACCACTCCCCAGAGCTCCCAGCCCCCAGGACGGATGCAGCTGCTCCCGTCTGCGAGACTCCCATTGCTGGGACACCTGGCCTGGCCCGTGCAGCCACTGGGCTTGGCTGCAAATGTCAGGTTCAGTTCTCATTCCCTGTGCCTGGAGCTTCCCCACCAAACCCTCCTGCCTTGGTGGGAGGGCATGTCATCCAGACCTATTCTTCCATGTCTGGTCCATCTTGATGTGGACCTGCCCTCCCACTGCCAGTGGTGCCCAGAGCCTCCTCAGAGGATCAGAGGTGGGACAGGTGGGGGCTCGCAGCCAGGGCCCCACACCACCACCTCACTCAGGCCAGTAAGTCACCTGTGCACCCAGCTCCAGTCAATGTCCCCCTCCTTCTCTGAGCACCTACTGTGTGCCCAGCACCGTGCTGAGAGCCTCCCACAGCCCCTCCCCTGCGGCCCTCACAGCCGCCCAGGAAGGAGCGCTCACCAGCTCTACCTTCAGAGGGGGCAAGACTGAGGATCTGAGAGCTTAAGTCACCACCCCAAGGTCACCCACCTGACCCCAGGACACCCTGAAGGCGACCCACACACATCCCCGCCCTCCCCCACCCATCTACAGGGACGGGGTTTTCAGTAACCTCCAGGTACAACCCTGCACAGCAACCCCTCCTAAACCCTTCCTGGCCACTGCCTGGAATCAGCATGCAGATCCTGCTAAGTAAATGTCAGAGATGGATCCCCAGAGCCCGGGGCTGGCGCCCAGAGCAGAGACTCCATGTGAAATCCAGCCGCGCTCCCCGATTGTGACTTACTTACCTGCCGATAATTAGTTCATTATGTCTAAAGTATGTCTTATTCCTCTTGAGGCTTTGCAGTAATTACAGATTGGGTGTTATTAAAAGTGATTTATGGAAGCTAGAAGCTTTGGATGAAGATCTCAAAGGCAAGATTTCAGGGCTCACATTAAAAACTTGCCCACGCTACCAGGTTAAATGTGAACCAGGACTTCAGCTGATTCCAGCCTTCCCTCAACCACTGTGCTCACTGCCCCTCCACTCCTGGGGGGCCCTCTGTGCAGCTTTTAGGGCTCATCTCCTCAACCTCCCTGTGAGGGAACAGCTGATGGAATCACTGTCCCCCATCTATAGATAAGGAAACTGAGGCCCAGAGAGGGGAGGTGACTTGCCCAAAGTTGCACAGGAGGGAAGTAGCAACCGCTGTATGCCTGGCTCGTCCTCTAGGGCCCCTCCCTTGCCGGCCCACTCCCAGCCCTCCTGAGGGAAAGCACAGCGATGAGACCTGGACCCCTCCTCCACTCAAGAAGCAGCCTGGGCAACAGAGGAGCCTCCGTCATCAGCACGTCCTGCCGGGACAGCAGGCCCCTCCAGACCCACACCACAGGTCAGAGCCCTTCCTTCCTTCGTGGGCCTGCTTTAATTATTACCTTCAAAGAGCTAAACCAGGAGGTAAACGCAAAAGACCTGCCTCTGGTAATGGGAGGTATCAAGCCTCCCTCCAGTGTAAATGGAGGCCCCACTGCGGTCCCTGCAATGACACACACGAGCCTCCATCAGGGCTGAACAGCCACCCGAACACGGGGCGCCCCCTCTGCCCACAGGTGCTGGGCCTGGCAGCACCTCCCAGTGGTTAGTGCGCTGGCTCCAGAGACGCCGCTTTGCTTTGCACCCCACACTGCCACTCGCTGCACGGAAGACGCAAGTCACCCAGACTCTCAGAATCCCACCTTCTCACCTATAAAATGGGAAGGGTGCTCATCTTCTTCAGAACTCCGTTTCCCCCTCAAAAACTGGAGAACTAAATTCAATTATTTGTGAGCTCAGCAAGGACCTTGGGCGGCAAGGACCTACCCCCGCCCCTCGGCAAGTCACAGGAGGACGGTACATGCTTGTGGGAATCCCTGCTGCTGCCTTCTTGCTGCTGTGCCCGCCCATCTCTGGGTTCCAGCGAGAACCAAGCAGGACTAGCCCGCTCAGTTCCTTAGTCACCTGGAGCTGGGCACCCCCGAGGATACTGCATGCCCCCTCTCCTGTGAAATCAAGGGCAGGTCTCCCCTAGCTCCGCGAGTCCATGATTCCCCTCATCCCTCCTGCAGGCCCTTCCCCTCTGCAAAGCCTTTGGGGCATTGGGTTTGGAGGGACCCTGTCTCAGGCCCAAGGCTACACAGCCAGCACAGGGCAGGGCAAGTGCCTGAACCAAGACCTCCTGACTCCCAGTCCAGGACTAGGGAGTCCTCCCCACCCATGGGAGGTCAGACATGGGGGTGTCCCGCAGGCCAGCTCCTTCCCAAGGTGAGGAAGGTGAACCTGTGGCATGAGGCCACGGGCTTCCCCACCTCCTGACCTCATGCAGAGAAAATGCACTTGCAACAGGAAGTGCCTAGAAACCACTGTACAGATGAGAAAACTGGGCCCCAGAGAGGGCAAGTCATTTTCCCAGGTCCTGCAGGTTGGAAGTAGCAGATCTGGGATTTGAACCCAGGTCTCATGGGCTCCAGAGGCTCAGCTCTTGGCTATGGAGGCTAGACATGCTGGCCATGACCTGCTCTCTCCTGGAGCCCTGGCAGGGCCCCGCCTGCTCTCTATCCTGGTCTGTGGGAGCAGCTCTCCTTCATTCCCAAAGCCTCTGCCTTTTCTCACTGAGCCCAGATGGGGGGTCTCCACAGCTGAGCAAACCGTGTCCCTAGAGTTTGTGGCAGCCTCTCGAGATTGCAGCTGAACGGGGCCTGGGACACATCTGCGTTCCACTACGTGCCTGCTGGGATGCATCACTAGGATTCCGGCCGCACCTATTAATCTCATTAGCAGGTGTCTTGGGCTGCTTCAAGCCCTCAGCTCCTCCAAACTCTCCCAGAGAGGCAGTAAGAGCCAGGCCACGCCTCCCAACGCCTCTGCCTGATTCTTTGTCAAAGGCCACAAAATGCCCAGTCCAACCCTCTTTTGCCCAGAGTCTATGGAGCTCCTTCCTCAGCAGATGGGGTCCAGGAGGGATGAGGAGGAGGGTTGAAGTGAGAGCAGGACCCCTCCCTGCCTCCATTCACCAGGCAAACCCATCATCCTCCAGTGGGGAGGAGACTCAGACACCCCGCCTCCCTGTGGGGCAGAGCCAGGGTGGGGACAGGAGCAGGAAATGCTGCATCAACATATGGCTAAGAAAGGGACCTGGGAGTGATGTCCCCTAGACAACAGCCCCACACTGCCCCTCCTCAACGTCCCAGTAGGGAAGCAGGACCCTTCATTTCCCTTGTAGCACATAATTCAAGCACGTTGTTTTCTCTGCTTGATTAAAGTGTAATTCATTTAAGGCTCTGATGGTTATTTCATGTCTCCAAAGCACACTTTTCACAGGAAGATCAATTCCAACACCTAGAGTCTGTGGAAATTAAATCTATTAACAAGTGAAAAGTGGCCAACCACTGAAGGAGTGGCCTTTGTCTAAGACCAAGAAATGTGAAAAACACCCGCGTGCTGCTGGGAATCCGGGGGTGAAATTTACACAGGGGTTTATGGGTTTATGGATCTTCATATTTTAGTTTTTTTCGTGGCTGAAATTAAACTGCATTTCTGAGTGCAGAGAGGAGGATTAAGGAAGAACCATCAGAAAGTAAATCAGCCCCATGTGGTGGAGGAAGGGGCTGCTCACAGGTCACCCCTCAAGGGGGTCTGTGCTCATCAAATGCAGTGACTGTGTCGGAGACCAGCCTGTTTCCCACAGCACCCCCGTACCGCTGCGGGTGCCGCCATCAGGTACTGTCTCGCCTGAGGGTGTCAGCCCCAGGCAAGTTCACTCTGGATTTGGTGAGACCAAAAAACGACAACGGAGTGTTCTGGGGATAACAGGTCTTACACTAAGCTTTATTCTTGTGGTGGTAGGTTGATCACTAGAATCCCATCCCCCTCCAGGGCAGTCTGCACGCAGCAAGTCTGCCTCTGCCTCTGGGGGTCTGCTATGCAGTCCTGGAGCACCGGGTGGAGCTCTTTACATAGAAGCAGTGATAGCTCATTGCCAATGGTGTGCAAGCCTGCGCCTGTGAGCCTTGCCCGTGCATAGTGGGTGAGCAGACAGGGTCCGGTGAGGATCCTGGCCATGGAGCTCCCGTTTTCCCGACAGGCACCCTCACATGTGCAGGACCACTGGGGATCCAGGAAACCCAAAATGCCACCCCAGCACCACAGTGCATGAGAAAGGAGGCCAGACAGGGATTCTGAACCAGCTGATCAGTGCTGAAAGCCATGAGGGAGAGGAGCAAGGGAGGGAGAGAAGCTCCCCAATTCTAGAACATGGGAAAACATGGTATAGATAAAGTGAAGGTTCCTATGACCTGGATCCTCACCTGGCCCTGATCAGCTAACTCACTGCACTCATGTGGGCAATATGTTGTTATTGACTCTATATAAAGATCTCCACCCAGTGCTCTGGGTGACACGGTGGCATGACCCCATGGCTGCACGGCTGCAGGAGATCAGAGACTGGAGTGGTGGCAGCGCCGAGGACAGAGACTGAGACGGCTGTGGGGACACAGAGGCCCAGAGGCAGAGATGGGCTTGCTGCATGCACACTTGCTCTGGGTGGACAGGATTCTAGTGATTGACCTGCCACATGGGAATAAAGTTGGATGTAAATCCTTTCACCCCAGGAATGTTCCATTGTTATTCCTCGGTCTCATTGAATCCGTAGTGAACTTCCCCGGGGCTGAAACCCACTGGCAAGACACGTGGGCAATTCCCAGGAGTCCAGATGCTGAAAGGCATGAAGGCTCAGTGTCTCCTGTGACTCCAGAATCTCCACAAGAAAAGTTCACATTGACTGTAGAAATAAGATCAGCTCACAGCCCCTGGCAGCTTATTGTCTGCCCAACCCTTTATTACATGCTTTATACATATTACTTCACTTAAAGCATGTAATCCAATAACCCAGTAATATACATAGGATTATTATCCCCACTTTAGAGAAACTGAGGCTCAGTCATTTGCCCTGAAAAACACAAAAGCTGTTATGTGATTCAAACCTAGCATGTCCTCATATGAAGCCTCCCAACAAAGAGTCCTCTCACTCCTGCTTCCACACCTTCCAAGAACAGGGAGCTCACTACCTGTCACCCAGACCACGCTGTCTCAGGACAGCTTTGGCCATTGGAAAGTCCTTTGGGCACATCAAGGACCTAATCCCTCTTCTATGTGGCAGCCCCTCCTGTTTTTGAAGACAACTCCTGTCTCTACAGGGCTTTGTAACTCCAGGTTCGACAGCCCCTTGACCTTCAGTGTTACTCAGCACATGTCCTTCACGAAGCTCGCTCCTCTGACCAAGCTTGAGTTCCCTGCTTCCTTTTACATTGTCTGACAAAGCTGGACGCAGTTCTCCAAGGAAGAGCTTATACAGAAATGACCTCAGTGGGATTAAACACAACAGTGCACCACTCAACACCTGAACTACCACCAGTCAACGCCTGAACTACCCAACTACTGTACCTGCATTGAAGTTGCAGCCTCAAGAGTGCTCAGAGCACACCTTCTGAAAGAGCAGGTGCAGACAGCGAGGGGAGCTCACAGGCGCCATGAACAGCTGGCCTTGCTCGGCGAGGTGGGAATGCCAGCTCTGAATCCGAAGAGCCACTGCAGTTCTGTCCAGGTGCATTTGGCCCATGCTGACATGAGGTGGCAGGGCCACCTCTCCACCAGCAAAGGCTGTGAAGAGTTCATGTCTCCCACCAATGAGACCCATCCTGCCTTAGAGCTAAATCAGGTAGGGAGAGGGGCCAGCAGCATTTTCCAGATGTCTGTAGTTTGCACAAAGGTGAGAGGCACCATGGCCAGCGGGGCAATCATGGCCGGGGAGTCAGGCAGCCCCAGGTGTGAAACCCAGTTCTTACAAGCTGTGAGACCCTGGCCAGTCACTCCAAATCTCTGATGCATAGTCACCTCTCAGGCATTATTTTATTTTTAGAATCAAATCTTCAGATCCTCAACTTGTTGGCCCAGATACATGCCCAGCACAAGTCCATTCCCTCATAAATCAATGGTGAGGAAGTTAAAGAGGGTCAGATAGGAGTCTGGATGAATGTACATAGGAACTTGCACATTTTCCCCTCTGAGCTCTCCTTGGACCAAGCCTCTAGCTGACCTGGCCCTTGATACGGAACTCTCTCCTCTGGCCCAGGCCCCTCCGCCACACTCTCTCTTGGATTCTCTCCGTGCTGCTCCCAGTGGCTTTGCCTCTGTCTCCAGACCCTTCACACTCTTCTCTTGGGACTAGGCCCTCCCATGCCCTGCGGTCCCCTCCCCCACTCGGGTGGGACCTTCCCGGTTTGGGAGTCCATTGGCCCAGGGCTTAGGTTGTGGCTGGTATGTTCTTTCCTATGATGTATTTAAATCAAGGTTTGCTTGGCTCCGGAGCCCTGAGGTTTGCTTTACAACTCCGTGCCCCTCATGTGATCATGGAGAGAGCTGTTCCCCACACAGCTGTAATTAAGGAACTTCAGAGTACTGCAGGACAGAGTCTAGAAGGCTCTGAAGACAGACCACCAGGAGGGAGAAGCCAGGTAGGGTCAAGAGAGAACACCTCCATGGGGTCAGCCAGCCTGGGTCTCAGCCTCAGCTCTCCTGCCCTCACACCGGTGAGCTTGGGCAAGCCCCTTAACTCCTCCGAGCCTCAGTTTCCCCATCTGTAATCCTGGGCCCAGACCACCTGTCTCCCTGGGATTGTGTAAGGGTGGCCTGAGCATAAGGCATATGAAAGAGTCCAGCACAGCACTCAGCTAAATAAAGTTCCGCTAGAATCTAAACTCATCCGCTATGATGTGGAGAAGAGCTGGGGCTAGAACCAGATGATCTGATGCCTGAACATCCTCCCCCCGCACCCCCCTCCCCCCCCCCACCTCATAGAGGCTAAATCCATGATCCCTGCCCTTGGATCCAGTGAGTCACGGCATACCTGGTGCCTCCCTGGCCATGCACCCTTCATTCCAAGATGCCACAGTTCACCAGGGCACTCCTCCCAGGATGACCACAGCTCCACACCATCCTCTTTGCTGTCTCCCCCCCTCCCTCTGTGGCCCCACATCCATGGGACAGCAGCCGAGAGCACCTGCAGACAATTCTAATGACTAACGGGCTCCCTCTGAGGACTAGTGCACATTCCCTATAATGACAGTCATCAGTCTGTTTGACATCAACACTGTTCTCAGGTTAATATGTTTAACTTAATGAGGCATTATTTTCAGTTAGAAAATTCCTGAAGAAGCATGTTTTCTCTTGATGAGCAAAGATGATGAGTAGATTAATCCTAAACTTGAACAAGCTAAGAAAATGGATCTAACTAGCTTCTTTATCTTGTTTAGTTATGGGCTGTGCTCAAAGTAATTTGCATAAAACCGCTCATTTCTTAGGGGAAGAAACAGGAAGATCCCACCTAGATCTGTGATTTGTCCTCCATGTGCCTAGTGGTTTCCCTCCCCGCACCCCAACCCCAGCTCCAGGGCGTGAAAAGACCAAAGACTGGTGCTTTTGTGGGGGGAGGGTCCTAAAACTGAGCAGCAGGGGGAGCCAGCCTGTGAAAGGGGGGCTCTCACACGATAGCAGAGACGGAACTGCAGTGGTCAGAGCTGGGAGGCTGGCTGGCCCATCTCTGTCATTGCCAGCTTTGCGGGGTTCACTGTGGTAGCCCCAGGACCCAGCACCTAGTAAGCACTCAGTAGACATTTATTGAAAAAGGGAAGGACATGCTCAAGAAAAGGTCACTTTTATTGTCGTTCTAGTAATCACATGATTGAAAGAGAGAGATGTCCATTGTCCCAGGTACATCTGGTGGCTGAGCCAGTATTCATGACTCGCAGTCCTGGGCCCAGAGATGACCCAAAGACCAGTTTCCTTAGATGACTTGACCAGCGGGTGTCCCCACATCTCTCCCCTGCTAGCGGGTGTCCCCACATCCCTCCCCCTACCAGCGGGTGTCCCCACATCCCTCCCCCTCCCAGCGGGTGTCCCCACATCCCTCCCCTGCTAGCGGGTGTCCCCACATCCCTCCCCTGCTAGCGGGTGTTCCCACATCCCTCCCCCTACCAACAGGTGTCCCCACATCCCTCCCCCTACCAGCGGGTATCCCCACATTCCTCCCCCTACCAGAGGGTGTCCCCGCATCCCTACCCCCACTAGCGGGTGTCCCCATATCACTCCTCCCCTTGGGTGCTCAGACATGAGATGCCAGCCAGTGTGCACTTTCCTTCCTCCATGACAACCCGTTGCCTGCCACCCACTGCCCCAAATTAGAGAGCTGTGAGGATCTCAGCACCCGGTCTCACCAGTCCTGCTGGCTCAGTAATGAAACCACTCCGAGAGCAAGACCAGTCAGGTTTCCCATGTCCACAGGCAGGGGTCAGTGGAATTTATAGGCAGGCAGAGCTGTGGAATCGGAGAGAGCAGTTGGGCAGCTTGGCCATAATTCAGGCAGGGGACGATAGTGGGAGCATAAAGAAGCCTCCACATCGCAGGGCTGCAGTGAATGTCCAAAGCACCTGGCACTGTGCCTGGCACATAGTAGGCCCTCAGGAGATGGTGACTATTAATAGTAGTGCCCGGATGGAGCTGAGCTATCTGAAATGGGATCTCTCAGTTGCCTGGCCTTATGTCTCTTGGCCCAGTAGCTGTGTCCAGTCCCCCTAAGGAGATGAGAAATAAACTCACAGGGCTGCAAAGAAAATTCACGGATGAAGAGTTGCGGGGGGACGTTCCTTGGGCATGCAGGGTAAGGGCTTCCCTGACAAGAGGGCCAGATGAGCCAAGTGACAAACACTGACCTTCACACATTTGACATGTGCTAACATGTCACTTACCCAGAATATTTTGAAGGCAAGGGTAACCTTTAAAGGTTATGTCCTCTTTCTCAATTCAATGAAGTAAATCCAGGCATCAGAGTACATATGTGGTGACTGAATTCTTCACATTAACCCTTTCCTCCTCTAATAGTCTCCCGATGGGATTTTAACTGGGTATAATTGCATCAGTAGCATGCTATGTTCACATGGGCCAGGGATCACATGCATTTCGCTCACATTGAGACCAACATCCACTGTGGATCGGAAAATGTGGCTTTTAAGTGTTTGTGGAGGTCGGGGTAGAGGGAGTTCTAAAAAGCAAGGCAGCTCCAGGGCGAATCAGCCTCTAGCTTGTCAAAGGCAGCGGCTTCTTTTCCTTGAGGCTTTGTTCTCCGAGAGTGTTTCTGGCAGGGAGCTCAGAGGTGCAGTCAGACCCTGAGTGGCCTTAGGCTCTTGTACAGCCAGCTGGGTGATCTGGACCCCACCGCTTCCCCTCCCTGGCCTCAGTTTCCCCAATGTGTAAAAAAGAGCCATGGGCCAGTTGCTGTCTGAGGAGTCTTCTGAGTCCAACATGACGATAAGTCCAAGGGAGGCCCGGATGCGGAATGATCAATGAGCAGGGGTGAGAGGAAACGGGAAGGATGAGCCTGAGGCGCCACTGTGCAGTCCTGCCTTTACCACTCCCAGGGCCAGTGTCCAACCGCCAGCCCCTGCGTTTGCCTGTGGGGCTGTCTCTGACATCCTGTGGGGCAGAACTTAACCATCTGGGCATTAATGCCCCTGCTCTGGAAGAGCCCTCGACCTGACCAGGTAGCTGGCATATAAATACCCAGCTCCCATCATTCTGGGAGGGAGCCGCATGTGCTGGGCACCGCCTCCTCGTTTCCCATCTGATCATTCTCAAGCTGGCCGGGTGGTAAGTGAATTTATAACACAGCCTTTATTGGAGGGCTTCTCCTGTCTCACTTCCCCACTTCCCTCACCTCCCAGCTTAATCACACGTATTGAGTCTTTGTTGTAGATTCTGCCACCAGGGGACCCAAAACTAAGACAATAACTGAGAAATAGACATGGGCACGGGGGATCCGGGGTGAGTACTCAGCTCATGGATGTGTACGGGTTTTGGAAGTTCTTTGAGCTGTACAGTTACCACGTGTGTACTTTCCTCTATGTATGGTTTCCTGAATTATACCATCCTAAAGAGTTGACTTATAAAAAGAACAGGGCCCTATTTACTGAGATGCCCAGAATATCCTGGAGGGGTGAGAATGGCAGGAATCCACAGGCCAGGCACCCAACACACAGAGCACACGAACAGAGAAGTTCATTTGTCAAATGATGTGTGAATGGATTAAGTAGAAAATGCATGAACTATTGAATAAACTAATGAATGGGAGATTAATGAACACTTTCATGAATGAAGTGATGAATGAATGAGCACGCTCAAGACTGAGTGTATGAAGGAACCAATGGAAGAAGAAACTGTGATGACAGAGTGAGGAGCAGAGGGCACAAACGGACAATGGAAGGAAGAAAGAATGAAAGGACGAAATAGTGGAGGTGGGAATGAATGAGCTGAGGGCAGAGCGAGGAATAAATTGGCACATGAATTACTATGAATGAAACAATAAATGAACAAAAAACCCTGAAGGGGTAAATGAATGAATGAATGAGTAGATATAAAAGCATAAGAAATGGTAAGGAAATGAATAATTGTATAAATGCATAAGTGGATAAATGGTTCCATGTGTTCTGGCTGGACGTAAGGGAGAAGTAATTTGTGGAGCAGAAAATTCTCAAATCTGAGGCAAGTGACTCGAAGCAGACACCTGGGGCCAACGTTTTGGAAAATCAGCTCTTTCTTCTCAGAAAAGGTCCCTAAAGTATCTTCAGTTTGGATTTAACAAAAACATTATTAAACTAATACCAGTGATGGCATGAGTGGGCTACTCCCTACGGTAAGCTCCGGGTTCAGCGGGAAGAGCTAAATGGAAGTGACTACATCGTTTCACAATTAGGTCACAGATAATTACCTATTATGTAGCAAACCCCCAGCATGATTTTAATAATTGCTACTTAAATAACACATTTTCACTGTCTCTCTACAAATTAACCTCCAGGAAGCATAATTAATGTCGGCGTGGGAGTCTGCTGTGTGGCCTGGGAAGGAGGAATAGAGTTGGCTGTCACCATGACTGTCCCGTAAGATCCTGAGGCCCAGAGACGCGGTGGACAGACTCAGGTTTGGGACAAACTGGATCCAGATGGCAGGCAAGTCACTCCTCCACCTGGGCCGCTCACCTGTGGCCTCGTATCACGGCTGCCCCATCTTGGATGCTTTTCCAGGCATCACCTGCTCCCTGTACTCCACGGGCATCTGCCGGTCTCTGCCCCTCTCCCACTTCCTGGGCGCTGTCTCTAATACCAGGGGCCTGAAAACATGGAGACCGCTGGTCCAGCTGTGCATGAAGTGAGTACCAAGGGCTCTGACGAGGGGCCCAAGGGGCTCTGGTCCGAGTCAAAGTGTGTGAGGGGACATCATGTCTCCAGGTCCCCACACCAATCCTGACCCAGGGTGGCATTGACAAGCACCAGCATGTGGGTCTGATGGACGCAGAAACCTGTTGAGTCCCCCATGAGCAACTGGGTTGGGGTGGGTAGGAGAAGCCAGGTCCTGATAATGAACCCCAAGCCGTCCCTGCTGCCCCTCATGTGGACTGCATGCTGTGTATCTGCTCCTGTGATTCGGGGACTTCTGCTTCCAGAAGTCTGCTTTCCTAAATAGTCCAGCTCCCTCAAACTGTCCTCTCTCTCTTTCTAAGGCATTGGAAACTGCACCTAACTAGGTCCTGCCCATGGGTGTAAAGCCCAGTCTGTCATTCCCTTGTCAGTGTCTCATCCTCCTGACCATCTGGGGACAGCCACCCCTGTCCCCAGTCAGCCCTGGCAGGCTTGGCAGTGGCAGGGTGGAAGAGGTGAGAAGACCAGCCTAAGAGGGAGGCAGGAGCCGATCACAAAGGCCTGAACACCATGGGGAGGAGTGTGGACTCCATCCCACAGCAGTGAGGAGCAGCATGGTTAGCTCTGTGCAGCCGAGCTCAGCACCACAGTCCACGGGTTCAGGAACCTGGAGGTGAGCCTGGTGGGCCCAGGGAATCACTTGACCACACATTACATTGGGGTCTCTTACTTAGGAGCCTGCATCAGCTCCAGCACCTACCTGTCTCCCATCTCAGCCAATGATGTCGGGCACAGAGGGCAAGTGACCATCCCTGCGGGTCACCTTTACAGGCTCTGCCCAGCAGGCTGTCCTGGCTGGGACTCCTCCAAGCCCTCTGCTCTCCTGTAGCAAGTCCAGCCCCACAGGGCAGCCCTGGCAGCTTCCCCAGGAACTGGATCAAGGGATCCCTGCTCACCTTTCCAAGAGGGCCAAGGACACCCCCAGGCTGCCTCCAGGTGGGGGAACCGCAGGAGGCCAGACGGGCCGCTGAGGCTCCCCTTCTATTGGCTACATTCCCCAAAATGCCCTTGATCATCACAGATCACCCTTAGAGAAGGAGGAAGGAGCTGTAAAAACTAAAGGAGAAATAGGCAGCAGTGGCCCCTATGAGATGAGGTCGAGTTTCCTTCTACACAATTAAACATGGGCATTTCGAGTGTCACACGATGCACTGACTTAGGGTAGATTACTTGATAATGAAGGGCCTGGAGGTTTCTGGGTATGTAAGGAGCAAAGAACCAGGGGCTTCAGAGCCAGACTCAGGTTTGAGTCTCAGGGCAGTCATGCCCTTGGGCAGGTTTCACTCTACCTCTGTCTCATTTCTAAAGTAGGAGATGGCACCTGTCTCAGGTTAAATGAAGGGACATGGATAAAACAGCGCAGCACCTGGGACACCCAAAACATTCAAAACATGGTTGCTGCTGTTATCAACTAAACAAAAGATAAAGATAAAGCAGAGGTTGTCTTGGGACAGACACTGCTTCCCTCTGCCCCTGTAGAAATTCCCCTGGGGTACTGCTTGAGCCAGTTTGATAACCTCTTATTTTTCTGATAAAATAAAGCTTAACTGCAGAAGGCTTTACCATCAATGCTTTACTATCACTGTGATGCTCATAAAATCCGTTTCTCGCACAAGCCTGGAGCAAAGAGACCAAGGGCAGCTCCCCTCCCTGCCTGTGTGCCCCTGCCCTGAGGACGGGGTCGGTGCACCCCAACAAGAGCTGCAAGGGGATGTCATCCTCCCACTGAGCAGATGAGGAAACTGAGGTTCAGAGCAGCAATGTCACTCCAGCAAACAACGCACCAGATGTTATGCAGCACCAGTCACATGAGGCCCAGCAGTGAACAAAGTCTGCTCCCAGGGAGCTGGTGTTGTACCGGGGGACACATGTCATGAGGAATGAAGATGTGAAATGTGCCAGTAGTAACTCTGAAGGATAAAAATAAAGCTGGACATCACCTGGCCTTATTTGTCCTAACAAGTGACTTACTTGGGTCCTGTGACCACAAGGATTCTTAGAGCTGCTTTCAGCTGGGGAGGTTCCTATGGAAATAACAGGAAGGGCGTTCCTATGGAAATAACAGATGCATGGAACAGGACCCAAGGGTACTTCATTCGTTCATTCATTCACTCATTAATTCATTCATTATCACCCAGGTCTGGCTCTGGGTATGTCAGTGAAACCAGACAGGCAAGTTCTCCTCCCAGAGCTCACACTCCAGCCAGGGACCTGAAGCCTGTAAGCCAGCACAGATCAGGAAGTTCATGCCGGCTCTCGGCCTGGCTAAGTCCCCAGTTCTTGTCTGGGCAATGCAGGTGATAACTGCATTCACTGACTGGTCCCCCTGTGCTAGGGATGGTGCCAAGGGTTCATGTGCCTCATCTCTGCCCAGCCTCAGCGCCACCCTGTGCACCCTCAATGCTCAGATTCAGAAACTGAGGCCCAGAAAGGTGACTTCAGCTGCACAAAGTCATAGAGTCAACAAGTGGCTTCAGGGACCTGAGTCTGTGTCCAGCCTCAGCCAGTCCCCCTGTGTGCGACTTTGGCAAGCCTCTTGCTGTGGGGCCTGGTTCTTCATCAGTAAGGTGATGACAGCAGTACCTACCTCCTCATGGGGCTGTTTCAAGGATTAAGTGAGGTGTGCTCAGGACACACCAGGGACTGTGTCTGATGGCAGATCAGCTGTGGGAATGCTGATAGAGGCTCCCTCTCCCATGGTGCTTCCTGCATTTAACCCTCCTGGGTGCCCTGAAATGGAACACACTATAATAACCCTTTAACAAAACGTGCTTTAATCTCCAGTTGCAGATGAGGAAACTGAGACCCAGAAGGGAATCATTTGCTAAAGTCACAAGATGATGAAAAGCAGAGCCAAGATTCTCTCATCTTCTATATGCTTTCTGGCCATTCTGGTTTCCTCCTTTGCTTCTCTCTTTTCTTCCTCTGTGACTCCTTTCCTACTGCCCATTATATTGATCAAATATTCCCCGTTACCTTTCTGCTTCTATTGGTTTGGAAAGTCTGCATAATATTTCTCTCCATATATTAGCTAATTATTTCATTTTAAAGTGAAAGAAGTGTATCTATTTAGACATAACACAGCCTAAAGCTAATCAACATTTCTCCCGTCCCTCTGATTAACCCCAAGATCATCTAATGCCTTAACCCATCTTGATGTTGGTTTCATTCTAATGTTATGATTTCATCTTCTTTTTCTCCCTCTCCAACTTAGTTCTTACTATTATTATTATTAGTTTCCCTCTGTTTCATATAGTCAATGAGTAATTAGCTTTACCCCAAATGCACAGCTGTTTCTGCTTTTCCTGCTTCAGTGGTCTTTTCTTCACTCTTTTAGCAAGATTTGGTGAGTAATAAATTCTCAGCTTTTATCTGAATCTCTTTTCTCACTCTCAGTTTTGAGTGATGGTTTAGCTAGAAGTGGAATTCTGCTTTGGTAGTTATTTCTCTTGGCATCAAAAATAGTGCACCAGTGTTTTCTGGTGTCTATTGTTGCTGGGGAGTAGTCTGCTGTCAATCGGCCTTTCCATAGAAGATCTTCCTCTGGTTGCCTTGTTATTAAAACATAAACTGTTTTATGTATACCTGGAGCTCCCTCATGCCCACTTCCATTCTCTACCACTCCACCAGTTCTAACCAGTCTAACACTATAGATTAGTTTTGCCAGTTTTCAAACTTTTATAAATAGAATTATACAGTATGTTCTCACCTGTGGTTTTTATTCCTGCTCAAGTTTATGTCAGTAGTTGTAGTTGCAGTTCATCGAATTCCGTAGGAATAGGAACAGGTGTAGGTACAGGTAAACTCAGAAGTAAATCTAGGTCTGCAATTTTTTAAAAAATTTTATTAGGATTCATAGGGCTTCTTGAATTTGAAAATCATCTTCCATAAATTCTGGAAAATTCTGGGTCCTTATTAGTTTGATAATTTCTTCTTCATTCCTTCTCTCATATTCTAGGACCCCTATTTCATTTTATTCTAATGTAATGTCTCTTAATCTTACTTTCATATTTTCCACCAATTTACTTTTCTGATCTTTATTCTGGAAAGTTTCCTTTTGTCTATGTTCCTGTCCACTTATTTTTTTCTAGCTTTGTCTAATCTATTTTATTAGCCTAAGCTATTTTATTCATTTACTGAGTTTCTATTTCAAAAATTATATATTTCATTTTTAGAGAAATATTCATTTCCCAATATGCCTTCTCTTTTTTCCCCCACTTAGTGTCTTTTAAAAGACTTAATTTTTTTAGAGAAGTTTTAGGTGCAAAGCAAAATTGAGAGAAAGTACAGAGATTTTCCCTATGCACCCTGCCTCCACACATGCCATTATTAACTTCATTCACTCTAGTGGTACATCTGTTATAGCTGATGAATCTACATTGACAAATAATAATCACCCAGAGTCCATAGTTTACATTAGGGTTCAGTCTTGATGTACATTCTCTGGGGTTGCACAAATGTATAAGTTGTGTATCCACCACTATAGCAGCATACAAGTATTTACTGCCCCAAAACCCTCTGTGCCCCACCTGTTCTTCCCTCCCTGACCATTCTTGGGATTTTGAGTCTTTCCTTCACATCTTTAACTTAGGCACACTTAGAGTTTCTCTTAGAACTACTCTGTTACTTTGGGTTCTTTGATTATCTTCCTATTCTTTTTTGTCTACTACCTCTCCTGTATGACATCCGTTCTTCCTTTGTTTTGGAATTTTGGTTTTTGAGCTCATCTTCACTGGGGCCTTCTCTGCGGGAATCCTGTATCGCCTAAGAGGAAGATGTGGCCCTATGGAATTAGTCCGGATTGGCTTCATCAGATGTCGGGTGTCATCAGCTTGGGACCAATCATGGATTTCATTTCTTGGCACCTCTGTTCAAAAATCAAATGTATGAGGTAAATGAAAACCACAGGCCCAAGGAAGGTGCAGGCCTGTGTTTGCAAATTCCCAGGAAAATCCTTTGCTGTTGTTACTCTGCCCAGAGACAGACTAGCTTCTCTGCAATCTTAGTTCCTCTGAATAGAATATATTTTTCTCATACACTCCTTCGCTGAGGATGTAGCCTTGAAAGATCCCTGCTCTGTATGGGGACCAAATACCTAACACTTGGGCCCCCAGGGGCATGTGACTTCATTTGTCCTTGTTCAGCCCAAGCCCTCAGGTTACTAAACCTCATAGTCTCACTCCCATCCTGGCATGGCAGCCCAGTTCACATGCTTCCACCTGGTTGTCGGTTCCTTTTCACCTCCTGGGGATGTCCCTTTCCCTTTTGCTATATTTGATCAAATGTTCCTTGGGTTTATAGGGGAAGGTTTTCAGGAGCAGGAATCACAGCTCCCTCTGCCAGTGGGTTTGTCTCCTGCCCTGCCCACCCCAGATGTGTCTGAGCTCACTGAGTCTGAAGATCCCAGAGGGCATGCAGGGGAAGGGGTCTGGGAGGCAGACAGATCTACAGGTCAGAGCACAGTACAAGGGGCTGCAGTGTGGCACAGATTTGGGGTACAGTGAATATGCTCACTAGCATCTATGGGAACATGCAAGTGTCCACAGGGAGGAGTCTGAGTGTTTGTTCCTGTGTCTGTGTGCCTGGGCTTGTGTGGGCAGGGCCATGAACATTTATATCTGAGGCCTGGATCCGGGACAGACTCTCACATGGCACCACATCCTGCTTTCTTTAGGAGAGGAACAGTCTGGGCTCATATGATCTGAAAGTGGAAAGGAGGCCGGGATTTGGGGGTGGCAAGGCCTGGGACTCCACTGGGACTCCAGCACTTTCCAGACATATGACTTTGGGCAAGTCAATTTCCTTCCCTGAGCCTCAGCTGGAACATAAAGATGATGAAGCCCACTTTGAGGATGCTGTGAAGACTGAGCTAACCCACAGGCAGTATGCCAAGCTGGGTGCTGTAGGAAATGGATCAGGAGCCTGTGCTCAGGTGGGGCAGTCAAACCAGGGCTCAAGGTGACATCAAGAAAGAGATGTTTGAGTTGGTCCTCAGAACATCAGGTTTCACCAGGTGGGAAATGGAGGGAAAGGCTTTCCAGGCAGAGGAACCAGAATCTGCAAAGGCTGGAGGTGTGAAGGGTATGGACTGCTCTGGCAGCAGTAGGCAAGCAATGTTTGGAGGAGCTGGTGTGGGAGTTGGGGGAGAGCAGTAGATGTTGTAAATTCCACGAACACCTAGGAAGACCTAGGGGGCAGAAATGGGAACAAAAATATTCCAACAGATCAGAAGTGGCCACAGCCGAGTGTGGGTCAGAGAAGTGGGGCTTTGTGACAGCCGTCCTCAGAAAGAGGACATGTCTGTTCTCAGAGGACTCGGACCTCCAAGACCCGGGAAGCAACTCCTCACCCTCCACTCAGCAGCAGGCTGCCTTTCAGTTTTCCCTCATAAATGGATCTGGACAGAGTCTCAAAACGGATACAGAGACACTTTAAGGGGCAGAGCCAGCTGGCGTGTGGGTGGAAGAAAGAAGCTTGTCTAGTATGGCAATACAGTGTTGATACCATTGTTAATATTAATTAGTGATATAAGGATTGGTAATGTCTGTACTTTGTTGACATTAATATTATGATTATTAAAAGCAATAATAAACATTATAGTTAACACATGTTAAGGACTTACTATGTGGCAGCCACTCTTCTGAGAGCTGTGCATATACAGACATACAGACATATATAAATCGGCTTATTTCATTCTCAAACGACCTCATAGGGAGAGTACTAGTACATCATATTACAGATGAGGAAACTGCAGCACAGAACAGATGAGCTCACTAAGAAAAGGAGTTGCGGTGGGGTGGGGATAGCATGAACTTGGAGTCAAGCAGGTCAGAGTTCACAGCTCCGCCTGGTTCCTCACCAGCTGGGTGGCCTTGAGCACGTGACTGCTTTGTGCGCCTGGAGCCTCCTCTGTTAAACGGGAGATAGGCTAGGGCCCCTGCAGGACCAAGGCGTGGCGGCAGCCTCCGAGATGAGGGTGCTCTTCCGTCCCTGAGGCTGTGGTCAGTGCCAGGTCCCCGTGTGGTTCCAGGCATATTTGGGGCTAGGGTCACCTGAGGAGAGGACGGTCTCTTATTGAGACAGGGGCTGCTGTGCAGCCTTCTGGGATTGCCCCAGAGTCTGTGGGGCCCAGAAAGCCCAGGGATATGAAATACCAACGTCCCTTCAGGAGTCCAAATCCCACCTGGCAGGGAGCAGCAGGCCCTCACCACCAACTCTGAAGCAGAGGGACTCAGCCACTGCAGACGAGACCAGAGTCCCCAAAGCAAGGAGCTCTTTGATTACTTTTTAATGAAAAACATGCTGAAATTATATTGTCAGCAGTTAATTATCACTTGTTAAACAAGTGTGTGCCCAGATTATGGGTTTAATTTCCAAAAAGGTTTGCAAAAACTTCCTTTCTGTTATTTATGAGGGCTTTCTGAAGGAGACATCCATTGTCAGAAAGGGAGCTTTGTTTAATGCAGATTTAAAAAAATAAACAGGTGTCCTTGGCATCAAGTCAGGGTTCCTTGTAAGTAACAGGAAAATACTGTCTCATTTAAGCAAAGAAAAATGGGAGAGAAGCTTGGCTCCAAAGGGTCCTTCAGAACTTAATGAACTTGGATCGGACTCAGGCCTGGAACAGGGGCCTGGCAGCCCTGTCCACCCTCCTCTCTAATGGGTTTCACCTCGGCTTCTCTACTCTTCCATCTCATGCTTTGATTTGTAACCAGATTTAATTGCCTTCTCTACTCACCTTGCAGAGATGGCCCTCCTGCCTTTCTTAAAATCATACATCCTTGTGTCTAAGGCCAGTAAAGGTGATGGCCAGACCTGGGTTCATGTCTTAGATGGCAACTGGCTCACTGGCCCCCTGGCAAGCCCTTAGCCTCATAGATGACCATCTATCTCCAAGGCCAAGTCCTGCCTTACCTGGCTTCTGTGTGTTAAAGAGCATCGTAGGAGCAGATGCACCGTGCCAGCCCAGGGTGGGCTCCACCAGGAGACGCAACTGAGGCTTATGTTGCTACAGCGTGCTTATTACGACACTGCGGCAGTAATGATAATAATACAGTCCCCTGAGCAGAGTGGGAGCCTTATACTGGGGAGACAGGAATGGATGAGAGGTGTCACTGTCTGTTAGACTCTCACTAGTCCACCAAGAGACCCAGAACAGGTGCTGTGTGATCTCAGCCTTGAGTCAGAAGCCCCGGCTTCCTGACTGTAAGAAGCAGTCATTGTAGGAATAAACCGACATAACGGGACTGGCACATCACAGTTGCACAAGAAATACTGGTCTGCCTTGCAGCATAGTGTCTAGACTATGGAAGAGTTTGGTAAATGTCCAATGAAGGGAGCAAAGGAGAATACACAAATGATATTTGGGGTGAACAAATATGGTACTTAATTTAAACTATTCAGCTTAGCACCTGAAACACACTATGTTCTCAAAAAACATCACGTATTATGATTATTAACTTTCTAAGTTTCCATGTGAAGCACTGGGTTGGGCCAGGGAGGGAGGCCCAGGGAGGCCAGAGAGGAGCAAGGAGGGCAGCTAGGGAGGACATACTTGGGCCCTCTCCGCCCCCAGGCCTCCTCTCCCTCCTTCTCCCATTGTCACCGACATTAATGCTGTTCTAGTTTCTCTTCACATTTCACAATTTGAAAAATGGCTTCTCTGCTTGCTGTGAATGGAGCTACCCTGTCAGCTCTGCTGGGTTTCTCTCCCCTGTCTTTCCCTGGAAGAACTTCAAGCAGAGGATGTTGCAAAAAAAAAAAAAAATGACATCTCTTCGTTAAGCAAAAAGAAGAATAAGGAAAAGGGAAAAAAGCATCGTGAAGAAGGGGAAATGGAGAAGAAAAGAGGCAGGAGATCATGAGGGGAGCACAAGAAAGCCATGTGATTTTATTTGGTAGCTAACAATTCTATTACTTGCTAATGGACCATCTTTACTAGCACCTCTGAAATGAGAGTTTTTCCTATTATGACTATATTATATTATATATTATTATTATTGAATTAGGGGAACATTATATCATGTAAAGGAGAAATATAATAATAATCATTGTTATTTTCCCATTCAGTCCGGCGGCCCTAGGTCCGCAAGACTCCTGCCTAGGAAAATGGGGTCAAGGGCAACGAAAACTCAGAGACCAGTTAGTTAAAAACCAGAGGTGCTCAGAGGAACCCTGCATTCTGGCTGTTGGCAGAGAAGCAAGTTTTGGCCATGCTGGGGGATGAGCCAAATTTGCCCCAAATGCCCTGGAGGGGGAGGAGGAGGCTGAGATCAGAGTGACTTCCAAACTTAGCAGGACATTCCTGGTGGCACCAGGGGCCATACAGGTTAGGAGGGCTTAAGACCTGATTACCCACAACTGCCTGCTAACCAGTGCACACTGGGCCTTGCCTGCAGACGGCTGTGGCTTCTGCTTTTGTCCTTATCATCCCGGCAGCTGTGCATAGAGCAGGTAGCCTCCATCCACACCCTTCAGCACACTCAGGGTTTGCCTTCCACTGGCCCACATCCCGTCTCCCAGGCATTCCCTCCCTCACCTTACAGGGTCCCATGGCCTGCAGTGCTCTGGACGGGTCCCCAGACAGGCCAAGTCTGAATATGTTGAAGCATCTGCCAGGGACCAAATACACAGCTAGGTTCTGAGCATGAGATGGCTAAGGCAGACACAGTCTGTGCCCCATGGGTTTCCAGTCATGAAGGACAGGCTGACAGGACAGCAATAAACAGTCAACTACCACATGATGAGGTCACATCAGGGAAGGTTAGGGGAAGTGACACTTCCCCTGGACCATGTGGAAACTGGGTGATTGAAAGGGAAGGAGTGGAGGCAGCAGCATAGCATGGCAGCTATGCAGAGGGGCAGGCGAGCAGTGACAGGCCTGGCCAGGACGTGGCAGAGGTAGGAGGTGAAGGAATAGGGACATGATATTGGTTTCAGTGGGATTTGGAAGGTAGACATGTTGGGAACAAAATGTTTACAAATGTAACAAATGTGACACATTCTCAGTGCTGGCAGCGGGGTGGTGAGCAGGTCACCTCACACAAACTGAACAATCCTGCTCTTCCTGGAACACTCCAGAACAGTGTCACACCTGCATGAGAGCTGGGTGGGCAGCACTCAGAGCCCAGTGCTGGACCCTGACAGGGCCGCTGGGAATCCCACCCCTCAGCAGCCGTGTGAAGCCAGGCAAGTTACCAAGACAGGCTACTCCTGTGTCCTCCTATGGAAATAGCGGTGTCACTTCATAGGGCTGCAGGAGAAGAAAGGAGACAGCACCTCCCGTAGGCCAGCATCTTACACGTGGAACAGCCAGGGCTCAAGGCACGCCCTTGTTCAGCAAGTGTCCACCATGAGCCCACTGTGAGCAGGCCCTGTCCTCAGCAACAGGGAGAAGCTCAGATTCTAGACAGAGGAGACACATGCGAACAGTAATGGTGACCTGCAGAGTGTGAGAGTCTGTGCTGAAGAGCCTTGGAGGAAAAGGAAGCAGGAGGGGCTAGAGGGTGTTGGGTGGTCACAGTTGTAAATAGGGGGGTCAGGGAAGGCCTGTCAGAGCAGGTGACACTGGGGTAGACATGCGGGTGGGTGTTCCAGCTGGAGGAAAGGGCAGGATGTGCAGAGGCTCCAGGTCCAAAAAGGAGCCGGAGGGGCTGCAGGGGACTGAAGGTGGGGTGGGTTGCGGGGGTACAGGGCTGTGCGGATGGGGGTGGTGACTGCAGGCTGGGGCTACTGCCAGGTGGACTGGACTCCAGGGAGGCAGGGGCCTGGGGTGTGGAGCAGAGCAGGGACAGCTCCGTGCTGAGTCTCATACGGTCACTTGACCGCTGTGGGGAGGGTGATGGGAGCAGGAGAGACCAGGCAGGAGGCCACTGCACCAGTCCAGGCATGACGGTGGAGGGACCAGGGTGGGAGCCCGGAAAGCAGGAGAAGCTCCCAGATCTGGGGTTACCTGAAGGTCAAGGACTTGAGGATTATTCATTCCATGAATACTAAGTATTATTAGCTTTTTAAACTTTATACTATTTACTGAATGTGTCCTTATAGGAGAAGATTCAAGGATGAAACCTGTATTCATGAGAGTTAAATAACTGAAATAATCCAAATTTTTTAAATGGGAGTTTAGTTAATATTATGGAATGTTAATTAAATGGAATATTTCCAAGAACCTATGAGATGGAAAACTGATCAAACCGGAGTCTCAGGCAAGAAAGACCCAATTTGTGCATGCAGTGTGTGGAAGGCACAGCTGGGGTTCACCAAGACCCAGTTTCCCTCCTGAGCCCCCACCGGAGGCCAGCACGTCCTCATTGCCTGATGTCAGGGTGGCCAGGAGACTCGCTTTGGCCAAGTGTCTTACCAGTGGGTTTCAGCACAGGGCAAATTTACTCTTGATTTCATCAGACTGAAAAATGACAGTGGGGCGCAAAGGTTTACACCCAACTTTATTTGCACGGTGGCCGGTCAAGTACTAAAATCCTGTCCATCTCAGAGCGAGTCTGCCTAGAGCAAGCAGGTCTCTGCCTCTGGGCCCTCTGCCCCTGCAGCCGTCCCAGTCTGTCCTCGGTGCTGCCACCACTCCAGCCTCTGGTCTACTGCAGCCATGCAGCCCAGAGCACTTGAGTGGAACTCTTAATATAGAATCAATAACGTACTGCCAGCAAGCCAACCAGGGTCAGGTGAGAATCCTGGCCATAGGAACTGTCATTTTCCTACACCAAGGAAATGTGATAGAGATGGGTAGTGTCCCTTGCAGGTGGGAGCCTCTAAGATCCCGCGTGCACGCTCACGTCCTTTCTGCCCCTGCTGAAGGGGCCACAGAAGCGCATGTTGACGGGCTGACATCCTGAGACGGTGGTGGCACCTCTGTCAGCACAGGTCCCTGGGTGCCTGTGATGAGCAAAGCCCTCTCTGCTGACCCCAGTGGACACGTACTATAAGTGAGGAATAACCTTTGTTGTTTGGGAGGGTTGCTTGTTATCGCATCATATCCCAGTTTATCCTGACAATCTGTATTATGAGCCCTAAAATTTCATGTGTTGCCTTGACATCTTTGAGCCTCACAAGACCTCAAAGGCCTAACCAAGAGTTCCCCTGCCCCCTACCCATCAGGAAAGTCTCCCTGCCCAGCTAATTCCCCAACAGTCAGAACAGCTGTGCCCCATCGGGTTCCCACCTAATTGGCTTCAGCTGCCTGCCACCCGGAATTATTCAAACAAACCAATTACACGCTCCCATGGGAACCAGGGCTCCCCCCACCACCACCACCACTACCACCACCTCACCCTCTTGTAACTACAAAACCTCCCTCCCAGAGCCCCTGCTGGTTCACTCTGCTCCCTGTGCAAGCTTTGCGTGGCTCTCCATGGTATGTGTCATCCTGGTCCCCCAGAATATGAACAACAAGCTTCTGTCAATCTGGGTTGTCCAGTGACAGACGCTGTGCGTTTAGCCATTTCATTCTATTTAGGACAGGGGATTCCTCCCTCACTAATGCAGTGAACAGGGGTGATCAGAACACAGTCATACCAATGGGAAATCAATCAGGAAACTCTGTACCTGCATATAAGTAGAAAAAGAATGAAAAAAGGCATCAGATGCTATCTTTGGAATCAAGATGTCAGTGCTTTACATACATTTTGCACTTTCCAAAGTTTCACCGTAAGTGTACATTACCCATTAGAGAAAGTTCAACGTGATTAACACTGCACCTGGGCCCTGGCCGTCCCTGTCCCAGGCTGCAGTTTCTCTCCCTCATCTCTGGCTCCTGTGCACTGAGCATCTGTCCCACTCAATTAACCCTTTATTATAAATTGATTTGTTCTCTAATTGCTTGCTCTGCATAATTTAACCCGGTCATATACTGTCTTGTTCTCGAGCATTTAATTTAGTGTCTCTCAGCCTCAGTGGCGGCAGAAAGGGAGACCTTCAGGGGCTCCTCAACACCAACAAATACTCCCTAGGAGCCTCGGACAAAAGCTAACACTGTGTGCTAGGCTCTGTGCTAAGCACTTTACACTTAATTACTTCAGCAATCCTGTGAAGGAGGAAGTTACCAGATCACTGTTGCTATCCTCTTATTTTCCAGATGAGGATATTGAAGCACAGAGAGGTTTAGACACTCATTCAAGGTCACACAGTTCAGAAATGGTGGGGCTGGGCCTTGAACCCGGCCAGTCTCCTCCAAAGTCCTTGCTCTTCTTGCTCTGCTGAGGGTCAGCCCTTACTGTGCCCAGACCCTGTGTCAGGGGTTTCAGGCCCAAACATAAGACGCCTCCTCTGCCTTTAAGCTGAACAATGATAATAATACTACTACGCATGGTAACAATAGCAGTTAAGGTACATTGAAGCCTCACTGTGTACCAGGCATTTAACACACATTAGGGCATAGAGTCCACACATCCTGCCCTCCAGAGAATGTCACAGTTGCCATGTTATAGATGAGGATCTGAGGCACAGAGAGGCCCTGGGTTTGCCCAGAGTGCCACCCCCAAGTGGTGGCCAGAAGTATCATGTGAGCCCGAGAATTTGCCTCCCACTGCTTTACTTTGTCAAATCCTTGGAACAACTGGATGTATTCAGTATCACCGTGCCCTTCGCACAAAGGGGAAAACGGATGAGATTCAGAGAGGGTAAGTAACTTGCCCACCATCTCGCAGCGAGGAAGTGGCAGAAGCCAGTCATCCAAAGCCAGAGGGCAAACCATTTACCCACACGGCCTCCCTCCACGTGCCTGGGGCTCAGGACCATTAACAGTGGCTGAGCCTCTAGTGTCGGAGTTTGGAATCAGAATAGAGCACCACCCCTCCAGGAAACCCCCTGGAGATCAATGGTCAGGTGCTGTCCTGAGAGCAGGGAGGGGGGAGCGTGAGGCTCAGAGTAGGGAAGGGCGGGATAACCGGAACCCCGGGCCTGGGCGGGCTCCCTGCAGGGGCCCCGGGTGACACAGGGAGCGCTGCTCCAGAGACAGCATCGCTTGGTGACTGTGGAGGCTAACGGGCGCAGCCAGGGTGGCTGGCAGCCACCTCAGCTCCAGAAACTGTCAGTCCTAAATCCTGCAGAAGTTTATGGCCCAGCATAACTGCTCTAATTGCCATTATCATGGCTAATAACATTATGTGACAGCCATAAACTCAGAATGTCTGAAGTGGGCCCTGGAGAAAGAAGCAGCTGAAGACGGCTTGGACGGGATCCAAAGGGAAGCAGGAGGGCTCAGGTGGGGAGACTGGCTGTGCGTGCTGAGGACAGAGTGTTGTGAGACAGTTGTCCCGATCATATGCAAGGGTTACAGAACAGGACCATCAGAATTAAGAATGGGACACCCCTGGACCCCGAAACATTAATGTCACAGCACTTGGGAAATGCCGCGGCAGCATCCTGGGCACGAGAGGCAGAAGTGTTATGAGACAGGGGCCAGGGAAGAGGCCTGGGCTTAGTCTTGGCTCTGGGATCACCCACTTACCTTGTCTAAAATGAGGGGCGACTGGAGGCTTCCCGCATGGAGTTGGTGGGTCGTAAATGGTGTGATGGGTGAACAGTGCAGAGTACAATGCTGTGCACACCCCGTAACTGATGGATGTAGATGAAGATATAGATAGATGGTAGGTGATGGCGGATGGATGGATGAATGGAGAGATTGATAGATCAACAGACAGACAGACAAACTGTCAGAACTAGGATCATGTCAGGGCTAGAGGCAATGCTCTGAGATCGCCAGGCCTCTGTCTGCCTGTCGGATTCTCCTGAGGACTTTAGAGCAACCCTGTGGCAGGCCCCAGGCCACAGAGAGGGACAGGCTTGTCCCGGCAGCCTGCTCAGCACCACCAGATGGCCGCACAGACGCATAAAGCAGGAAGCCCAAGAGGCCGAGACCACCCCAGCCTGGGATCAGGAGATGGGAGTTGAAATCCTGGTCCCCTGAAGGGTTCAGTTTGGGGCACATCAGGGGCTTTCAAA
Organism: Phataginus tricuspis; assembly: GCA_029783875.1. Taxonomy (NCBI): domain Eukaryota; kingdom Metazoa; phylum Chordata; class Mammalia; order Pholidota; family Manidae; genus Phataginus; species Phataginus tricuspis. Next base: position 22,692,372 of record JAQQAC010002837.1, on the reverse strand, counting down.
CCCAAAGCCCTGAGTCTGAATCCTGGGTTTGACCCCCCTGGATGTGGGGCCTTCACTAAGTCATCTCTTTGTGAGCTGTACCTCCCCGTCCATAAATAAAGCTACTAATCCCACCCTGCACCCTGAGAGGGCCAAGGTGAAGGTTAAGAAAGCCAGTCTGTGAAGTGCCTTCCATCAGACAGAGTGCCACCCAATGCCCCAAAACCCACGCTTACACCCCTTTGACCACGCTAGGCCTCCCGCCAGGCACATCTTTCTCCCACCCCCTTGGCAGGTGAGCCCCTACTCCTACCTCAAGACTGAGGTTAAATGTCTCCACCTCTGTGGCCGCCTCCCCCACCCCGGGCCTCCTGCCAGCTGTGCACTGGCTGTTCCAGCCAGCTTTTATTGAGCACCAATGCCAATGCCAGGCCTTCAGCTAGGGCCCGTCCCGACTCTGTCACTTTCAGACAGTGGTGGCCTGGGGCAAGTCGTCCGCCTCTGCTCCTGTTTCCTCACCTATCAGTACCCACCACTTGGCCTTGGAGGGGCTGAGGCGGTGAGAGAAGGTCATCCGTGTCTGCCGCCGACTGAATGCCCCATCGGTGGCCGCCACAAGGACTCTATGGACACATATTAGGCAGGACATTTTGGTCGCGCATGACAGAAGCTCGAACAGAGGTGAGCAGAAGCAAGAATTTGTTCATCTCACCACCTGAGCAATGGAAGGACGCAGGGCCACAGGCCTCCCCTCTCCCTCTCTTCTCCCTCCCTCCTCTCTCTTCCCAGCTCCAATTCCACCATCCTCTCCACGAATCAGCCTCATTCTCCTCCTCCAAAGAGCAGTGAGGTTAGGTGAGGTTTATGGCGTCTCTCAGCTTATTGAGGCCAGGAGGAAGAGAAAGCAGCCTTTGGTCTGCGCCTACGTGAACCAGCCCAAGGAGAATTGTAACTGGCTGGGCTGGCCAGTAACAGAGGCCCAGGGTGGAGACACTGCGATGAGCACCCCCAGGAAAAGCAGCGGGAGTCAGGGGGACAGTTCGCAAAAGGAAGGGGATTCAGGGCACGTGACTCTGCTCCTCCCGGCTCATGGTCCAGTGGGGGAGCCCACAGTGCTGTGGAGAAGACGTTAGGAACACCAGCTCCCCACTGCACAGATGAGGAGACAGAGGCCCGGGGATCTGAAGAAGGGCATCCCCCCTGCACTGCTTCTGTGTCTCTCCGCTGTGGGCATCCTGACCACCGCGGACCATCGTCACCGATCTAACCCCATCTCCCCAAAGAGACCCTGAAGACGGGGACCTGCCCTTGCTCCCCCTTCCCCTCCCCTTCAGCTTGAGAGACATACATATATATATATATACATTTGCTGAACCCGAGAGTGGGCCTGAGGGGACATCCTCCCTGCTCAGGCCTGGTCCTCGCCGTCGACCTCTGTACACAGTATTCCCCAGATGCCCACTCTGCCCCACTTCCTTCAGTTCTCCACCCAAAGTCACCTGCCCCCCAGACACCCACGTCCCCCTCCCGGCCCGCTTTAAATCTCCGCAGGGCACATCACCAGCTGGCATTATTGTCTGCGTCCCCCACAAGCCGTCAGCTAAATCTCCCATGCCGAGAATGCCACCTGACACACAGCAGGCGCTCGGTGCTTTGTTGGGTGAGAGAGTAAATGGGCAAGTGGGCCTCGGTATCCCCATCTGTAAAATGAGGAAGTCGACACCAGGGCCTCTCCCCATGCCCCTCCTCCCCCCACCCTCAAGCCCGTCACTCTGGGCAGCTGGGAGGACCAGGATGGCTGGAAGGGCAGCTTTGGGTGCACATCTGATTGGGGGGGGCAGGCAGCAGCAACAGCGAGGCCCCCAGCAGGTGCTGGCCAGGAGCCTTGTGTGCAGTAATTAGCTGTGATGTGCCTGTAGGTGTATAATTGTCAGAAATGATTTGCATATCTTGATAAATCTATAAATATGGAGTCTAATTATCCATCATTAGCATATGCTTATGTTCTGCATAAGTGTATTATTTCCCAATGCCCTGAAGTGGGTCCAAGCATGGCAGCTGGAATCTAATGATCCTGGAGACCCCGTCTGCCCTCATCCACCTGGGCCACCCCGGGGCCTCAGTGTCTTCAGCTGTAAAACGGGGCGGGAACAGCTCCCCCTCGCTGGGTGGTTGTGAGGATTAAGTGAGCGAGTGCACGTGAAGGGCACTCAGCGCACCGAGAGCGTCACGTGTGTGAACTGATCCTCCTGCTCTTGTCGCCCCTAGTCTGTCACAGAGGAGGCGCCATTGGCCCATTTTACAGATGGGGTTCCTCGCTGCAATAGCTTCTAGCTGCTAACACCCCCGTGCCCCAGGCACCTACACGATGACCTCATGTCACCTTCAGGACCGCCCTACATGGCAGGTGCTGTTGTGGTCCCCAGTGCACAGGGGGAGGCTGTGCTGCGGGCAGGTCAAGGGCTCCCCAGATCCCACACTGCCCAGGGCACTCCGTCATGAGAGCTGATGAGAAGGTGGTAGACATGCATGGCTGCCCACCGAGCCCCTCCTTCCTTTACTCTCAGAATCCTGGGTTTGTTCTGCAGCGACAGGCTCAGACCTGTTGGGCTTCCCCCTCAGGAGCAAAGCCACACCTGATACCACCCCTCTTCTCCAGAGGCTGTTTTAGGGGTACCGTAAATTGTATGACTCAAATCTGGTCATTGAGGGATGAGGGGAAATCTGCTGGTGGAGGGAGTGTTTCTGGGAAATGTATTTTCTGCCTCACCCAGTTCTCCTTGAATGTGAGACATGGTGTTTGGAGCAGTGGCAGCCATCTTGCAACCGTGCAATAAGCTAAGAACAAAAAACCAACATGGTGAAGAATGATAAATAGAAAAAGAGGGAAAGACCATAGGCCTTTGTTGGCATCACTGAGCATCTGACCAGCCCTGGAACCATCTCCATCCAGACATCTTATTGTGCATGGTCATTACATGTCTCAATTGCTTAAGTAATTATTGCTGCATTTTTCTGTTGCTTGATACTCAGCACCTCCTAACTGATGGCAGTACCTCCTAGGTGCCTAGGTCATGAAGCACATAACCCACACACACGGAGTCACAGTCTATACCTCTGTCTCCCATATCAGACCCTGGACTTCTGAAGGTGTATGTTGTGTCTTACTGCATCTGAACCCCAGAGCTCCACACGGGTCACAGCCCACAGTGAACTGAACAACTGCTGTGGGCTGCATAACATGAATAATTGAGGGAAGGGTTAAATTAATAACTAAATGAAGATAATGGACATAAAAATGTTTTGCAAATACAAAAGATTCTGGCAGTCACACGGAAATCGGGGCTGGGAGGGGTTCAGGGCGGAGAGCAGGGATTAAAGAAAAAGCAGCAGCCCTGGCTCGAGCAGGAATGAGACACCACTGTCCTCCCAGACACCGCCCCCCCCAAACCCGCCTCTCCATCCTGCTGGCACAGACGCACCGACGTCAGGTGTGTCAAATCCCACCTACCCCGCGTACACTCATTCCTCTGGGCTGTGGAGCCTTTGACAGAGAGCACTTCTCTCCCCAGACAGTGAGAAACAGGGCTTTGTGCTGTGGCATTTTCCCCCTAAAATACTCCTGTGAGAAACCAAATGGTTATCATCACGCCAGCTGTGATTCTCTGTTGCATTATTTTGTCAGAGCCAGAGGATAGGGCACCAGGAGAGGAGGCAGCGGGAGAGGCGAGAAAAACCAGTGAGGGTGAACAGACTTAACACTGCAGATCCAGGTTTTGCAGGGAGGCTGCATTAAAGAATCAAATCAAAAGGATTTTGCCATCAGAGTAAGAGATCTGTCTCCCCGAAATGTTTTACTTTGACAGTTGGCTTCAAGAGATTTGACAGAATTCATTTTTTCCAGCAAATAAGATCAAGGTATGAAATAAGACTCATTCTATCGCGGGAACTCTGTTAACTGCTTGACATAATTGCAGGTTATCCAGGGAGGGTTTTTTGGCAAAACTGATGAGTCTCTTTTTTTGTTGTTCTTTTTCCCACTGAAGCCTCCTATTTCCGGGGCCTACAAACGCTCCTAGCAGGACTCATCAGCCAGGTGTTGTGGGTGCGGGTGTGGAGGCCGGAGCCTCTGCCAGCACGTCCCCCTGCTTCACTGAGAGTCCTAAACAGCACCAAGAGGGTGAATAGTACAGACATTTCCTCCTTTGAAAATACCTCCAAAGAAGTTACCAGAGTGGACAGTTACTAGATCATCTGGCATTAGACAATCACCTCTGTGTCCTCATCTATTAAAAACAAAAACAAAAACAAAAACAGACTTGATGTTTGCCTCCTGGGGGAACTGCCTTTTCCATGAGCCAAAGATGTAAGTCCTCAGGGCACCGCCTGGCACACAGTAGGGCCTCAAGGAGTAGCCACTGCCTCCCATCTGACCTCAAAATAGTCCTCTGGGAGAGGGTGTGGGGCCCACCATTTGCAGAAATTTGCAAAGATTTGCCGAAATGCCTCTGGGACATTCCCCAGTGTCAGCTTCCCTTCCCACTCCCAAATGCTATCACTTCTCTGTCTCTTCAGAAATGACAAGAATGACACACAGTGGTCCCATGTCTAAAAACAGCATGTCTGCAAATGTCAGATCCCCTGCCACCCCACCCAGGGTGTGCACATGAACGTGTGTGTGCACGTGTGGGGGCAGGGCCCCCTGGGGGAGGACCTCATGCCTCACATTCTACGAGGCCTCCGATGTGACCTTCTGACGCTGTCTCTACAGGAGGCTCACCACAGCAACAGGGTCGCGGGGACAGGTGGAGGGCAGATGGGGCCTCTGCGAGGAGCCTTCAGTGTGTGTCCCAGTTCCAGTCCCCTCTGCCTCACATGTGGAAGGCATGCGCTTTTTCCCAAGTCCTGTTATCTGGTAAATCACACAACTATAGTGCACCATGGATTTGTTGACGAAAGTGTCTGTACAATATAAATTTTTAAGTTGTATCCCAGCATTTGTGACTCTGTTTTGGCGTTTCTCTATTTTTCAGTTTTCTGGGATCCTCAAAGCAGGAAAGCAGCCTGGGCTGCCCTGAGCTCTGAAAGGCCGGCATTGGGTGGACAGCGCACGGTGACCAGGCAGCACACATTAGGTGGGCTCTGCCCACAGGGCTGGGGCCCTTGCACTGTGGACACCCTGCCCCCGTGTGCGGGGTTTGGTCTTGTCACCTTCCTGCCGCGTGGAAGGAGGAGAGAGGAGAAGGGAGGGAAGAAACAAGGAAGCCGGTAATTTTTTAATGTATCAGAGCCTTTCAAAGGTCAATCTTTAATTTCCCAGGCATCTTGAGAGGCAGGTGGTGTTATACTCATTGTAAAAATGAGAATACTGGGGCTCAGAGAGGTCTAATGATTTGCCCAAGCTCACATTGCGGGTGGAGGAGTGAGCTCAACCCAGGGCTCACCTGAGCTGAAGCCTGGCTGCCTTCCCCGGTGGGCAGAGAACACCAGAGCCCTCGGGGCAGACAGCCCCGGCCCAGGTCCGGGCTGGCTTCGTGACCACGGGCAAGATGTTCATCCTCCTTGTGCCTCTGGGTCCCACCGGACTGGGGTCATGTCCGGGGAGGTGGGGACCACAAGGCCATGTATGATGGAGGCACACAAGGAAATCAGTTTGTGGGAAGCTTGGGGCCAGAGGTGGGTTAAATCTTGGCTCTGCTGTTCACTGGCTGTGTGACATCAGACAAGTTGCTTGACCTCTCTGAGCCTCAGTTCCCCATGCATAAGATAATGGTTAGGATATTATTAACCTCATAGGGTTGTTGTGAGGATCAAATGATTGATACATACAGTATTGGGGATGTGGTAGATGCTCAGTAAGAATACTGATGTGAGAAGCCAGGACTACCCTAGTCCACCCCAGGGAGGAGAGGTTGCCTCTACCCCAGACAGGACCAAGGTGGTGGGATTCTCTGCAGCCTCTCCATCTCCCCCTTCTCCCTCCCAAGAGTGGGGGTGGGGTGCTGGAGAGGTGTGGGGAACCCCACTGGAAGGGGGCATTCTAAAGCATGAACCTCAGGGAAGTGCCCTGGGTCCACCTAGGCTTGTGTCCTGGTTGGCTTCCAGAAGTCTCTAGACTGTCTCATTCCCATAAATTTAAATATCAAGGTGACAGGACTTACCCTCAGGTCCCCATCCAGAGACTAAAGTAAAGCTCTGGTGCAGTCAGCCAGGGTCGAGGTGATTCGGGACCCCCAGGGTGAGGGCAGGTATCAGGCCACAGGTGGGGTTTAGGGCTTCAGCCTGGGTGACAAGGGCTCTTTGCTTTAAAGAGGAGGTTCTATTCCTGGCCACTCCTCCCATCACCAGTTGTGTGACCTTTGCAGAGTCGCTTTACCACCCTGAACCTCAGGGTCCTCACCTGAGAAACAGGGAATAGGGAGACTTCCGGGAAGATGGTGACGTGAACAGACTGGCAGAAAAATTCCTCCCAACATTATATTTACTCACGAAAACACAGCAAATACAACTATTCCTAAAAGAGAGACCAGAAAACACAGGAAAGCGCACAGCGTGCAGCTACACCTGAGAGAGGACTCGGCACCCGGCGAAGCGGTCATAAACAGCCCAGCTGACATACGTGGCAACTACCAGCAACCAATTCTATAGCCATGAAAAGACAGAGGAATATGGTACAGACAAAGCTTCAGACCCAGACAACCCCAGAGAAGGAACCTGAAGGGATGGACATGCACAGTCTTCCTGAAAAAGAATTCAGAATAAAAGTCATAGCCATGCTGACGGAACTACAGAAAAATGAGCAAGAGATGAGGGAAGTGAGGAAAGAATATGCAGAAATGAGACAAGCCATCGACGGGCTTAACAGCAGACTGGATGAGGTCTCAGAGACTGTTAATGGATTAGAAAATAGAGAACAGGAATACAGAGAAGCTGAGGCAGAGAGAGATAAAAGGATCTCTAGGAATGAAAGAATATTAAGAGAACTGTGTGACCAATCCAAACAGAACAATATTCGCATTATAGGAGTACCAGAGGAAGAAGAGAGAGAAAAAGGGATAGAAAGTGTCTTTGATAAAATAATTGCTGAAAACTTTCCCATGCTGGGGAAGGAAATAGTCTCGCAGTCCACGGAAGCCCACAGATCTCCCAACACAAGGGACCCAAGGAAGACAACACCAAGACACATAATAATTAAGATGGCAAAGGTCAAAGACAGAGTATTAAAGGCAGCTAGAGAAAGAAAAAAGATCACCTACAAAGGAAAACCCATCAGATTACCATCAGACTTCTCAACAGAAACCTTACAGGCCAGAAGAGAATGGCATGACATATTTAACATAATGAAACAGAAGGGCCTCGAACCAAGAATATTTGTATCCAGCACGATTATCATTTAAATATGATGGAGGGATTAAACAATTTCCAGACAAACGAAAGTTGAAAGAGTTTACCTATCATAAACCACCACTACAGGATATCTTAAACGGACTGCTCTAGAGGGAAGCACCCCTAAGGCTAAAAAGATGTCACCAGAGAAAATAAAATCATAGCAAAGAAAGCAGACCATCCAAATACTAACTAAAGGCAAAGAATAAAACACCCAATATATAAAAAATGGAGGAGGAAGAATAGGAAGGGAGAAATAAAGAAACATAAGACGGCGTTCACAATAACTTAACAAGAAAGTTAAGTTAGATTCTTAGATAGTAAAGAAGCAACCATTGAACCTTTGGTAACCACAAATCTAAAGCCAGCAATGTCAATAAATACATATCTATCAATAATCACCCTAAATGTAAATGGACTGAATGCACCAATCAAAAGACACAGAGTAACAGAGTGGATAAAAAAGCAAGACCCGTCTATATGCTGCTTACAAGAGACTCTTCTCAAACCCAAAGATATACACAGACTAAAAGTGAAGGGATGGAAAAAGATATTTCATGCAAACAACAAAGAGAAAAAAGCAGGTGTTGCAGTACTTGTATCAGACAAAATAGACTTCAAAACGAAGAAAGTAGCAAGAGAAACAGGGAATAGGAAAGTTCCTCTGAGAAGATGGGGTGTTAAATGATAGGACAGGACAGAGCCTAGGGGCCACCTGCGGGAAGGGCTCCATGAGTCAGACTCCTCAGGGGCGGCAGAGCTCAGATTCTGCAGCGCCCCTCGAATTTAAAGCTAGGGGCAAAAAGGGCCCTCATCTCACAAAGACAGAGGGTCCTATGGGCCAGGCCAGACCCGCACAAGCAGGTTAAGAAAGTGGGGTTGAAGATTTAGAGCCACGAGCAGGTTCTTAAACTTACCTGCCTGATCATCTCCTAAATGTCTGCCCACCCCCTCCCTGTCTGCCCACCTCCTACCCATCTGCCCACCGCCTCCTGTCTGCCTGTCTCCTCCTACTATCTGGCTACAGGCCTTATGTGGGTGAAAGAAGACAGAGCATGGACAGAACTTAGCTCAGAGCCTGACCCAGATACGTGCTCAGTTCAGAGCAGCCTTTATTCTTTTAGAAACAAATGAGGCCCTTGGGAACGAACCAGAGGAACTGAGCTCAAATCTGACTTTTCTGCTTACTTGTTTAACCTTTCTGAACCTTGTATTTGAAATAGGGAAAACAGCCTCACTCTCGGGAGAGGGTTGAGGGAGGAACTGGTGAGAACCGGATGCTGAAGTGCCGAGCCCAGCGCTGCCCAACCACGTGGTCGCTGCCGATTCCTTCCTCCCCGCCTCCCCTTTGGCACCCTAGGGTGCAATGAAGGGGTGGGGTGTGCAGAGTAGAAGTCCTGGTCACAGCCCCAGTCCAGTGTTTGCTGCCTCAGCTCCCTGCCCAGGGCTGCCCAGTCTCTGGGGTCCACTCTAGTGGTGGGGAGCTCACCACCCCTTGGACAGGGCAGCAAGAATCCCGGGCTGACTGGACAGGCCAAGGCAAGGAGCCCCGAGCTGCGGCAGCCTCCAGGCCCCAGCCCTGCAGGCCCAGCCCCGGGCCTCTTTCCGAGAGCTGCCCTCAGCACTGCCAGCATTTAGTGCCTCCCGCTGCCCCGGGAGGGAGGGGATCTGTGTGTTAGAGAACATAAAGTAGTGAAACATATATATTTATATATATATATATTTTTTTTTTTTTTGCAAAATATTTTTTTAAGGGGGGGACCCATTTATCAACTTCTCTTTGAACCATCTGAAAAAAACTACACTGTAAACACAGTAGACTTTACCTATTGATTCAGTGGGTGACAGAGCCATTAGCCCACGGCTCTCAAGGTGGGGCCTGGAGAACGGAGGCCTCAGCCGCCAGCTGTGACGCCCAGGACAGGGGCACGCAATGCGGAGGGAGGGCTCTGCTCTGGGATCTGCCTCCAGCTCTGCCAGAGTTTACCGTGTGGCCTTGGGAAACCCCACATTCTCTCCAGAGGGAAAGTAGGGGAGGGATGGAGAAGACGCTGGGCAAAAAGGCAAGAAATAACCTCTCACAACTGGGAAGGCATGGAAGGGAAATCAGAAAGGCATGGCCTCAGCGGCCATGCTCTGTACAGGGAATGAGCCTGAGCACAGAACACAGTGCCACCCAATGGAAGGAGGGAGCCCCAGGGGCTCTGAGCCCCGGCCAGCCCCAGGGAAGGCTGTCTCCCACTTGGAGCCTCCGAGGCCACATCAGGGAACAGAGGATGACAGTCACTCTGTGATGCCCCAAGGAGGAGCTGGAGTGACAGGAGGGACACTTGGTCTCCCAGGAGGAATAGCAGTCTCTGGCTCAAGGCTCTGGAGGATCTGCCCCTCTGACCACGTCCCTCCCTGTCCCCTAACCATCCATGGCTCACCAGTACCAGCCCAATAAAGCCACCCTCCCTGACTCACCTCCCTCCATTTGTCCCCACAGGCCCTGGGCTCCAGGCCACCAGACCACGCCCTGGCCCCCAAGTCAGCACCCCCTTCGTGCCTCCCTGCCTCTGCCCTGCCGTCTCCTCCTCTGGAATGCCCCTCCGGCATCCCTTGCCTTCTGAAATTCAAGTCCCCTCAAGGCTCAGCTCCAGTGTCCCCTCCTCCAGGACACCTTCTTTGGTTCCCTTTGGTGCCAACATTGTTTGTCCCGCCTCTATTCCCAGAAAACCCGGCTGTTTCTGTCCCCCCATTAGACTGTGAACCACTGGAGGGGACGGGAGGTTTTATTCTCTCCCTGATGCCAGACACATGGCCCAGCACATGGTAGCTCACAAAGTGGGCTGGACGGATGAGTGGGTGAGCGAGAGAGTGAATATTACCAGCCTCCATTCACTCAGGACCCACTGTGCACCAGGCACCGTGCTGGTTTTACAAGCATTGCTTCATTGAATCCACCCCACAAACCCTGGTAGTGTGCACTGATATGTGTGCATATTATAGACAGGGACGCTGAAGTTCTGGGGGAGTTGGGTCACTCTCCCAAGGTGACATAGTGAGTAAACTGAGGCAGGAGAGCCCTTCCTGCTCGTCTCTATCCCTTGCTCTCACTCTCCTGGTGCTCCTGCCACTCCCTGGGGACCCACGATGGCTGCTCTGGCTGAAAGCTGTGATCACCAACACCCAGCCTCAGTCCTACAAAACAAAGAAGGACCTACCTCTTCCAAGGGCATGTGCAGGGACAAGTGTGTCTGCCCAGAGGGCCCCTCTTCAGTGACAGATGCGTCTACAGGAGACCCCCCAGTCCTGCCCATGGGCACTGTCCATGCTCAGCATTGGCAGAGACCCCACTCCTGTCCCCATCTGGAGCTGGCAGCCCTCCCAGGCCCACATGGACACTGCCAGTTCCCTCTCCTCAGCTCCAGAAACACCGTGCTTGGGCTGTGAGTCAGAATCATCTGCGTATCTCCAGTGAGCAGGGACCCCAGGGCCATTCAAATCCCAGAGATTCTGGGGAGGGGAGGACAGTTGTCAGAGAAAAGGCAGAGGGAGCAAAGAGGAAATAGGATGCACCAGGGAATTAATCCACGGTTGAGACGTACATTCAATTATTTTTTTGTTGCATTTTATTTGATGTATACACTGTAGCTAGCTGCCTGCAAGCCTCGGATTACCCAGAAAGCAAGCACAATGAAAGACAAGAGAATAAAAACACAGACAAAAAGGTTCCTGAAACTGGAATCATTCAGAGAAAGAAATGAAAGCCAGACTTGAGACAAAAGCAGCCACGTGTCTCTGAGGCCCTCTCAGCACTGACCTCAGGTCCCCGCTGCCCCGCAGCCCAGAACCACCTGCTCTTAGCTGGACTGTCCTGACTACCAGCATCAGAGAAGGACTCATGTCAGAGTCAGGAGACCCAGGCCGTCAGGTTGAACCTGCCCCAGTATGCTGCTGCTGTGTGACTTTGGGCAGGTTAATGCCCCTCTCTGAGCCTCACTCCCAAGGGGAGAAATAAGATGCCCAGACCAGATGCCTTTAAAGAATATAGAGATTGAAGAGCAAGAAGGGATCGCACAGGACCCAGTGTGGGGAAAGGGACCCTCAGCAGAGTCCTTCAGTGAACCTGTGCCAAAGGCCATCTGAGGAATCAGAGCACCCATGCTGGGGACAGTGTTGAGGGGAAGGGCCTCTGGGGCCTCCCACTTCCCTTCCAGCACCTTCTGTCTCCCCCAGGATCCCAGGCCCTGTGCTCTCTGTCCCACCCCATCCAAACCGCCCCAGGAAGGGCCCTGAAATCCCCTCTCACTGAGGAGGAAGGAGCAGGTGCCTAGTCTCCCAGGACAGCATCCTCCACTTTCTCAGAAAACCATGGGGCCTGCAAGGATCTCAGGAGGGAGCGTGAGTGTAAGTCCAGCTGCTGCTGCTGTGTGTGTGTGTGTGTGTGTGTGTGCGTGTGTGGAGAGAGAGACAATGAGACCAGTGCCTCAGCAGTAGGGCCCAGCACGAGGCGGCTCAGACACACTTTTGAACCCCTGGCACCAGCGGTGAAACTTCCTTAGCTGCTTGAGTGAGACTCCCAGGCAGGTTCTGGAGACACAGTTGTGAACCAGACAGCCCTGGCTGGAAGGGCGGGCAGCCTGGCTGAGGTCCCAGCATGCCAGGCTTCGATAAAAGCACACTGACATTTATTCATGTACTCACTCAGTGTTGTGGAATGAATATTTGTGTCCTCCCAAAATTCATATGTTGCAAACCTACCCCTCAATGTGATGGTATTAGGAGGTGGGGCTTTCGGAAAGTGATTAGGTCATGAGGGCAGAGACCCCACAAATGGGATTAGTGCCCTTATACAGGTGACTCCAACCCCTCTCTCACTCCCTTCCCGCCTCTGCCGTGTGAAGACACAATGAGAAGTCTGGTAGTTTGCAACCTGGAAGAGGGTCCAGACTAGAACTTGATCCCACTGGCGCCCTGATCCCGGACGTCCAGCCTCCAGAACTATTAGAAATAAATTTCTCTTGTTTTTTAAACCACCACTCTATGGTGTTTTGTTATAGCAGCCTGAATGGATTAAGGCATTCGGTAAATATTTACTGAGCGTCTTCTCTGTGCCAGGCTATTTTTTAGGCATTTGCAACAGCAATGAATAGAACATAAAAATCTGAGCTTATGATTTAAAGCTCAATGTAAATAGCAAACCGTAGCCAACAGGTTATTGGGCACTCACTGTATGCCTGGTACAGTGCTCAGCACTTGCCCACCCCATCCCTGAGTTGGGTTTTATCACTGTCTCGGGGGAGGGAGGATGAGCAGCCACCTCTCCTATCCCCCTGCCCTGCCCAGCCTGGGTGTGGCCCACCTCGCCCAGCCTCGCCAGGTGCTAACAAAAGCCACATACACTTCTCCCAAGAGGACCCATGGGGACTCGGGTCTGCGCCTATGTGTGCACAAAGCAAGGAGCCACATGGCCCAGTGTCTGAATGCTTGGACTTTGGGAAAACCCAACAAGCCTGAGTTCTAGTTTCAGCTCTGTCACTTGGCAGGTGGATGAGCTTGAGCATGAAACCCAACCACTCTGAGCCTCGGTTCACTCATCTGAAAAATGAACATCACTACAATGCCCACCACTCAGTCTCTATGGGAGTAATAAGTGAGATCATGCTTGCAAAGCCCTGAGTCAGGGCCTGACCTATTGTCAACACTCCAAACACAGTAGCTATTCATTCTGCACTTTCTTAAAGGATTTTGTGGGTGTGTGCATGTGTTTTCATATTTCTAAAAAGTGAAACAAGTCTAGCAATAGAAAGGTACATTTAAAGTGCTCATATCTCTTTTTCACTAACAAAATATTATTAAGCTGATGGTGGACCTTAAATCCATAGTATCTCAGACTTGAGGAGATCTCATACCAATGAAGAGCTGTGTTCCTGTGAAGGGTCACAGGTGGACACAGACTTGCAGGGATGGCTTCTGTGTGTTGCACTTCCTCTCACAAGGTAAAGTCAGATCTCAGGCCAGAGACTAATGGAGATGGATGCATATTTGTTCAGTCCTGGAAAAGGAAAGAGTTGTCTGCTTTACCTTTTTATGGAAACAGGAAAAACCATATACCAGACTTCCATGTCCAGCGAGGATGAAGGGATAGGGTCTGGACTTAGCTTCTTGCCTAAAATAACTTACCAAACAAACAAACAAAAAAATGAAACAAAAGTTTTCAAAACACTGAACTTCAGACAATGAGGAAGAGTGATCCCTGAAAGACAGGAAATGAATAAGGTGAGCCCACGCTTTCTCCAGCATACATGGGAGAGTTTCACAGCCCAGGAGGAGGAACCAGGTGGAGCTGCAGACACCCAAAGTAAGATGGTGAACTGTGAGTCCAGGGAGAACAATACACTAGAGCTCACAGGACAAAGACCTGTGGAGGAGAGGGCTACACAGAACAGAGGGGAAATGCGGAGAATCTTCAGAAGGTCCTCCTTGAGTATTCAGTTGAGTGCTAATCAGCATATATGTGTCAAAAGAATACTTGAGGTTGGGAAAAAACATTCAAGAGGATTGGAGGGAGCAGTGGCCAGCGCTCAGACAGGGATAGAAGAGTGCTGCTCCCACTACTTAGAACAGAAATTAGCCTGATTTGCAGAGCATCTGGTAGATACGCAAAAGAATCTTGCCTCAATAGTGGGGAAAATTAGCCCTAGACATAACACTGGTCTCACCTAACAGTGCTTAAAAGCAAGACCAAAAAGGATCAAACTGTTTCCAGGCAACTTAACTAGGTCCTAGAACAAAGCTCAAGAATATTTATAAGGATACAAAAACACCCACCATACGAGTCAAAATTAAGAATGTCTGGTATCCGATTAAACACTACTAGGCATACAAAGCACGAATATATGACCCATAGAGAGGAGAAAATGGATCAATTAAAACCAATCCTGGACTGACATAAATGTCAGAATTTTTAGATAAGGACATTATAACAGTTTTTATCACTGTACTTCATATGTTCAAAAGGTTATGTAAAGACATGGAACTATTTTTTAAAATAGAGCCAAATCAAAATTATGGAGATTAAAACAATAATGTCTGAGATGAAAAGCATGCCAGGTGAGATGAATAGATAAGAAGTTGCCAAAAAAAAGACTGGTGGACTTGAAGGCATACCAATAGAAACTATCCAAAATGAAATACAAAGTGAAAAAATGAATTTTACAAAAATTAAAAGAATATCCATGAGCTGTGTGACAACTTCAAGTAGGCTAATACATATAATTTGAATGTCCAAAGAAGAAAAGAGAAAAGGAGTGAGAGCAGAAAAATACTTGAAATGATAGAAAATTTTCTAAATTTGATAAAATCTCTAAACCCGGATATCCAAGAATCTCAGCAGATTCCAAACACAGGAAGAAAAATATACTGAGACACCATAATCAAATTTATTAAAGCCAGGGATAAAAAGAAGACCTTAAAAGTCAACAGAGAATAAAGAAACCTTAAGTACAAAGAAACAAAGATAACAATGACAGCAGACTTCTCTTCAGAAACAATGAGAGCAAGAAGACAGTGAAGAACATCCCAAAAGTACTGAAAGGAAAAAATAATCAATGAGCCTATAATTCTATAACGAGTGAAAATGTCTTTTGAAATGAAAGTGAAAAAAAACTTTCAGACATATAAAGATATTAATAAAGAAACATTAAAGATAGTCCTCAGACAAAAGGAAAATGATACCACATGGAAATATGGAGCTACACAAAGGCATAAGGTATACCTGAAATGTAAGATTTTTTTCTTATTATTTAAATTTATTTAAAAGATAATTGAAACACCTATATACACAATGGTAAATCTATCATTCTATATTCAGTGAAAATGTCCTTGGCAACACAGTAGCATTTACAATAGCCCCCCACCAATGCAATACTTAGTTATAAATCTAATAAAGCATGTACAGCATCTGTACGCTGAAAACTACAAAATGCTGGTGAAAGAAATCAGAAAAGATGCAAATAAATGGAAAGACATACCATATTCATGGATTAGAAGACCCAATGGAGTAAAGATGTCATTATACCCCAAAGTGATCTATTGACTTAATGCAATACCAATCAAAATCAAAACAAAATTTTCTTGTATATATAGAGAAGTTGATTCTAAAATTTATATGAAAGGCAAATGAACTGGAATAGGTAAACAACTTTGAAAAGGAAGAATAAAGTTGGAGGAATCACACATCTTGGTTTTAAGACTTACTATAGAGCTACAGTTATCAAGGTAATGTGACACTAGCCAAGAGTCAGACATATAAAAATCAGTGGAACAGAATAGATAGTCCAGAAATAGACTCACTCAGATTCAACCATTTAATATTTAACAAAAATGAAAGAGTCATTCAGTGGAGAAAGGATGTCTTTTCAATAAACTGTGCAGTAACAATTGGTTGTCAATATCCAAAAACAAAACAAAAGAAAATGTAAAACTATAACTCTTTTTGGTTAAAATGTTCATGATCTGGGTTTAGATAAAAAGTTCTTACAAATGACACCAAAAGCACAATCCATAAAAGAAAAAAACTAATAAATTGGACTTCACTAAAATTTAAAACTTCTGTTCTGCCAAAGACACTATCAAAACAATGAAGAGACAAGGTGCAGAATGGGAGAAAATGTTTTCAGGTCAACATATCCAACAAAGGATTTATATGCAGAATTTACAAGGAATTCTCAAAACTCAGCAATAAGAATATAAAGAGTGACTATGGTAACTATACCACAATAAAAATGAAAAAAAGAATACAAACAACCCAATTAAAATATGGACAAGGATATTGGTGAAGGATAGATACATAGATCAATGGAACAAAGCAGAGAACTCAGAAATAGACCCACAGAAATATGCAAACCGATTTTTGGCAATCAAAAAAGCAACTCAGTGGAGGAAAACAGCCCTTTCAACAAAGGGTGCTCAAGCAATTGAATGTCGATAGGCAAAAAATAATGACCTTCTTCCTAAGTTTTATGCCTTATTCAAAAATAAACTCAACATGGACTTAAACATAAAATGCAAAACTGTAAACATTTTTAGAAAACAACATAGGAGAAAATCTTCTAAATCCAGCATTAGGTAAAGAGTTCATAGACTTGAAACCAAAAGCACAATTCTTAAAATTGCTAATTTGGACTTCACCAAACTTTAAAATTTTGCTCTTCAAAATACTTTACTAAGAGGTTGAAAAGACCAGCAATGGAATAGGAGAAGATATTTACAAACCACATATCCAACAAAGTACTAGGAATATATAAAGAATTCTCAAAAATTCAACAGTAGAACAAACAATCCAATTAGAAAGTGGGCAAAAAAAAAAATGAGACGTTTTGTGAAAGAGCACAGACAGATGGTGAATAAGTACATGGAAAGATGTTCGACATGATTAGCCAGTAGAAGTACGCAAATTCAACTAGAGTGAGCCACAGCTATCAGAATGGCTGAAGCAAAATACCAAGTGCTAACAAGGAAGTAGATCAGCTGGAACTTTCATGCCTTGCTGGTAGGAATGGAAAGATAGGAAAATGGTTTGACAGGTTCTTATAAACACACACTCACCACAGTTATTAGTCAGGACTCTCCAAAGAAACCAAACCAATAGAATATATAGAGATAAAAAATAAATTTATGATGAGGGATTGCCTCACACAATTATGGACGCTGAGAAGACCCATGACCTGACATCTCTAAGCCAAAGGCCCAAGAAAGCCAGTGGTATAGTCCAGTCCAAAGTCCAAAAGCCCAAAGCCCTGAGATGCAGGGAAGCCGACTGTGTAAGTCCACAGGTGCGTCTGAAAGCCAGAGGACCAAGGGACCAACCATGTACGACTCAGTGGGAATCCAAAGGCCTGAGAACCAAGCGCACAGACGTCCAAGGGCAGGGGAAGAAGGATGCCCCAGCTCAAGCAGAGGGCAAACTCACCCTTCCTGTACCTTTTTGTTCTATTCAGACCCTCAACAAATTGGAAAATGCCCACCCATACTGGTAAGGGTACTTTACTCAAAGTCTACTGATTTGAATGCTAATCTCTTCTGGAGATACCCTCACAAATACACCCAGAAATAATGTTTTACCACTTATCTGGATGTCCCTTAGCCCAGTCAAGTTGACACATAAAATTAATCTTTGCTTCATATGGCCCAGGAATCTCACACCTGGAATGATAAATACACAATTATAATGAGATATTTCAATCCCCATCTCTCAATCATTGATAAAGGAAGTAGCTCAAATATCAGTGTAAAATTATTAAACACTTGAACACCATGATTACCCAGTATAGCCTAAACTGATATTATACCCAACAACAGCAGAGTGTAGGAGACACAGAACATTTTCTAATATTAAGCTGCACCTTGGACAACAAAATAAGCCTCAATTAATGTAAAAGGACTCAGGACAAAAAATATATATATTCAGTGACTTTCTTGGAAATAGAATTCAATAACAAAAGGAAATCTGAAAGAGCCCCCAACCATTTGGAAATTAAAGAACATACTTCTAAATAACCCAAGGGTCAAAGAAGGAATCAATGGGAAAATTTTAAAGTATTTTGAAATAAATGAAAATGAAAATGCTACATATTAAAATGTGTGCAATGCTAGTGTGAGGGAAACTTAGAGCACTAGATATCTGTATTTGAAAAGAAGAAAGATTTCAAATTAATGACGTCAGTTTCCATATTGAGAAATGTCTTCTTTTTAAAAAGGCAATTACACCCAAACTTAGCAGAAGAAAAGAAGTCATAAAGGACAGAGCAGAGATCTACAAAATAGAAATCAGAAAACCAACACAGGAAATCAATAAAACCAGAAGCTGGTTCTTCAGGGAAATTAATAAAATTGATTAATCTCTAGGAAGATAGTTCAGGGGAAAAAAGAGAGAGAGAGAGAGAGAGAGAAGACAAAAATTACTATCAAATTGAGAAATGTGAAAATATACAGATTCTGGACATATGAAAAGGATTATGAGGAGTTATCACAAACAAGTTTATGCCAGTAATTTGGGCAACTTAGAAGAAATGGGCAAACTCCTTGAAAGACAAACTACCAAAATCCAGTCAAAAAGCAAACAACAATATTTTAAAAATTGAATTTCTAATTAAAAATCTTACCCCTCCACACACACCAACAGCTTCACTCCTAAATGGTTGCACTTGAGAACTAATTGTTTAAGGAAGAAATAATACCAATTATACACAAACTCTTCCAGAAAGTTGAAGATGGGGAATCTTTTCCAACTTTCAGCCAACATCACATTGATAACAAAACCTGGCAAAGACATTACAAGAAAGGAAAACAGACCCATGTCCCTCCTGAGCATAGTTGCAAAATTTCACAACAAAATTTTAACATATCAAACCCAAAAATACAAATATATATATATACATACACAGATATGTGTGTATATATATATTTGTGTTTGTTTATATATGTTTATATTTATGTATACAATATTTACATTAATATATATTTCTTATATTTATACATCATGATCAAGTGGGGTTTATCCAAGGAATGCAAGGTTAACCATTTGAAAATCAATCAATATAATTCACCATTTTAAGTAACTGGGGAAAAAAAGGCCATCTGATTGTCACATTAGATGCCAAAAATAAATTTGACAAAATCCAATATTAATCCATTGTATAAATGATCAGCAAACTAGGAACATAAGGGAACTGCTTCAACCTGATAGAGTATTTATGAAACCCCTGCAGCTAACATCATTCTTAATAGTGAAATACTATTAAGATCAGGAACAAGGTCAAAATACCTGCTCTCACCTCTTCCATACACATTTGTACTGGAGGTTCTAGCTGGTACAATAAGGCAAGAAAAAAGAATTAAAGGCAAAGAATTAGAAAAGAAGCAAAACTGCCTTTATTCATAGATGTTATGATTGTCTGGAAAATCTGATGGAATCTACAATAAAAGCTACTGAAACAATTAAGTAAATTTAGCAAGGTTGCAAAATAAAAGATCAATATATGAAAATCAAATGTACTTCTATATGCTAGCAATGACAATCAGAAATAAAAATTTTTAAATACCATTTACAATAGCATCAAAAATATGAAATACTTAAATCTGACAAAAGATGTGCTGAACCCAAACTCAGAAAACTCCAAAAACACTGCTGAGAAGAGATGAAGAGGAAGAACCTAACAAACAGGGAGAAACTCCATATTCTTGGTTGGAAGATGTCAGCTCTCCTCAGATCAATCAATAGATTCAGTGCAATCACAAGCAAAATCCCAACCGTCTTTTTTATAGAAACTGGCAAATTGATTCCAAAAATCATATGTAAATGCAAAGGACCTAGAATGACCAAAAGAGGAAAAAAACTGGGAGGACTAACACTACCTGATTTCAAGATTTATTATAAGGCTTCAGTAATTAAGACAGTGTGGTGCTGGGTGAAAGATAAACAAATGTGTCAATGGAAGAGAAGTCTAGAAATAGGCCCACAAATACATGGACAACTGCTTTTTGACAGAAGTGGAAAGGAAATTCTGTGGAAAAAAGATAGTTTTTTCAACAATTATGTTGAAACAGCTGGATGTCCACCCCATCTGTAAACAAACAAACGAAAAACAACCTTGACTCATACCTCACACCATATACAAAAACGAACTCAATGTTCATTATAGACCTAAATTCAAAACATATACCTGTAAGAAACTTCTAGAGAAAAACATAGTAGAAAATACTTATGACCTTGAGTTAGGCAAAGATCTCTTATATACACCAAATCAAAATTTTACAACTTCTGTTCTTCAATAAAGAATGAAAAGATAAGCGACCAACTAGGAGAAAATAGTTGCAAATCACATATTTAATAAAGGACTTGCATGCAAAATACATTAAAATTTCCAAAACTCCATACTAAGAAAAGTAATTACTCAATTAAAAACAACCAAATAATTGAACAGGAATCCCCCAAAAAGACAATCACAATGGCAAGTAAGCAAATGAAAAGATGTTCAACATCATTAGACATTAGGGAAATGCAAATTAAAACAATGATGTATCACCACCCACCTAATTAGAATGGCTGATATTAAAAAGACTGGCCATACTAAGTGTTGGTGAGGATTCAGAGGAACTGAAACTTACACACTGATGCCATACACTACTTTGGAAGACAGTATATTAGTTTCTTAAAAACTTAAAAATCCACTTACCATGATATCCAGTCATTCAACTCTTCGGGGCTTGCCCAAAAGCAAAGGAAATGCCTATCTATACAAAGATTTGTCCACAAATGTTCACGGCTGTTTTATTTGGTAATAGCCAAGACCTGAAACAACTCAAATATCCATTAACAGGTGAATGAATAAATAAATTGTTGCATACCCATTCAGTGGAATACTACTCAGCACAAAAATGAAATGTATTACTGATACACACAACAATATAGATGAAACTCAGAATAACTATGCTGAGCACACACACTGCATGATTCCATTGATGTGAAATTATAGAAAATGAAATCTGTAGTTACAGCAAGCAGATCAGCAAAGGGGGTGGCAGAGGGGCTGGGCTGGTGGGATGATTAAGGGGCTGGAGGAAAGTGAGGGGTGATAGATTTGTTCACTGTCTTCACTGTGAGGATGGTTTCATGAGTGTAGACCTGTATAAAACTTACAAAATTGCACATTTTTAAAAGGGAAATTTATTTTATGTCAGTTATACCTCAATAAAGCTGTTAAAACACACTAATGAAAATGGAAAGGGGAAAACATAACTCCAGCCATCAGCTACCTCCTGTGAGTTTGTTCTGCTGTATTCTGCACCCCTGCACTGCCCTGCCTGGGGCTCCTGGGGCTGGCATGTTGGCCCCTGCTTCCTACAGCTTATAGATGATACCCAGTGTCCTCCAGCTGTCGTTCCAGGAAGATACTTCAAATTCCACAGGTGTAATTATGGAGAGGGGCAGGGAAATGAGCAAAGGCCCTCAGAGCACAGGAGACAGGCCAAGATGGTCCCTCCCGACGGGGAGCGTGGGAGCCTAGGGGAAAAGGAAGGAGGTGGGTGACAACTGTTTTCTTACTGCTCACTCATGCCCTGTTATTTAATACAGTTTTGACATTTCTCCAGCTGAGTAACAGCCGGGGCTCCGGCTGTGTGAAACCTGGTGGATAAAAGCCGGAGCAAAGGGCATCGAGACCTTGGCTCCCTGTCATTTTGCAGCCAGCTCTGCCAGAGCCCAGCTAGCGTGATAATGGAGAGTGAGAGCCAGAGCCAGAGAGAGAGAGACTGGGAGCTCCACGACATTGCTCCCTCTTCTTTGAGTCATGTAGTTCTGCTTCTGTCCCTTTGACAGAGAGGAGTCAGGGAGGTTTCAGCCAGCTGCACAGAGGAGACCTGGCCACTGGCAAGGGATTCTGAGGCACTCTAGTCCTGTGAACTGGGCACCTACTATGTGCCAGCCCCATGCAGGCCCCAGGGACACAGCAGTGACAGGCCAGGGGAGGTCCCTGCCCATGAGGAAGATCATGATGATAATAGTAAATAACAATCCTTCATGCTCTTTATGTAGTGGCTGAGCACTAAGAGGTCTACTCCAGCGTTCACCCCTAGGGGACAGTTGGCAATGCCCAGAGATGTTTTTGGCTGTCATATGTGGAGAGAGGAGGAGAATGCTCCTGGTATCCAGTGGGTAGAGGCCAGGAATGCTACAATGCACAGGATCATCCTACAGTTGTGAATCATCCTGCCCAAATGGCAATAGTGCCAAGGGTGGGGACCCTGGCTAAGACCCAGGGAAGCTAAGCAAGTCACCCACCATGACATATCTGTGGAAAGGCAGAATTAGGATTTGCATCACGCCTGCCTGTGCCGAGTTATACTGCATTGAGCAGAACCTCTACCATATCAAAAAATTTCTAGGAGGAGGGAGAGGATTAAAGATGGCAGCGTGAGAGGCGAGACAGAGGCTTCCTCCTAAAACTGCATATAATACAAAAATATAACTAATACGACTAATCCTGAAAGAGCAACACAAAAGAGGGCTGGGCCAAACTGCATACACCTGGAGAAAAGAATAAACCTCATGGAACAGGGTGATGTACCAAAGCCATCACCCAGCTGGACACAAGCCCTGCCCCCACCCCAACTCACACTCGGGAAGAAGAGAAATGGAGCAGGGAAGGAGTGGAGGCCTGGGACTGCTGAATACCTAACTCCAGAGATCTGCTCTGGGAGCACAAACCTACATTTCATGGTGCTTTCATGGTACTCTTGTGATTAGGGAGTTGAAAAGCTAAGACAGGCAGAATGCCTGGAGAGACTGAGATTCCAGCCACTTGTGGAAAGCAGGGATCCATATCCAGCTGCTCTGGGACAAAAGAAAGGCGGGCAGTCTGAGAGACTTCCTAATGGCAAGAGGGCTGCTAAAGGGGCAAGGATTGCACAGCTTACTGCTCAGGAGAAGTAGACAAAATTGTACAGGTACACTCTGCCCAGCAGGTTGGGAACTTTCACGATCTTCAGGAGCTCCAGATCCCTGCCTGGCTACACAGCTTGAAGGACACCCTGCGTGATATGCACCCTACTGCGACTTTCTCTCGGCCAGCTCCACCTGGCTTGCAGACCAACAAACCCTACCCTGGCATTAGGCTGGTCACAGGGAAGCCCCATCTACAGCAACCACAAGCGCAAAGCATAGAGGCTTATACCTGTGTGCTCGACTCACTGGTTCTGGCAGTGGAGGCAGGCATAGCAGCTGAGAAGCAGGAAACAGCTCTTTCCTCCCCACAGGCACCAATACTGCTCCCCTGTAAACCCCAACATTGCTTCAGGGGCTGAACAGCTCAAAAGAGTAGAGTTTATGGGCACTAGAGGGCACAATATACAAATATGAAAAGCCAAAGAAACCTGGTTCAAAGTAGAATTATTAATACAACCCCTGAGAAAAATTCAAATGAAATGGAACTTATGACTCTCCCTGAAAGTTCAAAATAAAATTCATTAACCTGCTCATGGAGGTACAAAAAGATATTCAAGAACTCAAGAATGAATTCCAGTCGGAGATCCAATCATTGAAGAACACAATGGACAGTATTAAAAGCAGATTGGATATGGTGGAGGAGACGATAAATGAAATAGAAACTAGAGAAGAGGAATACAAAGAAGCTGAGGCACAGAGAGAAAAAAGGATCTCTAAGAATGAAAGAATATTGAGAGAACTGTGTGACCAATCCAAACGGAACAATATTCACATTATAGGGGTACCAGAAGTAGAAGAGAGAGACAACAAGTGATAGAAAGTGTCTTTGAGGAGGTGATTGCTGAAAACTTCCCCAATCTGGGGAAGGAGATAGTCTCTCCGGCCATGGAGGTGCGCAGATCTCCCAACACAACGGACCCAAGGAAGACAACAGCAAGACATATAGTAATTAAAATCACAAAGATCAGGGATAAGGACAGACTACTAAAAGCAGCCAGAGAGAGAAATAAGATCACATACAAAGGAAAACCCATCAGGATATCAGCAGACATCTCAGCAGAAACCTTACAGGCCAGAAGGGAGTGGCATGATGTATTTAATGCAATAAAGCAGAAGGGCCTTGAACCAAGATTACTTTATCTGGCAAGATTATCATTTAAATTTGAAGGAGGGATTAAACAATTCCCAGGTAAGCAAAAGCTGAGAGAATTTACCTCCCACAAACCATCTCTACAGTGTATTTTGGAGGGACTGCTATAGATGGAAGTGTTCCTACGGTTTAATAGCTGTCATCAGAGGTAATAAAACCACAGTAAAGAAAATACAACAGTGAATTACTAAGAAAATGCAAAATTAAATTAACTATCCCCAAAGTCAACCAAGGGATAGACAAACAGTACAGAATATGATATCTAATATATAAAGAATGGAGTAGGAAGAAAAAGGAGGAAGGAAACAAACAAACAAACAAAAAAAGAACCTTTAGATTGTGTTTGTAATAGCATATTAAGTGAGTTGTTAGACTTTTAGAATAGTAGGGAAGTTAACCTTGAACCTTTGGTAACCATGAATCTGAAGCCTGCAATGCCAGTAAGTACATACCTATCCATAATCACCCTAAATGTAAATGGACTGAATGCACCAGTCAAAAGACATAGAGTCACTGAATGGATAAAAAAACAAGACCCATCTATATGCTGCCTTCAACTGACTCACTTTAAACCCAAAGACATACACAGACTAAAAGTGAAGAGATGGAAAAAGATATTTCATGCAAACAACAAGGAGAAAAAAGCAGGTGTTGCAGTACTTGTATCAGACAAAATAGACTTCAAAATGAAGAAAGTAGCAAGAGATAAAGAAGGACATTACATAATGATAAACGAGTCAGCCCAACAAGAAGATATAACCATTATAAACATATATGCGCCCAACACAGGAGCGCCAGCATATATGAAACAAATACTAACAGAATTAAAGGAGGAAATAGAAGGCAATCCATTCATTTTAGGAGACTTCAACACACCAATCACTCCAGAGGAGAGATCAACCAGACAGAAAATAAGTAAAGACACAGAGGCACTGAACAACACACTAGAATAAATGGACCTAACAAACATCTACAGAACTCTACACCCAAAAGCAACAGGATACACATTCTTCTCAAGTGCACATGGAACATTCTCCAGAATAGACCACATACTAGACCACAAAAAGAACCTCAATAAATTCAAAAATATTGAAATTCTACCAACCAACTTCTCAGATCACAAAGGTATAAAACTAGAAATAAATTTTAGAAAAAAATAAAAAAGGCTCACAAATACATGGAGACTTAACAGCATTCTCCTAATTAATCAATGGGTTAACGAACAAATCAAAACAGAAATCAAAGAATATATGGAGACTAATGACAACAACAACACAAAGCCACAACTTCTGTGGGATGCAGCAAAGGCAGTTCTAAGAGGAAAGTATATTGCAATCCAGGCCTATTTAAAGAAGGAAGAGCATTTCCAAATGAACAGTCTAAAGACACAATTATTGAAATTGGAAAAAGAAGAACAAATGAGGTCCAAAGTCACCAGAAGGAGGGACATAATAAAGATCAGAGAAGAAATAAATAAAATTGAGAAGAATGAAACAATAGAAAAAATCAATGAAACCAAGAGCTGGTTCTTTGAAAAAATAAACAAAATAGATAAACCCCTAGCCAGACTCATTAAGAGAAAAAGAGAATCTACACACATAAACAAAATCAGAAATGAGAAAGGAAAAATAACAATGGACCCCACAGAAATACAAAGAATTATAAGAGAATATTATGAGAATCTATATGCTAACAAGCTGGAAAACCTAGAAGAAATGGACAACTTCTTAGAAAAATACAACTTTCCAAGACTAACCAAGCAATAAACAGAAAAACTAAACAGACCAATCACCAGCAACAAAATTGAATCGGTAATCAAAAAACTACCCAAGGACAAAATCCCACGACCAGATGGATTCACCTCTGAATTCTACCAGACATATAGAGAAGAAATAACACCCATTCTCCTTAAAGTTTTTCAAAAAATAAAGAGGAGGAAATAGTTCCGAACTCTTTCTATGAAGCCAGCATCACTCTAATACCAAAACCTGGCAAAGACCTCACCAAAAAAGAAAATTACACACCAATATCCCTGATGAACGTAGATGCAAAAAGACTCAACAAAATATTAGCAAACCGAATTCAAAAATACATGAAGAGGATCATACACCATGATTAAGTGGGATTCATCCCAGGGATGCAAGGATGGTACAACATTCGAAAATCCATCGACATCATCCACCACATCAACAAAAAGAACAAAAACCGCATGATCATCTCCATAGATGCTGAAAAAGCATTTGACAAAATTCAGCATCCATTCCTGATTAAAACTCTCAACAAAATGGGTATAGATGGCAAGTACCTCAACATCATAAAGGCCATATATGACAAACCCACAGCTAACATCATACTTAACAGCGAGAAGCTGAAAGCTTTTCATCTAAGATCAGGAACAAGACAGGGATGCCCACTCTCTCCACTGTTATTCAACATAGTACTGAAGGTCCTAACCACGGCAATCAGACAAAACAAAGACACACAAGGCATCCAGATTGGTAAAGAAAAAGTCAAATTGTCACTATTTGCAGATGACATGATACTGTACATAAAAAACCCTAAAGACTCCACTCCAAAACTACTAGAACTAATATCTGAATTCAGCAAAGTTGCAGGATACAAAATTAACACACAGAAGTCTGTTGCTTTCCTATACACTAATGATGAACTAACAGAAAGAGAAATCAGAAAAATAATTCCATTCACAATTGCATCAAAAAGAACAAAATACCTAGAAATAAACCTAACGAAGGAAGTGAAAGACCTGTATTCTGAAAACTACAAGACACTCCTAAGAGAAATTAAAGAGGACACTAACAAATGGAAATGCATCCCATGCTCTTGGATAGGAAGAATAAATATTGTCAAAATGGCTATACTACCTAAAGGAATCTACAGATTCAATGCAATCCCTATCAAAATACCAACAGCTTTCTTCAATGAACTGGAACAAATAATTCTAAAATTCATATGGAACCAAAAAAGACCCCAAATAGCCAAAGCAATCTTGAGAAGGAGAAATAAAACAGGGGGAATTATGCTCCCTGACTTCAAGCTCTCCTACAAAGCCACAGTAATCAAGACAATTTGGTATTGGCACAAAAACAGACCCACAGACCAGTGGAACAGAGTAGAAAATCCAAACATATACAGTCAATCAATATTTGATAAAGGAGTCTTGGATATACAATGGGGAGATGACAGCCTCTTCAGCAGCTGGTGTTGTAAAAACTCGGCAGCTACATGTAAGAGGATGAAACTGGACTACTGTATAACCCCATACACAAAGGTAAACTCATGGTGGATCAAAGACCTGAATGTAAGTCATGAAACCATAAAACTCTTAGAAAAAAACATAGACAAAAATCTCTTGGAGATAAACATGAGCGACTTCTTCATGAACATATCTCCCCGGCAAGGGAAACAAAAGCAAAAATGAACAAGTGGGACTATATCAAGCTGAAAAGCTTCTGTACAGCAAAGGACACCATCAGTAGAACAAAAAGACATCCTACAGTATGGGAAAATATATTCATAAATGATGCATCTGAGAAGGGGTTGACATCCAAAATATATAAAGAACTCACACACCTTAACAAACAAAAAGCAAATAATCCAATTAAGAAATGGGCAGAGGACATGAATAGACACTTCTCCAAAGAAGAAACTCAGATGGCCAACAGGCACATGAAAAGATGCTCCACATCACTAATCATCAGAGAAATGCAGATTAAAACCACAATGAGATATCACCTCACACCAGTGAGGATGGCCAACATCCAAAACACAAACAACAACAAATGTTGGCGAGGATGTGGAGAAAAGGGAACCCTCCTACACTGCTGGTGGGAATGCAAATTAGTTCAACCATTGTGGAAAGCAGTATGGAGGTTCCTCAAAAACTCAAAATAGAAATACCATTTTACCCAGGGATCCCACTCCTAGGAATTTACCCTAAGAATGCAGCAGCCCAGTTTGAAAAAGACATATGCACCCCTCTGTTTATCACAGCACTATTTACAATAGCCAAGAAATGGAAGCAACCTAAGTGTCCATCAGTAGATGAATGGATAAAGAAGATGTGGTACATATACACAAGGAATATTATTCAGCCATAAGAAGAAAACAAATCCTACCATTTGCAACAATATGGGTGGAGCTAGAGGGTATTATGCTCAGTGAAATAAGCCAAGCTGAAAAAGACAAGTATCAAATGATTTCACTCATATGTGGAGTATAAGAACAAAGAAAAAAACTGAAGGAACAAAACAGCAGCAGACTCACAGAACCCAAGAATGGACTAATAGTTACCAAAGGGAAAGGGACTGGGGAAGATGAGTGGGAAGGGAGGGATAAGGGGGAAAGGGGGGCATTACAATTAGCAGATGTAATGTTGGGGGGCACAGGAGGGCTGTACAACTCAGAGAAGACAAGTAGTGATTCTATAGCATCTCACTACACTGATGGACAGTGACTGTAATGGGGTTGGTGGGGGGACCTCATGAAGGGGGTAGTTTAATAACCATAATATTACACATGTAATTGTAGATTAATGATAACAAAATAAATTATTTTTAAAAATTAGTATAGAGGGCAAATACCTCAACATAATACATGCCATATAGGACAAACCCACAGCCAACATCATACTTAACAGTGAGAAGCTGAAAGCTTTTCCTTTAAGATGGGGATCAAGGCAAGGATGCCCACTCTCCCCACTCCTATTCTACATAGTACTGGAGATCCTAGCCATGGCTATCAACCAACACAAAGAAATAGAAGGCATCCAGATTGGCAAGGAAGAAGTTAAACTGTCCCTGTCTGACATGATATTGTACATAAAAAACCCTAAAGAATCCACTCCAAAACTACTGTATCTAATATCTGAATTCAGCAAAGTTGCGGGATACAAAATTAATACACAAAAATCTGTTGCATTTCTATACACTAACAATGAACTAGCAGAAAGAGAAATCAGGAAAACAGTTCCATTTACACTTGCATCAAAAAGAATAATATACCTAGGAATAAACTTAACCAAGGAAGTGAAAGACCTATACTCTGAAAACTACAAGACACTCATGAGAGAAATTAAAGAAGATACCAACAAATGGAAACACATCCTGTGCTTATGGATAGGAAGAATTAATATTGTCAGAATTGCCATCCTGCCTAAAGCAATCTGCAGATTCAATGCAATTCCTATCAAAATACCAACAACATTCTTCAGTGAACTAGAGCAAATCGTTCTACAATTCATATGGAACCATAAGAGACCCCAAATAGCCAAAGCAATACTGAGAAGGAAGAATAAAGCTGGGGGAATTGTGCTCCTTGACTTTAAGCTCTGCTACAAAGCCACAGCAATCAAGACAATTTGTACTGGCACAAGAACAGACCCATACCCAGTGGATCAGACTAGAGAGTCCAGATATAAACCCAAGCATATATGGGCAATTAATATATGATAAAGGTGCCATGGACATACAATGGGGAAATAACAGCCTCTTCAACAGCTGGTGTTGGCAAAACTGGACAGCTACATGCAAGAGAATGAAACTGGATTGCTGTTTAACCCCATACACAAAAGTAAACTTGAAATGGATTAAAGAACTGAATATAAGTCATGAAACCATAAAACTCTTAGAAGACAACATAGGCAAAAATCTCCTGAATGTAAGCATGATCAACTTCTTCCTGAACACATCTCCTTGAGCAAGGGAAACAAAAGCAAAAATGAACACATGGGACTACATCAAACTAAAAAGCTTCTGTACAGCAAAGGACACCATCAACAGAACAAAAAGGCATCCTACAGTATGGGAGAATATGTTTGTAAACGACATATCCAACAAGGGGTTAACATCCAAAATATATAAAGAACTCACACGCCTCAACACTCAAAAAGCAAATAACCCGATTAAAAAATGGGCAGAGTATATGAAGAGACAGTTCTCAAAAGAAGAAACTCAGATGGCCAACAGGCACATGAAAAGATGCTCCACATCACTAATCATCAGGGAAATGCAGATTAAAACCACAATGAGATATCACGACACAGCAGTAAGAATGGCCAGCATCCAAAAGACTAAGAACAACAAATGCTGGTGAGGATGCAGAGAAAAGGGAACCCTTCTACACTGCTGGTGGGAATGTAAACTAGTTCAACCATTTTGGAAAGCAATATGGAGGTTTCTCAAAAAACTAAAAATAGAAATACCATTTGACCCTGGAATCCTGTTCCTTGGAATTTACCCAAAGAATACAACTTCTCAGACTCAAAAAGACATGTGCACCGCTATGTTTATTGCAGCACTATTTACAATAGCCAAGATATGGAAGCAACCTAAGTGTCCATCAGTAGATGAATGAATAAAGAAGATGTGGTACATATACACAATGGAATACTATTCAGCCATAAGAAGGAAACAAATCCTGCCATTTGCAACAACATGGATGGAGCTGGAGGATATTATGCTCAGTGAAATAAGCGAGGTGGAGAAAGACAAGTGCCAAATGATCTCCCTCATTTGTGGAGTGTATAACAACGAAGCAAAATTGAAGGAACAAAATAGCAGCAGACTCACAGACTCCAAGAAGGCAGTAGTGGTTACCAAAGGAGAGGGGTGTGGGGGAGGGTGGGTGGGGAGGGAGGGAGATGGGGATTGATGGGTAGTATGTTTAGTACATATGGTGAGGGGGGTCACCATAGAAGTGTAGCCCAGAGAAGGCAAACAGTGACTCTGTGGCATCTTACTACACTGATGGACAGTGACTGCACTGGGGTATGGGTGGGGACTTGATAATATGGGTAAATGTAGTAACCACATTGCTTTTTCATGTGAAGCCTTCATAAAAGTGTATATCAATAATGCCTTAATAAAAAATTTTAAAAATATACTCTAGGAGCCCAGTCCCAAGTTCAAGTCCCAGCTGAGCCCTCCAGCGTGGTGAGCGGGTCATTAGACCTCTCCTAATTGGGAGCCCCTTACCTTGACAGCTGGGCTCACAATCCTGGTCTGGGTGAGTGGGGGTGAATGCGAAGCTTCCATACTTGTGAAAATGCTGGAGGCCTGGAAGGCATCTTACATTTATCCCTTTATTTACCAAAGATTTATTGAGCACCTCCTAGGTGCTTGACACTGCGGCCAGGCAGAGATGGGCAGTGGCAGCGACACCAGGTGCCTGCTCTTGGGCACTCACGTTCTGAGTGTGAACCTGGAGGGAGACCCACGGGCAAGTCCAGGCTTTGATCTTTACCAACCACGTCTCCTTCCCTCCTCTGTGAAATGGCCCTGGTGGTTGTGGTCAAAGGTCAAATAAGAAAAGAGGTGGAAAGCTCTAGCACAGCCCGGCACATACTAAGTGTGAGATGAAAACTTATTTTTATTATTAATTTTGATGCTATATAACTGCTTGAATAAAATATAAAACCAGGGTTTGTGGCTTCCTTGTCTTTGAGAGGTACTCCCTATTAGCAACAATTCATTTTTTCCTTTCTTCTTTCCCACTGGCCCCCAGGGCTGGGACCACCACGCCTGCTGCCTTAGCGGATTGGGCCAGGGCTGGTCACCTGACCAGGCCAGCCCAATCAGGCTTGGATTTGGCCTAAGAGCCCCTGGCCAGTCCCTGCTGGTGGCCCGTGGCGGGAGATGGACCCTGGCACTGCTGGGCTGCCTGGGCCACCTGCAGAGTGAGAACATGGGGCAGGGATGAGAAGGAAGGGGGGCTGGGCGATCTTTCTTCCTCAGGCCCTGCTGCCCTCCCTCCCCCTTACGTCTGCGGGACGCCTCCACTCCATTCACATAATCAGTTCCCAGCTTCACTTAAGGCAACCCAGTGGGCTCCCCTGACCAGAAAGGCCCAATTCACGTCCTATTGTTAGGCAGGAAAACAGGTATGAGCGGGTGGAGGGAGAATAAGGCCAGTAAAGCCCACTAAAAGGGACTCAAAGAGTTAACCAGGTGAAACTGGATAGCCAGGAAAGACTCACAGTGTTAATGAGTTCATCAACTGAAACTCCAAAGGCCAGGAGCAACTTGGAATGCCCAGATAGTCCCCAGATAAGGACAAGTATCCAAGCACAGCCCACGTCTCCATCGTATCAATTAGATCATGCCATTGTAAGCTTTAGTTTGGCCCGCTGAAAGGCCCACCTTGTTCTTTAACTTAACCTATATACTGTTTCTCTCCTCTCCCTCCATCTCCTAATCAAGTAACTTTGTAACCCGGGCAGGAGACAGACCTAAGAAGTAGAAATAGACCTATGTGGACAAAGAATGCTGAAGTTCCAAACCAACATAGTCCCCTAAACAACCCTATTCTTAAGAAAAAACTCCAAAGGAATTATGAATCACCTGTATACATCATGCCTTATGCTGACCCTTACCCAAGAAAGCCCTACAAAACCCCAGACCCTGCACCCTTAAGCGCGCCTCCTCTCTGAGGTCGCCACACTTGCCTTTCTTTGACTGTGTCACTCTTTCTGTCCCGCTTCAGATAAGTAGGAAGGGGCTGCTGAGAACTCCGATTTGGGCGTGCAAGTTCCCGTCACCCTGGGTGACCCAGGCGGAACTGCAGCTATATGATCATGTACCTTCGGAGCCCGCCTGAAAATCTCTTTTCTTTGCCCTTGGGAAGTTCTCAGAACATAATCTCACTCCATCCAGTGCTCTGCGGCTCCCCCAAATCCTGGGGTGGCAAGGACTCAGTTCCCACGCCCTGCAGATCCAAGTGGACACTGGATGCCATGTGACGCTGGTTTTAGGGGTTGACGAGGGATTGTGCCCTTATGCTGAGCAGCAGTTCAGTGAGCTTCCCTTTCTTCCCTCTATTTTTCCTTCCTCTCTGCTTTATTCAAGTAAACCTGCCTTTATCTCCCTTGACTCTGGCCTGCTCCTCTCTTGGAGTGCATTCAAATGAAACTTGTACTCTGCTCCACTACTGTGTCTCTGTCCTTCAGATCTTTCTTGTGGTGGGGACAAGAACTGAGGAAAGTAAACTCAATTCCCCAATGCTATCTGGGCTGGGACAGCAAGAAACAGGAGAACCTCCCTACCCCCTGCCATGCCAGTCAAGGAGGGAGGGGGCCAGCTTGGGGGGGATCCTTGGCTGGCCATTAATGTGGGCCTGATTACTGGGGTGAAGGGGTCACTGGCCTGGAGCCCTAGGGGCCTGTCCCCCAACCACTGTCAGGAGGAGGGAGTGGGGAGGGGGATCTTCACAGGAGGGGCCCTGAGAGGTCCCCTCCACCAGTGGCCCTCTGATGGGTGGGGAAAATGGGGCCTGGGCGGAGGGGCTCAGCCCCCACTGAGGGCAGGGGTGGCCCAGCTCCCTGAGGCAGTGGGACCTCCTTGGTTACAGCTTGGTGTGGGGGTGAGTGAGAGGAGGTAGCCTTGGCTTGTAGGAGTTGAAGCAGACCATAGGGAGAGGAGAGGGTAACTGCCCTCTAGATGCAGGGAGAGCACAGCCCTCAATTCAGGGGGTTGTTGGGGGGGTTGTTTGTGTTCAAGATTTCTAGCAGCTCATCAACTTGAGAAATCTTTGAACTATAATTTTTAAAACCCCCATGTATGTGAATCTGGCCTTTTCTGCTGCTCATAGTTCACCCTCCCCAACAATGGCCTGCCTCCTGACCCCAATCTAATCAGCCTGGCTCGGAGGCCCTGACTCTCCCGTCAGGTCCACAGACCCAAGCTGGTGACGGGATGGCGCCTCTTGGTCTCTGTCCTCTGAAACCTAAGGGCGCGAACCCTGAGCTGGGAGGGAAGAGAGCCACATGCCAAGAGTGGCCGGATCACGCCCGTCTGGAGTTTGGGGAGGTCACTCCGTCTCCATGGACCTCAGCGTCCTCAGCTGTGAAATACAGGCAATGACTTCAAAGGGGGTGGGGACAATGTGGGAGGAAGCTTGCTGCCTGTCCCAGAGCACTCACCTACCTGTGCCCCCAGCTCCACCTGCAAACACAGGGCGACGTGGAAAATCATTTGTAAGATTTTAGTTGCAAGTGGTAGAAAAGTCAACCACCTAAATCAGTTTAAGCAGAAAAGGAATTATTTTTGTCCGAGGGAGCTGAAAAGTACATGGGGAGTCCAGCCTCGGACTCACCACCTGCCTGACTCAACCAGGGAGGAAAGGAAAGCGCTGCCTCCTGGCACTCCTCACTGCGGGTCTAGAAGCCCAACACCCCCTTCTTACTTGGAGGCGGGTCATGGGGTGCTGAGCTCAAAGAGGAGCACCAGTTTCCAGGGCAGATGTGTGTCCCAAGTGGGGAGGCAGGAGCCGCAGAGGTGCTCACAGCCAGCACTGGGGGGAGGTCCTGGTGGCCCCCTCCCAGGGGCGCTGGAGAGGGTCATGCTGATCCCAAGGGGGTAATGTGCTAATGTGCTAACGGGGATTTCAGGCACCGCAGGGAGGCTGTTCTCATGTCAGGCGGGGTTGCTGTGCTGGCAGGTGAGCCTGACCTGCTGCTCACAGGGGCAGAGCCAGGAAGGCCCTGAAGAAAGGGTTAAAGGGGGACAGAGGACACCTGGGTTGGACCGAGGGCCAGGCTGCCTGATCCCAAGCCCCACCCTCAGGCTGTGTCCCTTCCTGGTTGGAGGGACTGGCCCCAGCCCCAGGCCTCCGACCCTGCTCTGAGAGCCTGAGCCTGACCGTCACTACACCTGTCTCTGGCCCGGTCCCTGATGCGGTGCCCGCCTGGGGTCAGCCCCTTCTGGTCTCTGCAGCCCTACTCCTGCAGCTCCTCCCTCACCACATGGGGGCCACATGGCCCCCCCCACCAAGCTTAGGGTCTGGCCACCCTCACTTACCCAGCATCCACTACAGTAGCGTTGAGAAGAATAATAACACTAACGATAATGGAAACGTTTTGTGAGTACTGACCTTGTGCCAGTCCTATGCTAAAGGTTTTTCATATATTATCTCATTTAATCTCTGAACATTCCTAAGAAGTAGAGATTTTAGGTTAATTTACTAAAAATCCATTTAGCAAATAGTCAATTAAGTAAATGATCAATTTGCCAAAAATCCATTTGCCTAATGATCCATGAGATGCCAGTGACAGGCAGTTACATTAGCCCTGGTCTGGGCCTAGAAACCATGTGGCCATTTGACCAGAGAGGCAGAAACAAAGTCAGGGCTGCAGCTACGAAGGGCCAGGACGTAAGTGTGCAAAAACCAGGACTTGCAGTGACCACTGTTGAAAGGGAAGGAAGCCCATCCATGGGGTGAATTGCTTTTTTGTGAATGGGCTTCCTGAGATGAAGAGGCTGAGGCAAGAGAAGTCAGGTAACTGGTCCAGGGGCCAAGGTCACTCAGCTAGTGAGCAGGCACTGGGATTCAGATCCACCCCTGGGGCTCCGTGGCCTCCTGCTGCAGAGGGCACCCCAGAAGTGCAGGCTCTGTTCCGCTCAGATGTTTCACCCATGTTGCAGAGCCTCCTGCAAATTGCTTCCCTTCTCCAGGCTTCATCTTCTCCATCTGTGAAGAATGAGCTGGACTGAATTATCTCTAAGACCCTCCTGGGCTGATGTCCTATGAAACTGAGGCTCAGAGACAGCTAGCAGTTTGACTGGGGCCACTGAGCAAGTCAGCAGGGAGCAACACCTGCCCCAGATCTCCTGCCTCCCTACCTAGGGTCTGTCCCTGCTCCCTGCTGCCTCAGTCACACATCCTCCTTGAGTATAAATCCAATGGAAAGGTTATTTTTGTCCCTCATAAGATAAAATTTTAAAAACCACTACGTCAAGAGATGAGTGAGAAATCACACCAATGAAGAATTCGTTCCGGACACAGCTTGACTGATTGCACCCACCCACAGGTTCAGCTGTCAGCATTACCTCCAAACAGAAAGTGGGCAGTGCCCCCTGGGGTCTGTCAGTCCAGCAGGAGAGTCCAAAGTCACCGACCCCCAACTCTGCCCTCAGGTCTGGAATCCCCCAAATGCCAAGTGGAGGTTTGCCTTGCACAGAAGACCCAAGAAAAGACTCGTGCTGCAGATGGAGTTGAGGGTAGACATGAACAAATGCTTGGGTGTCGTGACCATGACCGAAGGGGAACCTAGTGGGTTCACAACCATTGTTGGTGTTTTGTAAGCACTGTGCCGGGCTGGGTTCTCAAAGAGGGGTGTAGGTGCAAGTGGTTTATTTCGAAGTGACCCTCGGGAGCCCCAGCAGGATTGATTGCAGAAGAGTGAGCACAAGGGAAGGAGGGGAAGAAAGCCAATGGGTAGGTTTCCAGACCTGTACTTTTTTAAGAGCAGAAAACGCCCACCCTGCCCTCCCCACCCACCTCTCCTGGTGCTGTCAGGACCAGGCTGAAGCCAAATTCCCCCAGCAAGACCTCTGCACCCAAGGCCAGCCTTTTTCAGCTCTCTGTCCTTTCAGCATCCTGGCTGAGCTGATGGACGATTGTGGGATAATGCAGCTAAGAGCTCCAGCCCCCGGCTAACACGCTTCACTGCGCACTTACAGCGTGCAGCTCTGGGCCAAGCACCTTTCACTGTGCGTTGTCTTATTGGAGCCTCACAACAAACCCATTTTACAGAGACAGAAATAAAGGTAGAGAAGTACCCAGCATGGTCCTTATAACAAGAGCAGAGCCTGTCACTGGGTGAGCACTCAATAAATGTCACTTCTGAAGATGAGTGGTTGTTCAGGTGGGCTTCCCAGACCAGCGGCATCAGGGTCACCTGGAGTCTTGTTAGAAATGTACATTCTCAGTCTCACCCCAGCCAGTGTGGCCTTTGATAGCCTGGACTCTAACGCCAGCCTGCCCCCGTGCAAACCCTGCCTTTGATACCTACCACTTCCATGGCATCAGGCAAATCACTTATCTCCCTGTGCCTCAATTTCCCTATCTGACAAAGAGGAATGCA
The DNA here is from genome assembly GCA_029783875.1 of Phataginus tricuspis. Lineage (NCBI taxonomy): Eukaryota > Metazoa > Chordata > Mammalia > Pholidota > Manidae > Phataginus > Phataginus tricuspis. Next base: position 22,655,490 of record JAQQAC010002837.1, on the reverse strand, counting down.
ATGGACCTCAAAGAGTTGTTACAGGGATTAAATGAGTTACCATGTGTGAACTGTTTAAACAGAGTCCAGCTGGGTCACTGGAAAAATCCCCTTTCACTGAGCCTCCCATGTGCAAGGGACCATACCAGGCATTTTCTATAAAGGACGCTAAAATGTATTGAGCATGCGCCAAGCACTGTCCTCATGACAGTGTCCTTTGGCTGCCTTACAAGTCACTCATTTGGTGGGAAGGTACTAGGATATCCAAGTTTTATAGTTAAGGAAACTAAGGCTCAGAGTGATTCTGTAACTTACCTGAGGACACACAGCAAGCATTTGGAGGAGTCAGGATGGGAGCCCAGGCAGCCTGGCTCTGGGACCTGCACCCTAGCCACCTGTTTCCATGTGAGCTAATTCAAGTGTTACAGCAACTGTGTGGGGTGTCGGTCATCATCCCCAACTTGGAGATGAGAAAACCAAGGGTTAGGTTAGGTGGGGTCATTGACATGTCAGGCACTGTTTTAACTGCCTTGCAAATTCAACTCCTTTAATCCTCAGTCACCCAATGAGCTAAGTATTAGCTTTACCCCACTTTACAGATTAGGAAGCCAAGGCTTAGTGAGATGCAGGACTTACTAAAGTCCCACATCTGGCATTCAGGGCAGTAGGGATTTGAATCCAAGTCTGTCTGATTCCAATGTTCAGGTCTGTCCACCTCTCTGCCCTGTCCTCCCCGGGCACAGGGAAATGACAGATAAAGTAGTAATCTGCTGTAGACACCAAACCATACCCCCACCGCGCGTGTTGACACTGCCATCACAGAGCCAGCCACCCCTGCTTCCTCCTTGAAGAGCTGAGTCCCTGCCTTCTTGTCCCTTTCTCCAGCCTACGACCTGTTCTCATCCTTGGCAATTTCAAAAACCACACAGATGACCCGTCCAATGCTCTGGACTTTTGGCTCGCCACCTCCCCTACCCCAGGGCTCTTGCCCCCACCTCAACTGTCTTCCCCCATGGGCTGCCCCACCCCCAGCTCCACACTCACTCCAGCCCCCACCTCCTAAAACCCCGTACTCCACCAATCCATCCTTCCCGCCAGGATAAGCAAGCCCTGACGCTACCTCCTTTTCTGCCATCCTCACTGCGTCCTGCCCCCACTCGGCCTCTCCCTGTCTCAGGCAAGACCCCCGCGAGCCATAGCGGGAATCACTCCCTTAGGCGCCGCATAACTCTTCCCTCTCCTTTCCCCAGTTACTGTCTGGCTAAGTTTGCGCTCTGCTCCCTCCACGCCTGCCCCTGGGTAGCTCAGCGCACCTGGAGAAACACCACACGTCTGTGACCAGCAAGCACACTTGAGCCTGCTGCTGCCCCAGAGCCACGGAATCCCCCTGGACTGGTCACTCTCCTGCTTTGTAAAAAGACCCTTTCACACTGTCTCCTTCCCCACACCTCTTCACTCCTCACTTTCAGCCAATGATCTTGCCTCTTACTTTGTGGAGAAAGTAGAGGCCTTTAGGGAGGACGCTCATGTGCTCCCTTCAGGGAACGTCCCCACCCGCCTGCTCCAGTGCCCACATCCTTGGCCTTCCCTTTCATTATATAGATGAATCTTCCCACCTTGCCCACTTGGCAAGCTCTTATTCATCCATCAAAACCCAGACTAGAGGTCTCCTTCTCAGCCAAATCCTCCCTGTGCTCTCCCAATCCCTGTAGAGTAAACCCTCTCTCTCCACTGCTTCGCAACCACATAATTTCCTGTACAGGGTCCATATTAGGAGATGTTACTTGTTCTTATGTATGTCTCCCCAACCTGTCCACACAGCTGAACTTATTGGCAGATATGTGGAGCCATTAGCACATGTGGGGGCATCATTGTTCCCTGGGGACATGGAAGTTGGGGTTTGGGGAACTGGTGAGCATATGCTCCAGCCACTCCTCTGACTAGGTGTCTGAATGGGCCCCTGATTGCTTATCTGTGTTGCCTAACTGTCAACAGAGGCTGGCACTTGCTAGGTGCTCCAGACCCAGGAGACAAAGCACACCATGGGCCTGGGAGCAAGCATTCTCTCCGCTTCTGCATAGAGCCCTGTCCCACTCAGGAAGCATGAGGATGCAGGCCCTTTGGCACAAGCATCCCCACTGGGGCACAACAACAGGATGCGACTCTGTGGCTTCCCAAGTACAGCTCACCGACAGCAGGAAGGAGCAGAGCAGCCTCTGTCTGGAGACCACAGCTCATGGGTTGTTTTTCAAACCCACCTGACACCCTCAACGGACTCTCAGATGGAGGTCTGCAAGAGGGCACAGGTCCTTCTAAATTGCGAGGCACCAGAGCTGGCAAGCCCAGGTCTACCTGTTACATGCTCATTTCCATTAGCCAGTCAGAGTGGACCAGTCAGAAGTTGGGTCACCCAGCCAGGGGTACACGTTCCCCCAAGGCCCCCCATGCCAGCACCCCCACCTGCCAATCAGGTGCTAGCACCTCCCCCATTAGACTGCCCAACACAGAATCAAGGTCTACAGGCAAGAAGAAAACCTATCCAGTTGGGACTGTGAAGGCCCTGGGTCTTGGAGTCTTGGCGGCCACCACTCTACCCACAGCCTGGAAGCCATTGGCACCTAGAGCTGGCGCCTCCTGGCTGGGTGCAGGAGCAGCTGGTATATGGAAATGCGGCCACACTCACCCACCCAGATTTGTACCTGGAACACAGAGAGCTTGGCAGCACATTTTATTTTCTTTGAACAAATCAACAAATCAACTTTCCACCGCAACATGAGGAATAGAATGTGTCCAGATAGCAGGGGTCTGGAAACAAACACCCTGTTCTGCAGGTTTTATTGCTCTCGCCCACCGTCACCTACTACCCCTCCCAGGGATTACCTAGGGCCTGGCTGTGTTCTCAGAGCCCTGCAGGTCCCTTCCCCAATTGAGTAGCTGTTTTCTCTCTTTTCTTGATGTTTTCCTTCTCTCTCTTCCTTCCTCCCTCCCGCTTTCCCTCCCTCCCTTTCTCTCTCCCTCCCTCATCCTCCCTTGCTGAATCTCTGGGAACAGGAGAGCACATATTCAGAATGTGTTTTATTAATCAGGATTCAGTTCCTTTATTGAAGTGCTCTGAGAGGAGGTTCTCAAAGGAGACAATGAAGGTGCTGGTCATAATTAACATTTCCCGGCTCTCTGGAAAACAGGAATTATCCCAGAGTGTGGATTCCTGTTTAAGTAGCTTTATAGTCTGGGAAACGCTAGGAGGCTAGCCCATGGATGAGCAGATACCCCACCAGGCAAAGCAGGCATTCAGAGGAAAGGAGGGTTGCCAAGCTGTGGGCCCTTAGGGTGAGCCTGGAGGCGGGGTTAGGGGGACCCCAGGATGGGGGCTGGAGCCAGCCTGGCCCCCACTGCCAGGGCGCCTGGGTGCTCTGGGCCTCAAGGGGAAGAAAAAGGAGGGTGGGGGGATGGGTGTTTGCAGGGAGGGAAGGAGAGAAGGATTTTCCCAGGTATCAATGGGACAGGTTCCCTTGTCAGGGAGCGAGCTCCCCATCCCTATAAGAGTCCGAGTCTTGCTCACAGGACAGTGAAGAGAGGGTTTCCTGCATCACCAGAGGAGCTGGACTAAGGCCTCCTCTTGGGCTAAGATTCCAGGATGTCTATTTCAACTCATGTTTCTCAGAATCATTCCGTATTTCTAAGGGCCAAGCGTGCTGTGAGTGTGGTTACAAGTCTTATCCAGCTATTCCTTAATTCTAAGATTCCTTGGGCCTACGATTCTATAACTGCCTCTGCAATCTTATAATTCTAGGATATTGTGAAAGGGATAAGATGCTCAGTTTCTGCAATTCAAAGCCTCCATTAAGGGAGTTTTGAGTCTAAAGATGCCCTAATTCCAAGATCCTGTGGGTCACGGATGCCCTGAAAGGACTGACAAGATCTGAAATTCTTCAACCCTGTGAGAGAAGGAAGGTTCTTAGACCCTCCCCTCACATTTCAGCATCTGAAGACAGAGGACACCCAGCCGAGGACCTCCATCCACGCTCCTCTCAGCACGAACATGTGGGTCCCCAGGTCCCCGGCTCCACGCTCCTCCTCGCCACTGACATCACCTGGCTCACCCCTATCGCCCTTATCAAGGACCCAAGGTTTAGGGGTGAACCAAGCATTCCGTAGGCCCCACCCCCAGCCCATCCCCACCTCCACCTGAGCCTGGTTAACCTGCCAGCAGACATGGGCCTCTCCCGGGAAAGCCTCAGTACTTGACACCAGTTTACGTCAAACTGCTTTTAGGATTCTTCCACCCATAACTCCCCGAGAACACCCCCCGGAACAGGGCTGGGACACTCCCAGCTGCTCCTGCCCCCTCCACTCCCAGACCCAAAGCAGCCATCACGGAGCATCCCTCTGCTGGCTGGGAGCTCCTTGACGCGTTCCCATGGATGCCAGGTAGCGCTGCTGAGCCCTCCCCCACGGGCTGAGTGAGCTAGATGGGCCCTGAAGCCCCAGGTGAAGCCCGTGAGGCTGACCCTCTGGCAGACATGCTCCCAGCTGCACGCGTTTTTCCCTGGGATATTCATGACAAAGAGAAGGGTGGCACAGCCTGGGATGCCAGTGGAAATTTTCACTCAGAAAAAGAAGCAGTGTGAGTCAGGAGCCCAGTTTCCTCTCAGTTCTGTCATTTTTCCTGATCCTCTAGCCCTACTCAGCCATGGAGGTCTCCTCCCACGTCCATCGTGTGCTCAGTGGCTCTGAGCAACCAGCTGCCCTGCCGGGTTCTTGGTTTCTCTGGAAAGGAATTGGATCTGAGGAGGGAAGACATAGGAGACAAGGCAGGGAGGGGCTGGAAATCCAGAGGAGGCTGGGTCCATGACCGGTCCTCCAGGACATCCGAGAGCGGCCCTCCCCGCCTTCCCAGACCTCCACAGGGAGGCTGGGGTCCCAGAGCACCTGTGGCAGAGGGGGAACCCAGAGCCCTTGGCAGTGGAGGAGAGCTGCAGGGAAGATGGGGTCAAATCCTCTGCATGCCGGTGCCCAGGCCTGTTTGTAAGAGGAGGGGGCATTGCTGGCAGTCAGGCAGCTGAGGGCACCCACCAGCCTGCTGCCTGTGGCCTTGGGACCCAGCTGGTCAGACCTTCTCTGGCCAGAGGGGAGCTTCACACCCACCCCAGGCCAAGGCAGGACAGGCCTTTGGCTCAAGGACCAGACAGCAGGCACCTCGATGTGGGAAGAAGCCTTGTGACACCAGAGCCGTCAGGGGACAGATAAGAGCCATGCGGCCTCATGACTTTTCTGGCCCGTTTTCCACTTCAGGAGTTGAGGTGGCTGCTGTAGTAACCACGGCACCAACAGAGGACATTGCACGAGTAGCTCAGAGCAGGAGGGGGAACCAGGCCCTTGAGGCCTGAAGGCAGGGCTGGCCTGGGAGGACAGGCTGGGAGACAGAGGGACGGAGGGAGGTTGTGTTTGGAGCCCCGCTCCTCACCAGGCCCTGTGATGGGCGTGCCCCACACTTGGTCTTATGTGATCCTCCCAGCTCCTAACAGTGAAGATGCTGTTTCCATCTGGAACACCTACGGGCACCTGTCCCTCGCCCGGCACTTCAACACAGTCTCATTTCAGTCTCTGCATCCCAATGCCATGGGAATTGTTCTCCCCATTCCTAGACGAGCACTGAGGCCCAGAGCGGCGGCCACGTGTCCTGTGTCACAGAGCCCGTCAGGGACAGCGCTGGGACTCACCCCAGCTCTTTGGATTGTGGAGTCCCTGCTCTCTCCAGGGTGGCTGAGGGGGCCTTCTTGGGGAACCTATGGGTCAGTGTTCAATCAGAAGACAGAAACCAGGAAGTGATTTGAATAGGGGTTGCTTAATATAAAGAAATATTAAACTACGATAGGCAGTGATTATCAGGATGTAAGGAGAAATCTGAAGGGAATCCTAAACTGAGAAAGGACAGCCTTGGATGGGGCCACCTCCCCAAGGCCAGGGTTCAGACCTCAAAAGGGAAGGTGTAGTGGCAGCCCCCTGATGGCCGAGATTGAGCCGGGGTCAGCCAGAGCAGATGCCAGCAGGCGGGAAACGCCTGGGGCACGGGCCAGCCGAGGCAAGGGGGTGCGCACAGAGGCATCAGGCGTGAGGCCTGCGGCACAGCGATCCCCACAGGGGACCACAGCACGGTGGTCGCCGGGCCGGGGCGGTCTGTGAGCTAGCCCAGCAACCAGGCGCTCTGGGTGCACAGCTGAGGCACAGCACCACCGGATGGCGCCCCAGGCTCCCACCAGCTGTGGAAGGTGCCACAGGAGCAAGAAACGCAAAACAGCACAGCTGGCCAGGGAGAGGCCCCTTCTCCAGCAGTGTCCCTCCAGCGCCCTCTACTGGTCGAGATGAGCATGGAGCTCTGGCCAAGGAGCTGAGGTCAGAGTCCCGTCTATTAACTAAGGAGCCGCCGCTGGGGGGCGAGGGGTGGAGGTCGGGCTGCTGACCCCTGCCATTCATAGCGGCCCAGTCCCCTGTTTCTGTATAGCCTGTCAGCCAAGACGGTTTGGGCATATTTCAATGACTGAAAAAATAATCAAGAGAACAGTATTTCATGATGTGAAGAGTATACGAAATTCAACCCTCATAAATAAGTTTTGAATTGTGTCAGCTGAAAGAAACATTGTGGAGATCTGTTTTCTCTCTGGGTACCCAAAGGCCTACATTGCATATATAGGCATTACAGCTCTTGGCCAATCGTAAAATATTCAATATCTGGCTTTTACAGAAAGTTTGACAACTCTAGCAATGAGTGGGTACCTGCCTAGGCTACTTTGGTCACCACGAACTGCCCCCCAGACCACAGCACCCCCTACCACTCAGATCTGGGCTGCCTGCTGGCTCAGCAAAGCCTCTGGACAGCTCAAGACCAGGAGATGGAAAAGGAGCCCACTTGGGGACCTTCACACAAACACGTTGGGTGAGGGGTCCAGGAGGAGGGTCTGTTTGGAGAAGGGGTGCTGTCTTCTCTGAAGGCACAGTCCTCTTTCATGGCATCTGCCCCATGAGAGAGGTCACTGCCTGCCTCGGGAGGCCCTGGGAGGAGGAGGTTAAAGGGATGAGAGGCTGCTGATATGCAGGGATGAAACCAGCTCTCTCAGCTCTGAGCCCTGCTCCTGGTGGGGCCAGACCCCTCCATTCCAGCCGCACGTCTACCATTCCAGGCCCACAGTCTTCAACACACACCCAAAGCCTAAGACGGTCTTCACACTCACCTTGTCCCATCTCTGGGGCCCACTTCACAGAAGGGGAAACCAGAATGAGCTACCAGGTGGCAGCAAAGAGGTAGTGGAAATAGTAGGAAATTTGGAGATAATAGGCCTGGCTTCCAAGTCCAGCTCTAACTCAAGTGCCTCGGGCAAATCCTACATGTCTCCGAGTCTCCTTCAACACCTATAATATGTTCACCACCCATCCTCTCTGCCCCAAGCCCATTGCCCTGAATTTATCTGTCCCCTTCATTCCTCTGTCTGTGAAGTAGGTCTGTAACATAGATCACTGGAAAATTTAAATTAGAAAATCCATGTAAAGCCCCTGGTGTGTAGTAGATGCCTAAGAAATGCTAGCTCAACAGAGGACCAAATCCCCAGATACGGTGTCCCTGTGAGCAGAGCAGCCCTTCCCAGTCCAACACAGCTGATGCCGCCCCGCAGTGGCCCCTGGCCCAGCCCTCTGGCCATGAGGTGGCGCCCAAGAGGAGGGAGAAGCCCCTTGGTTAGTGGGAGGCCACCGAGCAGTTTCACTCTCCCCCCGTATTGCATTCATATCTGGAACAGACAGGGTGGTGGGTCTTTTTTTTTTTTCCTTCTATTTTTCAGAGAGCTTGGGTCAGGAGCTAACTGTGTAATTAAACAAGGAGAAATGCACAACAATCCTCTTAGATGGACCTCCCCATCTTCCCATCCTTTATAAATCTATTGATGAACAGCAATTGCAAAGATTAAACCCTTCCTGAAACCTGGTAACCAGTTCACGATGCGGCAAACGATTCCTATTGTCATCTAAGACCTAAAGAAGGAAAGAAAAATATGTTAATAATCTCAGCTCTGTTTTATCTACACAAAAACAAAGAAATATATATCAATTGCATAGTAATATAATATTTACCAATAGACTCTGGCTGCCCTAGGGAGATGCTGGTTTTCCTTCTTTCTGGGGCTTCTTCATAACCTTGTGTTAATCACACCGAGAGCTGGAAGAGATTTGGAAGCTGGGTCACCTAAGGACCCGGAGCAGATGTGGGGAGAATTGAGATGAGTTGGCAGGAGTTTGGATTGGAGAGGGATCTTGAGATGCTGCCTTCCTCAGGGCCTGACGAGGTAGAACTAATCCCCCACATGGGGAAGAATGTGGGAGGAGGGAGCCTGCAGCAGGCCACATGGGGGTGAGGGCTGCAAGGGTACAGTTAGCAGCCAACACACACCCCGGGTGTGGGGGGAGGAAGGCGCGCTGGCCTGGTGAAGGGCAGCTTCATCCTTCCCCCGCCACCTCTCACCCCAGGAGCAGCGTCATATTGTTGTTCTGCCCAACCGGCATCATCTTCTTGGGAACCTGCACTCAGCCTTTACACTTCTCACTGTTCTTGAAATCTCTCCCCGCCCCAGATTCAGGGCTGCGCAGAGCCCAGAGCTGCGTCCTTGGCACAGGGATCCGTTCAGCAATGGGTGGGGTCAGAGATGGGGGTGACAGCTGAGTGAGAGGCTGTATCTTGTGCAGTTGGTTTAATGAAAGAGTAGCCTGGGAGAAACCTGAAAGAAATGGGTGTTTGAGTCATCTCTAAGGCAAATACAGCTGCAACAGATGCTGTTGTTACAGACTTTTGTGGACCTATGTTTTCATTCCTCTAGGGAAATGGCCACGGTGGAACCATAAGTCATAGCTTAGGTGTATGTTTAAGTGATGGGGCTGCCAAATTGTTTTCCAAAGCTGTTGCACCAGCTTACATTCCCACCAGCAGTATACCAGAATCCCAGTGTCTCCACACCCTGTCTATACTTAGTATAGTCTGTCCTATTAATTTTAACCATTTTAGTAGGAGTACAGTATCTGTTGCGGTTTTATTTTACATTTCTCTGATAACTTGTAAAATTGTCCATCTTTTCATGTGCTTATTGGCCGTCGTAAATCTGTTGTGAAGAGCCCCATGGAGCATTTTGACCATTTTTATTACATTCTTTGTAAAGAAGTCTTGTCCATTTTTTGGTTGAATCACTTTGCATGCAGTTTGGGGTTTCGCTATGAGAGTAAGTAGTATTTTTATTTCACTTGCCAGTGTTTTGGTTGCTAACACAGAGAAACACAATGATGGATATATAGCAGACTTGCACACCCCTCAATTGGCATGCAAGCTTGTAGTAAATGAGCATTTATTTGAGCTCCCTGAGTCCGCCTAGGTTTGATGGTACAGGAGATGGAAGAGAATGGAGACAGAAGGGAGCTAATGGAAGGTAATGCTCATAGCTGATATGAGCTGTGATATAATATTTATTATATATATTATATACTGTATTAAGTGTGTGTACTTACATATTCACTCACTTAAGCCTTACAAACACCTCATAAATCAGCTGCTGTCATTACTCCATTTTGCATGAAAAAATTGAGGCATGGAATATTTATGCAACTCCATAAAAGTTGCCCAGCCAGCGAATACAGAGCTGGGTTCAAATCCAGCTAAACTGGTCCTTAGTCTGCTCCCAGTGCCAATGCTGTCCTGTCCCCAGTATGTCCTTAACGATGACCTTGAAAATCAATTGATATATGCCTGTAAAAGGCTGAGCACCATCTCCAGCACACAGTCAGTGCTCAATATATGCTGGCTAAGGTGTCAGGCGCTACCCTGCACTCCGGGGTGACAGTGTAACTGAGCCAGATGCTGAGCCTAAGGGGCCTCCAGTCCCAAGGGGAAGGCGAAAGAGTGAACTGTGGCTTATACACAGAGGAGAGCCGGACTGGAGAGGCCCAGGGGGCCGTAGGAGCCCAAGGAGGGAGGGTGGAGACAGAGGAGAGAAGAGCCTGTACAAGGGCCTGGGGGTGAGGGCAGGGCAAGCCCCAGGGCCCAGAGAGGAGCAGTGGCAGTCATTGCAGGAGCCAGGCAGGGATGCAGGGGGACTACATGGGGTTTCACAGGGTCATTTTGAAAAGTCTCAGGACTAGATTGAGGCAGGTGAGCTTGGCATCGCTGAGAGGCCCGGGTGCAGTGGCTGGGATGGGGCTGGGTTTATAATCTGCTCTGCACCCCCCTGCATTTCACAAGCAAGGGGCTTTCACAGTGAGAGCGGCAGGGACATGGGGGACCCCTCTCCTCTCTCCTCTGCTCTCCACCCTGAGGGGATCCTGTAGGCAGACCCTGGAGCTGCCAGGCCATGGGGTCGTCAGGCGGCCCCTCCGCCTTGCCCATCCCTTCTTCTGTCCCATCCCCCTCCCTCTCAGGGTGTTCCAGGGCATTAAGTGATGAACCTCATTTTGGAAGCTTCCAGATCAATAACTCAGAGGAAGGAGTGAGGGAGGGAGGACTCTGGAGAGAGTCCCTGCCCAAGTCCTCACCTGAGGGCACAGCCCCGGGAGGGCGGGGCAGAGGCCCCACCCTGGGCCTTCGGGAGACCCAGAAGAACTGCATCCAACTCGCCAGGGAAGGAAAGCCCCACCAGCCTCTCCCTTCAGATCCCTTTAGTCCTCCAAGGCAGGGCCGTGACCCGCAGGCTCCGCAGTGCAGACCCTGAGGACCCAGGGCTGGGAGGAGGAGAGGGTCAGAAGGGCTTTCCTGCTGGTCCGTGTGCCCCGCCACATCAAGGGCTCCTTCCCCCAGGCTGGGCAGCAGAGCCCACTGATGCCTCCCTGGGGGTGGACACAGAAGGGGCCTTGGCGGAGACCTGGAGCAGCCCTGTGGAGGGGGAGTCCCTGGTCGGGCTGTGGGGTGATGGCAGCCAGACGCTGGCTCCGGGTCAGTGCCTCTAGCTCCCCTTGCCTGCAGTGGGAGAGAGGAGTTGGCAAATGAACCCTGAGCAGGTGGACTATGCCCAGCCCTGGTCAAGAATGTGCTTAATATGCTTAGTCTCCATCTTGGAGATGCTGAGTAGGTACATGATTCAGCCTCCTCTGGACATCTTGGGAGGTAAAGATGGTGGAACAGGAGGACAAGGTGTCCTCCCTGTCACCACCCATGGGCCAGTGGGGAGGATTTGGAAATGTAGAGAGGATAGGGAAGCTGGTCCTGGCAGAGAACGGCATAAGCAAAGGCTCAAAGGTAAGAATGTAAATGGCATAATAAGGAAATGGTGAGGAGACAGGCCTGACTGAAAGACAGGACGCATGCTGAGGACGAGGGACAGATGTCTGGGTGCACAGAGGGAACAGCTTCTTCTATAGAGCTCAGAAATCCAGGGAATCAAGTCCTAACAGGCAGGGTGGGTAGTTCCCGCGACCTCTGACACTTCCCCTAATTTGTGCTCTCCAACCAGTTCAAGGCCAGCATGCAGACCCTGGAGCTCAGGAGGTACCCTGGCACTCAGAGGAGATGGGCTGATCCTGACATCTGGGTGGACGTTGGGGTAGGGGTGGGGAGCTTTCCGTCTTCATCCTCCTTCTGGGACCACCACTGTCATCACCTGCAAGGTAATCGAGGCTGGTGCCCTGGCCTACCCTGCTTTTGGCCTGGTGGACACAAAGGCACAGTGTCTGGGGACAGATGGGCAACTTCCTAGTGAGTAGGTGTGTCTGGGGAGGGGGTCCTGCTGGCTGCCAGCTCCTCCCCTGAGGGTCGGTTCCAGTTTGGGCAGCAGGCCTGTCGATGAAGCCTGTGGTGGGAATCCAGAGACTCTGCAAGTGGAGAGGCCTGGCTAGAGCCCAGGTCTGGGGCAGCGCCACTGCCCAGGGAGGGGCGCTCAGCAGGGAGGCTGTTCCAGCCTAAAGAGTGTTTGCAAAGGATGAGTTTCCGGGTGCATTTTGCAGTGGAAAGCATGAATCCCAGTACATTTTAGAATCCAGAACTAGAATCATAGATTTTTGGAGTTTCATAAACCCAGGATTTGGGATTCTAAGAATCAGAATCAAAACTATAGAGGCTCAGACCCTAAAAAGAGCTGCCAGGTAGTTCAGGGCATCTGGTTTTACAGAATTGTCTTCAAATTAAAAGGGGAGGGGGGGATTTTTTAGGCCATTCCCTGCAAACCCAGTTCACGCAGCCGCTGAAGGCTGAGCCTCTGGTTGGATCTGGGTGGGGGCTTCTGAGACCCTTCTACATGCCCCCTGCCTTACTTCATCCCCAACCAGGCAGCCCCAGGACACTGTGGTCCAAGCACCTCAACTGAAGGATGAAGATGCTGAGGCCTAGAGGGGCATGAACCTGTTCAGGCTCACCCAGGGAACCAGGGACAGAGCCTGTTCTGCCCTCTCCTCACCTGGGCTCTGCACGGCTGCTGCCAAGCAGGGCACACCTGGCCAGTTGGCACTGGGGCTCAGAGCTGCCGGGAGCAGATAAGCAGGATCCAGGGGGAGGACCAAGAACTGAGTGTCAGGGCTCCCTTTCCGAGCCTGGCCTGGGGCCAGCACAAGCAGGAGAGAGCGAGCCTGGGAGTGCGGCAACTGAAGGGGATGCAGCAGGGAGGGGGTGGCCTGCCCAGGGCATTAGGCTTGATTTTTTCCTGCCTTGCTTTCCACACAACGTCTTAATACAGAAGATTTAAAACCATCATTTAATGACTATTACTATGTGCCCAGTGCTTTACACAGAACACCCATTGGAACATTAGGTACTGAGCACCTACTGTGTGATGGGCACTGTTCTGGCCCTCGGTGTGCATCAGAGAACATTTCCTTCTTGGGTCCTGACCCATGAAGTAGGTCTGCCTCCCTTTTCATAGATGAAAAAACTGTAGTAGAGAGTTTTGCCCATGTGAGTCACCAGAGAAGTAGCACAGCCTGGTTTGAACCCAGTCCTGAGTGCAAAGCTCCTCACACCTGGGGACGTGAAGGGCCTCACACAGCTGGGGCACTGCAGGTGCTCAGAAATGGCAAGTGTGTGTCTTTTCCCCCAGCAGAGGGTCTGGAAGTTGACTCAGGGTGGGGAGTGCTGCAGAAGGAGAGGGCTGTAAGGGAGGGTCAGATTTGAGGGGGTTCAGCTGGTACTTGGAAGTATCTGGCACCTCAGAAATCTATCCTCAAGCAACAGGATTGACTAGTGCTTGGGGGAGAGGGAGGCTGCCATCCAGCCCAGCAAAGATCCCGGGTCCGTGATCGCTCCCTTTTTGCTGGTGGGGAAACTGAGGCTCAGAGAGGTTAAGGGACTCCGAGTCACAGGAAGCACCAGAGCTGGGGTCACCACCCAGGCCCACCAATGCTGCTCTGTTTCCTGCCTCCGTCTCCTCTGTCACCCGCCACAAGGGCTTTTCCAGCAACCAAACCCCCATCAGCTCCCGCAGACCCTCCAGCTGGGCTTTTACAGGAATCGCCTGCAAGGCGCTTCTCCCTCCCTCTCTACTTGTGCGGTTAACTTTTGAGCCTGAATGCAGAACTTCTCCGAGCGTCCGTGGTTCATTCCACCTGCGTCATCTCACCCTGAGATCCGGGAGGCCGGCGGTGTTAGGTGTCCCTCCGGGTCTGCTGCCTGTGGGTCTGGTTGGCTCGTGTCTGGTTCTCCTTCCAGGTGGGCCTCCTCCCCTCCTGCTCCTCCTCCTCCACATCCTCCTAGTTCTCTCTCCCACTCCTCACCTCTCTCTCTTCCCCTCCTTCCTCCTCCTCTTTCTCTCTACTGTTGATGGTCAAGGTCACACCCACGGAGGCCTCTCACCTGCCCCCAAAGGGCTCCTTGGCTCTGCCCTGGGCCACAGTGAGGGCCCTGCCCAGAGCCTGCCTGTCGGGCTGGGAGTAGGAGGCCTGGGTCTGCTGGGCCATCTCGCCCAGACTGGGAAGGCCGTGCCCACCTCTGCACAGCAGTGTTGTCCCCCAGGGTGGCCACAGAGCCATCTTCTCAGCTCAGGAAGGACATGTGGTCCCAGCAGGAGACGCATCCAGAGGTCACACTGTCCTTCCTGCCCCAAGCAGCTCCTGTGCCAGGACAGGCTGATGGGGCCTTGCCATCTGGGAAGATCCTTCATTGGCCTCTTCATCTCCATGGATGATAAGTGTCCCTGAGCCCTCATTACCTGGAAGTCCTTGCTCAGGTCTGCCCCACCTCCTGCATGCTGTAGGGTCAAGCAGGTGAACGGCTCTCTCGCCTTGAGGCTTCCCTAGGCTCTTCCGTCTTGACGTGGATCCCCTTTGCCTGTTGCTCATCCCCTCAGTCCTGGAGCTGCGGCCCCTGCCTCCCCACCCCTTGTTCTCCCCCTTGTCCAGGACCTCTCCAAAGTTCTGTCCTCTCGGGGTGGACCAGGGCCTCCTGCCTTCTCCCTCTGCTGCTTCCAGAGGCTGGGTGGACCAGCGGGCAGTGGTGGGAATATGGACCCTGTGTGCATTTCTGTTCCAAGTCCTTTGTGTGTGGTGATGGGACCAGGCTGGTATTCTCTGGGGGAATTGGACATGGGGTTAAGCCAAGGTGGGAGCCCAGTCCATGCCCAGGGAGCCACCTTCTCACTGGCTGTAGCCTGACTCCCAGTCCTGTGGAAGGAGTGGCGATGCCCTCATGCAGCCCCTCCCCGCTGCTGGTTCAGACTATAGGTCTCTGGAGGGGGCAGGCAGAAGGGAGGGTGGAGATAGGAACATTCTGGGGCTGGAGATGGAGCAGCTGCCTTCCAAGTTTGGAGTACGGCTGGGGTGGCTGTCTGCTCTGACACAAAAACAAGCCCAGAGTGAACTTGGTTCCCTCTTCCTGAATAGGGTCCCAGCCCAGCCTGAGGCCACTGCTGCTCTGTCCCTTGCTCCCAGCCTAGGCCCTTTTGGGGGACACGGCAGCTCTCTGGGTCAGGTGAGCAACGGATGGAGACAGAACCCCCTCAGCTGTAAGAGGAACACAAGATCAGATGGGACAGTTTTCAAACAGAAGATGCGAAGTGCTATTGTATGAACAAAGGAGATCCAAGGAGCCTCACCGTTTATTGAGCAACAGCTGTGTGAGAGGCAGGGAATCAATAGCTGAGAGGGACTAATCGGAGTCACACATATCTGGACTTGCTTCTCAGATCCCCTTAGCCGTGTGGCCAGGGGAAAGTCACTTACCCTCTCCTTCCCCGTCTGTAAAGTGGGTGTCACAGGGCCGCTGTGCAGACCTAATGAGACTGTGCTTGTTAGATCGCGTGCTGCTGGACTGGCTCCAGGAAGAGCGTAGGCGCTGCTCACCGGCATTATGTGCTGAGCCCCGTGCTGGGAGCTTTTCATTTATTACTTTGCTCAATCTCTTCTTTTTATGATGTAATATTCTATTTGTATAAAAATTCTATATAACAAATGTGTAAATTATGAAACATAATAATAACATAAACTCCCATGATTCAGAGCTTGGGAAACAGAACGTTTTCAAGAGATCTAAAGCCGCTGGGTGACCGTCCCCAGTCGCCTCTCCCATAATCTCCCAGAGGGGCGCGCTGTCCTGCATTCTGTTCATCCTCCATCTTTGCTTTTTATTTGACTGCATGTGTCTTTAGCACCAACGAGGCATGGCTCAGGTGTACCTGTGTATGACCTTTATAAAAATGACATCCTTAGGTACGGATTTTCCCTCTGCCGTGATTTTTTCACTCAACATTTCTTCTAAATATGCTGACATAGATGGGTATACCTGTGGTTCATTTATCTTCCTAATGTACAGTATGTCGTTGTATGAACATATCACAATTTATGTATCTATCCTCCTCTCTGTGGATATGAGTTGTTTCTAGGTTTGTTTTGTTTGGGGTTTCTTTGTTATCATCAATGAAACAGCTGTAACTCTCCTGCACAGCCTCCCGCACAAGAGATTTTTTGGGGGATGTTCTAGAAGGGGAATTGCTGATTTGCAGGGTGTGTGCTTGTTCAACTTCACAAAAGTGCCAGATTGTTTTCTAACGTGGCAGTGGCCATGGCCGTTCCCAGCAATAGAAGAGTTTCCACTGCTCTACACCCAGACCCAAACTTTCCAGGCTTCTAAACTTTTGCCAGAATAGTAAAATGGTGACTCTCTGCATTCATAATTTTCATTTCCATGATTACTAATAAAACTAAACTTATTTTCAAATGATTATTGGTCTTTAGGCTGCTTCTTCTGTGAAATGCCCATTTGTGGCCCTTATCTAATTTTCTATTGTTTCTTGCTATCCCAGTAATGTTTAGGTGTCCTTTATCCATTTAGGATAATAGACATTTGTTTCCATGCTGTCACTATTTTCCCGCCATGTGAGACTTGCCTTTTCACTTTATTCATAGTCTTCAGAGGAACAGAAGGTCTTTATTATAATTTAATCGAATGTTCAATCTTTTCCTTTTGTGGTTTGCACTTTTCACACTTTGGTAAAGAAATCCTTCCCTACCCAAGGCCATAAAAATAGCCTATATTTTCTTCTAAAATATTTAAAGCCTTGCATTTCACATTCAAATCTTTATCCATCTGGAATTGATTTTTGTAGTGTTCTGAGTTGAGAATTTGATTGCTTTTCCCATATGGATTACCAGTGGTTACAGCATAGTTCATCCCTTTCCACAGGTCTACAGTGAAACTTCTTCACATACTGACTTGCCCTATGTGTGTGGGTCTGTTTCTGGGCGCTGTGTAACTTCAGTAACCACTGTGGCTTTAAAAGTCTTTATGTCTAAAATGACAAGTCCCCTACTTTGTTCTTCACATATGTCCTTGCTATGTTTTCCCTTATTCTTTTTCTTACAAATTTTATAATCAGCTTGTCAAGTAACTTGCAATATACATGAAATTTTGATTGGCATTTTATTAGATCTGTAGAACCATTTAAAGAGACTTGTCATCTATACAACATTGTCTTCTCATCTATGAGCATAATATATCTCTCTACACTTAAGTTTTAAGTACCTGTCAGTAATTTTCTACAGAAATGTCTTGAACATTTTTGTTAGACATATGATTGTGTCTCTTTGTTTTTATTGTTATTGTAAATTATATCCTCTTAACTATGGTTTCTAACTGTTGCTGACAAATAGAAATAAAAATGATGTTTCTATATTGACCTTATATCTATACACTTTGAGTCTCTTATTAATTCTAATAATTTGTCTGCAGATTTTTTTGGATTTTCTATGTGTAGCATCAAAGAATCTTAAAAAAATGAAATTTTATTTCCTGTTTTCCTTATTCATTAGCCTTTCATTTCATTTTCTTATCTTATTGCACTGGCTCTGGTTGAGAGGTTGGAACCTCAAATACAATATTAACTGGAAGGATCCATCTTGTCTTATTTTCATAATTTTAAAGGAAATTTTTCTACATTTCACCATATGCTATAGAACTTTGATAGAAGCATTTTATCAGGTTTAAAGAGTTTCCTATTTCTAGTTTGCTAAAAATTGTTTTTTCCATGGGTGTTTAATTTCCCAGAGGCATTCATTGAGATTAATCTGTTAATATGGCAAAAATCATTTATAGAGTTTTCTAATTGATCCTTAAATTCCTGGAATAAACCAAACACAGTCATGATGCATGATTATTTTTTCAGTAGCTTAATAATGTTTATTATTTTTACACTTATGATCAAGAGAAGTATATAAACTGGAATCTTTCTGTCTTATAATACCCTTGTCTTATTTTTGGTGCCAAAATTATAATAGTCTCATAAAATTCATTAGTAACTATCCCTTTTTCTAATGTATGGAATTTTTGAATGATGTTCCCTGACAGTTTGGTGGAAGTCATCTGTAAAACAGTCCAAGACTGGCTTGGATAAATTTTTCTTTATGAGGTGATTTTAAACTTCTAATTCAATTTACTTAAATAAGCATAGGACTATGAGGATTTTTCAAAATTCATTTTAATCAGTTATACTTTTCTAGGAAGATATCCATTTAAGTTTAAAACAAAGCTGGTTCTTACTACCTGATTTTAAGACTTACTATAAAGATACAGCATTTGATATAGTGAGGTCTTGATATACTAATAGCCATGGAGACTTATAGCTAACAATAGTGTAACATATATGTGGAAGTTAATAGAGTTAATGTTCTCATCACAAAAAAGAAATGGTAATTATGTGACATGATGGAGGTCATAATAATTTTGCAATATGTAAGTGTATCACATCAACACTTTCTTTGTACACCTTAACCCACTAAAATGGATAAAATTAAGGAGACCGCAATACCAAGTAGTGGAGAGTGTGCAGAGCAACTGGAAATCTCATACTGCTGGTGGGCGTGCAAAATGGTACAGTTGCTTTGAAAAACAGTTTGGCAGTTTCATATATAGCCAAGCATCTATTTTCCATACAACTCAGTAATTCCACTCCTAGGAATTTACCAAGAGAAAAGGAAAACATGTGTCCACACACAGACTTGTGCATGAATATTCAAAACAGCTCTATTCATAACAGTTATAGACTGCAAACAATTCAATACTCATCAACTAACAAATGGAGAAGTAAAATACGGTACAGCAGTGCAACAGGACGCCAGTCAGCAACACAAAGGGATGGACCACCGACACACAGAGCATCACGGATGAACCTCAGAAGTATTATGCCAGGTGAGAGTGGCCAGTCACAAAAGGGTATATGTTTTTATGATCCCATTTATATGTTATTCTGGAGAGAACAAAACTATAGAGACAGAAATCATGCCAGTGATTTCCAAAAGCCAGAGGTATGGGGAGAGGATTCACATCAAAGGGAGATGAGGAAATGTCATGAGATGATGGCAATTTTCAATCTTGATTAAGGTGGTGAATGCAGGACTGTATGCGTTCGGCAGAATTCACCGAACTATGTACTTTTAAAAGGTAAGTTTTACATTATGTAAATCACACTTCAACTGACTGCCGCCAAGACAGTTTGGTTAAAAGATCTTCCGACTCTATTAAGAAATGATTCTATCCATTTCTGACTGGCCTTTCCCCCATCCGGGTGACCGGACTCTCTCCTGTTACACACACAGCCCTGACATGAGGGTCTGGTGCAGTTCTGTCCCTGTGAAGGCAACTACCAAGTACACAGGTCATCTTGGCAGCGCTGGGAGAGGCCTGGACCTGTGTCCTGGGTGGGGTTGGGCAGGGTGATGGAGTCCATGGCTAGGTACAGAAGGTCCCCAAAACCAGGAAGAGGAGGAGGTCTAACCGGCACTGCCAGGCCCAGCTCACCCAGCACTTGTCCCACCACGTCAACACGTCCTTCCTGCTCAGGAGCAAATCCCACTGCAGTCTCAGCACTGCAGCTTAATGTCCGTGACAAGGCAGGGGGATGCCTGTCTGCTACCCGCACCTAGGGGCACCTGTCAGAGAAGCAGGCACCCTGTGGCTCCATGCACACGTGC